>OX359269.1:17640869-18840869 GCA_947179155.2 Hedera helix | reverse complement strand
TAGTTTTTAATTGTTTGTATAGTATTGAATAGTGAGCACCGAACCCGAGGTTCAAGGGACCCAGATTTGGGGCCATCACAGATTGGTATCAGAGTTGTAGGTTATAAACATTAGGTGAGGAAAAAACCTTAGGATTATGACTGTAGAGAAGATAAGAAAACTCATAAAGAGTTTAGGAGATGGATGATGAAAATTCATCAAGTAGAAAAGGTTATGTGTATGTAAGAAAAGATTTTAGATTAAGATCATGATAGTATAAGGATTTAGTAGACGATCCGGAGAATATGATAATTCAGAAGATGATCTGAACGTGAGTTTGAAGGAAAAGTTAAGCAATGATTTAGAAGAGAAGAAAGAAGAAAAGAGAAAAATGATTGAGAGATATTAAATCTATGAAGTATAGATAATAAGAAGTGATCATTTGTATATGTGGCTAAGGTTAAATAAAAGGAAGTGATGTTAAAGTATAAAGTAATGATTTCGTGGACATAGATGATATCTTAAGAAGATTGATCTATATAGATCTGTAGTAGTAAAGATAATCGGAGTAAATAGAGATGAAATGATAGGATAAACAGATAAGCTGTTAAAAAAATGGAGAGTTAAGGAATCATAGAAGATTTTTGAGCTAATCATAAAAGCAGACAATAATAAAGTGATTGAGGAAGAATAGACTGATCATAGAAAGATTTAAGTATGATGAAGAATTTCATAGGAATGAATATAGTGTATGTTAGGGAGTCTAATTTTGAAAGTATATATCTTTGGGAGTTTGAGTCTGGATAATAGGTTTGAAGAAATATGTTTTCGGAAGTTATTTTTAGAAAATTAAAAATCGGATGATTTTCTAATCTGTAAGTTGAAATATATATTTGAGAATGTTGAAAGAAGTTATAAAATTTTAAAAATCCCAATTTTGGAGTTAAGAACGGAATATGTTGAGTTTTTAGTATGATGTTAAGTACAAGTAGCACGAGGTGCTAATGTGATGCATAAAAATATTTATTTAATTGGGCAATGGGATGATAGAATGGACGTTGGAAGGAATGTAGGGTAAATGTGAAGATCGAGGTATAGCAATTAGTCCATCAAACGATTTGAGGATATAGGGCTAATAAATTGTGCATATGGAAAGTAAGCAAAAGAATGCTTTAAAGGGCGTATCGGTATAAATGATGGGGTACTACGTACCAAGGAAGAACATGTTAATAAATTTTATATGTTTTAAGATTGTTTATGTATTGACATTAATAGTATATGCCTAAAATCACTAGAGAGGTAATAATACTACCGTATTATGCCAAACGAAAATATCAAGAGAAATGTTGTAGGAAGGAATACCCTAGATAATAGGAAAGAAAGTTAAGGAATTAGACCATGATTCCTTATAAACGATTGATGAGTCTAATAGTAGATGTTTTTTGAGGAATGATCAATGAATTGGAGGAATTCAGAGGTAAATAAGAAATTAAAATATTTATAAGCAAGATCTGAACGAGAAGATCAAAGAAATGATATAAAACATCTTACAATAAGATTTTTGAGGAGTAGAAATAACGATAATAAGATCGTGAATTGATCTAAGAAGATGAACTCGTGAGGAGTTAAGTGATAAAGTATGGATTAAGATAATTCATATCAAGTTAAAGAAAATTAAAAAAAATAGAGATTTGTGGGTTTTTTAATTGATGACTCATATTAATGGCTGAGTTGTACGATTCCTTGTATGAGCGGGGAATTTGTGGTTGGTTTTAGAACCACTTAGATTCCTATATTAATATAGTGGTTGAGTTGAACAGTTCTTTGTATGGGCAGGGGACTTGTTCTTGGTTTAACAACCGCTTAACTTCCTATATTGATTAGTAGCCAAGTTGACCAATTTCTTATATGGGTAGGAGATTGTGTTTGGTTTGACAATCACTTAGTTTCCTATAGTGATAATCGATTGAAACCTGATGTCGCGCTATTCGCTATATGTATGTTGAAAAAGTGATTCTTTTCTCATGTGTATAACGGATAGGTAGAGGATGTTAAGGTAGGTGCGTGTTCTTAAAACTCACACGTATGGTAAGTTCGTGACTCATAATCGTATGGTGGAGCCCCTCAGCGAATGGACGATTTTGGTCTGTCTTGGATAAGTTCCTCAAACCATATGATTGTGGCAAGTTTCTGAACTCATATTGTGTGGTAAGTTCGATGAACAATATGTAATGGAGGTTAGAAGAAGGTCATAGATAGAGATTAAAGAGTTCTCATTGATTTGAGGACATTAATAGAAATTGTGTACGACCCAATATTATTTCCTAAATATTACTGGTAGATTGTAATATATAGTAATGCTTTGCATCAAAAATTAGGCTATTATTTGAAACAGCATAAGGTGGGTGATTGTGTATGTGGCAACATAGTTACCAATTTTTGAAGAGAATCATTTAAAGTAAGATTTTCAGAGAAGGGCGTGAGTACTGGATTTTAAAGATATGGAAATTTTAGAGAGAAGAAGAAATAAAGAAGCTGATAAATAGCATAAGAAGGTATCGAGAGTACGAAGATAGGTTGATGGATATGAAAAAGCTTAATGAAGGTTATGTCGAGGAATAAACTTCAAGGTTTAGCATGGTAGTAATTTTTTCTAGATGAAGAGAAATTAAAGAAGAATGGTGATACACTACTTAATAATCAAGTACGTGTAAGGAACATAAGAAGAATATGACATTGAGTTATGAAGTTTATTATTAAGAAATACAGAATTTGTGGTATAAATAGAAGAATAAATGAATAAACATGTATTTTGAGGATGTTTTAGGAAGACCATATATGGTTTAAGGGTGAAAAGATACTAAAGAAGGTCATTGGTGCAAATAGACTCCAAAGACGATGCCAAGGAAGTTAAGGAGATGACTATGAGAGCGAGATTTTGTTTATGACGCGAGGAATGATTAATGTACAATTGATTGCTACTGATTGAAGTTAAAGAAGGATAAAGAAGAAGAAGAAGAAGTGAGAATGGAAAAAAGAAGTGACAAGAAGGTTATGATAGAGAAGGTCTTCTAATGAGAAAGAAGATATTGTAAAAGTTTTGAAGGATTATGGATATGTATATATGTTAAAGTTTAGACTTTTCACAAATGAAAAGGAGAGGTGAGTTGATGATACAAATAATATAAAGTGAGTGGTATAGAAGGTTAAGCATGAAATGTTTGATTATATGAAGGTATGATGTAATGGTAAAAGAGTAGAAACTCTGTGGAATATTCCCTAAAGGTTAAGGTAGCAAAGGATTTTTGCAAGAGTAGGAATAGTAAGTTAAAGGTTATGGGGCCGATTAATCCCAATTAGAGCAACAAAAGGCATAATGTACCTATAATTATTAAGGAATATGGCAAGAAACAAAGAAATGCTACATTCGAGTAATGGAGTTGTATAGTTTATTAAGAAAGTTAGAAGAACCGCAATGCGTAAAAGCTAAGTGAGAATACCTAGGGAAAAAAATCAATCGAAAAATATAAACTTGTGAAAGTTGTAGAAAGAATCACTTAGTGGTACGTCAAAAATGGACAAATAGTTGTTATAGATGTGGAGAGCAAGGACACGGTGCATCGAACTGTCCGAGTCCGAGGAAGAGTGGAAAGTGTTTTATTTGTGGAAGAATGAGTCATCCATTTAAGGACTATCCAAATAAGGGAAGTAAGGCAGGAAGTAGAATCAATGAAGGTAATATTAAGAAAGTCAAGATGCACGGTGACATGTATTATTCCAATCAATAATATAATTGTTTAGGTATTATTTGATTCGGATACTGTCTGTCTGAAGATTCCACTAAAATAATCTAAATTACTTGAAAAAAGTTAGAATACTTTATTAATATAAAGTGGCATTAAATCGAAGGATTATGTTAAAAAGATGAAGAGTAAGTTGTCCGTAAAATTAATTCGGATATGCAATAAAAGGCAACAAGAAAAGAACAGATTATAAGAAAATTTTAAGTAACCTTGTAGCGGTGATTCTGGGGACAAAATCCTTATAAGGAGGGGTGAATGTAATGACCGAGAAAATTATGAACCTAAATTTTTTTTAGTATTTATATTCATGAGAAAATACAATGCATAATGTATGTGTGTATGTGTTTAGGTTGTATAATGGAAGGTAGTAAGTTAGTTAATTTATTTGAATTAACTAAAGAAGGAAAAAGAATGCAAGAAAAGCTTTTGTGATGAGATCACAAAGCTTGAATGTTGGCCTTGAATGGTAAATAAGAAGATTTATAATGAACAAGTTAATTACTTGTATGAATAATGATAATGAATAAGCAAGTGAATTATTAAAGACAACTCAATGTGAAAATAATTGTATATGTATGGGTAGCGATATTATAAACCCAATTTGATGATAAGAGCTAGTCAATGAATTAATTTAATCAAGTCAATGTACTTGTATTAATATGTGTTAGGGTTTTATTAAAACAAATCCAAGAATTTGTAAATGATATTGTGATGTAAGCTAACTTAATTAAGGAGTCTAATGGACTTATAAATAGCAAGTCTAATTGGATTATATTTTAAATCTAAATGAAGTATTAATCTAGGTCAAATTAATTTACCTAGTAGTCCATGTAATTAATTAAATAAGCCCAATGCTTGATTTAATTAAATGTAACCTAGATTATTAAATGTTAGCCCAATGTAATAATTAAATTGAGCCCAACTTATTTAATTTCTAAGTCCAATGTGGAACCCAATAGGAAGTCAAATATGTTGGGAGAATAATTTCAAGTATTGCTAAGTGTAGAGAATTAACTAATGTAGGGTTAATTGAATAACCCTAGTTGGTAGACAAGAGAGAGCATTAACCAAACATTGGTTAATTGTTAGGTAAGTGAATTGGATGATGAGAATTAACTATGGAGAAGTTAATTGAGTGACCCAATGTGGTAGAATAATTTAATGCAAATCTAATTGGATTATATTATAAGTTCAATTGATGTATTAAACAAAGTTAAATAAGTTAACCTAGTAGTCCATATATTTAATTTAGTGATGGTTCAAGTTATATTTAAAATTAGCTCAATGCTTAATTTAATTAAATGTAGCATGTGTTAGTTAATGTTAGCCCAATGTAATAAATAAATTGAGCCCAAACAAATTAAATGAATGAGCCCAATATAATTTAATTTTAAGGTCCAAAGTGGAGCCCAATGTGCATGTACAGGTGAATATGTATACATATGTTAGTGTATATATATATGAATGCTTATATAATGATATAATTGGTGTAATAAATTGTAAATCCCGAATTTTGAGGGGAGCCCACATGGAAATGTTGAGTGTGGACTTCCTATGGCTTCATTTACACTCCAAAAGTTGCTTACAAGCAATTTTGATGGAAGTCACACCAATGGTCATTGATGGTAGGCATTCCATGCAATAGTAATCTAGTTTAAGCTCCTAATTTTACCAACACTAGTTGATTAGGAGGTTAATGAAGGATTAACATTGTGCTATAAATAGAAGTGTTCCACTCATTGGTGAGGTTGGTTGGTCATTTGTAGAATTTTCTAGAGAGAAAAAAAAGGGAGAGCTTCTTGAGAGATATAGAGAGTTACTCTTGTGAGATTGATGATTCACCAAGAAAATTTGCTAGAGAATGAACAAGAGAAAGTCATAAGCCAAGTTCATGTCAAGAGGAAGAAGAGCATCAATGTCTAAGAGGTTTAAAAGTGCTCTAAACCTTCTTTAGTTCATTTTTATAATCTTTATATGTTTTAAACGATTAAAATATATTTTTAACCGACCAAAAGTTATTTTGATGATCTAGAAGTCTAAAACTATGATATATATATAGGTATATTCATAGTTTGATATAGTTAATACATGTATTTGTATGGGTGGTACGTAAAGAATTAGAAGGAAAGTCCATATAACGATTTACCGGTAAAACCCTAAGTGGTTCGATCTTTAAATTTCGTGTCAAACGTTTTCAAAAATGTGGTTGAACTATAAAATATTGTAAAACAAGAAGTTAGGAAGACAACAACACTAAGTTGGTGTTAGTTGGATGTGTAGAGTTTATTTTATTCAAGTTTGAACCATTAAAACTAAGGATTTGTGAAGTTAGTTTTCACTTTGTTCTTGTGAGCAGTTTTGAGTCCAGTTCCATTTGGAATTTGGATTGGTGATCTAAAGAGAAGTTGTATAGGGGGAAATTCTGATGAGAATGAACTTAAGAATCACCCAAAAATATTTTAAAATGAATAAGTTATGACAGTTTTAGTAAAAGTGGTTCGAGTAGCCAAAACGAGCGCCGCCAGCGCTCGGACCTTCTGCTTTGAGCGCCGCCGTCTCTAGAATAAGCCTAATACCAGAGCCGCCAGCACTGGTCCAGTTTTAAAAAGTCAAAATTTTGATATTTTAAAGTTTTATCAAGTCGAAACTCCGGTTTAACTTGTCGGTTAATGAAAAGTCTAAAAGAAACACCGTTAGGGACTTAAAACCTAAGATAAACTTATAAAATGAATGTGTTTGAATATTAAACCAATATATATATATATAAAGTATATTAGTGACTAATTGGTAGTTGAATGTATAAAATAAAAACTAAGGTTAACATTATTAAAAAGTTAACTATTGGTATGGTTTGAAGATTATTTAAATATTGTTAAAAGATTAAATATGTATGTAACTAAAATGTTATGAAATGATTGATAACATTAGTATATGATTAAAAAGGCTATTAAATAATTAATAACATTAGCAAATGATTAAAATATTATTAAATGATTAATAATATTAGGAAGAGACTAAAATATTATTAAATGAATAATAATATTAGAAAATCACTAAAATATTATTAAATGGATAATAATATTAGAAAATTAATAAAATATTATTAAATGATTAATAATATTAATAAAATATTAAAATATTATTAAATAATTAATAATATTAGATAATTAATAAAATATTATTAAATGATTAATAATATTAGATAACTAATAAAATATTATTAAATGATTAATAATATTAGATAATGATTAAAATATTATTAAATGATTAATAATATTAGATAATTAATAAAATATTATTAAATGGTTAATAATATTTGAAAATGATTAATGTATTATTAAATGATTAATAATATTATACGGTTAATAAAATATTATTAAATAATTAATAATATTAGAAGTTTAATAAAATATTATTAAGGGATTAATAATATTAGAATGATAATAAATATTATTAAATGATTAATAATATTAGAAGAGTAATAAAATATTATTAAATGATTAATAATATTAGATAAGTATATGAACTATATTAGATAATAATATAGGTTTTATGTGATGGAAATATTATCAAGTAATGATAATATTTTCTAAGTGTTTAAATACCCGTAATTATTTAATTATGTGGTCATGTAAAAGTTATAAAGGTTATCATAAGATTGTTTATATGATACTAATTTAAGATCGAACTGATTAATTGTTAGATTGGTTCAAATGATATTAAATTAAATTGTTAGCAATAGACTACGCACGAGGCAAGTTCTTCTTAACCCTAACTTATATTTATTGTTGCAAGTTTTCTTCAACTGTAATTACATTGAGCAATTCAATTATTATTGAGCAAGTATCTACACTCGTAGTTATTTAACAGAGCTTAAAGTGGATTAATTATCTAAAATTATTCCACATTATTATTTGTTATTGTATTCGCACATAGTGCTTTTACAAACGTTATAGTTCATTAATTCAAGAACTATTTAAGAATATCTAAGCTAATTGTTTCGGCTAGACAATGCATGTTTAAATTCATCAAATTGAATATTTTAAAAACTTATCCAAATCAATTGTTGGTGCGAATTCTTATAGTGAGACTGAGAATGAACAACCCTAGATAAAGGGGATTTTTATTTGTCGAAAAACCGAATTTGCGCAAGAAATCTAAATGTTATGCATATACATAGGGTATAAGAGGTTGATTCTCTCACGTACCCCATTTTTTCGAGTTGTCATATATATATTTGTCTGTTCTACCTTAGTAGCAGTTCATGGTCCTTTGAGACCACTCAGCAGTAAAGAATTAATCCATTCTTTTATTGAATATTGATTCTTGTTATTTCACAATTGTTATCTATTGTTGAAACTCTCGAAGATAAATCTTTTTCATTCATGATATATCATTTCTTGTTCCTTTAAACTTGCTGGCCAAAGTAGTTGTTCACCCTTGCTATATCATGAACTATTTTTCAGTTAAGCCGAATGATTTAAGGAGTACAACGGCAAAGGGAAGGTGAACGAATAGAAGTAATTAGTTCTTAATTGATGTTGTAAGCCTTTTGTGTTATAAGGTAATGATGATGTATTAAGGTTAGTGGAACTTGGGATAGAATGTACGTTTTGTAATGAAATGATGTATATTTTTCGCGAGTTATTGAAGATTTAGTTTTTAATTGTTTGTATAGTGTTGAATAGTGAGCACCGAACCCGAGGTTCAAGGAACCCGGATTTGAGGGCATCACAGTGATCATCACATAACATTCTTAATTTAAATCCAAGTATATATATAATATATAAATATATATATATATATATATATACACCACATGACTGCACAAAATAAGTTTGCATAATTTTATTCCATTAAAAAAAAATTTACAGCGAATTTCTTTGTCATTACAAATAAGGTTGATCTACCAATTAGTATATCATATACATATTTATTTCATATTAATTACCTTTCTATATATCATTTAAATCATTTAACACTTATTCACAACCTTAAATCATCAAATAATGTTATCAACCTTTAATAATATTTTGATCACATAATTAGCATTTAATAACATACCAATCACATCATAATATTATCAACATTTGATAATATATTAACCAGATACAAATATTATTAACCATTTTATAATATTTTAATCCCTTAAGAATATTATTAGTCATTTAATAATATTTTAATCAATTAATTATTTTAAACACATATTAACATTATTAATCATTTAATAATGTTGTATTCTCTTTCTAATATTATTTATCATTTCATAATATGTTAGTCCTTTACAAATATTATTAATTATTTAATAATATTTTATTTTATTTATTTTTTAATATTATTAATTATTTAATAATATTTTAATCATTTATGAATATAATTAATCATTTAATCCAATTACAAATATTATTAACCATTTAATAATATTATATTAAATTATGAATATTATTGATCATTTAATAATAATTTAATCATATTATAATATTATTAATCGTTTAATAATATTTTATTTATTTTCCAATATTATTAATCTTTTAATAATATTTTAGTCATTTTCTAATATTGTTAATTATTTAATAAAATTTTATTTATTTTTTAATATTATTAATCATTTTAATAATTTTTTATCATTTATGAATATAATTAATCATTTAATCCAATTAAGAATATTATTAATCATTTAATAATATTTTATTAAATTATGAATATTATTGATCATTTAATAATATTTTAATCACATTCTAATATTATTAACCGTTGAATAATATTTTATTTATTTTCTAATATTATTAATCTTTTAATAATATTTTATTTATTTATTAATATTATTAATTATTTAATAATATTTTATTCATTTTCTAATATTATTAACTATTTAATAATATTTTAATTACTTAAATTGGGTCCTATAATAATAACATTTAACTTGTACATTTTCTGATCCATTTTGGATTTATAGATCCGACCTTGTTAATAAAAAATTATTTTTAAAATTTTCGAACCACCGCTGCAGCGGTAGAAACTAGAGTCGCGGCAGTCCCGGGCAGAACATTTCACCGCTGCGACGGTGAAACTAAGCGCTGCGGTGATAGTTCAATTGTAATGACCACGAATTTCATTAGTCATTGTAAATATACTTAATAAATATTTAGCAATGAATTTAAACTTTTTGTATTAATTAATTGTGCATTAGATAATTAAATAAATGTACTTATGTGCTTGTATATTTATTTAAAGGATTAAAGCAAAGGGTATAATTAATTAAAGCAAATCTAATTGGATTATATTTTTTAATCCAAATAAGTTGATAAACTAGGTTAAAGATATTAACCTAGTAGCCCATGTAATTAATTTAATTACTAGCCCATGTAATTAATTAAACAAGCCCAATGCTTGATTTAATTAAATGTAACCTAGACTATTTAATATAAGCCCAATGTGTTATTTAAATTGAGCCCAAACAATTTAATTGAATGAGCCCAATAGAAGTTATTCCCAAGCCCAATGTGAAGTCCAATTAAGGTCAAACTTTGGTCAATATATATATATATATATATATATATGCACATTTTAGCATTAAAAATAAAGGAAAAATGGCTTGGAAAATCCATTTTGCTGAATTTTTGGAGGGCCCCACTTGGATTGCTTGATTTCTTAGATTGCTTCTAATTTACACTATGACAAGGTTGGCCAACAACCCTAGTCAATCACCTAGTCAATCACAATGTCCATCCATGCAATAGTAAGCTAGATTAAGCTCTAAATTCACCAACATTGGTGAATTAAGAGAGCTAATGTAGGATTAACATTTGGCTATAAATAAGACATTCCACAACCTTGGTGATGTTGGTTAGTTCATTTGAAGCTTTGCTAGAAAGAAAAAATAGAGAGCATTTGAGAGAAAAAGGAAGAAACACTTAAGTGTTGAGAGAAAAAGCTAGAGGTTGTGCTTGGTGAATGTCCACTAACTACACAACATACTTTGGTAGGAGGAGAAGAAGAGCATCCAAGACCTCAAGATTTAAAAGTGCTCTATCTCTTCTTAAATTTTATTTTTGTAGTCTAGAATGATTTTGAACAGTTAAAATCTATTTTTAACCGATCAAAACTCATTTTGATAGTCTAGAAGTATTTAACTATGTTATATATGTATATTCCTAGCTTGTTATGTTTATATCATGATTTGGTAGGTGTGGTGTACATATAAATGGAAGAAAACGCTATAGAAAGTTTTACCGGTAAAACCCTAAGTAGCTATGTACTATATTTTGTGTCATTTCAAAATGTACAAGTTAAATACTTGATTTATATGGCTAGAAAGTTTTATGAGTAAGTTATAAAGCCAACACAACTTGAATCTCACAAAAATATGGAATAACAAAGAAATGATGGCTTTTATCGCAAATGATGTTGATTTTAAAACCTTAGGTTGCCTTTAGAGCCATTTTGAGTCTAGTTACGTTTGGAATTTGGATTTGTGTTCTAAAGAGAAATTGTAGAGGGGGAAATTCTTATGAGAATAGACTCAAGAATCACCCTAAAATGTTTCCGTATGAAGAAGTTATGACTGTCGGAGCGTCGGATGGTCGAACAGTCAAACAGTTGACTTTCGGATAAAATGGCTGACGCAGCCGCGTCAGGACTGACGCAGCTGCGTCAGAACAATCTGTTAAGCAAATTTTTGGTGCTCCGGGTCGGGTCGGGTCGGGTCGGGTCGGGTCGGATCGATCCGGGTCGAGTTTTCTTTGAAAAATTAAGTTGAAATAGGTGTAAAATGAATATATTTGGGTATTAAACAAATTTATATGGAGTCTATTTGTAAATCAATGCTATCTAAATGTTTAAATTAAATACTAATGTTAACCCAATTTAAAAGTTAACTTTTGGTATTATTTAAAGAGTATTAAGATATTACTACATGGTTAATAATATTAATAAGTAATTAAATATTATGAAATGATTGATAATATTAGTAAGAGATTAAAATATTATTAAATGAGTAATAACATTAATAAGTCAATAAAATATTATTAAATAAATAATAATATTAGTAAATGAATAAAATATTATTTAATGATTAATAATATTAGATAATGAATAAAATATTATTAAATGATTAATAATATTAGATAATAAATAACATATTATTAAATGATTAATAATATTAGATAATGATTTAAAATATTATTAGATGATTAATAATATTAATAAGATAATAAAATATTATTAAATGATTAATAATATTGGATATTAAATAAAATATTATTAAATAATTAATAATATTAGATAATGTTTAAAATATTATTAAATGGTTAATGATATTAATGAGGTAATAAAATATTATTAAATGATTAATAATATTAGATAATTAATAAAATATTATTAAATGATTAATAATATTAGATAATGATTTAAAATATTAGTAAATAGTTAATAATATTAACTAATAAATAAAATATTATTAAAGGATTAATAATATTATGAGGTAAATAAAATATTATTAAATGATTAATAATATTATAAGGATGATAAAATATTATTAAATAATTAATAATATTATAAGGACAATAAAATGTTATTAATGGATTAATAATGTTAAGTGATTGATAGAATATTATTAAAAGATTAACAATATTAGAAGACTAATAATGTATTATTAAACGATTAATAATACTACAAGACTAATAAAATATTATTAAATTATTAATAATATTATATAAGTGTATGAACTATATTAAATAATTAATATAGGTTCTTTGTGTTTGAAATATTATCAAATAGTGATAATATTTCCTATGTGTTTATATACCCATAATTATATAATTATGTGGTTCATAAGGTTTGTAAATGTCATTATACTTACAAGTATATGATACTAATTTAAGATCAAACTGATTTAATTGTTAGGTCCGTTCAAGGATTGTTAAATTAAGTTGATTAGCAGTAAACGACGCACGAGGCAAGTCTTCTACCCTTAACTTGTACTTATTGTTGCAATTATTATTCAACTTTAATTACTTTGAGCAATTCAATTATTGTTGAACAAGTATCTACACTCGAAGATATTTGACAGACCTTTGAGTGAATTAATTATCGAAAATTACTTCACATCGTTATTGATTATTGTATTCACACATAGTGCTTTTGCAAATTGTTTAAGAACGTCTAAGCTAATTGTTTCGGCTAGACAAATGCATGTTAAATTCATTTAGTTGAATATTATAAAAGCTTATCCAAACCATTGGCTGGTGCGGATTCTTACAGTAAGACTGAGATAGAACAACCCTAGTTAAAGGGGATTTTTATTTGTCGGAGACCCGACAGCGCGCAAGAAAACTAAATGTGATGCATATACATAGGACATGAGAGGACTGATCCCCTCAAGTGTCCCGTTATTTTAAAAAGGAGTCAGACATTGTATGTCTGTTCTACCTTAGTAGCAGTTCATGGTCATTAAAGACCACTCAGCAGTAAAGAGTCAATTCCTTCTTTTATTGAACATTGATTCTTGTTATCTTTCACAATTGCTATTGTTGAAACCTTGAAGTTATTTCCCTTCATCATGATATATCGTATGATTGTTGTTTATAAACTTGCTGAGTCATTTAGTTGCTCATTCTTGCTATATCATGACTATATTTCAGTCATTCCCGAAAGCTCTAAATCGGACAAAGGCAAGGGAAAAGCGAATGTTTAGTTTTTAGTAATTGCATGCTAGTTACATTACTGTTATGTAATTACTGTTGTAAATCTTTTGTATTTCCCTTAAGATATGTAATGTTAAGATTAAGGTAATAGACCTTGGGAAGTGTAGCCTTTTGATTAAGGAACCTTTTGTATTATTCCGCGAAGTTTGAATACAATTTATGTATTTCATAATTGTTAAGTATTGTACAGTGAGAACCAAACCCGAGGTTAAAGAACCCGGATTTGGGGTCGTCACAGGTTGGTATCAGAGCTGTAGGTTAGAAACGCTAGGATTGCAAAACCTAGGTTATAACCTTAGTACTAAACTCATATCGAGTGCGTTAGGAGATGAATCGGGGAGATTCATCATGTTGTGTATTTTTGGTGGTGGATTGAGAAAATCCATCGAGCCGAGATGTACATGATAAAATATCATTTCATTTCATCAATGAATATATTTTATTGCTGTACTAACAAGTGTTATTTATGTTATTGTAGGATGACGGAGATAGGTCAGTCGAGCACTGCTGTAGAGGAGGTGATTTATACGGATATCCCTATGGATACCGCACAGCCACAGGTGGCTGCACCGATCGAGGAGCCAGAGTCAGATCCCGAGAAGGGAGATAGAGAGGACGCTGTCTGGGGCGGAGTTATGGGGCAGTACAGTGAGGAGGAGGAGGCTGATACTGATGATGATGAGGATGAGGAGTCAGCTGAGTATGTTGATGGCATGGGCACTGTCGCCAGTGACATCATCGATACTCTCACTACGGCTAACGAGGAGCTAGAGGAGAGGGTTCAACACCTGGAGGAGCAGAACCAGATCCACTAGCAGACGGAGGAGCAGTACAGAGATACAGCTTATCATTTCTCTGGCGAGAACACCGAGCTGAAAGAGAGGATCGTAGAACTGGAGGATCAGGTACAGGAGTACGAGGATTCGGTAGAGCACTTTGTGGTGCTAACACATCAGCTTGTAGATCAGGATGTAGAGTTGTAGGCCAAATTGGCAGTGGCTGAGACTAGGTTAGCCGAGGCTGAGCTGAAGGTTCAGCAGGTTCAGGCAGAGAAGGCTGTCATCCGTGCACACTGGCAGGAGGCGATAGAGGACAGGATTGAGATGGAGACTCAGCGGGATGTCGCTCATGGTCAGATGATGGAGTTGGAGGAGGAGGTTAGGGAGAAGAGGGTGAGGATAGATAGACTCAGTTACGTCTATCGCTCATCAGTTGGTAGAAGCCAGAGTAGGGTGCACTATTACCCTGCTGAGGAGGGCCAGACCTTGCACACCATTAGTAAGGGCGTGGTCAGGGCCATTGGAGATGAGGAGTACGACGATGCGGTTCGTCGAGGGATGCGCAGTTAGTTGTACTATTTCCTTTATTTATGTTGTATGTACATAGATGCAGTAGAAACCCAACTTTTGTTTTGATAGAGGGTTAGTATGTTGTAAATCCCAACTCTATGAAGTTGTGGGATATGTTAGATCCCGTCTTTTGTTTTAAACTATCGGGGTTAGCAACGTTTATAGCAGTATGCTTATGATGTAAAAGTGTTATGTACTGTGTTTTAGCATATGAATATAAATGCATTTCCGTTTATATTTATATGTGTCAAGATGATTCTTTGTGCTTTAGTTTAAAATACTTAAGCTACAAAACGAAAGTAAAAAGATTGAATCAACTTTAATTAATTAAATTTTCTTTATACAGAAAATGCCGCCATAAAGAAGAAATCAACGACTACCCCCACCACCACCCGAAGAGTCAGTGAATGCCGGAGGGGTACCACCAAACCCTGTCCAAGAGTTCGTGGAAATGCTAATGGGAGCATTCCGCGGACGTAACGCAGAGGCTACTGGAGCAACAAACCCTGCCACTCCACTAGCAAGCTTTAAGGATTTCAAACTAATAGGACCACCCGAATTCAGAGGGACCACGGATCCTATAGAAGCACAGACCTGGATAGAGGAGATGGAAAAAGTCTTCGAGGTCGCACGAGTCGCGGAGGGGCAAATGACATCATTTGCTACATTTACGATGAAAGGAGAGGCCAGCCATTGGTGGAAGGCCAATAAGAGTAGAGCAGGGGAGGGAACGATCGCGTGGGCGCGATTCAAAGAAGTATTCTTGGAGAACTACTTTCCAGAGAGTACACAGGCTAGGATGGAAATCAAATTCCTAGAGCTTAAGCAAGGTAGTATGACAGTATCCGATTATGCCGCCAAATTCAACGAATTGGCGAGATTTGCTCCACACCAGGTGGACACTGAAGCAAGGAGATCAAGAAGGTTTGAGCAGGGGCTGAAACCGTGGGTTTACAGTCGGGTAGCCGTATTACAGATTACCAACTTTGCAACATTGCTGGAGAAAGCTATCATTGCTGAAGGAGGGAACGAAGCTTTGAACAAGCACAACCAAGAACGGAACAAGAAGAGAAACGATGGGGGAAACCGAGAGGGTAGCAGCGGGGGCAGTAACTCGAATAAGCGCAAGTGGAATAACAATAGCAGTTCGGGGACACCCCAGGGAAGTGAATCCAAGAAAGCCAACAAATGCAGCCAGTGCGGGAAGAATCACTCTGGGGAGTGCATGAGGGGAAAGAACGTCTGTTATAATTGTGGGTAAGAGGGGCACATCGCTCCTAATTGTCCCATTAATTAAATTAACTAGTTTACACAATTCTTACCACACAACACACATACACATAAATACATTATTAAAGGTAGCATCTTCTCATGAAGACACTATATAAAAAAATAAAAATAAATAAAAATTGGGTCGTAATTTTTTTGGTTATTACGCATAATGTTATTTAATATCCTCATTCAGATATATAGTTCTTTATTAACATTGTTTTAATTTTTTAACAATTCTACGTTATATCAAATATAAAGACATAACACTCTTTGATGATAATATGATAATATAATTGAATAATATTCTGTTATATGTTTGCTTGTTCACATTACATAAATCTTTATGACTACAAATAACAGACAAGTAAATAATCTAGTCTACGCATTCTTCTTTACTCCTATGATTTTCTTATCATTCTTCTTAACTACAAATAAAGTTTTATTCACAAGAATGAGCACCACGGCTCAGCAAGTCTAACAAATAACACATACATAGTTTATGCTTTCATATAAACTTTAACATATTTTAACTTATCATAGTTCCCAATTCAATATCACAAATAACTCTCCTTTCAACAATTTATATCACGTTGTCACACAAAGCGTATAAATCACGTTTATAACTTGTAAACATAGCACATAAGAGTTAGAAGACTTTTCTCGATGTGTTTAATAATTTAAACCCTAAGCTTAAACTTGTTCGAAAAACCCTACACAATTTTAAGTGCATTCACGGATTAGTTTATCGTATAACACATCTTCATAAGTCTTAGATATACATAATATGACTATTTCTATATATGGTATGAGTTGCAAAACTCTCAAACTCAAAATCTCATTTTAAGTTCAAAATCCGAACTTGGACAACTTATAGGGCAGCCCGATCTTTGCTCAGTCGAACATGCATAACCTCTTCATTTCAAAATATTTTAGGTGATTTTTGAGTCCAAATTCATCAAAATTTCCCTTTCTACAACGTTCATTTAGAATTCAACTGTAACGACCCCGAAATTCGGCCCATTTTCTCACCATTAAAGTCGTATTTATCATACTTTATTACCTTAATTCTCAGATTTATTAAACATTATTTACCTTACGTCCGAATTCCGGTCCGTTAATAATTCTTTACACACCTTCTTTAATCCCTTGATTGATCTTATAAATCATCAATTACCAAAATTTATGGTATAAAAATTTTCACTTTTCTCATTCTCAATTCAATCGTTGTATTAAAACGTTTGGATATTTAAAATCCCTACA
Organism: Hedera helix; assembly: GCA_947179155.2. NCBI lineage: Eukaryota > Viridiplantae > Streptophyta > Magnoliopsida > Apiales > Araliaceae > Hedera > Hedera helix. Next base: position 18,823,502 of record OX359269.1, on the reverse strand, counting down.
TTTGGATCCTAGTCCCTGGATCGCAACCTTTACTTTTTCTTTCTATCATAATGCTCAACATTTAATTTTAATGTTGATTATATCCATTCAATATTCCTTGTTTCATGATTCATAATTAAATCATTTAATAATCTCTATCGTAACATCTATCTTGAACTATCACAGTTCATAATTTAACTTTACTTATCCTGTCTGGATTCAACATACATGTACATACGAAACATCATCATAAACTTAATACATGTATTCACATTGAATTATTTCATTGAAAATATAGCAATAACATTTACAACCTTTTACGGTAATTCGTCTCGACATCATCTGATATTTTTGGAAATCTATTTCTTTCCTGCAAAAATATTTATTAAGCAAGTAATGAGCACGACGGCTCAGCAAGTTCAACAGTTATGCTTCACGTAACACATACCTTATCATGCTTGGTGTGTGTCATACATCACGTGTTGTGATTCTACTTGAGCAATATATCCCATACATATTCATTTCTTTGCACAAATCACACATTATTGTCATATTAATCACGTATCACATAGCACATAATTTGTGTGCATTTAAAACAATAATTACATATCATAACATTCAACATTTAACATTTAAGGGACTGAAGAACTTGCCTGGCGTCCAATTAATAGCTTAAAACTTTAACTCGATCAACCTATGATCATAAAATAATCAAATAATAATTATTTATCCTCATATGATATTAATTTAATTATTTAATATCATCTATAACGTAATTAACTCTACCCGACCCTTTAATTTTAGGGTACTGGGTTAATTATTAATTAATATGGTTAATTATATTAACCTCGTTTCTTAATAAATTTATTTAACTTAATAACCAATGCCTTCATTACGGACAACTCAGCTCATCGGATAAAATTTAACATATTTGGTTGTCCGGATTTACATTTATTCATTTTCTAACATTTAAACTCATTAGATTAATATTTAAAATATTTAAATATTAATCTCCAATATTTAATATTTTTACAAAAATATTAAATTTAATGCCCAAACATCATTTCTATATTTTTAATATTTTTCTAGAATTTTCTAGAATTTTTAAACAATTTTTAAACATTTATTTAATTAAAAACTGATTCTGGGGGCATTTTGGTAATTTTCGCGCCCTAGGGACATAACCGGAATTTCCCGAAAAGTCCAGGGGTATTTCTGTCATTTCGGGGGCTATAGGGACATATCTGGAATTTCCCGGAAACTCCAGGGCCATTACCGTAATTTTACACGCGTCTAGGACGCGTTAGACATTACCGGAAAAGAGGAGGGGCATCACGGTCATTTCCGCCCAATTCGTCGGCCGCGCGTAACGCGCGACTCCTCTTCCCCAACACGAAACGACGTCGTTCGGCCCCCTTCTCAGAAAACTTCCGCCGCGCCATGCGCGGCTCCCCTTTTCTCCCATCAAAACGACGTCGTTTCTTCCGTAGCGGACGAAAAATCGACCGCGCGCCATGCGCGGTCTGTCCTTATCAGATTTCATCCCTTCCTTCCCACAAACAGTATACCACCCTAGCCAATTAATTTCCATCTTTTGATCCAAATATTCACAACAAAATCTTTCCAAAAATTATATAACTCATAAATATATATCCAAAAATTATTTGGAATAATAATTCCAATTATTTCCTATTTTTCACAATAATAACTTATCACCAAAAATATACAAAATAATTCATATAAATTAATTTTTACCTTCCTCAAGCCATCCTTTGAAACTTAAAACCTTCCTTTGATAGCCCAAAATCTTTCCTTCTTGGTGGTGGTTATGGTAGCTCACGGGTGGCGCATGGTGGTGTTCACGGTGGAGCAACATGAGAGAGTTTGTGTTTTATTTCTTTTCTTTTCCTTTCTCTTTCTTGTTTCTTTTTTTTTTTTTCCTTTTTATAACCCAAGTTGCTTAAAAGATTTTTGAATTAAAAATTCATTCACCGACTTAGCAACCGGCTAGCTCTCTCTCGGACCTTCCAAAAAGAAATCACGCATGCAAAATAAATATTTAAATACATTACGTAATTATAACGTGTAATAAATATTTTATATAATAAATATAAAATATTTATTTTAATTTACCAAAAATCATAACATGATTTATAAATAATTTTAATACCCTTTTTGGGTACTTTTCTTGACAAATTTTGTACACGCATAATGACATGCATGTAATTATTTGAGGTAATTTATACCTCCATAAATCATTAAATAATTCCTATAACTCATAAAAATTATTTTTCTTAATTTTTCACTTCGTTACTTGCACAACATGTTACATTAACATGTTCCCGTTTCCGAAATATTATTCTTCATAAACGTCATAATAATTCAATTATGCATAAACATAATTTTTAATGAATTTAAAACATTCTTTTTCCCCTAATTAATTTCATTTCTTTAATATTCACATTACCTTTCCTTATATAAATTATATAATTCATTATTATATAATTTATATAATTACATTATCCTTATAATTTCCATTTCACACAAAATATAATTTATAAAATTTTCTTCCATCCTTATTTAATTTCATCACCTTATATAAATTATATAATTATTCTTATATAATTTATATAATTATTATTTTTCTCATATTTCACTTTAATTTCCTTATATAAATTATATAATTTATTATTATATAATTTATATAATTACATTTATTTCTCAATTAATTTCTCAACTTTCTCCATAATCTCTTAATTAAACCAATAATCCATCATTTCAATTTTACTAACTCCTCATTCACTTTTTATTTAATTTTGGATTAATTTCATTATTAATCCATTAATTCTCATAATTAATGAAATCTATAATTTCAATTAAACATTCACATATATATACAAATGTATATATATATAAATATATACATATTTAATTCATGCATTTCACATTATCACATAACATTATTTAAATAATACCTTCCACATTTTCACAATAATTTTTATTGCACAATTTATTGTCCCTTTACAAGAATTTCCTCTTTATTCTTCGTAAATTGTATTTAAACAATTTACTTACTTTTTAATTATTCTAAAATCAACACAATTCCTCATCATCTCTGCACAGATTTAATTTATCAATTAAATCCCTTCACATACCTTAAACCACATAAAATAATAATTTATTTAACAACCTTGATAATTTTATCAATTAAATTCTCATTTAATATTATTAAAGGAATTTTGAAAATTCGGATCCTCACATTCTTCCCCCCTTAACAGGATTCCGTCCTCGGAATCATAATTGTCGTAATAATCATACGTATATTATTCATAGCACCTTGCTATACCTTTATCTTGATAAATCACAACTATTTCATAATAATCATATCTTACCTCTTTAATATCCATAACTTACATGGATAATTTCAGTAAAAATCGTAACTGTCAGAATATTCAAATTCTTAACTTAATTCAAAATTTCTTTGTAATATTACATTTCACAATTTCTCTAAAAATTTATTAATAACACTTTAATTCATTTCTTGATATACTTATCAAGATCATTTTCCATTCTCTTCTCAATTCATATTCATGAATCTTCTTTTCATTCCATAATCATTCTTAACACTTTTATCGTTCAATACCAGGTTTTAAATACTAACCTTTACTTGATTCTTCATAATCCTTATTTGGAATTATTCTAAAATTCCTGAGGTATCACATTCACCCCTCCTTCAAAAAATTTCGTCCTCGAAATTTCTATGCATTAATATCTCATTCATTTGCAACTTACGCATTTACTGTACATTCATTTTGCATATCTTTCTTTCCTTCATTTCTCATAGTCATTGCACACTGCAAACTTTCTAATCCATCACATTTCATAATTTCTTTGTTTCACAATCATTACATTCATTATTGATCACATTTAGAATTACTACCCCATCCTACCATCCAATCTTCATAAGAGTAGAGGAATTTGTTTTGGAAACATTCTTACTTTGCTGGATGAACACTTATCCCGGTTAACAGTATTTCACTCCCAGAGTACCTCATACTGCAACCCAGTAAAATAATGAATTTTCATAATAATCTGAACTTGATCCCGGTTTACAGTACTTCGCTCCCCGAGTACCTCATACTGCAAACCCTGACAGTGGATCAGTCTGTCATTAAATGATGGATGTTTCACCATACTGTATCTTTCTATGCCAGGTGATCATTTAATCAACCTGCAACATTCTTAATCTTTTTGTTCATCTCAGCCTTAAAATTCATTCGAAAGAAATTTAATTTTCTTATCACTTTCAAAGAATATGAAGTCAATACATTTCAAAATTAGTCTAGCTGAATCAATAGCTTAGACTTATATTCCTTCAACGCTTGTCTAGCTAGATCAATTAGCATAGACTTACTTTTAACACTTTATAATCCGCAGAAATTTTAAAACATTCATCATGTCAAAACTTTTCAAACGTCCAGCCGAGTCAAATGGCATTGACTTATAGCTTTGACATGCTTTCATAAATCAAAATCATTTATGACTTCATGTTACCGCGTCATCTTGACAGTACGTTGAGGATTCCGTCTTTAATAATTCCTACACCATAAACCATACTTTATGGTGTTGAATCATCTTATAACGAAATAGTACCGCACCATCTCAACAACACGTTGAGCATTCCGTCATTCATCACATCTACACCGGGCTAAACGGTGCATGGATGATTATTTTAAAATACATTTTGATGTAAAATATTTTTGTCTAGCCGAAACAAGTAGCATAGACACTTTTTAAATCGTTTTAAAATTCATTTGTATCTTTCAAAGCACACTCGTGCCAAATCAACTTGAGGCCAAAATCTTCGAAATCTAGCAAAGCTAGAAGAGTGGGAATATCCTAATTCCCTAACATTCAGCTTCTGCTTCTTTAATTATTATATTATTAAATTTATTGCTAGGACTATTTTCATTATCACATTAAAATTTCTATCTACTCCATCATTCTATAGCCCCCGTATAGTTCATCAAACTTGTCACACATTATGAGTCCAGGAACTTACCACAAGAATATGAGTTTTAAAACTTGTCCTAGCAATATGTAGTCTGAGAATATGTCAAAGACTATCCATATGCTGAGGGGCTCAAAACATACCATACGATTATGAGTCATGGACTTACCATATGCATGAGTTTTAAGAACTCGTGCCTAAACTTAATATTATTTATCTATCAAAAACTGCTAGCGCGACTCTAACATTTCAATGATTATCACATAGTAACTAAGTAAACACAAATCCCCCGCCCATACAAAGGATTGTGCAATTCAGTCACCACATGAGTCCTCAATTGAAATTTCGTACCCAAACTTTTTGCCCCCTTATCATTACATTTCTGTCATTCATCATTCTCTGCATTCTTTTTGTACTATTTCATAGTACCATATCTCTTTATAGCATTAAGCTATACTTTTTCGACCATTAATAGGTCTCTCTGTCATTTCACATTTCATTCATGTCTTATCATTCCCTGAATTCTTCTTGTACTATCTCATAGTACTCTTTCTTTTTATAGCATCAAGCTATACCTTTTTGACCCTTAACAGGTATCTCTCTGTTCTTTCACATTTTCACTTGATCCCATCATGATCTCACTTTACAATCTATTCATCATTCACTTTCCTTATCTTGTGATCGTATCGTAGTATGATCCTCTTACCGTTCCTGATCATGTTATTATGATCTCTTTCTATGCTTTTTAGATTACCTCGTCATCTTTATTGCTTAATCAGGTGTTCCCTGATTTCCTTTGAGATTCATCTTTGAATCATTTCAAATATTCTTTCAGATATGTTCCTAATTGAACTTATAAATTTTCTCAATTCATTACCTTCATTCAGATCTTTCTTAACATCTTTATCTCTTCTTTATAAATCTTAACTCTTTCATATTTCCTTCACTTTAACCACTATCTGAGAATTATCTTTCTCAACTTATATCTCTTCATTCTAATTCCCCCATGTTCATTAAACTTATCACGTATTTGGGCTCAGGAATTTACCATAATCATATGGTTGAGGAGCTTGTCCTAGTCAGGCCTTAGTCGCCCATTCGCTAAAGGGGCTCCACCATACAATCATGAGTCACGAGCTTACTTTACGCTTGGGTTTTCAGAACACGCAACTAACTGTACTCTTTCTTACTCTAGGTTATAGCCTAAGGTATCATTTACCTAAGGTTTATAACCTCTAGCTCTGATACCAACTGTAACGACCCCGAAATTCGGCCCATTTTCTCACCATTAAAGTCGTATTTATCATACTTTATTACCTTAATTCTCAGATTTATTAAACATTATTTACCTTACGTCCGAATTCCGGTCCGTTAATAATTCTTTACACACCTTCTTTAATCCCTTGATTGATCTTATAAATCATCAATTACCAAAATTTATGGTATAAAAATTTTCACTTTTCTCATTCTCAATTCAATCGTTGTATTAAAACGTTTGGATATTTAAAATCCCTACATTTGGATCCTAGTCCCTGGATCGCAACCTTTACTTTTTCTTTCTATCATAATGCTCAACATTTAATTTTAATGTTGATTATATCCATTCAATATTCCTTGTTTCATGATTCATAATTAAATCATTTAATAATCTCTATCGTAACATCTATCTTGAACTATCACAGTTCATAATTTAACTTTACTTATCCTGTCTGGATTCAACATACATGTACATACGAAACATCATCATAAACTTAATACATGTATTCACATTGAATTATTTCATTGAAAATATAGCAATAACATTTACAACCTTTTACGGTAATTCGTCTCGACATCATCTGATATTTTTGGAAATCTATTTCTTTCCTGCAAAAATATTTATTAAGCAAGTAATGAGCACGACGGCTCAGCAAGTTCAACAGTTATGCTTCACGTAACACATACCTTATCATGCTTGGTGTGTGTCATACATCACGTGTTGTGATTCTACTTGAGCAATATATCCCATACATATTCATTTCTTTGCACAAATCACACATTATTGTCATATTAATCACGTATCACATAGCACATAATTTGTGTGCATTTAAAACAATAATTACATATCATAACATTCAACATTTAACATTTAAGGGACTGAAGAACTTGCCTGGCGTCCAATTAATAGCTTAAAACTTTAACTCGATCAACCTATGATCATAAAATAATCAAATAATAATTATTTATCCTCATATGATATTAATTTAATTATTTAATATCATCTATAACGTAATTAACTCTACCCGACCCTTTAATTTTAGGGTACTGGGTTAATTATTAATTAATATGGTTAATTATATTAACCTCGTTTCTTAATAAATTTATTTAACTTAATAACCAATGCCTTCATTACGGACAACTCAGCTCATCGGATAAAATTTAACATATTTGGTTGTCCGGATTTACATTTATTCATTTTCTAACATTTAAACTCATTAGATTAATATTTAAAATATTTAAATATTAATCTCCAATATTTAATATTTTTACAAAAATATTAAATTTAATGCCCAAACATCATTTCTATATTTTTAATATTTTTCTAGAATTTTCTAGAATTTTTAAACAATTTTTAAACATTTATTTAATTAAAAACTGATTCTGGGGGCATTTTGGTAATTTTCGCGCCCTAGGGACATAACCGGAATTTCCCGGAAAGTCCAGGGGTATTTCTGTCATTTCGGGGGCTATAGGGACATATCTGGAATTTCCCGGAAACTCCAGGGCCATTACCGTAATTTTACACGCGTCTAGGACGCGTTAGACATTACCGGAAAAGAGGAGGGGCATCACGGTCATTTCCGCCCAATTCGTCGGCCGCGCGTAACGCGCGACTCCTCTTCCCCAACACGAAACGACGTCGTTCGGCCCCCTTCTCAGAAAACTTCCGCCGCGCCATGCGCGGCTCCCCTTTTCTCCCATCAAAACGACGTCGTTTCTTCCGTAGCGGACGAAAAATCGACCGCGCGCCATGCGCGGTCTGTCCTTATCAGATTTCATCCCTTCCTTCCCACAAACAGTATACCACCCTAGCCAATTAATTTCCATCTTTTGATCCAAATATTCACAACAAAATCTTTCCAAAAATTATATAACTCATAAATATATATCCAAAAATTATTTGGAATAATAATTCCAATTATTTCCTATTTTTCACAATAATAACTTATCACCAAAAATATACAAAATAATTCATATAAATTAATTTTTACCTTCCTCAAGCCATCCTTTGAAACTTAAAACCTTCCTTTGATAGCCCAAAATCTTTCCTTCTTGGTGGTGGTTATGGTAGCTCACGGGTGGCGCATGGTGGTGTTCACGGTGGAGCAACATGAGAGAGTTTGTGTTTTATTTCTTTTCTTTTCCTTTCTCTTTCTTGTTTCTTTTTTTTTTTTTCCTTTTTATAACCCAAGTTGCTTAAAAGATTTTTGAATTAAAAATTCATTCACCGACTTAGCAACCGGCTAGCTCTCTCTCGGACCTTCCAAAAAGAAATCACGCATGCAAAATAAATATTTAAATACATTACGTAATTATAACGTGTAATAAATATTTTATATAATAAATATAAAATATTTATTTTAATTTACCAAAAATCATAACATGATTTATAAATAATTTTAATACCCTTTTTGGGTACTTTTCTTGACAAATTTTGTACACGCATAATGACATGCATGTAATTATTTGAGGTAATTTATACCTCCATAAATCATTAAATAATTCCTATAACTCATAAAAATTATTTTTCTTAATTTTTCACTTCGTTACTTGCACAACATGTTACATTAACATGTTCCCGTTTCCGAAATATTATTCTTCATAAACGTCATAATAATTCAATTATGCATAAACATAATTTTTAATGAATTTAAAACATTCTTTTTCCCCTAATTAATTTCATTTCTTTAATATTCACATTACCTTTCCTTATATAAATTATATAATTCATTATTATATAATTTATATAATTACATTATCCTTATAATTTCCATTTCACACAAAATATAATTTATAAAATTTTCTTCCATCCTTATTTAATTTCATCACCTTATATAAATTATATAATTATTCTTATATAATTTATATAATTATTATTTTTCTCATATTTCACTTTAATTTCCTTATATAAATTATATAATTTATTATTATATAATTTATATAATTACATTTATTTCTCAATTAATTTCTCAACTTTCTCCATAATCTCTTAATTAAACCAATAATCCATCATTTCAATTTTACTAACTCCTCATTCACTTTTTATTTAATTTTGGATTAATTTCATTATTAATCCATTAATTCTCATAATTAATGAAATCTATAATTTCAATTAAACATTCACATATATATACAAATGTATATATATATAAATATATACATATTTAATTCATGCATTTCACATTATCACATAACATTATTTAAATAATACCTTCCACATTTTCACAATAATTTTTATTGCACAATTTATTGTCCCTTTACAAGAATTTCCTCTTTATTCTTCGTAAATTGTATTTAAACAATTTACTTACTTTTTAATTATTCTAAAATCAACACAATTCCTCATCATCTCTGCACAGATTTAATTTATCAATTAAATCCCTTCACATACCTTAAACCACATAAAATAATAATTTATTTAACAACCTTGATAATTTTATCAATTAAATTCTCATTTAATATTATTAAAGGAATTTTGAAAATTCGGATCCTCACATCAACTTAAGATTCTAACCACAAAGGGTCGTAAAATGACTCACAAAGTCAATATGACAACTAGGTTCATACTTTCTTTGTTTAGCTAGGTGAAACATGATGCCATAAGCATAGAAAAAGCTAAGCCATCATGTTTTACCATTTTATAACACCAAATGACATAATCATAAACCAACTTATGTAGAAAAATTATGACTTTTATTCAATAACACGAATAACAAATCGAACATGGTAACAACTAGTGTTTATCATGTTTTCGACTTTATTCTTGAAATAAAATTGACATTATAACTACTTGTAAAAGTGATTTCGTGCACTATATATGAAATAATTTGAGCATTATAACTGCTTATAAAAGTGATTTTTTACACTATATATTAAATAATTTGAGCATTATAACTGCTTATAAAATTAATTTCTTACACTATAAATGAAATAATTTGAACGTTACAAATGCTTGTAAATGCTCTAATTAACTAAAACTATAAATTGAAATTGACATAAATAACAACTAAAACTTATATCTCTTGAAGTGCAAGTTTTAACTATTTCTTTGCAAGACTTCAATACTTGAAAATAACTCTCATAATATAACTATAGAGTGTTTTTACTCTTGAAAGTGTTTGAAAATCATGAGAGAAATGTGAAGGAATGGCTTGGTATTTATAAGAAAATATAGTTTCGTTAATTGCATGTTAGGGACCTGACTTATTACACTTTGATACTAGAATAATTGCACTTTAGTCCCTAAAGGACCTAGCCACCTTTCCTAGTGATGTCATCAAGGTGACATAATGCCTGCATCATTCTTTCGCCTGATTGGTCAAAAAATATTCACATTGATTACAAGTTTAGTTTTCTTAGTTCTGATTGGTCCATTCTGATTTCTAGTTTTTGTAATTGTTCAAATTTTTCCAAGTTTGGTTACTCTAACTTGGTTTTGTCTAACTTAGCTCTGATTGGTCAATAACTAATCATATTTGAATATGATTGGTTGATTTCTTTTTAGTTAGAATACTAGTTGCATACTAGTTTGATTTTAACTAATTAGTTAAATAGTATAATACATAAGTATTTATATGTATTTTCTTCGTATAATATTCGTATTCTACTCGTATTATACCTCGTATTAATCTCGTATAATCTTTCATATAATTCATGTATTATATTTTGTATAATACTTAGGTTTTGTTTCTTTATTTTCCACCAATTAGGTTTTAACCAATTTTGAATTTTAATATTTCTGAATAAATGTTTCTTATTTATATTTATTATAAATAATATTTCGTAAAACAAAAAGTCAAAAATATAAACGCGTTTTCTTGTGAATAGTATTTTTCTCGACGATTTCTCAAAAAATGGAGAAATGGCCAAAAAGTCGAGAAAAAAACAAAAATCGTTTTTTGCGTGAATCGTATTTTTTGCATTTTTTCAGGAAAATTTTTATTGGCTCCTAGGAATCTATGCCCCATATAAACGTTTTGCCATGAAATGCAAAAAATCAAAACGATAAAAGCGTTTTTCTCGTGAATAGTGATTCCTGCTAATTTTTCTTTAAAAACTTTTTATTAGCTAATATGCATTTATACCCCCGTATAAACACTATTTTATTAAATGGGAAAAGTTTAAAAGACAGTTGACGGTTGATAGTTTTCGTTAGGTTATAACCCTTAAGGTTTGAAGTTTTAACCCTAACTAGGTTTTGACCTTTAGGTTTAAACCCTAAAATAACTTTTTAAGATTTTATCAAGCATTAAGGTTGGATACTTAAACCAAAACGAACACATAGAAAATCATATAACGCATAATTTAGGTTAAAAATTTAACCTTTAGTCATATACGATCGTATCTACGAGTTGTTTTATGTCTTTAATGTATACCTGTGAAATAGCATTCTTAGGTTTTCACACAAAAATCAAGTTTTAAATTCTTAACCTTTAATTTAATCTTTCAAGATCGTATTTACTAGCTTTGAAATGTTTGGAATATTACACCTACGATAGGATAAGGTGGGTCCCTCGTTTCTCAATTTTCAAGCCACAAAGTCGGTTTCTCGTGCTGCGGTTTGGAATGTTCGTAACTTCCAAGTTGGGAATGATTGGAAGTTGTGTCATATCATTCTGGAAACCTCGTTCAGAGGGTTACACAATGGTGTTGACTTTGGCCACTTCTTCATTCGGGGAGATGGGACGAAATGTAGATAATTATCTTCCTATAGATGTCGACTTGTCCATTATCTTCATACTACGTAGTTTACAGCTTGGAAGTTGTCGTGCTTCTTTTGGATCCTCATCTAGGAGTTCGTAATTTTGTCTCGGCTACCTGGCACTAGGGATGTGGAGTGACACATTTGCCCTCCTGCCATAGTTAGTTAACAGAAAACAAAATTTTAGGTGTCTACAATGGGTTGATGTATTTGCGGTGTCTTACTCATTTTAAAATTAGGGATAGTGTTTAAAAAGATTATTTTTAAGAAAAAAATTAATTTTACTTTTTTTGATAAATATATTCGTAACTTTTGTTAGAAATATAATAGTATAATAATACTTGATCCAGCTATAATTGATGACATTTTAGGAATTATATGGCAATTAGAAATATTGCTTTACCGAATGGAGAATGGTTACTAAAAGTAAATACTAAATGATGTGTATGACTGTAATTGGTTATAACTATCAAACTTCTCCTCGTATGGTGGATGATCACCTAATTACAATTTGGAACGTCATTTTATAATTGAATAATGTTAAGGGTATCAAATGACATAATATTAAATATTTTAATGATAATTTATGATAGAGTCAATCACATGAGATCTACCTCATCAATGACACATCATTTGAGACACGTTTTGAGACTATAAATTTGAGAACCCTAACACCACCCTTTACAATTTGGAACATCATTGTTTAAATTGTAATTTTATTTTTAATTTATTTTATGCAAGTGTATTTGCTATGTGTATCATTACTTGTTAATTTATAGTCTAAAACTATAAATATATCTTCGATTATAGAGCATGAGTAATGCTTTATATACAATAAATTATTACAAAAATAATACATAAAATGATGTGTTAGATGTAGTTACTTGATTAACCGTGTGGATTAGATCCTAAAAATGTTTCTCTTCTAGAAATTACAAACGATATGAGGTGCAATCCTAAAGATTTGGAGAGAGGTGACTGGGAAGCGAATAAATTTCAAAATTTCTTATTAAAATAATTTACAAAATGATTGGTAAATTGTTATTAGTTGATAATTGTGAATCTAATAGTTATAACTAATCACAACCATACACATAATATTCACTTTTAGCTCCATTTGTTTCAAATAAAATATTTTTTTGAAAAACATTTCCCTCATTTTTTAATGTTTAACATGTCAAGAAAAACATGGTCAAGTGTAAAACAATTTTTTGTCGACGAAAAACTCCTCTTTTATAGTAGGAAATGACTTTAGCTATTCGCAAGTCAATTTTCAAAACAATCGTCTAAATCCATCTCACAAGGGTATGCTTTACTTTTTTATTCATTCTCTCTCTTCCATTTCTCTACAGTAAATTCATTTATTTTTTTTACTCAATTAATTCAATTACTTTTGTTAATTTTTTTTCTCTTTAGATGAAATTACATATCTAGTGATATATATTTATTTTTATAATGCTGCGTATATTAAACAAAAAGACAAAAGTACATTAAGATTCTTGTTTAATTAATCAAGTAGAGAAGATGATCTTTTCCATCTCATTTTTCAGTTTAGTAGCCAGAAACATGCCATTTTCATTGTAAACAATTTCATCAAAACTCATTTCGGATAAAAGGTTTTCCTCACAACAAACGTAGCCTTAGTATTCACTTTAATCATTAAGCTCTATTGAATTTATATTTCTGAATTGAGGAAATTTATATCATGTCTTTGAAGATGGTGCTAATTTTTTGTTGATTTGAATAAGAAAACAGAATAGGCAACCCTGTTTGTATTTACAACATCCACGCGCAGGCCGCAGAGTCATGTCAACCTAAAACGGACACAGTAAACCACTAAACAAACCAAACCAATCGATATCAACGATCATAAGAAATCATATCAAATGCAGTTGTTAACCACAAGCGTCTTGCTGGTTAATTGCATTGGCATAAATCACCTGCTAGGACAAAGAAAAAATCAACAGAAAATGTGCAAACTGTTGTACAAGTCTCGTCTATTAGTAGTTGACAAGATTTTCATAATCACGATAAAAATCTCATATAGCCGCAGCCCTCAATAATATGAATTCCAGATTGATAACATTTTCGAGTACATACATCTTGCTCAATGTACAACCAACAGTGCCCAACTACTAATTACCTTTGTGGATTTACAATTTTGAGTATGACAGGGATTTAATGCATTGGGTTTGTCAATAATAGCTATCCCACTAACCTGAAATGCAACTAATAACTGCTTTGGGGACGAAGCACCAAAAAGTGATTTGATGCTCCAAATGGGGAAAATTGGAACACTTACCATACATACGGATGTACATAATCTTTTCAGAGAACCCAAACAAGAGCTTAAACCACATGTGAAAAGTAAAAAACCGTGATAATTCGGGTTCTCTCTAATAGATTGGTCAATCCAGATTTAGTAGGTTAAGCTCCTCCAAATGAGAAGGAAAGAATTTTGAAAAGCCCATCTGGATTATCAGCATGTACCTAGCAAGAGAAAATGATTTTGAGTGAAAGATACACGGAACGAATAAGAAAATTCTGTATTAGAGTCTTTTATTATTCTGCAGCAGAGCTGCTCTATTTATAGATACAACAGAGCTATATTACAGCACAGAATCAGCCTAACATATCACTTGATTACAGCATAATGGATTATAGCCTAGATTATACAGCACTGATTAGTTCTGTAAATAATCAGTCTATTTACAGATTTACAGCATCTAGAATCCCTTAATTTCAAGCTTGATCAATGCTAATTACAGCCTAACAAGGGTAGCTCATTATGCTCTGTCACACTCCCCCTCAAACTGATGGTGGGTGAACCAACAGTTTGTCAACAAAATAATCATGACGCCTGCGATTTGGTAAAAAAATCGGCGAGTTGTTCCGTGGAGAAAACATGTGGAAAAGAGAATAAGCCTTGTTCAAATTTTTCACGAACAAAGTGACGATCTATTTCTTCTATATGTTTTGTTCGTTCATGAAAAACTAGATTGCTTGCAATCTAAGCTGCACTTGCACTTTCATTGTCACAAAATAAAGGAGTAGGAGACGTTAATGGAATGCAGAAATCATTTAAGAGCTTTCGAAGCCAAATGATTTCACTACATGTGGATGACATGGCTCGATACAGATTTACAGCATCTAGAATCCCTTAATTTCAGGCTTGATCAATGCTAATTACAGCCTAACAAGGGTAGCTCATTACACTGTTCACACCACATACACCAAGCAAATTTACTATTAGAGAAAAAAGAGAGGAAATGATTTAATAGTAAAGTGCTTGATGATCATCAATTTGCAGATGGGCACAGGCTAAAGCATGCACAAATTATTCATATCTTTTCCACATTTTTTGATTCATTTACTATTCCTTCAAGGGGCAATTATATGCCCACTACATTGGCAACTGAAAATGAACAATTTAACAAGGTAGATAAATTCTCAATACAATAGGTTTTGCTACGATAGGATAGTTCTGATTTTCTGCACTACATATAGATAAACTTCCAGGTCATACACTAGATCACATAAAGCGGGAGCAAGCACAAAAGTGACTAAATAAAAAGTTTCAGAAATAATGGGAGGGCGCCTTTATAGTCATTTAAAAATATTGTGCAACTATATATAATTGTATAATTTTTTATTATATATAGACACATGCTTTTTCAATTTTTTTATTTTACATATATATATATATATATATATATGCTTTTCCAAGTTTCAATTTTTAAAACTTAATAATAGTATAACTAGTGAAATAATTATGCCGTTAAATAAGTATTTGAGGGTGGTTCGTACAGGATTGGACCTCAAATTCTCTATGCCTGTGAATTAAGGAGCATAAACAGTTCTCTTTCCTAATCCTATTTCTAATTTCCGACAATAGCTCTATTATGCACCCACACACCCACAGATCTTTATGCACCCACAGAAGAATACACAAAATCTTCTTCTGCTGTTGGTCTTAAACTCTCTATCTCTATCATGCACCAACAGATGAATACACGCAATCTATTCTTCTTCTTATACATGGATATATCAGCCCATCACAAATTCCCAAATCTGAGATAAGTGAGTCTGTGAAAAGTTTGCTCGTTTGACATTAACATTGTAAAAACCCTGAAGAGCTGAAGCAAGCTTAATCCGCAAACTAAGGAATTATCAATCACGAATTCAAAACTGGAAAATGAAATATATTGCAAATGTTTACGTCGACTTTTTGATTGCCAGTTACGTGAATAAGTATTAGTGGTAACTCTTTTGGAGAGATGTATAATAAGTGGGACCCTTTTATAATTCTATCAAATCTCATATATTGATAAGTTTCGCAATTATAGTTCGACAGCAGGACTCTTCAAAACTTAAATATGCAATGGCATGCATCTACCCTCAACAGGTTAATGTGCTAACTAATGGAAGGAGCCCGTACTAGGGTTTCACTATTAGTTAATGTGTAACGTAAAGGATTCATTTCTAGATACATGCTCATATATTTCTCCATATGCTCACCACTAAGTGCCTGCTGTGTAGTCTATCTGGCAGTAACCTTTTAACACTCTTTAGGGGGAATAGATATTTTGCTGTTGATCAGGTCATGGAATACTGAGGGAGGGAAAGAGCAATAACTACTTATGGTGTACTTGAAATGAAAAACACACTCGAGCCTAGAATCATAGTTGTCAAGTCGTCGCTTAAGACTAGTCGTCTCGCTGCTAGAAGTGCAAGTCGACAACTCGACTTGGTTGCCGTCACTAAGTCATGCGACTTAAGTGGTTAGTCGTCACCTAGTCGATTCAAGTCGACGATTTACCTAACTTGGTATCTAGTCGGACAACTAGGAAACAAACCCAAAATTTAATTTATCCAACTCAATTCCAATTGAACCATAATCAAGTAACTCACCCAATTAAAGATTCAAACAAATATACCCAAAACAAGTACGGCTAAGAAAAAAATTCGGCAGCAAAGAAGAAAAGGGATAGACAGCAACAAAAAAACATCAACTAACAGCTTAATTGTTTAATTGTGTTATGTAGTTATCTAAATGGCAGATAGTTCGGGAGTCGAAAATTAAGATATGAGCAAAGATCCTAATAGAAGTTTAATTTATATTATCAATGATCTTTAATAATTTCGATTGTAAAATTGTAATTTTTTTATGTTAATTGTAATTTGAAAATTTATATATATATATATATATATATATATATATATATATATATGTATGTATGTATGTATAAAGTGAGTATTGTAGATAATTTGTCGCTTTACTAGCGACTAGTCGGGCTATTAGTCAACTGGCTGCTTAAGCAGTCATCCACCGACTCGCTTTGACATAACGACTTGACAACTATGCCTAGAATTGATATTTAAGCTTCAATGCAGAAATACTAAGAATAAGGCTAAGAGAGTGGGAAGAGGATCAGAGGCTAGGAACTAATGAGGTAGTATTTTATGGTTATGACACTATTCTAGCACATAAAATGGTAGTGAACAGTAACTTGTATAACAAGGAATATAATTTTCTGCAGATATAAAGGAAAAGAAGCCTTCATTACAGAGAGCTTCTTAGTTCGCATACCTAAAGATGACGTCATAAGACATGGAATATCATAATGAACTACCACAACAGATAATGTCATAAAATAATTAAAATCGGGATTCAACACCAGCAAAAGTAAAGTACTAATGTGTCTCATATCATATCCTCTATGTAGCAAGCAGCACAAGAAGGGGATGGACGGATTGAAGCATACCCAATGGCCCGCATCTTCCAGGACATGCATTTCCACTCCACCACCTTCCTCAGCGGCTTGCTCCTCAGCAGCATGAATCCTCTGCAGATCTTCAAGTGCCCATCTGTGCAAGCTCCTTTCTGCTTTCAAAAAATTAACATGCACTCCTTGAGGCACATCTTCTACTAGTTTCCTGTGCATATTTTAGTAGCTAATAATCACATTCCTTAAAGGAAATAACATTTTGTATTCTAATAAAAAATTAAAAGATAGATTTTAGACAATCACATTCCTTAGCTAATAATAATTAACTTTTTAGTAGCTAATAATCACATGCTTTTATAATTTATATGCAGTCAATCAAATTGAAACAACAAACTCTCTTCCAGGAGCCACATGCTTACACCATTCATTTGTTCAATAACGAGAAAATACATGAAAGTTATACCATATTATTCTAAGATGAGATTACCATAAATTTGTCTCTTCGTATGATTGATACATTTCCGAAATTCCGTTGAGGTCAAATACCCATGAGAAGACAGATGATAATGAATCAGAAGGGACGTTCTGCCGAAGGTTAGTTACCACCCACTGAAAAGAAGCACAAAGAGGGAAGAAAGGAAATGAAAACATAGCTGAGTACCAAGGACAGTGAATATATAAATATCAACAAACATGAGAAAGAAGAATAGGCTAAATAGTGTGTGGATGAATCCAGATTTGCAAGTATAAACCTACAAACCAGTATGTCACTTTATGAAACTTGTAAAATATAAAATCTAACAGAAAATGTAATTGTATGATTGATATGGAACAAATTTAGGGTTGAATAGTTCAGGAATTTAATGGAAAAATAAAAGAAAGCTAAAATTAGGGTGGAGGTCCGCACTCCACTAGGATTCTCAACCGCAGGAGTAATTGATTGCAATCAAATTTTAGGTCCCAAAATATTTCTTCAATAAACTGTAAAGAGTCTCACAATTACATCATATTTATAGAGAACAAAATCCTATTTGGATCCTATTTGCACTTGGGCCAAATAAAAAGAACTAACGAATTAAAATAGCCCAACAAATATAAACCCAGCAAAGCAATAATTACCATGATTCTAAATAAAAAGTCTAAACTAATAAATAACATAAATCATAAATAAAATCATCCATGACAACGATACCACAGATCAATCCCTATCACTAATATATCTGTAAAATAAGATGATAAAGTGAATAAGTGATAACCTCTTTGCTAGACTGTCACACAATGCTTTTTTAATAACAATGATTCAACTAGGAATTCATCGCCCGAGAGAAATGGACGCTACCTAAAAGGAGCCAGGTACCAATACAAGAAACTTGGAGGTACAACTATAACAACACTAACACATGTAGCTGAGCTTAAGCACAATCAGATGAAGTTTAGCATTTATGTGATTACAAAACTTTATCTGATCTAAGAACTAGTATTGTTCTTCAGTTGGTCTCTAAGTTGCTTGTTCCTAGTGTAGAACAAAACTATACTTTTATTAGTATAGTTCAATCTACTTTTTACCATAAATTTAATAGATATATCAAAGGTAAACTATTATTTTTCCAAGCAATATTTTCTTAGATATACAAAGAAATTAATTTAGAAGAAAAAAGAGAAACCAAGCAGAGGGCAGATAAATGAGTCCACCCAGCCTATTAACAAGAAGAAAAAATAAAAAGCTCAAACCAGATCAGCTTTCCAATCTCTACAAAGATCAGAACAAAAATATTCCAACTTTCCAAGTTATATTTGTGCAGTGCTTTCTTTGGCAATCTTAAATCAGCTCTTGCAATATTCTCATCGTACCAGAAAATCAAAATATAGTTGACAGAAATAAATAAGTTATAATGACACACACATAATAACCAGGTTCCTGATGATAGACTCTTTCAATGTTGCTGATAGACAAGCTTTATTATATCACTATTTTCTAACATCAAAACCAGAACAGAAGTATGTTATGATCAAAATTGCTAAATATTTCAAATATGTAGGAAACCAAGACAAATAAAATGGACAAAACAAAATTCACAGTTTCCAGCAATAACAAGAATGAAACCAAGAAAGTAGTTTCCACAAACAAAGTTGAAATAGAAAAGACGAAGAAAATCTCAGAGAAGTGATGATTCTCATATAATCTATGAACCTGAGAAGCAGAGAAATCAGAACAAGGTAAAGATAAAGAAAGTGTGGGCCGCATCCACTTTGTCCTGTACTTTTCCACTTTTTCTCCCTTCTATCTGTTTCCATTTTACACAATTAACCTCTCCCTATCTACTAAGTAATTTACATTCTACACTTTATAGTATAGGAATAAATTTACAAATTATGTTTCTTTTGACTTTATGGAAGATAAACAATTTTTTAGTAAATATGTATAATGTTGTTCTGTCAGGTGAACAAGGCTGTTACGCTATTTAGGGTATTGATGACAAGCCAATAGATCAATATATTTCTATACGTAACATCTGTACTGTATGTAGCATTACAAAATTAAACCAATGGAACTAAAACATATAGTTTATCACAAGTATTCGAGATACCTGTGCAACGTCTTTTGAAAACCCTTCACGAACAAGAGCATTTACAACATCCCGTTTCGAAGAGATCTTCCTTGAACAAAGATAATAAAGTAAATTAAAAACAATGTTACTGCAGCGAAGGGAAAGGGGAAAAGTATTTCCATAAAGGTTAATTAAGATCGCCAGCGCCATAAAAGCCTATCACGGTATTGGTATCAAACTACACAACAATGTTATGAAATATTCCATCCTTTCCAAAAAGAGACTCCCCATTTTGACCTTTTGAAGTCAATTTGGGAAATCCTACAACTGAAAATTAATATGGATATATGTAAGTTTTAAAAATAACAATTTTTGTAATTAGTAGTACATATTTTGAATGATAGGATTTTGCAAATTGACTTTAAAAAGAAAACTTTGACTCTATTTGTAGAACGGAGGTAGTATTAGATGAAGTTGTGAATTAATTATAGAAGAGTGGGTACTGGCGACAGGGCTATTTCCACCCATTAAGTTCATGATGTATATCATGTGGACTTGCCTTAACAACCAATAAAATTTACATACCTTCAATGTTCCGAAAACTAATATTCAGCCTTACAGAATGATTTAAGCATGATGAGAATCTGTTTTAGCATGTACAAACATGCAAAAATTTATTTTGATTTTTATTTTCCTCCATGCCAGTGAATTCACTTCAGTAATTTAGACATTTGGAAATGCTTTGAGGTGTTTAAATATAAATCACAGTTGAATGGCTAAGTTCACTAGCCATTTGTAAATTCCTCATCCAATCTACTGAATGAAGCCATCAAATATGAATAGTAATGATTAAAACACAAGAAGTGCATGCGGACACATTGATAAAGTAGAGACAAGAAAAGAATCAAAGCAGGGTTGCATCAATCTATTATGTATTTGTTGACGCCAAATTTTGTACCACCCGTTTAAATCACAAAATAACGAATAAAATAGACGTCAAACACGTATAATTCTAAAGAAATTACTGCAAGAACACGAGATTTACGTGGAAACCCAATTGGAAAAAAATCACGGGGAAAGAGACGGATTCACTAAAATAATAATGGTATTTACAGATTTCTCTAATAATAATAGAGAGCTTGTATGCTGGAAATAATGGTTCTGTAGGTAAATGGTAAAAAGTTGGTGTTTTTTTTTCTTAAAGCGCCCATGCAGCAGCATATATATACAAGTTGCACCCATCCGAAAGTGATTAGGATTAGGAGTCCCTTTCCAAATAAACGTTCCCTTTCTTAGTTGTTGAATCCAACTCCACTTAGACTTTATTGTATCCTCCAAATAAAGAAACAGAATTCCCTTAAAATAAGGAATCTAATATTTCTATATCCCAAACCAGACAAAACCCATATACCAATTAAAAGGCCCCATCCAACAGAATAATATGGACTTAGCCCAAACCCGGGCCCAAATCTACAAGGATCCCAACATTGTCCCCCACTCTCCTACTTTTTAGGACCTTAAATAGGAGAGTAATTCAAATGATACATTCCCTCGTAATAAGATACACCCAAACAACACTTATCTCCCGCGATCAACACACGGTCATCATTACCCCATTACATTCCCCAAAAATTGTTGTCTATTGAACTTCATGCGTCCCATCCCTTTGATAAAAACCCTCGTAAACTTCTCTACAGACACTTCCATATCTTCACGCCCACCAACTCCTCTATCTTTCCTGTTTCAGAAAAAACCCTCGAAGTCAACTCACTCTCGGTAAATCATGACTGCCCAGGGTCAAGCTTCTTCCTCTCAAGCACCAGACGATCTTTCTCCCGCATTCGATATGGAGAAGGAAAGGGCCAACTGTCGAATCTACAAGGATGTTCTGATAGCAAACACCCCCTCTTCTCTCACCCCTGCCCAACTCAACACCATTCACCATGAATACCAGATCCCCCTTCAATACGAGCTTCGACTCCCCAAGCCTCACGAGAGAATGATAGGAGTACCCACCTGGACCCTGAAACACGGCGTCCGATTTCCCCTTCATCCCTTCATAACCGAATTCCTAGGATTCATGGGAATCGGATTCTCTCAATTAGTTCCCAACTCTTACATTCACCTAATCTGCTTCATCGTCCACTGTAAAGATCAGGATATTAAACCAACCCTAGACTTATTCTGGAACTACTTCAAATTGATAAATTCAAAGGAAAAGGGTTTCAAGGTTTTAACCCGATATTCCAATCGAAAAGTATGGATGTCAACTCCGTCGAGCAACAAAGAATGGCATTCATCCTGGTTCTTTCTCCGAGGAACCGACACCAAGCTTCTTTAGCCCTAGGGAAAGCCAAGCAAGACTTCCTTAGGCTTCGACCACATCGAGGACGTCCGAGAAGCCGACCTTGAGAAACTACTGTCCACCATGCCGACCACGCTTTGGTCCACTAACCTCCTCAGCGACCCCGACTGGCTATTTCTCCATGGATGTAAGTACCCGAATCACCTTAATATGCTGTTTTCAATAATCAAATTTAATCTTCATCTAACTTCTGTGCAGTAGTTCTTTTCCGTAACTCTGAGGACCAAACCGACCGACCCCCGATTACCCAAAGACAACCTCAAGAAGGTCCCGTCTTCATACCCTCTCCCACTTCTTCTGAAGAATCCGAACCACCAGCCGAACCTCTATTCCGAAAAAAGAAAACTTCCTCCTCCTCGGCAACCTCGGAAGAGGTTTCAATCCTCTCTTCTCAACTGACCTCCAAAAACCTAACCCACACCCAAAAAACTACATAGACCCAACCACCCACAGGGTCTGCCCCCAGTCCATAAATACCCCGCACGTGTCCCCTTCAAACAATCCTCCAAAACCTTTTAAAGGAAAAAGGCCCTTTACCATCCTCAACCCAACCTTCCCCGAATGCTCCAAAAGAAAAGGGTCCAGAAATATCCAAAAAACGAAGTGTTTTCGAGATGTCAGATTCCGAACTCAAAAAGCACATGAAAGCCAAAAAACCAAAAAGCATCCACTCATCGAAATCGCAATATTACCCCTTTGCAAAAGCCCGACCCATTCAAAACATCAACTACCGACTCTCCCAAACAACCAACCTCAGAGCCGACCAAAGAACAAACGTCCGAGCAACTCCAACAACCAACCCCCGAACCGCACAAAGAACAAACTTCCGATCAGCCTCAACAACAACAATCAGAACAAATGAAGAAGTCAGCCAGCAAACCACCAATTTCGGACCAAGCCGGAACCCTAAAACAACCCACATCTGAGAATGACCCCTTCCCCCTCGGACATCCTCCCAAACAACCATCAGAAAACCCTGGCACCTCTCGAACCCCTCCAACCTTCTTCCCCGATGATGCCGACCTCCCGATCCCATTTTCCTCCTATAACAGCTTCAACTTCCCGGCTGACAGCAAAATGTTCGAAGATAACTCTGATCGGGAACTTGTTTTGGCCACAGCAATCCACTAAGGCCAAGTAAGACACCTATTTTCCAAATTACTTGTAAATATGTAAATATCCTTTATTTTGGCAACCTTCCATTTGTCAGGCCCTAGCGACCTTCAGTCGACTCCTTGGTCGGGAGACCAAGCCAAATAATAGTGGCGACAGACTGAAGAAGATAAGGCCAAATACAAAACCCTAAAGAAAGAAAAGAAACAACTTGCCAAAGACAACGTATGCCTTTAAACATCCAACAACAACCTCCAACAGCAGTTTAAGATCATCCTCAAAGTGAATAATAAAAGAACCGAAGAGCTCGCTCGTCTTCAACTCGAAAAATTAGAAACAGTGAAAAGAGCCGAACAACAAGCTGAGGAGATCATCGAATTGAAGAAACAAAATGAACAGCGAGCTAGCGGGGCGTCAGATCCTCAAAGAATACCGGGGCGTCCCCTGAACTACTGGAAAAGATAATAGATCGATTCAGCAAGGAATTCCAAGCGGCAGTTGACAAGGCAACAAAAGCCAGCATAGACCCTTCGATCGTTACTGATTCCGACTCCGATTCTCCCGAAGACAATAATTAACTCCAACATTGTATATATACATTTTATTTTTTATTTTGAATGAAATGTAAATCGCACTCGGTATCAATGAAATTGAGATTTTTATTAATACCTTGTGGAAACATATAAACAATATTTTGAATTTTCCTCAAGTACAAAAGCCTACCGAGCACAAATAACTAAAATAAACCTCCCGAACTACTGAAAATACTTCCTCAATCTACTTGCATGCCAAAAATTCTTTAAATCCGAACCTGACATATCTCGAAGACGATATGTCCATTGCTTCACAACTTCGATTACTTCATATGGTCCTTCCCAATTCGACATCAATTTGCCAGTGTTCAAAGGCGTAGATGCTTCAGCCTCCCGGAGGACCAAATCCCCGACCTCAAAACGCCTTTGTTTGACTCTCCGATTATAATGTCTCGCAGTTTTTTGTTGATACAAAGCTAACTTCATTAAAGCCACATCCCGCACTTCATCCAACAAATCAAGGTTGAGTCGAAGTCCAGATCATTATATAATTCATTAAAGTTTAACACCCGAAAAGATGGGGATCCGACCTCTACCGGAATTAAAGCTTCGGTTCCATATGCCAGCCGAAAAGGAGAGTCCCCTGTTGTTGACCAGAGAGTCGTCCGATAAGCCCACAAAACACTAGGAAGCTCCTCGGGCCATCTTCCTTTAGCATCATCCAGCCTCCGTTTAATTCGATTTAGTAGAGTCATGTTCGTTACTTCGACCTGCCCATTAGCCTGGGGATGGGCTACTGAAACCCTCCGATGCTGTATTCCCAAGTCCCCAAGAAATTTCTCAAATTCTGAACCAAAAATTGTAAATCGTTGTCGGATACTAGCACGATCGAAATCCCGAACCTGAAGACGACATTCTCCTTAAGAAACTGGATACAATCATGCTCGGTGATCCGCCGGAGGGGCTTCGCCTCTGTAATATTCCGAACTTCCGAGAGAGTTGTAATCTGACTTTATACGCATAAATAAAGATTAAATTACATCTAATATGTGCTATGGAATCTTTGTTATTATTTTTTTACGTGTTTCGATTCAAGTATCCGACTTTAGCACGAAAAAGGATTATAAAAGATTTTTTTTCAAAAATTGAAGAAAAAAAAAGAAGATAAAACTTAAACCCTAAATTTGGAAACCCTAAGGTTCAAACCCTAAAACGTACAATTCACAAATACGCGTATAAATACGAAAATTATACGAAAATAATGCGATAATAATACGAAAATTATACGGTATAAATACGAAAAAGTCAAATGTGAATAGTAAAAGTCAACTATACTAATTAGTATACTAATCAAGATTAAGGCTAAACTAAGTAAGTTTGATTAGTTAAAATGATTTACTAATCAACCAATCACATGTTAGCTTAATTAAGGACTAAACTAACCTTGACCAATCATGGTTAAGAAAAGAAAAACAAGTTAGATTAACTAAACTAGATAAAGAAACACTAGTTACACTAACTAATTATCAACTAAATCCATGTAAAATTGAGTTAACCAATCAAAATCCAAGCTAGCTATCCATGTGATTAATTTTCGACCAATGAGAACAAAGTAAAGCAAGATGGAATCTAGGCCATTGGATCAAAATGTCCAATCATTTTGTGCTTTTAATGAGGTGTCCTAAGTTCTTAAATATGTGTCCAAGTCCCTATGTAAACTAATAATAACTTCAAGGACTAAAAGTGCAATTAAAGAAACTTGACTTTTCCTATAAATAGCAAGCTTAGTTCACTTGATTCACCATTCATTTTCAAAGCTTAAAATCTAGTATCAAAGCTGTACATATATTGAGAGAGAGTTACTATCTTGGAAATTGCAAAGAAATAGTTAAAACTTGCAAACACCAAAGGTACAATATCTAGTAGTTATTATGATCGTTTTTCCTTTCGTCTTTAATTTTTCAAAAGTTCAAGAACGCGAGTCATAGCCATGTACAATTGTCGTTCACCGTGTTCTTCACGTGTTCTTGAGCCTTTCTACATTTTGTCGTAGTTATAATGTCGAATTTTAATTCGTAGTTTAAAGCTCAATGAACATATGTAGTGGTCATGTACGGTTTATCCGTTCTCCGCGTTTTCGTATGTTCTTGAGCATTTTTATAAATTGTTTTAATCAATTATGCAAGCCGTTATAATGACCAAATTTTGTCAATTATAAAGTGTCATAATCACTTATGTAAGCAGTTATAATACTCAAATTATTTCAAGTACAAAAACCAAAAGCTCAAGAACATAGTCGTTACCATGTGCGGTTTTTTCGATCTTCGTGTGTTCTTGAGCAAAAGTCATGAATCTTTCTATGAGAAGGTTTGTGATTTGTTATTTTTATGTTATAAAGTGATATTGAGTCTTACAACATGATTTCTTAAAGAGTTAAAGCAAGCGGTACCATGTTTCACATGGTTAACCCTAAAAATATTGGCCAAAACATGCTTACTGTCTGTTTTTGGCATTTTTCGAAACCTTAAAATCGAATCTGCCTTAGAAATGTAAATGAAAGTTGTAGATCAAGAAATTCTAAGCAATTTAGACTCAAGAATCACTTAAAAATGTTTTCGTATGAAAAAATTATGACAGTTACTGTAAATGACGTCAAAGCTGAAAATTTAAGAAGGGCTCTCGAGTGGAAACCCTAAAAGGCACCAAATTTTATGATTTTGAGCTAGCCATTTTTTCTCAAAATTCCACCAATGAAAATAGTCTAGTTTAGTGAATCAAAACACGTATAGAACGAAAAAATTCGATGAACTAACATTCGGTACGCGAAACCCTTTGTATAAGCGCTTTAAACGATTATCGGGAAACCCTAATTTGTGCTAAAGGCAAGTTTTCTATCCTTAACCTTTGTTTACTTGCTTTCTATGTGATTTATACATTTTGTGCATGCAACGTATTATAAATCTTTGATACGAAAGTTATTGCTTCTTGTTTCGGCATAGCTTGCAAAATGAAATACGTATTCGTGATAAATTCAAATCATGCTTTATTATATCAAATCAAGTCGTCTTGGGGCGATCCTGACATGTGAAGAAAACTGAGATGAACAAATATTTATTACTGTTATTGATATGTCCAGTGTATGGTATGTTATGCATAACATAGATTAATTTGATCCCCTTTCTATATCCACTGTAAAAGGTTCTAAGTCGAAAGACAAAGAACAGTCCAAGGTCTAACCACCACTCAGTCTTGCTATGTTAAAATATTTGTAAATATCAATTGTTGTGCAATTAATCCTTACAATCCTTATCGGTGTGAGTTCACTTATATGCTATGTGTTTAAGACTTGCTGAGCATTTTAGCTCACCCTTACATATAAACCTGATTTGCAGACAAACCCGAGAGCTCCGGCTCAAAGAAGAAAGGAAAGAAGAAATGCGTAAACTAGTTTACTGCTTTCCTTAACTGTTCTTAACTGTATTCATAATGACATTTTGTAATAAGAACAAGTATCACACATGTAACCAAATATTTTATAAATATTATCAGATTTTATCACATTCTATCGTTGTCTTTACTTTGATTAAACGTGGAATTGTTTAACACTTAACATAGTATTAATAATGATCTATTTATCTGAATGAGGATTGGTAAATAACTTGTGAGTGCTGTACATCCGAGACAAGACCAAGCGATGTTAACTGGTCAAATCCATCGCTAAGGTTCATCGGACCCAGGTATAACTCGTTATTACTATTATGAATGTCGGATAAATAGGATTATTAATATGAGAGATATCACTATAAACAAATATGTTTCGAATGGCGGTTTTAACTAGTTGGGTAATGTTTAGGGAAAAAAAAAAGAGAATTTTTCATCGAACGAAGATACAACCATTTGTCACGGATAAAGATGCAAACATTTATCACGGGTGAAGATGCAAACATTCACCGCGAGATTCTATGTTCCCAAGAGTCATCTTAATGATTTAATGTCATGGATGTTGGAACCTATAAAATTATAGAATATCTAAATATTAAAGATAAAATGTTACGATTGAGTATTAAGTCTCTTATATCGATTGCAATGACTTGATATATAATAATGAAATTTGAGAATTAAGATGAGAACTTTGTTTATAAACAAAGGAAATCATCCATAAACCTAATGATTTAGCATTTATAGTGAGCACCAAGTTAGCTATAATAAGTATAGTGATTTGGAGGGGGTCACAGGTTGTTATCAGAGCTGTAGATTATAACTCTAAATTAGCAAGTACTTTAGGATATAATCTGATCGTTTAAGTTAAATAGACTTGTGAAGAGTCTAATAGATAATTAAAAGATGATAATAAACTTTAAATCTTAATTACATATAAGACATTATGTGAAAGAACTATACTAATTAAAGTCAATCTTGTTTTGTAGAAATGGTTGACATACACGAAGACAACGCTCAAGCCTTGGACTACGAGAGTGATCCGAGCGAGCATTCTAGTGGTGAATCCGAAACAGAAGAGCCTAATCAGAACATGGAACTACATGATGCCGAAGAGGTTAATCAAGTTTCCCAAATAGAAGATTCAGATGTAATAGACCTACCAACTTATGATAAGATCATCGCCGAGTTGGAAGAGGATACTGCTGAAATGTTGGCCTATGGAGAAGCTCAAGAAGAGCTTGTTGAACAACTCCAAACTGAAAATCAGGCTAACATGAACAAGGCCAATGGTATAATGGAGGTACTCGAAAGGTGGTGGTTGGATGAAGCTGAAAGAAGCTACCAACTACAGATGCAGTTAGAAGCTTTTCAAGAGGAAGTATACCTCCTACGAGCAAATCGTGCTCACATTAAACGAGCTTATGGTGCTACTTACGCCAAGCTAGAGAAAAAAATAATTGAATTTCCTTCACCCGCCAAAGATTTGGGGTTGAAAATCAATAGGTCTGTGGTATTGAGTATGATCCACAAGATTAAGAAGAAGGCTAAAAAGATCTAGTCGAATAACGTGTAATATATTAGTATGTTGTAAATATTTTGTTTAGCATTTTCCATTTTTATAAGGGATGCTAATAGTTGTTAAGTAATTTAACTCATTCGGATAATATAATGTACAAATTTTAATTATATAAGAAGTTTGTTTAAGTTAAGTCTTGCACTTTTTAATGTTTTCATATTTACACGTATATTTTTTTTTAGAAATGGCACCACCAAGACCTCGAAGAAGGGCAGCAATAACAACAAGTGATAGTAGTGAGAGTAATGTTCAGACTCCCGATACTATGCAACAATTCCTTGATAGGTTAATAGGAGTCTTAGATAGTCGTACAACAAATAATGTGTCACCACCACCTCCACAACCACAGCCACAACCACAACCACAACCACAAATACCATTGCCACCACCTCAGCCAGAACCTCAACCACAGAAAGTATCATTCAAAGACTTTAAAAATGTAGGTCCTCCTGATTTCAAGGGAACCGCTGAGCCTGTAGACGCTCAGTGTTGAATAAAAGAAATAGAAAAAGCCTTTGACTTACCTAATGAAGGGAGAGGCAAACTTCTGGTGGGAAGTCACCCAAGCCCGTGCCGGGGAATGTGTGGTTGCGTGGGAAGCTTTCAAAGAGTTATTCTTTGAAAACTATTTCCCACGAAGCATGAAGAATAGAATGGAGGACTAAAAGTGCAATTAAAGAAACATTAATTTGTGGAAGGAGTTGTGCGATAAGTTCCATGACCGGTTCGGAAGTAACAAGAAGAGGGGAAAATTGACAGCATCGTTAATGCAGATTAAACAAAGAGGAGATAAAACTTTAAACCAGTACGTGCAGAGATTCAGAGAGGCGGCAGGAGGAGTGGTAAACCTGAATAACTTCAATGACTAAAAGTGCAATTAAAGAAACTTGACTTTTCTTATAAATAGCAAGCTTAGTTCACTTGATTCACCATTCATTTTCAAAGAATAACTCTTTCAAAGAATCCCACGCAACCACACATTCCCCGGCACGGGCTTGGGTGACTTCCCACCAGAAGTTTGCCTCTCTCTTCATTAGGTAACTCAAATTCTTTTTTTATTTTCTTTTATCCAACACTGAGCCTCTATAGGCTCAGCGGTTCCCTTGAAATCAGGAGGACCTACATTTTTAAAGTCTTTGAATGATACTTCCTATGATTGAGTTTCTGACTAAGGTGGTGGCAATGGTATTTGTGGTTGTGGTTGTGGAGGTGGATGTGGTGGTGGCACATTATTTGTTGTACGACTATCTAAGACTCCTATTAACCTATCAAGGAATTGTTGCATAGGATCGGGAGTCTGAACATTACTCTCACTACTATCACTTGTTGTTATTGCAGCCCTTTTTCGATGTCTTGGTGGTGTCATTTCTAAAAAAAAAAATATATGTGTAAATATGAAAGCATTAAAAAGTGAAAGGCATAACTTGAACAAACTTCTTATATAATTAAAATTTGTACATTACATTATCCGAATGAGCTAAATCACTTAACAACTATTAGCATCCCTTATAAAAATGAGAAATGCTAAACAAAACATTTACAACATACTAATATATTACACGTTATTCGACTAGATCTTTCTAGTCTTCTTCTTAATCTCGTGGATCATACTCAATAACACAGACCTATTGATTTTCAACCCCAAATCTTTGGCAGGTGAAGGAAATGCAACTATTTTTTTCTCCAGCTTGGCGTAAATAGCACCATAAGCTCTTTTTATGCGAGCACGGTTTGCTTGTAAGAGGTATACTTCATCTGGGAAAGCTTCTAACTGCATCTGTAGTTGGTAGCTTCTTTCAGCTTCATCCAACCACCGCCTTTCGAGTACCTCCATTATACCATTGGCCTTGTTCATTTAATCCTGGTTTTCAGTTTGGAGTTGTTCAACAAGCTCTTCTTGAGCTTCTCCATAGGCCAACATTTCAACAGCGTCCTCTTCCAACTCGGCGATGATCTCATCGTAAGTTGGTAGGTCTATTACATCTGCATATTCTATTTGGGGAACTTGATTAACCTCTCCGGCATCATGTAGTTCAATGTTCTGATTAGGCTCTTCTGTTTCGGATTCATCACTAGAATGCTCTCTCGGATCACTCTCGTAGTCCAAGGCTTGAGCGTTGTCTTCATGTATGTCAGTCATTTCTACAAAACAAGATTGACTTTAATTAGTATAGTTCTTTCACATAATGTCTTTTAAATAATTAAGATTTAAAGTATATTATCATCTTTTAATTATCTATTAGACTCTTCACAAGTCTATTTAACTTATACGACCAAATTATATCCTAAAGTACTTGTTACTTTAGAGTTATAATCTACAGCTCTGATAACAACCTGTGACGCCCCCAAATCACTATACTTATTATAGCCGACTTGGTGCTCACTATAAATGTTAAATCATTAGGTTTATTGATAATTTCCTTTGTTCATAAACAAAGTTCTCATCTTAATTCCCAAAGATCTTTCATTATTATATATCAAGTACTTGCAATCGATACAAGAGACTTAATACTCAATCGTAACATTTTATCTTTAATATTTAGATATTTTATAACTTTATATATTCCAACATCCACGACATTAAATCATTAAGATGGCTCTTGGGAACAGAGAATCTCGCAGTGAATGTTTGCATCTTCACCCGTGATAAATGTTTGCATCTTTATCCGTGACAAATGGTTGTATCTTTGTTCGATGAAAAATTCTCTTTTTTTTTTTCCTAAACATTACCCAACTAGTTAAAACCGCCATTCGAAACATATTTGTTTATAGTGATATCTCTTCATATTAATAATCCTACGTATCCGACATTCAGAATAGTAATAACGAGTTATACCTGGGTCCGAGGAACCTTAACGATAGATTTGACTAGTCAACATCGCTTAGTCCTGTCTCAGATGTACAGCACTCACAAGTTACTTACCGATTCTCATTCAGATAAATAGATCATTATTAATACTGTGTTAAGTTTTAAACAATTCTAAGTTTAATCAAAGTAAAGACATAACAAGAGAATGTGGTAAAACTTGATAATATTTATATAATATTCGATTACATGTGTGGAACTTGTTCTTATTACAAAATGTCATTATGACTACAGTTAAGAACAGTTAAGGAACGCAGTAAACTAGTCTACGCATTTCTTCTTTCCTGTCTTCTTTGAGCCAGAGCTCTCTGATTTGTCTGTAATTTAGGTTTATGCAAGAGTGAAGCTAAGATGTTCAACAAGTCTTAAACACATAGCATATAAGTGAACTCACACCGATATGGATGGTAAGGATTCATGGCACAACAATTGATATAACAAATGTTCTTAACATAGTAAGACTGAGTGGTGTTTAGAGCTTGAACTGTTATTTGTCTTTCGACTTAGAACCTTTTACAGTGGATATAGAAAGGGGATCAAACTAACGACATCCTATGTTATGCATAACATACTATAAACTGAACTAATTACAAACAGCGAAACATACTTGTTCATCTCAGTTTACTTAACATGTCAAGATCGCCCCAAGACAACTTGGTTTGATATAATAAAACACGATTCGAATAATATCACGAATAAACATTTCATTTTGCAAGTTATGTCGAAACAAAAAGCAATAACTCTCATATCAAAGATTTATAACACGTTGTTAGGATTTCCCGGTAATCATTTAAAGAGTCTATATAAATGGTTTCGTGTACCGAATGTTAGTTCATCAAATTTTCCTTCTTTATACTTGTTTTTATACCTAAACTAGACTATTTTCATTGGTGTAATTTATAGGATATATCGCTAACTCAAAATCATAAAATTTGGTGCTTTTTAGAATTTCCACCCGAGGTCCTCTTTTAAATTTTCAGCTTTGACGTCCTTTCCGGTAACTGCCATAACTTTTTCATACGAAAACATTTTTAAGTGATTCTTGAGTCTAAATTGCTTAGAATTTCATGATCTACAACTTTTATTTACATTACTAAGGCAGGTTTCGAAAAATGCCAAAAACAGACAGTAAGCATGTTTTGGCCAATATTTTTAGGGGTAACCATGTGAAACATGGTACCACTTGCTTAACTCTTTAAGAAATCATGTTGTAAGACTCAATATCACTTTATAACATAAAAATAACAAACCTCCTCAAAGAAAGATTGATGACTTTTGCTCAAGAAAACACGAAGAACGGATAAACCGTACATGATAACGACTATGTTCTTGAGCTTTTGATTTTCGTACTTGAAATAATTTGAGCATTATAACTGCTTACATAAGTGATTATGACACTTTATAATTGACAAAATTTGGTCATTATAACGGCTTGCATAATTGATTAAAACAATTTATAAAAATGCTCAAGAACATACGAAAACGCGGAGAACGGATAAACCGTACATGACCACTACGTATGTTCATTGAGTTTTAAACTACGAATTGAAATTCGACATTATAACTACTACAAAATGTAGAAAGGCCCAAGAACACGTGAAGAACACGGAGAACGACAATCGTACATGGTTACGACTCGCGTTCTTGAGCTTTTGAAAAACTAAAGACGACAGGAAAAACGAACATAATAACTACTAGAGATTGTATCTTTGGTGTTTGCAAGCTTTAACTATTTCGTTTTTCCTTTCGTCTTTAATTTTTCAAAAGCTCAAGAATGCGAGTCGTAGCCATGTACGATTGTCGTTCACCGTGTTCTTCACGTGTTCTTGAGCCTTTCTACATTTTGTAGTAGTTATAATGTCGAATTTCAATTCGTAGTTTAAAGCTCAATAAACATACGTAGTGGTCATGTACGGTTTATCCGTTCTCCGCGTTTTCGTATGTTCTTGAGCATTTTTATAAATTGTTTTAATCAATTATGCAAGCCGTTGTAATAACCAAATTTTGTCAATTATAAAGTGTCATAATCACTTATGTAAGCAGTTATAATACTCAAATTATTTCAAGTACAAAAACCAAAAGCTCAAGAACATAGTCGTTACCATGTGCGGTTTTTCGGTTTTTCCGTTTTCCGTGTGTTCTTGAGCAAAAGTCATGAATCTTTCTATGAGAATGTTTGTGATTTGATATTTTTATGTTATAAAGTGATATTGAGTCTTACAACATGATTTCTTAAAGAGTTAAAGCAAGCGATACCATATTTCACATGGTTAACCCTAAAAATATTGGCCAAAACATCCTTACTGTCTGTTTTTTGGCATTTTTCGAAACCTTAAAATCTGAATCTGCCTTAGAAATGCAAATGAAAGTTGTAGATCATAAAATTCTAAGCAATTTACACACAAGAATCACTTAAAAATGTTTTCGTATGAAAAAGTTATGGCAGTTACCGTAAATGACACCAAAACTGAAAATTTAAGAAGGGCTCTCGGGTGGAAACCCTAAAAGGGACCAAACTTTATGATTTTGAGCTAGTCAATTTTTCTAAAAATTCCACCAATGAAAATAGTCTAGTTTAGTGATAAAAAAACGTATAGAACGAAAAAATTCGATGAACTAACATTCGGTACGCGAAACCCTTTGTATAGGCGCTTTAAACGATTACCGGGAAACCCTAATTTTTGCTAAAGGCAAGTTTTCTATCATTAACCTGTGTTTACTTGCTTTCTATGCGATTTATACATTTTGTGTATGCAACGTGTTATAAATCTTTGATACGAAAGTTATTGCTTCTTGTTTCGGCATAACTTGCAAAATGAAATGCTTATTCGTGATAAATTCGAATCATGCTTTATTATATCAAACCAAGTCGTCTTGGGGCGATCCTGATATGTGAAGAAAACTGAGATGAACAAATATGTATTACTGTTCTTGATCTGTCCAGTGTATGGTATGTTATGCATAACATAGGATGTCGTTAGGTTGATCCCCTTTCTATATCTACTGTAAAAGGTTCTAAGTCGAAAGACAAAGAACAGTTCAAGGTCTAACCACCACTTAGTCTTGCTATGTTAAAACATTTGTAAATATCAATTGTTGTGCCATTAATCCTTACAATCCTTATCGGTGTGAGTTCACTTATATGCTATGTGTTTAAGACTTGCTGAGCATTTTAGCTCATCCTTGCATATAAACCTGATTTGCAGACAAACCCGAGAGCTCCGGCTCAAAGAAGAAAGGAAAAAAGAAATGCGTAGATTAGTTTACTGCTTCCCTTAACTGTTCTTAACTGTAGTCACAATGACATTTTGTAATAAGAACAAGTTTCACACATGTAACCGAATATTATATAAATATTATCAGATTTTATCACATTATATTGTAATGTCTTTACTTTGATTAAACTTAGAATTGTTTAAAACTTAACATAGTATGAATAATGATCTATTTATCTGAATGAGGATCGGTAAATAGCTTGTGAGTGTTGTACTTCCGAGACAGGACTAAGCGATGTTGATTGGTCAAATCCTTCGTTAAGATTCCTCGGACCCAGGTATAACTCGTTATTACTATTCTTAATGTCGGATAAGTAGGATTATTAATATGAAGAGATATCACAATAAACAAATATGTTTCGAATGAGAGTTTTAACTAGTTGGGTAATCTTCTATACGGAAAGAGAATTTTGCACCGGACAAATATACAACCATTTGTCACGGATAAAGATGCAAACATTTATCACGGGTGAAGATGCAAACATTCACCGCGAGATTCTCTGTTTCCAAGAGCCGTCCTAATGATTTAATGTCGTGGATGTTGGAACATGTAAAGTTATAGAATATCTAAATATTAAGGATAAAATGTTACGATTGATTATTAAGTCTCTTGTATCGATTGCAAGGACTTAATATATATTAATGAAAGATCTTTGAAAATTAAGATGAGAACATTATTTATGAACAAAGGAAATCATCCATAAACCTAATGATTTAGCATTTATAGTGAGCACCAAGTCAGCTATAGTAAGTATTGTGATTTGGGGGCGTCACAAGTTGTTCTCAGAGCTGTAGATTATAGCTCTAAATTAGTAATTACTTTAGCATATAATCTGATCGTTTAAGTTAAGTAGACTTGTGAAGAGTCTAATAGATAATTAAAAGATGATAATAAACTTGAAATCTTAATTACTTAAAAGACATTATGTGAAAGAACTATACTAATTAAAGTCAATCTTGTTTTATAGAATGACTGACATACACGAAGACAACGCTCAAGCCTTGGACTACGAAAGTGATCCGAGCGAGCATTCTAGTGGTGAATCCGAAACAGAAGAGTTTAATCAGAACATTGAACTACATAATGACGGAGAGGTTAATTAAGTTCCCCAAATAGAAGATGCGGATGTAATAGACCTACCAACTTACGATGAGATCATCGCCGAGTTGGAAGAGGATGTTGCTGAAATGTTGGCCTATGGAGAAGCTCAAGAAGAGCTTGTTGAACAACTCCAAACTGAAAATCAGGCTAACATGAATAAGGCCAATGGTATAATGGAGGTACGCGAAAGGCGGTGGTTGGATAAAGCTGAAAGAAGCTATCAACTACATATACAGTTAGAAGCTTCCCCAAAGGAAGTATACCTCCTACAAGCAAACCGTGCTCACATAAAAAGAGCTTATGGTGCTACTTACG
Source organism: Hedera helix (assembly GCA_947179155.2). Lineage (NCBI taxonomy): Eukaryota > Viridiplantae > Streptophyta > Magnoliopsida > Apiales > Araliaceae > Hedera > Hedera helix. Next base: position 18,786,687 of record OX359269.1, on the reverse strand, counting down.
CCAAGCTGGAGAAAAAAATAATTGAATTCCTTCACCCGCCAAAGATTTGGGATTGGAAATCAATAAGTCTATGGTATTGAGTATGATCCACGAGATTAAGAAAAAGACTAGAAAGATCTAGTCGAATAACGTGTAATATATTAGTATGTTGTAAATGTTTTGTTTAGCATTTCCCATTTTTATAAGGGATGCTAATAGTTGTTAAGTGATTTAGCTAATTCGGATAATGTAATGTACAAATTTTAATTATATAAGAAGTTTATTCAAGTTATGCCTTGCACTTTTTAATGTTTTCATATTTACACGTATATTTATTTTTTTTAGAAAGGGCACCACCAAGACCTCGAAGAAGGGCAGCAATAACAACAAGTGATAGTAGTGAGAAAAATGTTCAGACTCCCGATCCTATGCAACAATTCCTTGATAGGTTAATAGAAGTCTTAGATAGTCATACAACAAATAATGTGCCACCACCACCTCCACAACCACAACCACAACCACAAATACTATTGCCACCACCTTAGTCAGAACCTCAACCACAGAAAGTATCATTCAAAGACTTTAAAAATGTAGGTCCTCCTGATTTCAAGGGAACCGCTGAGCCTATAGAGGCTCAGTGTTGGATAAAAGAAATAGAAAAAACATTTGACTTAGCAGAGGTTGCTGACGACAAAAAGACTAAGTTCGCCACTTACCTAATGAAGGGAGAGGCAAACTTCTGGTGGGAAGCCACCCAAGCCCGTGTCGAGGAAGGTGTGGTTGCGTGGGAAACTTTCAAAGAGTTATTCTTTGAAAACTACTTCCCACAAAGCATGAAGAATAGAATGGAAGTACAATTTCTAAATTTAAAACAAGGGGACATGAATAGAATGGAGGTACAACTTCCGACCCCGAACAGTTGGTCGATTCCTCCTCGGAAAACATGCACTCCACGACAAAATCCGCTAAGGCTTGGCCCTTTATGGCTATCCTCAGTCGATACTCCAAGGTAAACTAGCTCAACTCCACAGCCCATGCCACCATCCTTCCGGATGAATCAGGTTTATGCAAAATCTTCTTCAGAGACTGATCAGTATATACGACTATCACCCGATCTTGAAAGTAGTGTCTCAGCTTTCGGCTTGTTACTATCAAAGAATAAACACATTTCTCTAGATTAGGGTACCTTGTCTCAGCATCCTTCAAGGCATGGCTCACATAATAAACTGGGTTCTGTCGACCCCCTTCTTATCGAATCAGAACTGCTCCTAATGCCAACAAACTTACAACCAAGTATAAATAAAGTAGTTCCCTGGGTAACAGCTTCAGCAGCAATGGGGCTGAAGACAAATATCGTTTGATGCCCTGGAACGCGTCCTCACAGTCTGAAGTCCAATGGAAAGTTTTTTCGTTTTCTGGCCCTTTTAACATGTCAAAGAACGGCAGACACCTTTCTGCTGATCGGGATATGAACCGCCGAAGAAGTGATATCCGACCCGTTAGCCTCTGCACATCTTTAAAAGTCTTCGGAGACTTCATATCAATTATTGCCTTGATTTTTTCTGGATTAACCTCTATTCCCCTCTTACTAACCAGATATCCCAGAAACTTGTCTGCGCCGAGTCCGAAAGTACATTTTGTGGGATTGAGTCGCATGTGGTAGTGGCGAACAGTCCGAAAACATTCTTCTAAATCGTCCAAGTGGTCATGCAACCTCATACTTCGAACAATCATATCGTCGACATAAACTTCCATATTCCAGCCGATCTGTTTACAGAACATTTTATTCATCATTCTCTGATAAGTTGCTCCCGCATTAATAAGTCTACATGTCATTCGGTTATAGGCATAAATGGCCCGATGAGTGATAAACGACGTCTTCGGGATGTCTTTTTTCTCCATCAGAATTTGATTGTATTCTAAAAACGCATCCAAAAAACTCAATATGACATTCCCCAAAGTAGCATCAACCAGCTGGTCTATGTGAGGGAGGGGATAAAAATCCTTCGGGCGAGCTTTGTTCAGATCCGTGTAGTCGATGCAGACTCTCCACTTCCCGTTCTGTTTACGGACCAACACAACATTGGCGAGCCATTCCGGGTACTCAATTTCCTCAATTTTCCCTGCGTCCAACAACTTTCTCACTTCTTCATCAATGATCCTCTGTCAAAGATCCGTTTCTTTTGGAAAACGGACTTCTTTCCGAGATCAACGGACAGCCTATGAATGGCCACGTCTTTTGTCTTCCCTGGCATACCTCGAGGTGTCCAGGCGAAGATATCTGCATATGTCCTTAGCAGGTCTATTAGGCCTTTCTTCATCGTATCTTGCAACCCGACACCTATTTTAACCAACTTCTCCTTATTGCCTAGAATGAGTTCTACATCTTCGGTTTCCTCGACAGGGAAGACCAAGGGTTTAGTAGCTCCTTCAGTAAACGACTCGACATCCACACTTAATGTCTGTTTCATCTTACTGACTCCGACTACTGGTGCGGTAAGTGTGTGTCGATAACACCTCTTTGCAATGTCCAAATCTCCTTCCACTTTTCCGACTCCATGGGACGTGGGGAACTTCATTTTGAAATGAGGGATTGAAGTGACTGCTTGGAGTGCTGATAACGTCGTTCGCCCGAGAATAACATTATAGGCCGAGTCTACTTGAACTACTAAGAACTTCACGCTGATCTTCACCTGCTTCGGGGCCTCTCCAAATACCATCGGTAATTCCACAATTCTGATTACTGGCACGGCTTCGTTCCCGAACTCGTACAATGGTGATTCTTGATCGACCTCCAACCTGACTCCTTCCAATATATAACACATCAACAGATGACCCATTATCGATCATTATCCTCTTCATGTCCACAGGACCCACTTAGGCAGTTATCATCAGTGCTCCTTCATGTGGTTCTATTGTATGGGGGGGATAGTCATCGTCAGAGAAAGATATGACTGACCCCGGGTATAGTCGCTCGGACTTAGTTGTCTGTCCTGCCAAGGCCATTACAATCTCCGAAGTGGATCTTCGAAGTTTCCCTGCCTGCCTTTTAGGTACACCTCCCGTGATGACATCAATAACTCGCCTCGGCTGATTGGTATGCTCCTCGTTCCGATCCTCCCTTTGTGACCGTCCCCTCTGTGGGATTCTTCGTGCACCAACAAAATGTAGTAATCGTCCGTTCTGAACGTTCTTCTCTATCAGCTCCTTTAATTCATAACATCCTTCCGCACAATGCCCCGACGCCTGATGGTAATCAGAGAACTAGTCCTTGCGCCCCTGAAACCCCTTTCTTGATCGGGGGGCTCAAAAAGTGATGTGCCTCTGATCTCTTCTAATATCTGCACCCGATCAGTGTTCAGAGGAGTGTAGATCTTCTGCTCAAATCTGGGTTGGACAGGGGGCCTGTTTGCCAAATTGTTTCCCCGTAGGCCGAGTCTGTCCAACACATCTGACTTCCCCTCCTTAGGCTTGTATTGATCGGATCCCTTATGGTTCTTTGACAAAGTCGCCATCGCCTCTTCAATTGCAATGAAGTTCTCCACTCGCTCATAAGCATCGGCCAGATCCTTCGGTGGTTTGAACATGATATCCTTCATCAACTTTTTCGATCTGCCGATGTCCAACCCCGTAGTAAAAAATCCTAACGCCTGGGTCATATCCAGGTTTACCACTGCTCCCGCCGCCTCTCTGAATCTCTGCACGTACTGATTTAAAGTTTTATCTCCTCTTTGTTTAATCTGCATTAACGATGCTGTCAATTTTCCCCTCTTCTTGTTACTTCTGAACCGGTCATGGAACTTATCGCACAACTCCTTCCACAAATTAATGCTTCCCGAAGGCAAAGACACAATCCACTGCTTCGCTGCCTTCTTTAAAGTGGTTATGAAATTTTTACACATCCCCGCGTCAGAATAGTTGTAATATCCCATCACAATTTTGTAGAAATTAGTGTGGTCGTAGGGATCTCCGGTACCATCAAAAGACTCCAATGGCGGCAACTTCATCTTCGGATCAGCTTTCTCCACGTTGATTGCAGCTGAGAATGGGGACTTGGTATCTGCAGGCTTAGCTCCCGCCTTCACTTCAGCTAATTGTCGTTCCAGGTCTGCCATCCTTTTCATAATCGGATCATCATTACTTTTCTGGGGGTTAGTTCTATCTTCTGGGCTTCTCCTCGGGTTTCATCTTCCCCGAGCGTCATGCTTATCTCCTAGACTCCTCCTTGGACTTCGTCTTCCCCGAGTGTCAAAATTATCTTCTAAACTCCTCGGACTTCGTCCTCCCCGAGTATCAAAATCGTTTCCCAGACTTCTCTTCGGGCTTCGTCTTCTCCGACCATTATGTGGGGATAGGGATTGCCTTCAACAGTTTGAATAGGTTGACTCTCTGTTGTGAAGAGGGGTTATTCCTCTACCCGCAGACTCCAAGTTTGGTTTTGGTGGGTCGTAACTGCCTCCTCCCACCAACTGTGATGTGGGCGGGTCATTCACTCGTCCCTGGCCCGCTCTGCTCTGAGGTGTCTGTTCTCCGGATCCACGAATTGTGTTTTGTGGCTCCTCATCCCTTTTCAACTCTGTCAGTAGAACGGCCCACTCCTCTTGTTGATGACGAAGAGATTACAAGGCCCCTTCTGCTGCCTGAATCCGCCGTCTCTTGATAGACTCCCTTTGATCATGAGGGTCTCTTTCTCTGACCGTATGCTCCCGAATAGAAGACTGTCGAATGGTCCCCCTGTCGTGCTAGATTGGGAGAATCAAAGGGGAACAACCGTCGTCAGACTGAATTAGAATGTGTCGCCACCGATCCTTCCTTCTGAGTGGAAGGACCCAATCAATCCTTGACCGAACCTCTCGCCGTAAGTGTTGATGAACCTATCCACTACACACGATCACCCTTGTACTCTATGATCAGACCGCTCCTGCTCTTTACTCCTACTGTGATTTTCAAACAAAACCGCCCTCCTTCTAGTGCCAATGTTGACGCCAAATTTTGTACCACCCGTTTAAATCACAAAATAATGAATAAAATAGACGTCAAACACAAATAATTCTAAAGAAATTACTGCAAGAACACGAGATTTACGTGTAAACCCAATTGAAAAAAACCACGGGAAAAGAGACGGATTCACTAAAATAATAATGGTATTTACAGATTTCTCTAATAATAATAGAGAGCTTGTATGCTGAAAATAATGGTTCTGTAGGTGAATAGTAAAAAGTAGGTGTTTTTTTTCTTAAGGCGCCCATGCAGCAGCATATATATACAAGTTGCACCCTTCCGAAAGTGATTAGGATTATAAGTCCCTTTCCAAATAAACGTTCCATTTCTTAGTTGTTGAATCCAACTCCACTTAGACTTCCTTATATCCTCCAAATAAAGAAACAAAATCCCCTTAAAATAAGGAATCTAATATTTCTATATCCCAAACCGGACAAAACCCATATACCAATTAAAAGGCCCCATCCAACAGAATAATATGGACTTAGCCCAAACCCGGGCACAAATCTACAAGGATCCCAACAGTATTAATTTTTAAATTTCTCCAGATATTTTTTTCTAATACAAGGTATATCTAGAAGGATAGGAATCTGCAAAGTTGGTTGCTCCTTATCCTCACCATTTACCTACCTAAAGCCCTTTCAATGCAAAAGGAAAGCCTTCACTATCCTCAGTATCAATCAAGAAACCCCAAACATAGAGAAATCCAAGAACTACTCTGATCATGTCTACATCAAATGAGGCAGAGCTTTTTGAATACTTGGCTAAAGGGAATGATTCGAATGGCTAAAGAGTTCAAGGAAAACCTTAATGAATGGGTTTCAAGCAATTTGGCTAAAGTTTATTGAAGGGTGCTTAAAATGGAGCTCAATTCAAGGCCAATTCAAGTCCCAAGGGTTCATCAAGTGATTCAAAGTATTCGGGTTGAAAAATCCTTCAAGGAAATTCTGGAAAGAAACTTTGATCAACGTTTACATCTCTTAGAACGCGTTTCTTTGGCTTGGAACTTAAATTTTATTGTAGATCTCGTCGAGACCTTCGATTTAATAGGTGGCACGTCTCGTAACTCTTCCTAGATCAAAAGTTATGGTCGTTTTACTAATAGACGTTGGGCCAAATTTTGGACCGACGCGGCCGCGCCATTCTCTAGGCCATTTCCATTGCCGCTACGCCACACCACCAGAATGTCAAGATTTGTACAGCGCCGCAGTGCAAGGAACGCAAACAGGAATGATTTTTGACACGTTTTTTAATGTTTTCTTATTCTAATTAGGATTTTGTTACCCTATTTGACTAGATTTCTTTTATAATGTTATTTCCTATTAATTGGAGGTTTAGGAACACAAAGGAGTACTATAAATAGGGATCAAGAGACATTGAACTTTTATTCATCACTTAAATTCTTGTTAGGTTTATTTTTCATCATTTGGTTCTTTGAAAATTTCTAAGCATTTCTTGGTATTCTTAAGATTCAATTCGACTTATCATTCAATAATACATAGTTGGGTGTGGCGTCTTCTACCATACATTAATCGTCGATTGTACCAAGGTTCTTGTTTACATATAGACAACGGGTTAAGGTGTCGTTGGTATTCCATTCAACGCAAATTTCCTTATACAAGAAATTGTACCCAGGTTATCGCTTCTAAATAAGCAACGAATTCAAGTGTAGTACGTGTTCTACAATACAACTTGGCTAGAAAACGATCCAGACAGTGTTCACTTTATACAAGCATACCGTGGACCTTATCAGTTGGTATCAGAGCTACGTTCATCTAGCGAGTTATCTATCTTTACTTTTCTTGTTCTACTTTAATTATTTGTTAGCAACAAAAAAAAAGAGTATAAAAAAAACTATATATATAAATTTCGTTATTTACAATTTTTCTTATCATTTGCAATTTGCAAATTTTGAGGCTTCAATCAAGTGCAATCTACGAAGATCAAGGGAATTCGAGGCGCATTCAAAGGCAAACCACCCGTGAATTTTTTTTGGTAACACAATTGTCATATTTTGCTATTTATTATTCTTTATAGTTCTTATTGGATTGATAGATACTTTGATTGTGTTTGGTGAATTCAAAAAGAACCTATAAGAGAGAATATTTGAGCGATAACAGGCAAGAATTGTGAGACTAGTCGAGGGTAAAAGCTAATATTGAGTGTATACACGAGGGATTGAGTGAAACATTATTTGAGCAAAACATGTAAGGGAGTGGTGAGAAAAATTTTATCTGCTAGCCCTTGTTTTGTAGCAAATATGCTTGGATACAAGTTTGAAAGATATCCTTCGAATTCTTTTCAAGGCATGAATGATCCCGAGGCTTATGCAAAGTGGGAGAAGAAGATGGAGAGGGTGTTTGACTATCTTGATTGTTCCGAGTGTACAAAAGTCAAGCATGCAACCATGGAGTTCACTGATTATGCTGCTACTTAATGGGATCAATTTATGATTAGCAAGAGGAGGTGTGGAGAGCGTCCTCGAGACATGGGAAGAATTGAAAACCATAATGAGAAAGCATTTTGTCCCAGTCAAATACATTCGAGAGATGAATAGGAGGAAAAAGTTTGAATCCACAAGACGTGTGGAGCATCATCCAAGGCGATCAACATTGGATGACTATGAGGAGATTCCTAAGCGGGTAGACAAGTTAGAGTCGCATTGGGCACAGCCACAAAGCATGCCTAGTGCGCAAAGGAGGGAACGAGTTCATCCGAAGGAGGTTAGAATTTATCGAGATCATGCTATCCATGAAGAGCCGTTGGTGAAACGAGGAGATACAAGTGATTGAGTTGGAAAGGAGGACAAAGTACAATGAAAGCACATCTTTCATGTCTTTCACATTAGATTCCAAGTCCAAGATGAGGTATGTATTGTAAAAGTTGATGGAGATTGTTGTACTAATATTGCTAGCACTGTTATGGTGGAGAAAGCAGGACTGTCAACATTTGCACATCCTCATCCTTACAAGCTGTAAGGAGTCGATGGTATTTAAGAGGTGGAGGTGAGTAGACAGTAGACAGGTGTTTATTTCCTTTAGTTTGGGGAAATATGTAGATGAGGTGCTTTGCGATGTAGTTCTGACGAGCATTTATCATTTTTTACTTGGGAGACAATGGCACATCGACAGACATTTGAAGTGTGAAGGCTCTATAGATAGATATTTAATTGTGCATGATCGAAGAAAGATTCCTCTAGTTTCTTTGACACTCGAGCATGTGGTTGAAAGTCTAGTGTGATAAGCAGAAGAAAGAAAGTGATCAAAATAAACAGAGTGATCAAAAGAAAGGGAGTGAGGATGAGAGAGAAAAAGAAAGCAAAAAAGAGTGAGGATGAAAACAAAAGAGAGAATGATAAAGAAAGATAGCGAAATTGAGAAAAATGAGAATGAAAATACAAGAGAGATTGATAAAAGTGAGATTGAGATAAAAGAGGAGAATGGGGTAAAAGAAGAGAGAAGAATAAGTTACTGGGAAAAAAAAGTAAAAGAGCGTTTTCTAAACAACTAATGATTGTACTTTCATACAAGAAGACACTTTTGAATATTAACTATAATAACTCTTCTTTGTCTAGTTCTATGGTTTTTCTATTTCAGGTTGATTTCATACCTGGTGTTATCATTCCGTGCTTACCAGTTTATAGGAGTAAATCCCAAGGAAACGAAGGAGTCACCAAAGCAAGTTGGTGAGTTGATAAAGGGGTTCGTTAGAGAAAACGTAAGTTCATATGCAGTTTCAGCATTCAAGGTAACTAAGGAGGAGGGATCGTCGAGCATGTGGATTGATTTTCAATTGGTAAACAAGTAGCGATATTATTTTCTTTTCTTAGATAATATGTTTAATGAATTGCATGATACTTGTGATTTTTCTAAAATTGGTTTTCAAAGTGATTATCATCAATTTAGCATAAAAGAATTTGATAATTGAAAAGTTGCATTGACATGTGGTTTATATAGGTGGCTAGTTATTTTAGATTAACTAATGCATCTAGTTTGTTCATGGGATTATTAAAACATATTTTGCATTCTTCCATTGGTTGATTTGTTGTTAGCTATTTTGGTGATAGAGTCGTCTTTATCCTAAACTATGGAGATTATTTAATATATATTGAGTTAGTTTATGATCCTAGTGTTCAATCTCATTGTCGTTTTCAAAACTCTTGTTTTCTTCATTCTAGTTGTCGTTTTCAATATTCTTATTTTCATAGTATTCATTCAGTTGTTCTTGTCTATATTGTCGTTTTCATATTGTTTAATCTGTACATGAGTTGTCATCATTTAGAGCGTTGATTGTGATCGATTTCATACGGATAGTGTTTTTCCATTGGAGTTATCGTCATTACATGATTCTGAATATGCTATTTTTGATGGGGAAAAAAAAATTAAATTCGTCATTCGTAATGTTAATTCTACAATTGCGTTTGCATCTTGTGAAGTTGATTATGACCTTTTAAATCCATTAGCATCATTGTTTGATTTTGATTATGTTAATGGCAATAGGAAGAGAAAGGTTGTTCGTGTTTTGCAGATCTCGGATTAGACGAAATTCAACATTGTGTGGGAAATAGAGCAATAAGCAAATCCATCGAGTCAATGCATAGAGTTTTTAAAGGGAAGTAAATTGAAGAGGTTGTATTTACAATGCATTGAGAGTCTACTAAATCAATGGGCAATCAAAACTTTACATTGCATAGGATTCATAAAGGGGAGTATTTTTAATTTTGATCGAGGAGACTGCGTATAAATTTGAGTTTCTTAAATTCTTAGTGATTACACATGAGATACATATTTATTGGTTTTGTGTTTGATCCAGGAATTCAAGAAGTATTAACGCCTAGCAAAGAGTTCTACGTTGTGAACTTCGATCCAGGAACTCAAGTGTGGTTACATATGCGATGCGAAAAGTTTCAAATATTGATATTTGATCTAGGAAGGGATGAGATTTTGCATATTTTGGATTGCGTTGCTAATAATTTCTTTACGTTAATTTTGCTAGGTGAGAATTTTGATTATGCTATATTTATTGTTGCTAACTTAGTATGTTTTTTATGTAGGGTCAGCTTTGAGGATAAATCATTTTCAAGAGGGGAATTATACGATCCGAATTGTGTTTAAATCAAACGGGGATGAGCTTTTTGAATACTTGGCTAAAGGGAATAATTCAATTCAAATCGTTATCAAGATATGGGCTAAAGAGTTCAAGAAAAACCTTAATGAATGGGTTTCAAGCAATTTGGCCAAAGTTTATTCAATGGTGCTTAAAATGGAGCTCAATTCAAGTCTCAAGAGTTCATCTAGTGATTTAAAGTATTCGGGTTGAAAAATACTTTAAGGAAATTCTGGAAAGAAACTTTGATCAATGTTTCCACCTCTTATAACACGTTTTCTTGGCTTGGAACTTGAATGTTATTGTAAATCTCGTCGAGACCTTCGATTTGATAGGCGGCATGTCCCGTAACTCTTCCTGGATCAAAAGTTATGGCCGTTTTACAAACAGACGTCAGGCCAAATTTTGGACCAGCGCGACCGCGCCATTTCCAGCGTCGCCGCAGCATACCACTAGAATATCAAGATTTGTACGACGTTGCAGTGCCATATTCAGCACCGCTGCATCGGGAACGCGGACAGGAATGATTTTTGATGCATTTTTTTTATGTTTTCTTATTCTAATTAGGATTTTGGTACCTTATTTGACTATATTTCTTTTGTAATGTTATTTCCTATTAAAATTGAATGTTTAGGAACACATAGGAGTACTATAAATAGGGATCAAGAGCTATTGTAAACATTGAATTTTAATTCATCAATTAAATTCTTGTGAGGTTTATTCTTCATCGTTTGGTTCTTTGAATTCAAAGCGTTTCTTAGTATTCTAAATATTCAATTCGAATTATCATTCAACAATACATAGTTGGTGTGGCGTCTTCTACCATACATCAATCGTCGATTGTACCAAAATTCTTGTCAACATATAGACAACGGGTTGAGGTGTCGTTAGTGTTCCATTCCACACAGATTTTCTTAGATAAGCAATTGTACCAAGGTTCTCGCTTCTAAATAAGCGACGGGTTGAGGTGGTGTGTGTGTTCCATAATACAACTTGGCTAGAAAACGATCTGGGCAACGATCACCTTACGCAAGCGTACCGTGGATCAAAAGAGCTTGCGTAAGATAAACGCTACCCGGATCGTTTTCTAGCCAAGTTGTATTATGAAACACACACAATACCTTAACCCGTCACTTTGATATATGGTAGAAGACGCCACACCCTAAACCTCACAAAAATTTAATTAATGAATAAAAGCTCAATATTTACAATGGCTCTTGATTCCTATTTATAGTACTCCTATGTGTTCCTAAACCTTCAATTAATAGGAAATAACATTACAACAGAAAACTAGTCAAATAAGGTAACAAAATCCTAATTAAAATAAGAAAACATCAAAAAAAACGCGTCAAAAATCATTCACGTCCACGTTCCTGACGCAACGACGCTGAAAATGGCGCTACGGTGTCGTACAAATCTTGACATTCTAGTGGTATGGTGAGGTCGCGCCGGAAATGGCCTAGAGAATAGCGCGGTCGTGCCAGTCCAAAACCTAGCCCGACATCTGTTGATAAAACAGCCATAACTTTTGATCCGGGAAGAATTACAGGGCGTGCCACCTATCAAATCGAAGCTCTTGATGAGATCTACAATAAAAACCAAGCTCCAAGCTAAGAAAACGTGTTCTAAGACGTTTAAACATTGATCAAAGTTTTTTTCCAGAATTTCTTTGAAGTATTTTTCAACCCGAATACTTTGAATCGCTTGATGAACCTTTTGGACTTGAATTGGCCTTGAATTGAGCTCGATTTTAAGCACTCTTGAATAAACTTTAGTCAAACTGCTTGAAACCGATTCGTTGAAGTTTTCCTTGAACTCTTTAGTCCAAATCTTGATAGCGATTTGAATTGAATCATTCCCTTTAGCCAAGTATTCAAAAAACTCTTCCTCGTTTGATGTAGACGTGATCAAGATCGTATCGACTACACATCATAAACAATCTTGCAATAGCCTCCTCTTTCTTGCACATACAACATTAAATTAGGATAGACTTTCTCCATCGCTTCAGATTATCTTGAATTAGTATCAATCCAAGGGCCGCTACCCAAGAGAAAAGGCCATTGTACGTGGGTACTCCAATGCCCTAAAAGCTCTTTCAAGGAAAATTCTCCACCTCATTCCCCTGAAATATAACAATATACGACTTCACCAGAAACTGTCTACTGGTTTCAAGATAGATTTTTAGATTTGTTTGCTTATCTGCATAGCAGGCTCTTGGAAAAGCATTCTGCATAATTTTCTTTTTAATGTTTTCATTTGCACAGGATACTTGATCATAAAAATTGCCCCAGCTTTTTACTTGACGCCCTTCCCCTGAAGCTTCCCTCGACAACGCCTTTTATCTTAAAACTGGAGGCGCTCAATATATAGATAGCATAAGAACAAACTATTGAACAGTAAGAAATAGAAAAGAATAATAAAAGTAAAAAACCGTTTCCCAAGATTACACGACAAAAGAAAAAAAAAGTAGCATCCCCAAGTAGCATCCTTTAATCGTAAATTTAAATAGCAGAGATTGACACATAAACAAATCTTTGATAGCTATTTTTTCTCTTTTTTAGGTGATGGTGAAATGTATCACCACTAAACTTTGGCTTTTCAAACACTGAAAATCACCTGCTGCATGCAAGTGCACAAAGGGTATGTCCATACTAAATCATATTTGGGCAGAGTATTTCAACAATAACTTAAACCTTGAAATATATTTTCTACTAGATCCACTACCACTACGTAGTTGTCGCACAAGTTTGCAGGTCCCTTCTTTGATGGATCATTTTAATTCCAGCAACCATGCAAGACTTCAATCCAAGGAATAACCAGAAATACTGCTGCTTCTCTTCTCAGTATATATAGAGAGAAGAATCCCAATCCCAAAAATAAGGGCATAGCTATCTGAGCTTTCTCTTTTGCTAGATCTCATAACATGTTATGAAGCAAGCCAAAGCCAAAGCCAAAGACCAAAAGAGCTGCTCATCAGTTGTTCTCTTTTACAGAACATAAATAAAAGGATGGCCACCCCCACCTAGGCACCTCTCGCACTTTCCTCTGCACCCTTAAATTAAATAATTCACTCTTCTCAAGACCACCTCTTCATGCACACTCTTTCAGGTCAATTAGTTGTCCCCAACTATCTGGCACACTTGTACTATTATGCATTTTACCATTTTTCTCTCAATACCATTTAATCTCCCTCCCTACTTAAAAGTGATGTAGATTGGTCTGAAATGATAAATACATGTAAGAATTTTAACCAAAGACCAGAATCCCCTCGAAAGAAAAATTAGAAGCCTGACATGCTGAGACTATTAGTGACAATCAGAAAGTCACATAGCTGAGATTTTGATTAGTAAATTTAATGAAAGGTTCAAATCCCATAGAATTCACCAATTCACTACAAAACCAACCAGACACCTACTTGGCAATTATATAAATGATGTGGAACTGTTGGTGCAACAATACAAACTTTAACATAGACCTACCCATACTCCCAACTTAGACTGATGCACCCACAGAAAAAAGATTTCCAAGTCAACACAAAATCACCCATTTCTAATCCCAAATTATTTACGGTTCTAGTGACAGTTTATGAGCAAAGGATGTGAAATGATATACAGGAACATTTATTTTGAATTATATGAGAATAACAAAAAGAATAAAGAAAATAGATATAGGAAGCTATAACATGAACACACCTCCTTCGGTAATGTTTTTAGAAAAGAGATCAGTTCAGAAGGATGATCATCTCCATCTCCACCAGCTTGAACTTTTCCAGGAGTAGCATCTAGAACCCAAACCTACAGAAAAGTAAATAGAAGTATTACACAATGAAAAGAGAGAAAATACGATAGAAATGAAAAAAGAGACCAGAATTTAAACCTACAATGTGTACATCACTCAACTCAAAGTCCCAAATACTTCATGCTATAACGATTTGAGATTAAAGTGACTACAGATCACTTAAAATTACTTTCAAAAAAACTTTAGCTGATTTTGATAATACAGAAGGTAGTTTATTGGATTAGCAAGAATAATTAACGTCCTTGTGTGTTTTAGATTAAAACAACAATAGAGTTAATATTTTATCTTGCCAATATCTTGAGATCTGCAAACTTACTCTGACAGGTCGTGCAAGTGGCTTTGCAGCCTGTTCCACCATGCTCAAGGCAACTGCATGGAAAAGAAAACAGTGGAGATTGAGCATATGAAATGTGAAAGACATTAGTGACTCAATCATCAGGTACTTTCTGTTCTTTAAAAAAACCACGATACAAGAGAAAATGTGCTAAATTTACCTTTTCCACCAAAGCTGTGACCCACTACAACCCGTGGTGTTAGTCTAAGATGCCCCAGCTACTCCAGACAGAAGACGAAAGAAATGTCAAAATATATAATTATTTTCTAGTAAATGATATAGTGATATGCCTCTGCATACGGAGAGGAAAATTGACATTTTGAACTGTCTGCTTCTATTCAAGAAAGAGGCATATGAATCTCTCAAGTTTGGATCTGGAACAAAAGGTTACTTACTGTCTAGATGTGCAATTTACCAAAATTGACATTAAAAATTAGACTCTTTCAATTTTCATTCTTTGAAAAATCAACAAACCACTGAGAACAACAGAATGAATGAAACTAGTGAAGCTGGAGGAATTCTGAAAAAGTGAGAAAAAATAATGTACAAGTAACAGATCACCTCACTACACGCTACTGTAGGAAAAATATTGTCGCGCAAATTATGTGCATAGTATGTTCATTCAGGGACAAAGGATTAAGATTTTAATTATGTTAGGGTTTAGTGTCTTCGATTCTTATAATAGTAGCATTGACATTTTGTAAGGGACTTTTGATGAATGATGATTAATAAAGCATTCCCTTTTGCTTTTGAGTTCTTTTGAGAACTTCAAGGTTTTGCTTACATAGCACAGTTTTCAAGGTTTCCCTTTGTTTCTCACCAAGAAAGATTGGCCTCTGACCAAAGTGAAATTATTCCCCCTATCACTCAGGATTCCTTAAATTGGTATCGTAGCGAAGTATCCTCATGTTTCTAGGTTTTTCTTTTGAAAACAATGGGCGAATGCGGTATTCATAGATGAGAGAAGAAAAAAAATCAGCGAACACAATTAGCTGAGATATGGCGAATAATTGAAAAGTTGTCAACAGCAAGTAGCCTAGCCATGTATGGCAAGTGAGCGTGACCGCACTCTCTACACTTTTGAAAAATAAAATAAAATAATAAACCTAAGCGTTATTAACAATGTTCTAAAAGGCACTAGGCGGGAGGCTGGGAGGGCCTAACGCCTAGGGGATTTGGGCGGGACCTAGACTAGATTTTTTATTTTAAACCAATTTTAATATTTTATCTTATATTTATTCAAACAAAACAATAATATAAAGCAAAACAATCTATAATAAAAATAATAAAGACATTTGCTTAAATTTCAAACACATATCCATATTGTCAATGTCAAAGTTCAAACACAAACATGTAATTGTTCAAAGTTCAAACACAAACAAATAATAAAAAATACAAACTAATAATCCTCGTCTCCATATCGCTCTATATCTCTAACTCTTCTTCTCCATATCCCTCTAAGATAATGTCATCATCGGACTTACACTCGTACTCCTCATTTCCCTCTTCCTCCGTGTCATTATCAGACGAAAAATATTATTTATGGAGTTCTCTTACTCCAACATTTCCACTACTTTTCATAGGATTTAGCACGTTATCTGTTCCGGATGATTCACCAACTGCCTCCCAAGTAAGGTCCGAACAGCCTCAACTTCATCATCCACTCCCACGACGTCGTTTTGTAACTTAGTTATTAAAATAAAAAACAAAAACAATTGCAGCCCTAATTTCTCCGTCTAAACCCCGCCTAATTTCTTTGTCTTAGCCGCTTAGTCTCGTCTAATTTTCTGAATGAATTTTTTTCCACCTTGGGCCTAGACGAGGCTCCACGGAGGGCCTAGCGCTTAAGCGGGGCACCAAGGGGGACTAACGCCTAAGCGGGGATTAATCGAATCTAGACAGGGATTTTTAGAACACTGGTTATTAATAGTCTATTTTGCAGTACTGACTATACCAATATCTATAGCGAGAGAAACAAGCGCAGGCTTGTATGGAGATTCTGCAGAATGACCATGATCCCTTGGACATACCGGAAGGTAAGCTCAAGGAAGATGGTACTGTTAAATATGATGAAAACCCCTTTCATGATGCTGGACCCATAGTTAATCAGCTGGAGGTTGATTCAAAGAGTGGTTAGTGCATGCTCTTGATTTAAACTAGGGTGAATCCAAGATAGATGTTTATGCAGTGATTCAAAAAAGCATCTAAGAAACTTGCCATACAAAAAGATGGGTGCGAAGAAAAGAGTCATGGTGAGTCAATATATAATGATTTAGCAAACTCTGATTCTCCATCCATCTTTGATGAATATCATGAAGATGGAGAATTGTGTCAATGAAAGTCACAACCGTGTTTTTTAGGAATTACTGATCATAAGCTTGCGCTAATTTGGATGACTCACAAGTGTTAATATATGTCCAAAAAATTCTAATGATTATTTTCAGTGTAGAATGAGAAGCTGATGGAGATGAAAGAGAATCCAGTAAATCAAAGTTCTTATGACGAAGATTATATGGGAATATGTCATACATCAGATTGATGATATATTCAGAAATGTATTCATACTTCAAGAGGTTGAACGCTATGATTCCACTGGAATTTGACCAGTTCTTCTCTGATTTGTATAAAACTTCACAAGATCTGCACTCTTTTTCATGAAGGAGTTCTGGAATTTATTAGTTTACTACCAGGTTTGTCATAACAAGATGAAAAGTGCTTACTATATGAAAAATATAATTATGAGCAGAGGAAAATTACAATATTTGTGAGAGACTTTCGTCAATAGGCTATTAAACTATCCGAGGTTTCTCCTTGACAGAAGAGTCCGAATGTAATTTTTATTTAGAATTTCCATACTCAGAACAGTTTTGAAGCTTCCAAGAAGAAAGAGAAAGGATTGTCTGGACATCCAAGGATCATGGAAAACCATGACACTGACACAAGGATGAGTTTCTCCCATATTGACTTTGATTGCAATATAGACACTAATGTTTCAATTTTTGCATAGTAATAGACAATGTTTTAATTTTTTGCAAAATTGTTCCTTTTGACCAATTTTGATTAAAATGCATATCATATGGGTGTTTAAGGGGCACAATAGTTAGTTTATACACTAAAAAATATTCCCTCCGAACAGAAGGGTAAAATCATTGACACAAATTGACTAATTTGACCCTTAAACACCCAGATAATATGTATGTGAGCAAATTACTTTCACTAAAATTGGCAAGAGGGGACAAATTTGCAAAAAAAATAGAAACAATAGCTATGACATTGTAAAAATTGAAACATTAGCGTCTATATTGCAATTCAGTGTCAAAATGAGGGGACAATTTTGAAATTTGTCCTCTATGAAATTGAAGATTTTATATAATTTCTCATTTCAAAATGTTTTTGCAGACGTCTAAGGTCATGCTCAGTGCACTTAGAGTATGCCTCAATTTATATGGAACAGGTCATCTAAACCAGAAAAGTAAGATACTTTCCAGATGTGGAATCTACTGAAATTGACTGGGAGAATTAGACTCAATTGTTTGAGCAATCAACAATCCAAAGCGCGTGCAATGCAAACAGTGAGAGCACATCCTTTGTATAATTTGGCTAATCCAGAACAATCAAGGTAAGAATAATGTGCATAAAATTGATAACCAGTGAAGAAGGGAAACACACTAGCTTTAAGACATCAAGAGCAGCAGAAGAAACAGAATGGGGCCCCCTCTTCTTGATCAATGCCGAATCACCATGGCAACGGAGGTCGACCAAGAGAAACTGAGTCAACACATAAAAAAGATATAAGGTTCTAACTAAGGCAATAAAAGAAATGTTCCTACTGACTTCAGATAAAATAAATATATAAAAAAATAAGTAAATAAACTAAAAAATAGGAAATTTTTTACACCCAACAAACTGTAAGCCAATACATCTGAACAACACTTTCAATGTTTCATCAATAATCCGGGCTTTTGCGTGCTCTTTGGCTCTTGGCAAACATAGTGCTATTCATTTGAGTGTCTCAGATCATATAAAGCGTTATCTCATGATGCATATCTGATGAATATGCAGGCTAGTGAGGCAGGTTGAGACTTATCTCGAGCAAAGTAGAAATGATAAGATTTGTAGGTGTTATTGGATCTTTACAATTTTTTGGGCGTTTAAATGAAGAGGAAATGTTCAATGATAATAACCTTTTCACTTGTTGCGAGACAGAATTACTTTTCTCACTTCATTGTGGGGCGTGGGCTTATGATATTAGTGTTTTGGGAGGATCTCATTTAATAATTAATATCCTATTGCGAGGAGGGCATTCCTTTGATATGGACTCTGTATCTTTTCAATTTTGCTCTCTAGGAGGTTTTATCATCCTCCTTCCTTCTATCTTTATCTTTCTTTTAATAAAATCTTCTCCTAATATCTTAAAACATAATGATTTAAAATGTAAACACTGTACTGACTACTGAGAAGCATAGTCAGCTAGCCAGTTTACCAAGTATATGGCAGATGTAGATAGACAGTTTTACTGGATGTTGAAGAGAGATGATGCAAACATGTTCATTAACCATGGATTGACCCAATAGATTAAAATGATGATTGCGACATCCCGGATATTTACAGAATTTCCAAATGAGGATTTTGATTAATTTAGTAAAAGTTAGAAGATAAAACCTAGTGTTGAATGGCAAGGTGAGGTATGTATGTACAGTGAAGAAGAAACCGTATGACCTAATCGGTCTATTAAGGATTAAAGGAATGATACGACTAACGATCGTGGAACGTTTGAAATTATTAAGGAATTGATATTGAATAATTGAAGTAAGGTAATCGTGATACGATGTGTAAAGACAAGAAAGTAATACTCCTGAAAGTGAGTACAAGGAATTTAGTATGCAAATCTAATTTGAATTGGCGTATGTGTGCTAAGTAATGTACCAAATGACGTAAAAGTCGTAGAAATGGTTATATGGGCGAATAAGGATTTAAGGGATGGATTTTTGTAATCCGATCGAGGTTCGCTTCTCGATGAAGCGTTTTAGGGAGAAAATAAGCAATTCGATTATATTGAGATATCGGAAAGTGAAAGTTATGGAATATGGAACTGAAATAGTTCGTAGCAAATTAAGATTTTATTGATATATAATTGGGCATAATGATAAATTGATAATTATGTAATTGATAGAATTAACGTTTTGAAGTGCGATAAGCAAGTTATGGAGCATTGGATGCTAGAATAAAACTCAAGCCTCATGAAACGAATTTGGATTGAAAAGGACTTAAATTGGATTGAAAATAAAAAAGAAATGATTTTTAAGGAATTAAATGGATTAAATTCTCTAGAAAATTTGGCAAAAGTCCAAAATGCCCTCAACAATTTGGTTAATGACCATTGTGTCCTAAAGGGTAAAATGACCAAAATACCCTTGACAAATTAAGTAATGACCGTCATGTCCCAAGTGATGAAATATCAAAAGTGCCCCTCACTTATTATGTGAAATCACCAAAATGCCATTGGGTTGATTTGATCATAGTTAAGCTTAGTTAACTCTCATAAAACCAAGTGAGCCTTCTTCCTCATTGGTTTTGCTGGAAAATAACCTAAGAAAGAGAAAGAGAGAGAGAAGTCATAGATATAGAGAGAGAAAGTTTGATTACATGAGTCATGATGTTTGGTTGGTATTGAAGCAAGAAGAAAAGAGGAAGAGCTTGTCAAGACAAAACTTTCTATGCAAAGAAGTTAGACATCCAAGAAGGTATAAAAGTTTTCTAAGCTTGAAACTTTAAGTTATGTATGTCAAAGTATGTATTTGTGGTTAAAGATATGATTTATGTAAGAAAAGGTGGCTAGAATTGGGAGTTTATGGTTAAACCTTAATATATAAGGTTGAACATATGTTTATGTGTGTAAAAGATAGCATGATAATGTTTAAATGTATAGAAATCATGATTTATGGAGAATCATGTGTTTAATCAAGCTAAAAATCATGACATGTTGGTTGATCATATGTAATATGTTGGAAATTTTGATGAAAACCTAGTTTGAAAGGTTGAATATATAAGATGTATACATATTTTTATGCTAGATAGCTTCAAAGATGCATTGAAGGTTGAAAATTATGTTTTGTAAAGGAATTTACAATATTAGGCTATGATTTGTAATTAAACCAAATCGTAATTTGTAAAGTGCATTAGAATGTGCATATAGAAGTTACACGGACTTACAAAGTGGTTAAATTTGTATATGATTGCATATGTGGTGCGTGGAGTCAAGAATTGAAATTGAGTTTAAGTTTTGGAATTTGAAAGGTTTGCAAAAGTAATAAAAAATGACACTAAAGGGTGATTTTTGGCAATTTTGAAGAACTAAAGGTGAAATGAAGTCAAATGACCTAGTTTTATGTAAATACACGTGTTTAGGTTGATTTGAAAATCAACGGATTGAAATTTAAATGAAAAGGCGATTCGAACGATCGAAATCGATCGTTTCGATTCAAAATGGATTATTACGGACAAATCCCGCCTCGTGCAAAGTTAAGTTATTTGAAAGTTATAAACAAGTGTTATATGATGTATGTAAGCTATGTCTAAGTGTTGGAATGAACTTTAAAAGTGAATGGCCAAAAATCACAAAGTTGACGAAAACGTTGAAAATGTGTCCAAGTGTGAAAACAAGTTGAAACGCCCTTGTACAGGCTAATGCTTCGATAATTTTAAGAAGCCAAATGAGCCTAGTAGTATTTTTGTAAAATACTAGGTGGTAAGACCTAGCTATGGTTCAAATTTGAACATAATTAGATATAAGATGAAGGACTTAAAAATCAGCAAAGTATGAGTAAAAAAAAATCAGGTTTTAAAGTACAGGACTGACCGCACCTGCGTTGGAGCAAACTGGAGCGCACCTGCGCTGGTGACCACTGTTGCGGTGGGACCGAACGCAGCTGCGCCCAAGCCTTCTGTTTCAGTTTCGATTTTTCCGAGTCGGGTTGAATTCGGGTCATGTTTTTCTAAAGATTAAGAGTCAATGACGTATAAACGAAATACTTGTGTATGTTAAACCAATGTGGGTCCAATGGCCATCGATTGGTAGCTCGTGTTATTAAAAGAAAAGTTTTGTTTTGATGTGAAATGATAAAAATAAGTTATATAAACCCTAGAATTGATAAAAATGGTCAATGTAAAGGGTGTTAAAGTATAATGAAATAATGAATGGCATAATATAACATGCCTAAAACTAAGTCAAACCATATTAAGGGTTATGAAAAAGGTCGGAAACG
Organism: Hedera helix; assembly: GCA_947179155.2. NCBI lineage: Eukaryota > Viridiplantae > Streptophyta > Magnoliopsida > Apiales > Araliaceae > Hedera > Hedera helix. The sequence goes on along the minus strand of OX359269.1, from coordinate 18,765,204 downwards.
AGCTAAGAGGTATTATTAACCTATGTAAGATATAATATATCAAATGTGAAATGATTAGAGACGAATGGTCTTGTATTTAGAGACGAATGGTCTTGTATTTATGAGTTAAGTTTGAAAAGATTATAGAACATGCTATGATCCTGTAATGATATATAGGTTGTGTATGGACAGATAGAGTTCAGAATAAACAAACCGACGAGATGAAGGATAGAAAAGACGATTGAGGAACGAAAAGGTTAAGTGTGTAAAGTGTAACAAACAAGTTTTTCAGACTTAGATGTAATAATTGTTCTATATGAATTATGTGATAGTAAAAGATTTGAAATGTGCACTCCGTGCAACTATGTGTTAACTGTTAAATGCAATACGTGACTTTTATGCACAACATGGAAAAATAAAAGATGCATGACGCATGAATATAAACTGCAAGCATGAAAGGTGTTATCTGATTGACTTGCTGAGCCTTTGTGCTCACCCTTGCTATGACTAACAATTTCAGGTAAAGTACGAGAAGGCCGGAGGTTCCGGTGAAGCTAAAGGTAAAAGAATGGTGAATGCATAGTTAAGCATGAAAGACTGTATTATATTTAAATGTGTAATATGATAAGTAAAATGATGAATGTAATTTGTAAAGATGCAAGTTATGTAACAGTTTGGTTTTAAATGCTAAACCATGATAGTAATAAGGAATGAATGATTTATAAATCCATAGTGATAAATATACCTATATGTATTATCCAGATAAAGGATGTAAAGAATATGGTTGAAGTATTATTGGTAGTCGAGTTTTACATGTAATAAACTCGTATGTATGATACAGATATATGGAACAGGATTATATATGAAATAGGTATAAGCAAGCAGGATTATGTATGGATAGACTAATGGTGAAATTATTCACAGGTTATGTCATGTAGATCATAATATATATGATTTTGAAATGTAATAGACTAGATCATAACTTATTTGTATATGATCTGAATTCTAGCGCAAGGAAATTGAAGGTTATGATTATGAGGCAGGTAAAAAATGTAAGTTTAATAAACAAGATTATGAGCTGTATTATGGTTAAATGAATAGTTTTAAAGGTAAAATGTATGTATTAACGCGTGAGATCGCCATTAGCAAATGATGGAATTTCGAAGTCGTTACAATGATCTTTAGGCTATCTGGATATTAGTTGGATCATGTATTAATTGGAGAAAATATTTCTATTGATAAAAGAAGATACAAGGAGGGAGGAAAAGGAGTCCTCCTAAAGATGCGTAGAATGAAATGATAAGATAAAGAACTAAAGAAAAAAATCCCTCCAATCTCTATGAACATCCATAACCACAAACCCTTCTAAAAAGTCCCATGGACATAATAAACCAAAGCGAAGCAAGAAAGGACACTCCGGTGTATATATCAAGAACAGGTTTTATATGTTTGATACTGCACGACCCCTTGTCCCGAAGCAGAAAAATGAAATGGATTGACCCAATAGATTAAAATGATGATCTTTAGGCTATCTGAATATTAGCTGGATCATGTATTAATTGGAGAAAATATTTCTATGGATAAAAGAAGATGAAAGGAGTGTTACAAGGAGGGAGGAAAAGGAGTCCTCCTAAAGATGCATAGAAGGAAATGATAAGATAAAGAACTAAAGAAAAAAATCCCGCCAATCTCTATGAACATCCATAACCACAAACCCTTCTAAATAGTACCATGGACATATACCAAAGCAAAGCAAGAAAAGACACTCCAGTGTATATATCAAGAACAGGTATTATATGTTTGATACTGCACAACCCCTTGTCCCGAAGCAGAAAAATGAAATGGGCTGGTAGACATACACATGCGCAGACACAAAGATATAGGGAGGAAGGAAAAATTAACTTGTGTGAACCAGAAAATTCAGTCAGTTTCCTCCCACCTAAAATATGAAAAGGGCTGAAATTTTTGCCTAAAGAAAAAAATTCTAAATCTTCATGCTAGTTCTAAAACATGTACAAATAGAAGTCAACAAAAACCAAGAGCATATTCACCAAGATACCTGCCAATGTGGATATTCTTGTGCCAATCTCCTAGCAAAGGTCCCTGTTACACAAACTTAACACATAATGTCCCTCATAATACCTAATTTAGTAATAACCTCATAAATGAGAGCACTGAAAGTTTGCAGAAAAGCAAAAGCAGAATAAGCCTCCATCAGTCCATCAACAAAAATTCTACCAAATGCCGACTCCCTAACCTCAAGGGAGACAAAATTATAAGGAAATAAGATGAGATAACATCAACCAAGAACCAACATAAGCCAAAAGCACTGCATATTTTTTTAAAACATTATGTATGAAGTTAAAAATTTAATCACAATAGAATTCCCTGGTAGAAAATACGTAATAGGGCAGTAATCCATGCTGCATCCAAGGAACTAGGCAACTCTTCTGCAAAAGTATTATTTTGAAATTTATTGAGATTGTACATTCTAAGAATGTAGTTCATGTGCTTGTAAAGAATGTACTGGGTGAAAAAGAGAGCTCAGTTCAGTCGTCAACTAATATTTGTTATTCTGAAAGTAGATAGACAAGCAAAAGTGAACAAACTATGGTTACAAGAAAATTATATCCCGAATCAACTCCTTTTTCCTTCTTTTTTGACATTAAACTATTTGTAAGCGAGAAAGAACCCATCAATAGCTTTTAACAAATTCAGAGAGCAAATTAAAATTTTAGAGAAAGTAACTACCCCAGTTCTTTCTGCTGCCTAAGATTCCATGCAGAAGAACAGCAGTTGGAGGTTCAGCCACCGACTTGTCCATAATATAACTCCATCTTACCTGGCGGCCAAATTTGATATAAAGAATCACATACACAGTAGAAAAACCAATAACAAATTCACCAATGTACAAAGTAGGTCACCATTATAGGTAACGATATCTCATTGCATATCAGCAGACTTTGACAAAGGAGAATTAGCAGATAGATTGGATGGCACCTAGCGTATGTTTGGAAGAACTTCTAAATAAACATTTGAGCATGGAAAGGCCATATCAAGAACTCTAGTATGTTTGGTGAGACATAGAATAGGCTTTCTTTTCAGGACGCATATTCTGAAGAAGTGCGTAGTACTTCTCAATTTGACACTTCTTGTGAAGTCAGTATATCTCCTCTTCATTGAGAACATTGTCTTTTCATATAACAAAATTATAAGATTATTAAAAAACAGATTCCGTTTTTTTATAATATATATATATATATATATATATGGGAACTGATCCATTGACAACGTTGTAAATGAGTATCTATACTTACAATATATCTCAGTCGTCTATCTTTAGATTGTCTCCCATGCGCAAGTTAGTTTCCACTGTGGACGGATTTTATTTTTTTTTACCCGTCCGCAATATTAAATTGTGGACGGTATACACTTTTTTTTTTGATCCGTCCGCAGTATTAAACTGCGGTAATACTACGGACAATCGCAAGAAGTTTAGCCTGATGAGTAATGAATATCAGAAATTGTTGGTTTGCGTGTCCATTCCTGATCACTCCTCACCTGTAGTTATTAAGTTCATACAATAAGAGCTGGGGAACTTGTCATAAGACTCCAGGAACTGTTTATTTTATTTGATAATTATCCGTTCCTTTACATACAAACAGTCTTCAATACAGTATGAAACATACAAAGTAGAGTATGAGATGGTTTACTATTGTAATTGTTATAAATAGCCATTGTAATTGTTATAAATAGACACCTTAAAAATTTAAGCAATAGCTCATAGCCAGAAGTTAGTTCTAATAACCTCTGCTAGAAAACAAGAATCAGAGAACCAAATGCACAATCTAAAAATTCCTATAACAGAAAATGTTCAATTCTTCTAGAAAAAGAGCAATAATGTGATAGCTAGAGCATGTCAATAATAATACAAAATAGAATGAAGAAAAAAGTCCTGATGAAAGAAACCAACGTTGTAGAGAACACCCTAAGACCTAATCTATAAGAACAATTAGCATATAAAACTTGAAACAATTAGCCACATTGTGATCTTGAAAAACTAAAGTCATTTCAACTCAAAAGCTTGGGAAAGCATAAGACTTACTAGTGCTCCTTGAACAAGATTGTAAGCCTGCAGACAAATTAATTAGTGCATCAATAAACTCATACATAAGAAAACCAAAATCAAGCTTTGTATGCCTTTGCATGTTCAATATTTTTATATCAATTATGTGGTGAAACAAAAAGTTACCTTACCAAGATTTCAGAAGGCTTCACCACAACTCTCCCACGTGCAAGTGTGTCATCTACCAAGGTCATTCGGATATTTAGACCTTTAGATGCTTTCCTCAATTGACTATGAGCTAACAGAGATATGCGGAGTGTGTCATTCTACAAGCAGAAAAGGTTATAAAACAGCAACGAATCAAATCATAAGCAACATAAATACAAAATAAGTTTCAAACAATTAAATGTCGCATACATTGAACAATGAGAGTACTAACATGAATAAGAGAATCAGTTTCCTCAACAGGCAATGTTAGAACTAGTAAAGAATGATAAAGCCCTAATTCAGTTCTTTCCCTCTTCAAGACCCTAAAATCATTCTCCCACATAATAAAAGCCCAAATTCGTTAAGCTTTTAACTCCCCGCAAGATCAATCACACCATAGCAGATATCCTCAAATTGATAAAAAATAATGGGACGAAAAGGAGTATTTAGTAGGAGTATATGGAATGATGGTAATAAAAATTTAAACAATGCTTTTTAAAATATATTTAAATACTAAGACAAATTCTTTCATGCCGGAAATCGATGCTCGTAGAAATAAAGCAGAAATATTCAAAAATTTAGGGACAAAATAACGCACAACATTTTCCTTGTTTATTTCTCTGGGATGTGAACATAGTGGGAGTTCAAAAGATAAAACCCGGTATCCAGCGCCAAGGGGCTTAGAGCATGTATGTGACACAATCACAAAACACACATAGATAACTATGTCTAGAATATAGACAAGAGAACCTAAGACAATAACAAAAGCAACATGCAATCAAATATCACCCCCTCAAAAAAAACCTCGTTCTAAAACCCCCTTCCCCCTCCCCCCCAAAAAAAAAAAAAATTTTTAAGAAAATCCAGTACAAGATAATGTTAAAGAATCTCGATAATCTTCTTCAAGATTGCATGGCACTTTCAGCCTTCAGCAACATCAAAATGAGAGATGTTAGGGTCCAGCCACATATTAAACTTAAAGGCATCAAGGAGCTGCCACCAAAATTTCGGACAACTCCTCAAGCAACCCTCCTAAAAATACACAACCTATAATGTATAGTAACATAGCGCTTATAGCTCTCTAACCAATGGCAACGAAAAAGAAGATGACTGCAAACTCCATCTCACCATCCTTAAATAGAGGTTTGCTGAAGAAAACTATGACTGCAAAGACAATAATAAACTCATCGAACAGAAACAGAGTTTCGTTTTTGATGACTAGGTCAAGAATCATTTTCTGAAGTATCATATTTAACACCTAAGTTGTTATAATGCATCTATATTGTGAGATGGTAGAACTCGACTATGACATACATCCTTAAATGGACGAGATTTGGCACTTTCTACCACATTTTTCAGGTTCCATTAAAATTGACTGACCTGATTTATATCATTTTCTAGAAGTGTATAACTGAAGGTGAGTGATAGTTTATCAGAACTCCATATTCCAAGTATATACCACCTGCCTCCCATCTTTGCACATAAAAACATCATTTAGGAATAATAAGCTTCTCAAATTACCCCAGGTAGATCCAATACAACGATTTAAAATTTATTCTACTCCCTCACTCCCCTTGATGGAAATTCTCGCTCAAAAATCTTCCTGAAATTGAGCATCGTGGATTTAAGAATAGCATAAACCAAATTCATTTCTAGTGCTGAGATGCTCTGCTGATAAAGGATTCACACCAAAACTCTAATGAGACAAAAATAAATCAGGCAAAGCAATTGTATTGTCCAAAGTACTGAAAAATATGAAGTCCTTTTAGCACAAAAATGGTCCTACTAAACAGAAATACAGTAACTAGACCCTTATAACAACGTTACTATATTTCTATAATTCCTTCTCATTATATCACCACTTCATCAGGATACAAAATTATCGCTTCTGATGCCCTATTCTTTTTAGATAAAAAAAGATTTATTAGAAATAAGAGAGACTACCAGAGGAAGGGAGGACAACATGACAGAAAAGCCAGGAATCTTTCTAAGTGGTTTAATAGACCATCAAGGGTCAATACTTTATTGGGTATTTCTTATGTGGCAATAAAGATAAAGTTTTGAAACTTCTCATGGAAGTAGAAAATTGTTGGAGAGTAGGGTTAGACTTGGCGAAGGCTAATGGTAGCCGACTGAGGAGTAGATTGGAGCCAGAGTTCAGGAAATTGGAGAGCTCAATTCATTATGACACCAAAAGCGTGACTAAGGCAGAAGGAAGCAGGGGGAGAAAAGGACTACGGGGAATTTGTTTGTTTATAAATAAGACTGAAATTATTGTCCTGGAATGTAAGGAGTCTTAATGACTTCTCAAAGAGGAGGCGAGTTAAAGAGATTTTTAGCAATTTGGATCCTAAGGTAGGTGGTTATCAAGAAACCAAAATACGGACTATGACTAATGAAGCAGTGAAATTAGTCTGAGGGAATAGATGATGCAAGTGGTCTTGCTTTGATGCTGTAGGAACAGCTGGAAGGTGTTAGTTCTTTGGGAAAGCAGAGTGTTGCACTTGGTGGAGGTCTTGAAGGGTACTTTCTCCTTTTTGTTTGTGCTTGTTCAGAGTGGAGAATACGGGAGTTTTGGTGTTTTTTGACGGTGTATGGCCCAGTGGAGAATTCAAAGCACTGGGAATTATTGGAAGAGCTTGCTGGGTTCACAAGCATTTGGAAAGTCCTAATGCAGAATTTCCCTCCAATACTTATGCAAGTCGGAATTATCAACCGTAAAATGCACCCATGTCTGAATGCTACATTATCCATATTCCGTAAAAAGCAAAGAGGCAAAAAAAATGTCAAGATACATGCATTCTTCTCCATTAAGATGCCCTAGAACATAGCAAAACAACCACAACATTAAAGAGTTCTATAGTCCTACTTCTCCCAAAACATGAAGATATACAAGAAGTTTATCATTTATCAGCTGTCTAAAGACAACCAACACTCCACCACCATATATAAGGATCACAATAACCGTCATGCCAACAACAATTAAGGAACAAATGAGCACTGGTCTACTCGCTTACATGCACATCATAGAAACTGATAAGAAACGCAGCAAACTTAGATATTATTAATTTATTATTTGTTCTTTAGATTTTTCAATTGGGTAGAAATTGATGCATTAGCTATTTTCTTGTAAAATTGGTGGTTCATAATAATTAATAATTAGTCAGGATTTTAATATATTTGTAGTAAGTAGGGATTATAAGTATTTAGTTAGCATGTAGGGGTTTTAAATATTTAGTTAGCAAGTAGGGATTTTAAATATTTTATTGATAAGCAGGAATTTTAAATATTAGTTAGTAATTAGAGTTTCCTAATCCATTAAGTTTTAGTTTTCATATTCTAATGAAGTATGGTTTTGTTTTTCTATTGATACTGATTATTAAGGAATTATAAAATTGAGATTCCAATAGCGATCAGTCAAAGCATCCTGCGAGGTGTCAAACCCATCTTGATTGCAATCAAAGACAATATTGTTTACATGAGAAGCTTAAAGCTTAGTTATTTTTCTGCAGTTCTACATCAAGTGTAGTGTTGTCCTGCATCACAAACTCATGGCTTTCTAACACCCATGCTTTCCCTCAATCACTTTCTAATTACTTTTATATCTCTCAGCAGGACTCCAATGGCAGATTCCAGCACAGCTCGGTTATATGGTTTAAAACTCATAATCCCTGAAGTGACCTGGCTAAATAAGAAAGCATGCTACTTTTACAACAACATGATACACGTGCTCCCTAAAGAAACTCCTATCAAGATTGCCCAGACCTCTCTCCAGGAAGGCTAGAGTGAGAAACAAAGACACAAAAATAGTTGGCAAGCTGAACAAAGTGGTGCCAACCAACATAAGCATCATTCCTGAAACCAAGTATAGCCAGTCCAACTCCAACAATTCTCCTCTCGACCACCCCATTCCAAACAGCCATCTCATTGAGAGACAACATCCCAAGATCCAAATAAGAAGATGACAAAGCCTCTAAACAATTTATCCCCTCAACCTCCCCTATTAGTGAGTCAACATCCCAAGATCCAAATAGGATGTCCCAAGACATATTAATACATTAAATTTATAATATATTTTACACCTCAATAAGTCAAATACATTTGTATACACTACATCATCAATTATATTAAATATATGTCGAGAATGTCATGTATATGTATTTTTGACATGTCTTAAATTCCGCTAGAAAGCACGGAATGCATACTTTGCTTCTTCAAACAAGAAGATCATGCACATCACGCAAGTCATTACTACTGCAGGATTACACTTTAAATCTTTAAGCTTGCAGAGTCAAGTAACTATATCAAACTTATTATTACAATTAAAAAACTTCTCAACTAAAAGTAATAACAAAACTTTACTTAGGATATTAAGATTCTAAGATTCTTCAAGTTGATTTAAGGGATTAAAATTCAAATGTCAAATAATCATGATTTAATCAACATGTTTCAGTCTCTACAAATAAACATATTAATACAATTAACAGCCTTATTTACCAAATAAATAAGCAGTAATAAAAATCTCAGATAATCGACAACACACATAACTACTAGTAAAAAGATACCATTTAAGAACATACATTCATTGGTGGCATGTTAGTTACACTTAACACCACAAAATTATCCACAATCAAAAATTAACTAAAAATCAGGTAAATGAACCAAAACATATGTACATCAAAATGCAGAATACAATGCCAACATCAGCAGAGTTTCAAAAGATTAAAAAATATGACAGTGGATGAATTTTCAAATTTGAGACCTACTTTGTGTTCCACAAAAAGACTCCCATTTGCCCACAAAAAAAAATGCCCACAAAAATAGTCCCATTTGCAAAAAAATATTGTTTCACAAAAAGAGTCTTTTTTTCATTGACAGTAGTATAAAATCAGAAACTATCCTTTGCCATCATAATTTCTACCACCAATTCTAAATTAGCAACTTATTATTTTTAGGGATACATCCTTAATACTCCCTCCGTTTTCCAAACTATAGGATTAATATTGACTTTTGAAAATCAATTTGAAATATTTCAAACTCAAAATTAATAAAAATTATTAAAAATTACAAAACAATAAATACTGTAGTGCTTGTTAGGCAGTTTCAAATAATCATCAATATATGGACTAAAATTCCCTAAATCTATGTCAATGTCAACTTGAAAATGATTCAAGTACTTCGACTATACTTCGGAACCGACGGAGTATTTGCAAATTTTGCAATTGGGACTCTTTTCTGGGACAGACGGGGTATATATTAGCACCGAGATACCTCAAAAGAGCTTAAATTTCTCCGTACCTTTATTCCGGCGATAGATCTATTTCCCGGAAAAGAACCCGATGCTTCGCCGTATCGGCAGGCCGAAAAGTGTGGAAGAGCCGACATCTTAATGTTATGTATGTATGTGTGTGTATTTATATGTATATGTATGTATAATCAATAAACAAAAAGAGGCGGAGATACCAAAGCATACGGTGTTCGCGCACTCTCTCCCTCTGAATTTCGTCGAGAGGTTCGTGGTCTTGAAATAACGTAAATGCCCCTTCATTAGAGCCACAGGGTAGGTGTTTGCCGAGGAAAAAGAAAATTATTTGGACCATTATTTTATTTTTAGTACAATAATCATTAACTAAGGGGGTGTTTGATAAAAATTGAATGAGCTGAATCTGAATCTGAATCTGAATCTGAATCTGAATCTGAATGAGCTGAATCTGAATCTGAATAAAAAAAGTTGTTTGATAATTAACATATCTGAAAGATCTGAATGACATATTTTTAATATTTTACCCCTCTGAAAAAATTCAAAGTTGTTGTAAATTTATTTAATATTACATAATATATTTTTTTTTATTTTTTTTTATTTTTTTTTCTCCATTCAGCCCATTCAGCCACAAATTCTGACCTTAACCATTCAGCCGCGCCATCTGACCGATTCAGCCATTCAGACGAATTTTTTTCCAAACAAACGCACTTAACCATTCAGCCACTTACCGATTCAGATTCAGACCCCCATTCAGATTTAAGCCGAATTACATTATGATAAATTCTATAACGCCGAGTAATGCAATTAGTTTGGAAAATAAAGTCAACTGGTCTAATTTTTTTTTATTATCATTGTAGACGCTAAAAAAAAATTATATGTTATTTAACCATTGCAGGAGGGTAAAAATATCATTTCACATCCCCAACGCCCAGATAATAAAACTAGGATTACGAATCTCCTGACAAGTGTGAAAGATAATTACGACGACCTTCGAGTTACGGACTACGCAATATAAAGACAATGGTCGGGTCAACATTTATAAAAAGATAATTATCTATATTTTCATCATATCTCCCCATATGAAAAAGTGGCCAAACTCTTTGTCATTGCATAGCTCACGGAGAAAGCTTTTCAAAATGGCATGGCACGTCTCCTAACTATTTTCAGATTAAAAATTATAAGCATTTCAGCTCGAAGGGCGAAAAACTAACAACGGGGCATGAAAATCGAGGCACGTGGGACCTGCCCTAGCCAGCTGTAGGAGGACCTGCGGCCAGTCACAACCAACAAATAGCATAAATCAACTCATTTTGTGAGAAAGAACAATTTTGTAGATAAAGAAACTCTTAATATTTTAAAGAAAGAAATAGTTAATTTAGAGAGAGAAAATACTAGAAAATCATAGATCTGGTATATTATAATCAAACTTTAGCACAAATAGTAATATTCATTGAAAATTCTTGTTTTAAGTGTATGTTTTCACTCACCCCAAGGTGAAAATGTGATCTTTTGTACATTTCGTTGTAGATCTAATATAGATATCTTATTATGTGTAATTTTTATGTTATTTTATGAGTAAATATTCAATCTTTTGATATTACATATAAAGATCTACTTCAAATTTAGCATTTTCGATACAGTAAAATACTAAAGATTCGATTTTTACATGTTTAATTCATAGATCTACCGCAGATCTATTATTTTTTATGACTTAAATATTAAAGGTTCAATTTTTACTACGTTATCCTATAGACCTGTTACAGATCTAATATTTCCGTCACTCTATGATATTAAAGGTTCAATCTTTAACTTAGATCTGGCTTATCTTTGCTAGTTCTACTAAGTTAGCGAATTAGGGATGATGATAGAGGATTTCGAACGAACGATACTTCCTCCTTGCTTCCCGATAATATCCTTTTGGGTATTTTATGTGACGCCCCCAAATTCGGGGTACCTTTACCTCGAATCTGGTATTCACAATGCCATACATACGTCATATCTAATCATCAACCCATCACATAATAACAAAAATATATACATCATTTGATATTACAAGACCTAACAATATCTCAGGTTCTACCACCTTTACTAATACAACGATGTTCTAATGTAAAAGATTATTGTAACGACCTCAAATCCAAATCCCTTGAACCTCGGATCTGGTTCATCACTGTACAACATTTTCCTTATCATTCATGACTTACAATAATATTATAATTGCTAAATAATCATTTATTTAAAACTTTACAACATCTCTTTCTATTCCAGAATCGCAATCTTTACAAATTCCTAGTATGTCTCAATATCATACCTAATACGAGTTCATTCTATTACAAGCAATTTGAGTATTTAAAAACTTACAGTACATACTAATCATTTCTTTAATTACATAATCATTTTTACCTGTCCAATACGGACTCATAACTACAATAATCATTTAAACTTTCGGTGAAAGTAATACGCATTCCTGATCCTTGATCTTTAACGAAATCTTCAGATATCTTGCACTTATCTAAAAGTGTTGATTTTATAGCAAGAGTGAGCACGACGGCTCAGCAAGTCTAACAGTTACACATAACACATTACATGCTTGACATGTTATACAAATTCTGCATTTTATTCATACATCATGCATTTCATGCTTTTCATTTTATGAATGTTTCATACTTCTCGTGCATCACATATAATAAACAACTAGTCTCTAGCAATTTATGCTTCATATTTTATACATATTTCACATGTAATCATACCTCATTCTTTTCACATATTACAAATATCATCAATATATCTTCATATCAATAATTTAATATCACATTGTAGCATAGCAATGTACATAGGAGCAAGTTCTGAAAATTTTGTCTAGTTCGCTTATACCATTTATGCTTATTTTTCGTTTTTCATTCAACCTATAATTTATATACGAAATTGACATCATCATTAGTTACAATGACTATTACTTAGTCTTTATATAAGACTTTAAATTCAAATTATTAACTCTTAAGATGTCCGACAAATGAATCATTGAGTTCCGGACAAAAACCCTAGCCCAAAATATAGTTCGGACATGTCGGGTATGCTTAACCATCTTACGTCTTTACTACACGTTCTTCATACAACCCACTTTTAATAAGTTGTCTAAATTAATCACAAATGGACTATTTATATTGGTTTAATTCAATTAAACTTTCTTTTTTTACATAACTTAATAATTTGGACATTTAATAATATACCAAATACCTCAAAATATTATCTACCTTTAATAATATACAACTACATTCAAATATTATTAACCATTTAATAATATTTTAATCACTTATTAATATTATTAACCATTTAATAATATTTTAATCTCTTACTAATATTATTAATTATTTAATAATATTTTAATTATTTATTAATATTATTAACCATTTAATAATATTTTAATCACTTATTAATATTATTAACTATTTAATAATATTTTAATCTCTTTTTAATATTATTAATCGTTTAATAATATTTTAATCACTTATTAATATTATTAACCATTTAATAATATTTTAATCATTTACTAATGTCATTATTTATTTAATAACTTTTTCATACTTTACTAATGTTATTACTCATTTAATAACATTTTAATCATTTACTAATGTTATTAATCATTTAATAACCTTTAGTTACATACTAATATTATTAATTATTTAATAACATTTTAGTTACTTACTAATATTATTAATCATATGGTTTGAGGAGCTTGTCCTAGTCAGGCCAAAGTCGTCCATTCGCTGAGGGGCTCCACCACATGACTATGAGTCACGAACTTACCATACGTGTCAGTTCTCAGAACACGAACTTATCTTATCATCCTCTACCTATCCGTTATACATATGAGAAAAAAATCACATTCTCAACATACATATAGTGAATAACGCAACATCAGATTTCAATTGATTATACCATAGGAAGCCAAGTGGTCATCAAACCAAACACAATCTCCTGTCCATACAAGAAATTGGTCAACTCAGCCACTAATCAATATAGGAAGTTAAGCAGTCGTTAAACCAAGAACAAATCATCTGTCCATACAAAGAACTGTTCAACTCAACCACTATATTAATATAGGAAGCTAAGTGATTTTAAAACCAAGAACAAATTCCCCGCCCATACAAGGAATTGTACAACTCAGCCACTAACACGAGTCCTCAATTAAAAACCCACAAACCTCTAACTTCTCTTAACTTGATATGAATTTTCTCAATTCATACCTTATCACACTCAACACTATTTCACAGTATCTTCATTGTTATAGCACCATGTTATCAACACAACCTCTTAACCATTTAACAGATTATCTGTCATTCCATGATTTTACTATGATCACTGTGATCTTCTTTCACAATTGATTTCATTTTATAATTTCTCATTTATTCTAGGATCATTTATTTCTATAATCTTCTCACTCCTCTTTGATCATTTTACTTTACGATCCTTCTTTTTAAATTCTTAAATCAAATATTCCCTGATTTTTTTTCATTCATTTGGAATACACCCATGAAGATCCTTCTTTGAATCTCCTCATATATACACTTATTTTATTCTTTATGAATTTGCTATATTCAGCTCTTATGTCTTAAACTCCAAATGAGTTTATCCTTTCACTGCCTTCAATATATCTCCACGATTATAACCTAAGGTACTGCTACCTAAGAACTATAACCTATTAGTTCTGATACCAACTGTAACGACCCCGAAATTTACATAAACTTATCCCTAATTTCGGTTCGTTAATAAACTCTTAATCACCTTATTTAATCTATTAATTGACTTTACATCATCAATAATCAAATTTTTCGATATAATTTTTTTTCTTCCATCATTCTATTAAAATATTTTGGCATTTAAAATCTTTACATCTCAATCCTAATCCCTGGATCGCAACCTTTACTTTTTACTTTTACTGTCAATCTCAGTTATTATCTGGTTTGACTCATCACCCCAATTGTAAACGTATGATAGTTCAAAATTTATAATTTAATATTACTTCGGATTTCAGTTGTTATCTGCTTAGAATTTTTGGCATAATTCAATCAATACCATAATTATACACCTGTACAATTAAAATGCTTAAGTAACCCTTTAACAGTCCGATTAGGACTCATAACACTGTTGACATATTAATAATTACCATAAGCCTTAATAATTTCAACCACAACGAATCATTATATCATAAATCTAAAATAATTACAATATAACCTTAGTAGATGTTGTAACATAACTCTATTATATTCCGATACTTTAGGATTCTCATTTTCACCTGGAAAATGTTAATATTGGGCAATGATGAGCACAACGGCTCAACAAGTTCAACAATTTACATATTTCATGCTTCATGTAGTATATAACAATTAATATGCTGTGTGTGTGTGTCATGTTTAACGTGCTGTGTAACTATTTCTACACATCATCTTATATATACTGTATTAATTACGATTTAACGGCTATTCAGATCAAATATTGAACATCTTCAAAGGTACTCTCACATAACTGCACCAAGTGCACACATTGAGCAAATTATCAAGTAATCACATAACACGTAATTTCATATGCATTTGATTAATTTAATCATACATCAACAAATAAACAAGTAGCAACAAGTACTGAAGAACTTGCCTCGATCTGTAGTTCACCGATTAGTATAACTCGGCCAAAACCGTCATCGTACAACCTATATTTAATATATTAATTAAATATAGTCAATTATAAATCTAACACGTTAGTTTAGTTTAATAACATAACCGTATATGTCACTTAACATGTCAGACATAACCTGGCATATTCGTTCGCCCGTACCTATTTTCTGGTAATCTATCTCAATTCTTACATTAATAGATTAATATTTAAAAGAGTTAAATATTAACCCAACATCACACTAGTCCAATCATCATCTTAAAGTCTCTAGAATATCATTCAATACTTTTTGACCAATTTTCAAAATTTCTGGATTATCCGATAAATTTCTGTAATTATTTATATATAAAAAAACTATCATTTAATAGCTTTTAAAATATAAATAATTACTCAACATACTTTTGTATTCCCTAAATACCATTAATATTTATCTTATATTATTATAAAAAATTTCACCAAGTTTCATAATTTTTCAACATTCATAGAATTTTTCATGAATTTTCACTCATTTTAAATTAACTTTAAATAGCTATAAAATACAATAAATACCCATGCTCCACAATAATTCACCAAAGTTTTTAGAAAAATCAGAAATAATATTACAATATTTCTGTCCAGAAACGATTTCAGCACAAAAATATTTTTAATAATTAAATTTAAATTTTTAATGCGCTAAAACTTCCGAAATTCATAGAAATTAGCTTGTTTATCAGAAAATTATGAACCTTAAGTCCATTCTACACAAAATTTAATTGTCTACAACTTTGTAGAAGGAAATATTTTCATATTCTGCACCAAAATGGAAAAAATCTGAACAGATCCGGGTTTACCGCCCTGAATCCTCCAAAATTCATAGTAATTAGCACGTTTATCTGAAAATTACGAATCTTATGTCCATTCCACATGAAATTTAATTCTATACAACTTTTTAGAAGGAAAATTTTTCATATTCTGCACCAAACAACACATATCTAAGATTTTTCACAACCTGTCCAAGAAGTTTCAGTCACTGGACAGTCACACCAAATAAATTCTTTCAAATATGTTATACTATATAAAATGGTTAACTCTTTTGGGTACTACTATATAACTTCTATAGCTACAACTTTGTAGTTTACACCAACTTCATATTCCAAACATATGATTTTATATGATTTTTGCAAGGTCCAAAATCACAGCAGTTTCTGGGCAGACAGTTTTTCGTTCGACCCAGTCTGCTTCAAACAGTCACTACGAACAAACCACAAAGAATTTATGAGATCTAAAAATTTCTATGTGTAGCTTACTTCCATACTTTTAATTTGATATATTACCCATTCTCTAACTCCAAAAACTCAATTTTATAAAAATATTCAAACCAATAGCAACAATACATCATTTTTTTTCGCAAATTTCGCTTTTCAACTTTACTTCTTTTAATTTAATCCGTGAATCATCTAATAGATTCATTAAAATCCATGATTAAACCCTTATATAAAAGTTTAATCATCATCTATAACCATTAATTTCATTAAAACCCAATATATACCCAAGAAATCAAGATTAATCCAGGGTTTATGTAAGACCCCGAATTTTATGAAATACAAAATTTAATTTTTCTTTATATATATATTTTTTTAAACAGTAAGTGGTTAAATCGATCAAGTTAAAAGTTAAGGATGTTATCTGCAAATTTTATTTTGTCGGACAATATTCGCTTTGTCGGGAAATATTCGTTTGGTCGGGGAATATTCGTGTCGTACGACGGCGCCGAAATAACAAATTATTGGTGGACCCCACAACGGAATATTTGTCGGATATAGAAAACGACAGAAATAACCTTTTTAAATAAAAATAGTCAACGAAACTGTTAAAATACCGGTGATAAAAGAATAGTGGCATACGGTAGTTTTTGGTATTTTCTGTAGCACACGGTACTCTACAGTAACACACGGTATTGCATAGTGTCTCATATTATTGGTCTGATAATTGACACCGTAACTGTTACGCATCATTTCATCGATAATTGTCACTGCATAATATTTTATATTATCAATTCAATAATTGTTGTTACACAGTATTTTGCATTATTGATTTAATAATTGTCATTACACTGTATTTTATATCATTGAGTCAATAGTTGTTGCTGCACTGTTTTTAAAATTATTGAACCTAATAATTGTCACAGTAACATATGCACAGTAATTCACATTATTGAATCAATAATTGTCATTACACAGTAACGTATGCTTTCTTTTACATTATTGTTATCTCTATTATGATGTTTTTTAAACAGTTGTATTTCATTAATTTATTGACTTGATATCTAAGAGCTAACTATACTGTATTTATAACAATTAGTCATAATAATTGAGTTGATAAAGTTATTTGTTTATAATATAAAGTTAGGTGATTATTAGGTGATATGAAATGAATGGTGTAGATTAAAGTGTGAAATATTGTTGAATAATTGAATTGATTTGTTTATAATATAAAGTTAGGTGATTATTAGGTGATATGAAATGGATGGTGTAGATTAAAGTGTGAAATATTGTTGAATAATTGAATTGATTTGTTTATAATATAAAGTTAGGTGATTATTAGGTAATATGAAATGAATGGTGTAGATTAAAGATAATATAAAATTTGAAATGGATGGTGTAGATTAAAAGATGATATTTAAATGAATGGTTTAGATTAAATGAATGATAAGATTTTTGGCTATAAATAGAAGCCTTAACTTAAGGATTTTTCATAAACTTCCTTACTTGTTCTTTCTTTCTCTCTCTAAATACTTCTTGTGAAAGTTCTCTCTAAGTGTGCTTAAGTCATCTTGAGTATTTGTGAAGATCTATAAGTATACGTGTACTGTTCAAGTTAATCAACCTCATTTAAATCAATATTCAGTCACGTGTTGAGGTAAGGGATACCATCTTTTTTATCTTCCATTATTCAAACGTACTATGGTAAGGGATTATCATTATTTGATTCTCGATAATAATATTGTTTCTTCCTTACTCATAAGACGTGCATTTTATTTCCATGTATTAAATTGTGGGAATAACCTTACGGAGCGGATTGCCGCCTGTTGGTGAATAACCTTTCGTATTCATTCATTATTAATCTCTGAGAATAACCTTACGGAGCGGATTGCCGCCTGTTTGGTGAATAACTCTTTGTACTCAAATTCTATTAAATTGTGGGAATAACCTTACGGAGCGGATTGCCGCCTGTTGGTGAATAACCCTTTGTATTAATTTCCTTCACCTTTTGTTAATCAAACCTGCTACGGTAAGGGATATTATTTTCTTTCATACTCCTAAATCGAAATTTATTATGGAACTATTGCTTCTATAATTCCTGAAAATATTATATGTTCCATAATAGTTGAACTTCATTATTTCAACTGAACCTTCCTATTTACGTGAACCTTTCTATTGAATTGTAACCGTTATTCTGAACTGTGGATCTTGAATATCATTTTTAAATTTCACTCCACATCATGTTGACAATTTGGACATTATTTGAATCTGTACAAAGTAAACTTCCGATACTTATTGTTATCCTATTTCTTCTGTTCATCATTTATATCATTCTAATCATCCAAAAATCAAGCTGTTGTGAATATCTGTGGCCGGGGGCACAGATGTGATATATTTGTTGAACAGATGATAGGTTAAAGGCGATATAATAGGTTAAAGGCGATACATCTGTTCGGTGTCTTTTATGGCACGTGGTGAATGTTCTCTTTGGCCCGTAGTGCAAAGATGAACTGTTGTTTGGTATGATTATGACCAAAGGCTGAATCTGGTATAATCATGACCGTTGGTGTTATATTGAATGTCTTTGGCCCGTAGTGCAAAGATGAACAGTTAATCTGCATGATTATGATCAGGAACTGTGAATTTGTATTATCTTGACTAATGATATTTCAAATGATAAAAGTTGATGATGTTTTTCCTAAAAAGAGAACCGAGTGGACATTATAGTCTGCATTATTCTTCTAATAGATTACTCATTCCGTTGCTATTATTGATCTGAACGTTGTTTAAGAATTTAACTGCAGTTTTTGATATAAACCTTGTAGTCTATTGTATTCTATCAAGAACTCACTGTTGAAGACTAATGATAATTTATTCGTCATTATCTTAGTCATGATATTCTTTACTGGGCTATTTGAGCTCACCCTTTCTTTTGTTCCATTGTTTTTCAACAGGAAATGGAAACATAACAGGGTCTAGCCGGGGAATGGAGTGAGGGTCCGAGGAATAGTTATTATAGTCTTCACGTTTTGTAGAATAGTGTGGCAATAATAGTGAAGACTTAATTGTGTATTATTATACACTGTATTGTAGTATGTTGTGCTTTGTTGTAATAATTTTGTTGTAGTCTTTTGACGACTCAAGTTTGGGCTGTGTGGGCCCAGATTTGGGGGCGTCACAGTTGGCATCAGAGCTTAGGGATATTGTCTTTAATGGAGATCTGGGGTTAGAACTAGGAGAAGAGAGACGAATAGAATCAATCACTAGTGTGTCCTACCTAAATTAGATTTTTTTTATCTAATGAATCGATTTGAATGTAGGAACATGAAGAGATGAGTCAGTTTATTTGAACTAACATTTATTTTGTGACCACAATTAAGTATGGCATCTGGAAATCAGGAGGTTAACTATGAAATTACCGAAACAAATGTAGCTGCAGAACAAGAGGCGACGAATAATCTTCTTACAAACTCAGAGTTGAATCATTTGCCTAAGGCAAAAATTATGCGTGTTCTATCCAGTAAGGATGAAGGTGAAAGCTCTGCTACAGTCGTTCCAGATCCATTCTTAGAAGCAATTAAAGGAAGTAACGAACTTGCGGAAATTATTGCCTTTAATTTACTCACTAATTGGGAGAGTGATATCACCTGGTTATGCTCTATAACAAAGGATCAGAATATATGGACTTTTCATATTAGTCTTTGGGATTTATGGTGTTCCAGCTATGATTTTCAAGATTATTTAAAAATGATGTTTCTATACTTTTGGGCGTTACAATTTAAAGGAATTCAGGTTAAGTTAGTCACTATCGTGGAAACTGCAGTCTATCGAAGATACTATTTTAATGGAAATCATTGGTACCTTACTACTGATGAAGTTGATGAACTCGAGAAACAGTTTGCTAGAAAATTATTCAGTGGTATTCCCATGGTTGAAATACGTGAAGATCCGAATGAAGTATTCGGGATTCGATTTGACGATAACAGTCAAGAAACCGAATGAGGTGATAACCGGTAAGCTATTTATAAATTCTCGTGAAGTCTATGCCATATTAGATACTGGCTCTATCCACTCCTTTATCTCACCTATATGTACTCAACGTTTAAATTTGACTATTGAAAACTTAAATCTTGTCTTATCAGTTGAAACCTCATTGGGAGAAATACCTATTACATTTACTATCTATAAATCTTGCCTAAGTTCAAATCAACAACCTCACATTACCTTTTGACCTTATTTCTTTGGAGATGCATGAATTTGATGTGATTTTAGGAATTGATTGGTTGACTACTCATCATGCTAAAATTGATTGTTTTCATAAGATTATTAGTTTTCATATTCCTAATC
Source organism: Hedera helix (assembly GCA_947179155.2). NCBI lineage: Eukaryota > Viridiplantae > Streptophyta > Magnoliopsida > Apiales > Araliaceae > Hedera > Hedera helix. The sequence continues at coordinate 18,744,431 of OX359269.1, read as the reverse complement.
AACCTGTCATGCAAATTCAAGCAACTAAACCATTGAAATCTATAACTGTTATTTCTAGCCATAAAGCCATTCGTTTATTGAAAAACGGATGTCAAGTCTTTTTAGCTCATGTCACTGATTTGAACAAAAATACATCAAACTTGAATGATATTCTCATTGTTAATGAGTTTCCTGACGTTTTTTTTCTGAGGAACTTTCTGGCATTCCCCCAAACCGTGAAATTGAATTCTGTATCGATCTTGAACCCGGCACTAAGCCCATTTTTAAAGTCCCATACCAAATGGCTCCCATAGAACACCAAGAGTTGAAAGTTTAAAACTTATATCGAGCGAAGAATGCGAGAAGAGTTTTCAAGAACTCAAGAGGAGACTGGGTTCAGCTCCTGTTCTGACCATACCATCAGGATCAGGAGAATTTGTTATCTACAGCGATGCTTCTGGCAAAGGTCTAGGCTGTGTCCTTATGCAACATGGAAATGTTATAGCCTACGCCTCTCGACAACTCAAAGATTATGAGAAAAATTATCCTACTCATGATCTAGAGTTGGCAGCAGTCGTTTTCGCGTTGAAGATCTGGAGACACTACTTGTACGGAGAAAAAGTGGATATCTATACGGATCATAAAAGTCTCAAGTATTTCTTCACCCAGAAGGAACTCAACATGCGACAACGACGTTGGCTTGAGCTGTTGAAGGATTATGACCACACAATCCAGTATCACCCGGGAAAGGCGAACGTTGTAGCTGACGCTTTGAGCAGAAAATCTTATGCAAGTACAAGTGCACTGCTGACAACACAAAAGTGTATTTTGTACGACTTGCAAAAGATGGAGATAGAGCTAAAGACACCAGGGACCCGCTCGAAGATTGCTCACGTGCGAGTAGAACCAACTTTAATCGATAAAATTAAAGCTGCTCAAGCTACCGATCCGGAACTGATAAACATGATAAAGAAAGTACAAGAAGGTGCCATTCCCGAAGCAAGAATCGACGAGAAAGGGATACTTCGAGTCAACTCTCGACTCTGTGTTCCTAACGATCCTGAATTAAAGCATAAAATCATGATGGAGGCACACAACACGCCGTTTGCAATCCACCCAGGAGGTACCAAGATGTATCGAGATCTTCGATATACATTTTGGTGGAACAATATGAAAAGAGAGATTGCGGAGTTTATCTCAAGGTGCCTAACTTGTCAACGTGTCAAGGCAGAGCATCAAGTTCCTAAAGGTCCATTACAATCACTTGAAGTTCCCGAATGGAAGTGGGAACACATCAATATGGACTTCGTGACGGGTCTTCCAAAAGTTTCTCAAGGCTTAGATGCAATTTGGGTGATCGTAGATAGATTGACCAAATCTGCTCATTTCTTGCCTATACGAGAAAACTTTTCACTTGAACGTCTTGCCGGTATGTATATAAATGAGATCGTGAGATTGCATGGCATGCCAGTTTCCATAGTTTCTGATCGAGATCCTAGATTCACTTCACGCTTTTGGATCAGTCTACAAAAAGCTATGGGCACTGAACTACGTTTTAGTTCTGCATACCATCCTCAAACGGACGGACAATCGGAAATGACGATCCAGACCCTCGAAGATCTTTTGAGACTTTGTGTATTAGACTTCAAAGGAAGTTGGGATAAGTACTTGCCGTTGGTGGAATTTTCTTACAACAACAGTTACCAAGCAAGCATAGGCATGGCTCCATTCGAGGCATTGTATGGAAGGAAGTGTCGCTCTCCAATATGTTGGAATGAGGTAGGAGAAGCAAAATTGTTGGGACCCGAGTTGGTACGCTTGACGACCGAAAAGATCCAAATGATCCGACAACGAATACAGACCGCACAAGAACGACAAAAGAGTTATGATGATCTTCATCGGAGAGACGAAAGTTTCAACGTCAGAGATCATGTATTCTTGCGTGTTTCTCCATGGAAAGGGGTTACGAGATTCGGAAAGAGAGGAAAGCTCAACCCTCGATTTATTGGCCCATTTGAAATCCTCGATCGAATAGGAACCGTAGCCTACAGACTAGCCCTACCACCAAGTATGTCTCGCATCCATAACGTTTTTCACATATCTATGTTACGTAAATATGTGAAGGACCCAAACCACGTCATTGAGTTAGAACCAGACGTTATAGCAGAGGATTTAACATACGAGGAGGTACCTGTTAAGATCCTGGATAAGAAGGAGCAGATCCTACGCTCAAAGGTTATACCTCAAGTTAAGGTTTTATGGAGGAACCAAGATACTGAGGAAATGACCTGGGAGCTAGAATCTGAGATGAAATCTAAGTATCCTTACCTCTTCGATATGTCAGGTACGTCAATTTCGGGGACGAAATTTCATAAGGAGGGGAGGTTGTAAGACCCCGAATTTTATGAAATACAAAATTTAATTTTTCTTCATATATATATTTTTTTGAAACAGTAAGTGGTTAAATCGATCAAGTTAAAAGTTAAGGATGTTATCTGCAAATTTTATTTTGTCGGACAATATTCGCTTTGTCGGGGAATATTCGTTTGGTCGGGGAATATTCGTGTCGTACGACGGCGCCGAAATAACAAATTATTGGTGGACCCCACAACGGAATATTTGTCGGATATAGAAAACGACAGAAATAACCTTTTTAAATAAAAATAGTCAACGGAACTGTTAAAATACCGGTGATAAAAGAATAGTGGCATACGGTAGTTTTTGGTATTTTCTGTAGCACACGGTACTCTACAGTAACACACGGTATTGCATGATGTCTCATATTATTGGTCTGATAATTGACACCGTAACTGTTACGCATCATTTCATCGATAATTGTCACTGCATAATATTTTATATTATCAATTCAATAATTGTTGTTACACAGTATTTTGCATTATTGATTTAATAATTGTCATTACACTGTATTTTATATCATTGAGTCAATAGTTGTTGCTGCACTGTTTTTAAAATTATTGAACCTAATAATTGTCACAGTAACAGATGCACAGTAATTCACATTATTGAATCAATAATTGTCATTACACAGTAACGTATGCTTTCTTTTACATTATTGTTATCTCTATTATGATGTTTTTTAAACAGTTGTATTTCATTAATTTATTGACTTGATATCTAAGAGCTAACTATACTGTATTTATAACAATTAGTCATAATAATTGAGTTGATAAAGTTATTTGTTTATAATATAAAGTTAGGTGATTATTAGGTGATATGAAATGAATGGTGTAGATTAAAGTGTGAAATATTGTTGAATAATTGAATTGATTTGTTTATAATATAAAGTTAGGTGATTATTAGGTGATATGAAATGGATGGTGTAGATTAAAGTGTGAAATATTGTTGAATAATTGAATTGATTTGTTTATAATATAAAGTTAGGTGATTATTAGGTAATATGAAATGAATGGTGTAGATTAAAGATAATATAAAATTTGAAATGGATGGTGTAGATTAAAAGATGATATTTAAATGAATGGTTTAGATTAAAGGAATGATAAGATTTTTGGCTATAAATAGAAGCCTTAACTTAAGGATTTTTCATAAACTTCCTTACTTGTTCTTTCTTTCTCTCTCTAAATACTTCTTGTGAAAGTTCTCTCTAAGTGTGCTTAAGTCATCTTGAGTATTTGTGAAGATCTATAAGAATACGTGTACTGTTCAAGTTAATCAACCTCATTTAAATCAATATTCAGTCACGTGTTGAGGTAAGGGATACCATCTTTTTCATCTTCCATTATTCAAACGTACTATGGTAAGGGATTATCATTATTTGATTCTCGATAATAATATTGTTTCTTCCTTACTCATAAGACGTGCCTTTTATTTCCATGTATTAAATTGTGGGAATAACCTTACGGAGCGGATTGCCGCCTGTTGGTGAATAACCTTTCGTATTCATTCATTATTAATCTCTGAGAATAACCTTACGGAGCGGATTGCCGCCTGTTTGGTGAATAACTCTTTGTACTCAAATTCTATTAAATTGTGGGAATAACCTTACGGAGCGGATTGCCGCCTGTTGGTGAATAACCCTTTGTATTAATTTCCTTCACCTTTTGTTAATCAAACCTGCTACGGTAAGGGATATTATTTTCTTTCATACTCCTAAATCGAAATTTATTATGGAACTATTGCTTCTATAATTCCTGAAAATATTATATGTTCCATAATAGTTGAACTTCATTATTTCAACTGAACCTTCCTATTTACGTGAACCTTTCTATTGAATTGTAACCGTTATTCTGAACTGTGGATCTTGAATATCATTTTTAAATTTCACTCCACATCATGTTGACAATTTGGACATTATTTGAATCTGTACAAAGTAAACTTCCGATACTTATTGTTATCCTATTTCTTCTGTTCATCATTTATATCATTCTAATCATCCAAAAATCAAGCTGTTGTGAATATCTGTGGCCGGGGGCACAGATGTGATATATTTGTTGAACAGATGATAGGTTAAAGGCGATATAATAGGTTAAAGGCGATACATCTGTTCGCTGTCTTTTATGGCACGTGGTGAATGTTCTCTTTGGCCCGTAGTGCAAAGATGAACTGTTGTTTGGTATGATTATGACCAAAGGCTGAATCTGGTATAATCATGACCGTTGGTGTTATATTGAATGTCTTTGGCCCGTAGTGCAAAGATGAACTGTTGATCTGCATGATTATGATCAGGAACTGTGAATTTGTATTATCTTGACTAATGATATTTCAAATGATAAAAGTTGATGATGTTTTTCCTAAAAAGAGAACCGAGTGGACATTATAGTCTGCATTATTCTTCTAATAGATTACTCATTCCGCTGCTATTATTGATTTGAACGTTGTTTAAGAATTTAACTGTAGTTTTTGATATAAACCTTGTAGTCTATTGTATTCTATCAAGAACTCACTGTTGAAGACTAATGATAATTTATTTGTCATTATCTTAGTCATGATATTCTTTACTTGGCTATTTGAGCTCACCCTTTCTTTTGTTCCATTATTTTTCAACAGGAAATGAAAACATAACAGGGTCTAGCCGGGGAATGGAGTGAGGGTCCGAGGAATAGTTATTATAGTCTTCACGTTTTGTAGAATAGTGTGACAATAATAGTGAAGACTTAGTTGTGTATTATTATACACTGTATTATAGTATGTTGTGCTTTGTTGTAATAATTTTGTTGTAGTCTTTTGACGACTCAAGTTTGGGCTGTGTGGGCCCAGATTTGGGGGCGTCACAGTTTAGTTGTGAGGATCCGAATTTTCAGGATTTCTTTAATAATATTAAATGAGAATTTAATTGATAAAATTATCAAGATTGTTTAAATTAATTATTAGTTTATGTGATTTAAGGTACGTGATGAGATTTAATTAGTAAATTAAATCTGTGCAGAGATTATGATAAATGGTATTGAATTTAAATAATTAAAAACTAAATAAATTGTTTAAAGACAATTTATACAATTTATTAAGAATAAGAGAAATTTCAGGTAAATGTACAATAAATTGTACAATTAAATTGTTATGGAAATGCAGAAATTATGATTTAATGGAGGTTATGTGGTAATGTGAAATTAGATATATATATATATATATATATATATATATATATATATATATATATATATATATATATATAAATGTATATGCTCAAGTGATAATTATAAATGTTATTAATTATGGAAATTAAGGGATTAATAATTAAATTAATCCAATTTTAAATGAAAAGCGAATGAGGAAGTTAATAAAATTGTAATTATTGATTTTAGATTTAATTAAGAATTATGGTGAAAATTTAGAAATTGATTGAGAAGAAATGTAATTATATAAATTATATAATTTATATAAAAAAAATTAAAGTGATGTATAAAGGAAATTATAATTATATAAATTATATAAGGATAATTATATAATTTATATAAGAGTAATAATAAATGCGAAATTATTGATTAATTGATAATTATAGAGGAATTTAAGAAATTATTTAAAAGGAGAATGTAATTATATAAATTATATAATATTAAATTATATAATTTATGTATAAAGAAATTAATGTGAAATGTAAAGAAATGAAATTAAATGAGGAAAAAAGGAATGTTTTAATTCATTAAAAATTATGTTTATACATAATTGAATTGTTATGACTTTTATGAAGGATAATATTTTAATACGTGAGCATGTCAGTGTAACATGTTGTCCAAGTAACGAAGTGAAAAATTACGAAAAATAATTTTTATTTGTTATATGAATTATTTTATGATTTTTGGAGGTATAAATTACCTCATATAAGTACATGCATGTCATTATGCGTGTACAAAATTTGTCAAGTAAAATACCGAAAAAGGTATTAATATTACTCATAAATCATGTTATGATTTTTGGTGAATTAAAATAAATATTTTATATATATTATATAAAATATTTATTACACAAAATAACTACGTAATGTATTAAATTAATTACTTTGCATGGAAATTATCTTGAATTGGAACATTCGAGAGAAGTTAAGTCGGTGGGCGTGTGTAGGGTGTGTTTACATGTAAGTATTATAAAAGCACAAGGAAAGAAAAGAGATAAGGAGGAACCAAAAATATTTCTTTCTCTTTTCCTCCCATTCGGAAACACCACCACCTGCCACCACCCGCCACCACCATGCCACCCATAACTACCATGGCTACACCAAGAGGGAGAAGAAGAAAATATTTGAAGCTTCAAGGAAGGAAATGTCAAGCTTGGAAGGTAAAAAGTTATTATTATTTGAATTATTTGGTAATTATGTAATAAAATATTTTTATGGAAAATTAGAAAATAAATAGAATAATTATTCTAAATAATTTATAGATGTATACGTATGAATTATGTGATTTTTGGAGTAGTTTATTGTGAAATTTTGGAGCAAAAAATGGAGAAAAATTGAAAAGTTGGTGCACTCTTGCGAAGGAGAAAGATGAAGAAATCTGGGACTGTCCGCGCATTACGCGGCAGTTCAGAAAGTGTGGTCCAAAAACGACGTCGTTTTTGGACGCGGAAGGGGGAGGCCGCGCATGAGCGCCATGCGCGGCAACAGATTTTCCCTACGCCAAACGACGTCGTTTGGCGTAGGCGGAACCGGGAAGCGGAGGCCGCGCCAAGCGCGACCGAGTTTTAGGCGAAATTACGATTTGGCCCCTGGCCTTTTTTCATAATACCGAGCGTGTCCCTGACCCTCGCCAAAGTACGATTTTGCCCCTGACCTTTTCAGAAAATACTGAACGTGTCTCTAGCTTTGCAAAATGACCGGAATGCCCCTGAACTTTTTGAAAAATGACCAGCGTGTCCCCAAGGGCGCGAAAATTACCAAAATGCCCCCAAAAGTTATTTTAATTGAAATAAATGTTTAAAAATTGTTTAAAAATTATAGAAAAATACTAAAAAGTATAGAAATGATGTTTGGGCATTAAATTTAATATTTTTGTAAAAATATTAAATATTGGAGATTAATATTTAAATATTAATCCATTAAGTTTAAAAGTTAGAAAATGATTAAATGAAAATCCGGTCAACCGATTATGCTAAATTTTATCCGGTGAGCCGGGTTGTCCGTATTTGAGGGTGTTTGATATTAAGTTAAATTAATGTATTGAGAGATGAGGTTAATATAATTGACCATATAAATTGTTAATTGGCCCGGAGATGATATTAGGTAATTAAATTAATATCATAAGAGGATAAATAATTATTATTTGATTATTTTATGATCATAGGTTGATCAAGAGAGAGTTTTGAGCTATCAAATAATTAATTGGACATACAGGCAAGTTCTTCAGTACTTTTATGTTAAATGTTTAACTGTTATGATATGTTAAAACTTGTCAAATGCATAGGAATTATGTGTTATGTGATACGTGGATAATATGACAACTATGTGTACTTTGTGCAATGATATGAGATATATTGCTATAGTAGAAGCACAAACACATGATGTATGACACACACCAAACATATTAAGGTATGTGCTACGTGACGCATAAACTATTGAACTTGCTGAGCCATTGTGCTCATTACTTGCTTAAAATAAACTTTTGCAGGTTAAGAAATGAATGTCAAGAATATTGGATTAAATTACAGATGAATTGCCTAGAAGGTGGGAAACATAATTGTTATATTTTCAATATTATAATTCAATGTGAATATAGTTGCTAAGTTTATATTGATGTAATGTATGTACATATATATTGGATCCGTATAGAATGAGCAAAGTTAAATTACAAACTGTACTTGTACGAGATAGATGTTACTAGGATCAAGATGTAAGAATTTTAATATCCAATTATTTTAATGCAATGATTAAAAGAAAAAAAAATTTTATACCGAAAATTTGGTAATTGATGACGATAATGTCAATAAATGAATTAATTAAGGTGATTAAAGATTTATTAACGAACCGAAATTTGGACGTTAAGGAAATAATGAATAATAAATACGAAATTTAAGGTAATAAGATGGATCGAATTTCGGGGTCGTTACAGTTGGTATCAGAGCTGGAGGTTATAAACCTTAGGTAAATGATACCTTAGGCTACAACCTAAGTAAGAGTAAAGTTAGTTGTGTGTTCTGAAAATTTAAGCGTATAGTAAGCTCGTGACTCATGATTGTGTGGTGGAGCCCCTCAGCGAATGGGCGACTAAGGCCTGACTAGGATAAGCTCCGCAAACCATATGATTATGGTAAGTTCCTGAGCCCAAATACGTGATAAGTTTGATGAACATGGGGGGGATAAGAATGGAGAGATATAAGTTGAGAAAGATGTTATCAGATATTGGCTAAAGTAAATGAAATATGAAAAATATAAGATTATAAGTAAGAGATAAAGATGTTAAGTAAGATGAGAATGAAGATAATGAATTGAGAAAAATTCACGAGTTTAATTAAAAATATATCCGAAGGAATAATTGAAATGATTCAAAGATGAATCTCAAAGAAAATCAAGGGACACCTGATTCAAGTGATAAAGATGACAAGATAATATAGAAAACATAAAAAGAGATCATAATAACATGATCAGGAATGGTAAGAGGATCGTACTACGATACAATCATGAGATAAGGGAAGCGAGTAAGGAATAGATTATAAAGCAAGGTCATGATAGGATTAAGTGAGAATGTGAAATAACAGAGAGACTTGTGAATGGTCAAAGAGGTATAGCTTGATGTTATAAAGAGATATGGTACTATGAAATAATACAAAAAGAATTCAGAGAATGATGAGACATGAATGACAGAAAGGTTATGATAAGGGGGTAGAAAGCTTGTGTACGAAATTTCAATGGAGAACTCACGTGGTGATTGAGTTGCACAATCCTTTGTATGGGCAGGGGATTTATGTTTACTTAGTTACTATGTGATAATTATTGAAATATTAGAGTCGCGTTAGCAGTTTTGATAGATAGATAATATTAAGTTTAGGCACGAGTTCTTAAAACTCATGCATATGGTAAGTCCATGACTCATAATTGTATGGTATGTTTGAGCCCCTCAGCATATGGATAGTCTTTCATTTGTTCTCAGACTACATATTGCTAGGACAAGCTTCTAAACTCATATTCTTGTGGTAAGTTCCTGGACTCATAATGTGTGGCAAGTTTGATGAACTGTACGGGGGTATAGAAAAGTTGGAGTAGTTAGAAATTTTAATATGATAAATAATAATAGTCCTAGCAATAAATACTGTAATTAAATAAAGAAGCGAAAGTTGAATGTTTAGGAAATTTAGGATATTCCCACTCTTCTAGCTTTGCTAGATTTCAAATTTTTTTGGCCTCAAGCTAATTTGGCACGTATGTGCTTTTGAAAATGCAAATGAATTTTAAGCGATTTAAAAAGTGTCTATGCTACTTGTTTTGGCTAGACAAAAATATTTTTAACATCAAAATGTATTTTAAAAGAATCATCCATGCACCTTTTAGCCCGGTGTAGATGTGATGAATGACGGAATGCTCAACGTGTTGTTGAGACGGTGCGGTACTATTTCGTCATAAGATGATTCAACACCATAAAGTATGGTGTAGGAATTATTAACGACGGAATTCTCAACGTACTATCAAAATGATGCGGTAACATGAAGTCATAAATGATTTTGATTTATGAAGGTATGTCAAAGCTATAAGTCATTGCCATTTGACTCGGCTAGACGTTTTAAAAAGTTTTGACATGATGAATGTTTTAAAAATTTCTGTGAGTTATAAATTGTTAAAAGTAAGTCTATGCTAATTGATCTAGCTAGACAAGCATTGAAGAAATATAAGTCTAAGCTATTGATTCAGCTAGACGAATTTTAACATATATTTATTGAATTCGGATTCTTTGAAAATTATAACTAATTAAATTACTTTTGAATGAATTCTAATGCTGAGATGAACAATTAAATTACTAATTCGGATTCTTTTATTGAGTCATAGACTAATTAAAGTTTTCTTTTCGAGAACTATTCAAAGAGAAGTCTATGCCAATTGTTTCGGCTAGACGACAATGAAATTTATTTTAAAAGTTATCCAAACTAGTCATTGGTGCAGATTCTTGACTGAGAGAGCAACCCTTAATGGGGGAAATATTAAGTGTCGGATATTCCGATACAAGTCAGAGTTAAATGTTATGCATATACATGGTGTACAAGAGGCTGATCCCCTTGAGTACAATACTGGTGGATTAAATTTATAAAAGGGTCAGTCTAATGATTGATACCTGGGAGTTCACGGTCTATTTGACCACTCAGTAGTCAATAATCAATTCTCTAATCTTTTATTCTGAGTCTTGATTATGTTGTTTAGTAAATAATCAATCTTCATTCTTTCATTTGATTATTGAATTATGTAAACCAGTTTCAATATCGTTAATTCATTTCGATTTCTGTTTTATTCATTCATGATATATCTTGTGGACTCATATTATACTTGCTGAGCAAAGTAGTTGCTCACTCTTGTTGTATCATGAATTATTTGCAGTTAAACCCGAGAGTTCCAAAAAGGACAAGGGCAAGGGAAAGCTTAAAGAATAGATGCATGTTAAATATTATATGCTACTGTTCTGTTTTGTAATCGTGGACCCATTTATGATTATTATGTATTCATGATGTTTGTAATTAAGGTTATAGACCTTGGGACCATAGTGAACCTTTTGTAATAGACAACTTATGTTTATTTATTCCGCGTTAGTTATATATGTTGTCTGAAGGTGTTTGGATGTTTATTTTGGTGAGCACAAATGTCGAGGTATTGGAACCCGAATTTGGGGGCGTCACAGGTTGGTATCAGAGCTGTAGGTTATAAACGTTAGGATTTGCGAAACCTAGGTTATAACCTTAGTATTAAACTCAAATCGAGTGCGTTAGGAAAAAAAAAAAATTAAAAATGGATCGGGGAGATTCTTGGAGTTTTGTATATTGGAGGTGGATTGTGGAAATTCATCGAGCCGATTGTTGTACATAATGAAATATTATTTCATTTCATCAATGAATATATTTTATTATGATATTGACGTTATACTATTTGCTTGTTTTCTGTCTGTGGTTATAGGATGACTGAGAGGGGAGAGTCTAGCAGAGCGGTGGAGGATGACTGTGTAGACAAACATATTGTCTTCACCGAGCCGATAGTTCTAGTGGTACCTATCCAGCCACTAGTGACTGATCTGGAGGAGGATCCGGAAGAAGATTATGAGCGGGGGAATGCAGAACCTGTTATAGGAGGAGTAACGAGGTTCTACAGTGAAGATGAAGAGGATGAGGTCGAGGAGACCGACGCTGAGGAGGAAGATGAACCCGCAGAATATGCTGATGGCATGGGCACTACCGCCAATGACATCATAGAGGAGCTGACTGCTAGGAACGATGAGCTCGAAGATAGAGTTCGTCAGATAGAGGAAGAGAACCAGACTCACCAGGAATTGGAAGATGGCTATAAGGATGTAGCCTACCAGTTAGGGGATGAGGTGAGGGAACTAAAAGCACAGCTGCAGGGGTATGAGCACTCCGCACAGCTGAACGGACCCCTACTACATAAGATGGTAGACCGCAATGCAAAATTGAGGGAGGAGAAGGATCAGGCCAAATTGAGTTTGGCAGAATTACAGGTGAGGCATGAAGTCATGAAGGCCGAGTTTAATCGAGAGATTGCAGAAAGAGTTCGCATGTCCGAGGCATTGATAAGGTCGGCCAGACGGGTAGGACAGCTAGAGGCCGAGGTTAGGAGCAGTGCTGCCAGGATTGACACAGCGAGCTTCGCCTTGGACACAGCCTTTGGCAGAATGAGGAGCAGAATTCAGAGGTATCCTCGGGAGGATTACTTGGATAGACGGGTGATAAGCAGAAGGGTGGTGGACACGATTGCTAGGAGGGAGCACCTGGAGGCCATCCGTCGATCTGACCAGTGATAGAATGACCTATCTAGGGAGATAGTTTAAACCCACTTTTGTCCATAGGGTTATGCTATGTTTTAAGCCTCGTGATATGAGAAGTGTTAAGTTTAAATACATCCCCATTTTTGTGTTTTAGGGGAGTGTATTCCTTGTAAATCCCATTACTGATGTTCTTGGGGATGGATTTTGACATCCCGTCTTTTGTGGACTATAGGGATAGTAAGCATTTATAGAAGTATGCCTGTAATGTATGTGTCTGACACTACCAATTGGTATATGAATATAAATGCAGCATTATGATTATTAACTGATCAGATTGAGCTTAATTTTGTGTCAACTCTTAAATAATTACAAAGGATTGCATAAAATGTAAATTTCGAAATAATAAACTAAGGTTTTGTTTTTAAACAGACAATGCCGCCCAGAAGACAACCACGAAACCCGAGGGTAGAAGAATCGGTAAATAATGTTGAGGGTCAAGTAGACCCAATGAGGGCTTTTGCTAACATATTAGCAGAAGCGATGCAAGGCAGACCAGCTACAGTGGTGGAACAGCCAGCAGGTCACCTAGCCAACTTTAAAGATTTCAAATTAGTAGGACCGCCAGAGTTCCGCGGGACTACTGATCCAATTGAAGCCCAGACATGGGTGGAGGAGTTGGAAAAGGTATTCGAGGTCGCAAGAGTGGCCGAAGAACAGAAAACGTCGTTTGCTACCTTCATGATGAAGGGTGAGGCAAACTTCTGGTGGAAGGCCAACAGAAATAGAGCGGGGGAAGGAATAATAGCATGGACGAGATTCAAGGAACTATTTTTCGAAAATTATTTCCCGGAAAGTATAAAGACAAGGATGGAAATGAGATTTTTAGATTTGAAACAAGGAAATATGTCGGTGGCAGAATATGCCGCCAAATTCAATGAATTGGCAAGGTTTGCTCCACACCAAGTGGATACTGAAGCAAGAAAGGCCCGTAGATTTGAACAAGGGTTGAAGTCATGGGTGTATGGAAAAGTTGCGATGCTACAGATCAACACATTTGCAACTTTACTTGAAAAGGCAATCATCGCCGAAGGAGGGAATGACGCTTTGGCAAAGAGTCAACACGATCAGAAGAACAAGAAGGGTCATGAGGGACACCGATCAGGCAGTAACGAGGGAAACAACTCGAACAAAAGAAAGTGGAACGACAGTCAAGTGTCAGGAGGAAGTAAATCTGGTGGGGAGATGAAGAAATCAAATAAATGTGATAAGTGCGGTAAGAATCACTCTGGGGAGTGCATGAAAGGAAAGGGGGTTTGCTTTAATTGTGGACAGCCGGGACACTTTGCTCCACAATGCCAGAAACCGAAGAGAGGGGACTGCTTTACGTGCGGAGCTTCCGACCACCAGAAAAAGGATTGCCCCAAGAGGAAAAACGACTCAGGCAGTGCAAGTCAGGGGAATAATCGCAAATTATCTATCAGGGGGCCAACACAGCAGAGCAGGCCAGTGGCACGAACTTTCAACATGACCGTGCAGGATGCTATGGAGTCAAAAGAAGTGGTGGCAGGTATTCTTCCGATCAATAATATAAATGCATATGTGTTATTTGATTCGGGCGCAACCTGTTCATTCATATCAGAAGATTTTGCTAAAAGGATAAATACATCTCGCGAGAAATTAGAACACCCCATGAATATAGAAGTAGCAAACAAGGAAGTAATTCCCGTAGAGCATATTTATAAGAACTGTTGTGTTGAGATAAGAGATTTTAAGATGTTAGTGAACTTGATCCCAATAAAGTTGGGAGAGTTTGATATTATACTTGGTATGGATTGGTTGTCAAGTCACGGAGCTGTGATTGACTGCCAGAAGAAGTGCATACGCCTGAAGACTCCAAACAAGTCGAAGGTGGTATTTTATGGAAGTAAATCGCCAAGACAATCTGGTTGTCTGACGATAATGCAAGCAAAGAGGTTGCTCAGAAAAGGTTGCATAGGTTATCTGGCCCATGTGTTAGATACTCGGAGAGTACAGGGAGAAATGGGACAGATACCTGTGGTAAGGGAATTCGCTGACGTATTCCCAGATGAATTGCCGGGTTTACCACCGGATAGGGAAGTGGAGTTCGTAATTGATTTGGCACCGGGGACAGCACCGATCTCTAAAGCACCATACAGAATGGCTCCGGTAGAGCTGAAGGAATTGGTGATACAACTGTAAGAGTTGTTGGAAAAGAAGTACATTCAGCCGAGTGTATCTCCTTGGGGGGCTCCAGTGCTGTTTGTTAAGAAAAAGGATGGATCATTAAGGCTTTGTGTCGACTATAGAGAGTTGAACAAAGTTACGATTAAGAACAAGTACTCGTTGCCCAGGATCGACGATCTGTTTGATCAACTGAAGGGAGCAAAGTACTTTTCGAAGATTGACTTGAGAACGGGTTACCACCAGTTGAAGGTGAGACCGGGAGATATACCCAAGACAGCATTCAGAACTCGATACGGTCACTTTGAGTTTCTGGTAATGTCTTTCGGGTTAACAAATGCACCAGCTGCATTTATGGACATGATGAACAGAATATTCAAGCAGTACTTGGACAGGTTTGTCGTGGTATTCATAGATGACATCTTGGTGTATTCAAAGACAGAGGAAGAGCACGCCAAACATCTGAGGATAGTACTGGAGACACTGAGGAAGGAGGAGTTGTATGCAAAATTTTCCAAGTGTGAATTTTGGCTACAAAGGGTGCAGTTTTTGGGGCACGTGATCGACAAAGAAGGTGTTTCAGTAGATCCAGCGAAGGTGGAAGCGGTTATAAACTGGGAGCAACCAAAGACGCCAACCGAAGTCAGAAGTTTCTTGGGATTGGCAGGTTACTACAGGAGATTCATTCAAGATTTCTCAAAGTTAGCAATGCCATTGACGAATTTGACAAGGAAGACGGTTAAATTCGTATGGACGGATAAATGTGAGGAAAGTTTTAGGGAATTAAAAAAGAGGCTTAGTAAAGCACCAGTGTTGTCATTGCCAGATGATACCGGGGGATTTGTGGTTTACAGTGATGCGTCGCACAAGGGGCTTGGCTGCGTCCTGATGCAACACGGCAGAGTCATTGCATATGCGTCACGACAGTTGAAGGACTATGAGAAGGGGTATCCGACTCATGACCTGGAGTTAGCAGCAGTAGTGTTTGCATTGAAGATCTGGAGGCACTATCTGTATGGGGAAAAGTGCGAGATATACACAGACCACAAAAGTCTGAAGTATATCTTCACTCAAAAGGAGCTAAACATGAGACAGAGAAGATGGCTAGAATTGATCAAGGACTACGATTGTGAAATTCTATACCATCCGGGTAAAGCTAATGTTGTAGCAGATGCTCTGAGTAGAAAGGGCAGGGAGAAATTGATGAGATTGACAACTCAGGAGGAGTTAATAAAGGATATGGAAAGATTGGAATTAGAAATCACATATCCCAAAGAGGCAGGCAAGAAACTGTTTGCCATAGAGGCAAGTCCGACCTTGTTGGACAAAATAAAGGAAGCTCAGGAAGTAGATGATGAATGCATTGGCATCAAGAAGCGGCTATCTAAAGGAGAGAAATTAAAGTACTCAGTGGATAGCGCGGGGATGATCCGAATTGAAGGAAGAGTCTGGGTACCGATGGTTCCCAAATTGAGAGAAGAAATTCTACAAGAGGCCCACAGTACTAGATATTCGATATATCCGGGCAGTACGAAAATGTATCAAGATCTACGTCGGCATTTGTGGTGGCCTAATATGAAGAGGGAAGTGGCTGAATGTGTCAGCCGGTGTTTAACTTGCCAGAGGGTTAAAGCAGAACATCAGAAACCGGGTGGACTGCTACAACCGTTGGAGATTCCGGAATGGAAATGGGACCATATAACGATGGACTTTGTGGTAGGACTTCCAGCAACTCAGAAGGGATACGATGCAATCTGGGTGATTGTGGATCGTTTGACAAAATCTGCACATTTTCTACCGATCAGAATCAGGTATAATTTGGAGCAGTTGGCAAAGCTATATGTTAAAGAAATTGTATCACGACATGGAGTGCCGGTATCTATCGTATCCGATAGGGATCCGCGCTTTACGTCAAATTTCTGGAGAAGTCTACAGGAAAGGATGGGGACGCAGTTAAGGTTAAGTACCGCGTATCATCCTCAAACTGATGGGCAGAGTGAAAGGACGATTCAGACACTGGAAGATATGCTGAGAGCATGTGTCATGGATTTTAAAGGCAGTTGGGATGACCAGTTACCTTTGGTGGAATTCGCATACAATAACAGTTATCATGCTAGTATTGGCATGCCACCATACGAAGCATTATACGGGAGAAAATGTCGAACACCACTGTGTTGGGATGAGGTTGGTGAGCGCAGGCTGCTGGGACCAGAATTGGTACAGCAAACCGTGGACGTCATCAACATAATAAGAGCTAGGTTAGTTGCAGCTCAGGATCGTCAGAAGAAGTATGCCGATTTGCATCGTCAGAAACGGGACTTTGAAGTTGGCAGCTTTGTGTTTTTGAAAGTATCACCGTGGAAGGGGAAGATACGGTTTGGTAAGAACGGGAAACTGAGTCCGAGATTCGTAGGACCTTTTGAAGTGCTAAAACGAGTAGGTGAAGTGGCGTACGAGGTGGCTCTACCTCCTGAACTGGAACACATTCACAACGTGTTTCATGTTTCAGTGTTGCGGCCATATAAACCGGACTACAAGCATGTGATATCCTACGAACCAATTCAGGTAGAAAAGGATCTAACGTACGAAGAAATTCCAATACAAATTCTAGATAGGAAGGAGCAAACACTAAGGAATAAAGTCATACACTCTGTTAAAGTGTTATGGAGAAATCACAACGTCGAAGAAGCTACATGGGAGCTGGAAGAAAAGATGAGGAGGAATTATCCTAATCTTTTTGAGTAACCTTATGCTTGTAATTCCGGGGACGGAATTTTTATAAGGGGGGGAGGATGTAATGACCCAAAAAAATTATGAAATAGTTCGATAAAAATTTGCGTCATAATTAAGTAATGAAATGAAATTAACGTTTAATTTATTGTGCATCATAAATAATCATATCAATGTGTATGAGGGAAGCTCACTCGGTGGAATTGTTAAACCAAGTGACTAACCTAGAAATAATAATAACAATAACGATACGAACGAAACCCTAAACCAATAATATAATCGTTAAGTTTTATAATTAAACCGGCGCACGGTAGACGGAATAAATTAAATGAAAGCCTAATTGGATGATTTAATTACTCCAAGTAGGACCTTTGATGATTATAACCCTAAGCGTAGCCGTGAGCATGCTAGGATTAATTTTGGTTACCAATTATATTATGTGAATTAAGGGTAACAATTAATGCCTAACTCATTGGAATTTAATTTAATAAACCCTAGAATTAATTATGGGAGCCCAAGTAAATTAAATTGGGAGTCCAAGTGGAATTAATTGGTAGCCCAATGAAATTAATTCCTAGAGCCCAAATGATGGCCCAAACCAAAGTCAAATGGTCAAGATACTACAAGTATTGATTTATATATATATGTATGTATAATAGCCAAATAAAATGCTAAAAGAAAATCAAAAACCTAGGGGAAATAGGGGGGGCTCTCGGCAGCATTAAGGGGAGGGGGCTCATGTCTCCAAGCTCCCCAAATTACTCCCACAAATACTCTTCCCAACACCCCATCAATTCCCCCAAAAGGTGGAGCATGTTTGTTGACTAATTAGGGACTAAATTAACCAAGTATGGATTAATTAAGAGGGCCTAACTAAGCTTAGCAAACCTCTATAAATAGGAGGCTTGACCAACTCTTGCAAAAGTTGGTTCATTTGCTAGAGAAATCCTAGAGAGAAAAGCAAGAAAGTTAGAGAGAAGCAAGGAAGTTCTTAAAGTGTTCTTGAGAGTAGAACAAAAGAAAAATACCAAGAGAGTGTGTGAGGGTACTCGGCTGCTAGGAGGTAGTTCTTGGATGTCCAGCAACTTCATCGACTACTTCGGAAAGCAACGGAAGCGAGCTAATAGGAGCGAGAGGTATAAAATCACATAAAACCCTAGTTTCATGCTCCTTGTTATTCATTTTGGGATTTCTTTGGTAGAAAGCTAATTTTCAAAATCTAAAAAGGTAGAAACATGCTAGATTGATATATCTAGGGTTACATGGGTTTAATATGAATTTTTGGGTGTATTCATGTGGAAAGATTTCATCAAAATCATCAAATAAGTTTTTACCGACGAAAACCAAATAACCAAAATCATGGCAGCCACTTACCGAAATTTCTGGGCATGATCCGTAAGTCGGATTCATGATCCGTAAATTTCTGGTGTTAGATACGTAAGATACGAAGATTATCCAAGTGGAATCACTTCGATCCGATTTAAAATGAGCAAGTTATGATTTTTCAACCAAAACACACCCACTGTTTTAGGGCTGTGCACAACAGTCCGGTTTGGAGCCAATTTCCGTGACCAAAACAAATCCAAATTTGATGTTTGATGACAGAAAAATGTAGTTCGGGAAGTTACGAATCCATCGATACCAAATAGGCCTCGATCGGACTTGTAGATTTCATTTTATTCACGTTCTAGCCGGAGACCCCAAGTCAGGAAAAACATAAAAGCAATCTGCCTATTTTTGGAAAAAAATCGACCGGTTCGCCAATTTTCGGTTTTTCTTGAAATCTTTGGGGGGCCGGTTCAGTTCTTTTTAGGCCGGTTCTTGCTTCGGTTCCTAAACAGAAAATGCTTGTTATTTTATGAAGAAAATTATAAAAATTTAAAATCCGATTTTTTTTGTAATTTGGTATTTATTAGAATTAATGGTGGATTAAAGCTTACTAAATTGCTAATAAGTATGGGAAAATTATTTTTAATTTTAGAAAAATAATATTTGACCTATTGGCATGCTAGTTAAGTGTTATAAAATAAAATTTGAAATTATTGGAGTGATTCACTATATATTAGCTATTTATTAGTGTATAAATAGGCTAATAATCTAATTAAATATTATTTAATAAATATTAAATAATATATGAAGTTATGTAATTAATTAATTATGATTTAATGGATATTAAATAATAATTAAAGGATGTTAAGATGAATAAGTTAGTTATTTATTATTTAATTGCACTTAAATAATAAGTAAAGTTAAATAAATAAATAATTATTATTTAAATTAATATTAAATAATAATTAAAAAAAATATTAAAGTAAGAAAACTAATTATTTATTATTTAATTAATATTAAATAATAAGTAAGGTTAAATATAAAAAAAATAAAAAAATAAAAATAAAAAAATAAAGAAATAAAAAAATTAATTAATTAATTATTATTTAATTAATATTAAATAATAATTAAAGGATAATTAAGGTTAATAAACTAATTATTTATTATTTAATTAATATTAAATAATAAGTAAGGTTAAATAATTAATTAATTATTATTTAATTAATATTAAATAATGATGAAAGGATAATTAAAGTTAATAAATTAATTATTTATTATTTAATTAATATTAAATAATAAGTAAGGTTAATTAATTAATTAATTATTATTTAACTAATATTAAATAATAATTAAAGGATATTAAAGTTATTAAACTAATTAATTATTATCTAATTAATATTAAATAATAAGTAAGGTTAAATAATTAATCAATTGTTATTTAATTAATATTAAATAATAATTAAAGGAGATGGAAGTTAATAATCTAATTATTTATTATTTAATATAATAAATAATAAGTAAAGTTAATTAGTTAATTAATTATTATTTAATTACATATTAAATAATAATTAAAGGGTACGTGAATACTTAAAATATTATTAAATGATTAATAATATTAGTAAACCCTTAAAATATCATTAAATAATTAATAATATTGGGAATTGAATTAAGGTATTATCATGTGATTAATAATACTAACTTGTAATTAGGTTATTATTCAAATATGATATTATTATCTTGGAGGTATGTGTTAGGGAGTCAATGTGCTTAAGTGGTAACTTAATTAAGACGTAGCATAAATCCCTATATGTCATACTAATTGATAGACCAACGTTATCAATGTTAGGTCTTTCAAAGGAGGTTTAATTACACGGTATTAGTTATACGCCGCGAGCCAGGCAAGTTCTCTATCCTTACTCAATATTTACATTGAGCAAATTTCGCAGACATTGTTAAGTGGTATATTTAGTATAAATTATTCCACATCATTGTGTTTATTGAAATTCGCACATAGTGCAGTTGAACTGTGATTCTTTTATTGAGTCATAGACTAATTAAAGTTTTCTTTTCGAGAACTATTCAAAGAGAAGTCTATGCCAATTGTTTCGGCTAGACGACAATGAAATTTATTTTAAAAGTTATCCAAACTAGTCATTGGTGCAGATTCTTGACTGAGAGAGCAACCCTTAATGGAGGAAATATTAAGTGTCGGATATTCCGATACAAGTCAGAGTTAAATGTTATGCATATACATGGTGTACAAGAGGCTGATCCCCTTGAGTACAATACTGACGGATTAAATTTATAAAAGGGTCAGTCTAATGATTGATACCTGAGAGTTCACGGTCTATTTGACCACTCAGTAGTCAATAATCAATTCTCTAATCTTTTATTCTGAGTCTTGATTATGTTGTTTAGTAAATAATCAATCTTCATTCTTTCATTTGATTATTGAATTATGTAAACCAGTTTCAATATCGTTAATTCATTTCGATTTCTGTTTTATTCATTCATGATATATCTTGTGGACTCATATTATACTTGCTGAGCAAAGTAGTTGCTCACTCTTGTTGTATCATGAATTATTTGCAGTTAAACCCGAGAGTTCCAAAAAGGACAAGGGCAAGAGAAAGCTTAAAGAATAGATGCATGTTAAATATTATACGCTACTGTTCTGTTTTGTAATCGTGGACCCATTTATGATTATTATGTATTCATGATGTTTGTAATTAAGGTTATAGACCTTGGGACCATAGTGAACCTTTTGTAATAGACAACTTATGTTTATTTATTCCGCGTTAGTTATATATGTTGTCTGAAGGTGTTTGGATGTTTATTTTGGTGAGCACAAATGTCGAGGTATTGGAACCCGAATTTGGGGGCGTCACAGTACGTGATGAGATTTAATTAGTAAATTAAATCTGTGCAGAGATTATGATAAATGGTATTGAATTTAAATAATTAAAAAGTAAATAAATTGTTTAAAGACAATTTATACAATTTATTAAGAATAAGAGAAATTTCAGGTAAATGTACAATAAATTGTACAATTAAATTGTTATGAAAATGCAGAAATTATGATTTAATGGAGGTTATGTGGTAATGTGAAATATATGAAACTAGATATATATATATATATATATATATATATATATATATATATATATATATATATATATATATATGCTCAAGTGATAATTATAAATGTTATTAATTATGGAATTAAGGGATTAATAATTAAATTAATCCAATTTTAAATGAAAAGCGAATGAGGAAGTTAATAAAATTGTAATTATTGATTTTAGATTTAATTAATAATTATGGTGAAAATTTAGAAATTGATTGAGAAGAAATGTAATTATATAAATTATATAATTTATATAAGAAAAATTAAAGTGATGTATAAAGGAAATTATAATTATATAAATTATATAAGGATAATTATATAATTTATATAAGAGTATTAAAATAATGAGAGAGTTAATAAATGCGAAATTATTGATTAATTGATAATTATAGAGGAATTTAAGAAATTATTTAAAAGGAGAATGTAATTATATAAATTATATAATATTAAATTATATAATTTATATATAAAGAAATTAATGTGAAATGTAAAGAAATGAAATTAAATAAGGAAAAAGGAATATTTTAATTCATTAAAAATTATGTTTATGCATAATTGAATTGTTATGACTTTTATGAAGGATAATATTTTAAAAACGTGAGCATGTTAGTGTAACATGTTGTCTAAGTCAACACCGACACCAAATTCGGATCCTCACAACTAAACGGTTAACTTTGACCAAAAAGTCAACACCGACACCAAATTGTGTTTATTATCTCTCCTTGTCAAATTCGACATTCTGAACTCAACGGTGCAGTCTGCGTCTCTAAATTCTCCTCCGAACATCAAACTTTGAGTTTTCTTGACTCTCATTCATTTCTTTTAGTCAAACTTTGACTATTTGACCACCTTGGTCATTTATTGATATTTCAATTTGTTAACTTGCCTTCCTACATATAAGTATACTCATGTTATTAGGTATACATTTACCCCATTCTCTTCACACCGCTATTCCACGAAATTACAACCATACCGGGTTCATTCTTAATCTTAGACTACCACCTTAATAACTTGGCCACACATACAAGTCTTATAATTATTAATTGTCTACGCTTGTTCACTATATTCATATGACTTATCATATATACCAATTTGACTCACCATAATCTTAATCAATTCTGGACTATTATTTAATTTCTAACACTTAGTCACTAGGTTGAGTTTAAACTTAATTGCCACCACAATACCCAACTTGTCTTTTTCCAATTTACTAACTTGGGCTATCTTAAACTTACCATTCAAGGTTTAACTCTCATAAAGCTTGCTTAATTAATATATTAAGTTTTACGATATTCTTGATGATTAATTCCGTTAATTATTTATCACGATCGGCTAAAATATAATTAGCGCACCTCCAAGTATATATGTAGCTATACATAAACACTTTAACTTTAACTTTAACTTATAAATATCTCAAATAATTGAAATTTATTTCCCAAATAAACTTCCTCATGCCTCAAAGTAAAAACTTCTTACATAATCTCTTTTAGTCCAATAAATTCATCGAACTTTAAAGGCATTATATTACCTTAGTATTAACATACCTCAAAGTATACATAATAATCAAATTCTAGGTTTTAAAATTTAAAAACCTCAATTCACTCACATTTAAATCCTAACACAAAGATTAGGGTCAACTGTTTACTTCTCCAAATCTAGGTTTTAAACTTCAACCTTTATTTCAACACCAAGACCTTATTTAAAAATCTTATGAAATATTCGAGATATTACAGTTTTCCCTTGGCTTGAACTCTTTCTTTTGAATCCTTTAAGGTTTCTTGCAACCCTAGCTCTCCTTCTTTCTCCTTCTCTCTATGAACTCTTGCTAGCAACTTTGGATGATATAAAAATAAACTTAGTTCCTTTGTTGCTTACAAATATATACATACATATAGTGTATATAATTCTCCAACACTTAACCATTCTTTGGTTAAGTTAACTCATGCATAGTTAGGGTCTCTTATGACAATTCACTTTACTAAGCAAAGACATAATGATCATTACACCAACATAGGACTCTGAGGTCATTCTATAAGTTGTCAAGGGCATTTTGGACAATTGTCAATAATTCTAGACAATTTCATTTCCAATAAATCATAACTTGATTATTTCTTAACCAATTCAAGTCATTTTTTATCCAAATTTGTTTTATTAAGTTTAAATTTTATTCTGGCATCAAATAATCTATAATTGGTTTGTCCCAAAACATTTGTCATGCTTCGAAATATTAATTTAATTAATTAATAATAATATTCACAATATTCTTTAAAATTGCATATCATTACAGTTTCCACCGTTGTGATAATGGTACAAAATTTCAAAAACCCTAATTTGGGGACTGTCCGACCCTTCTTTATTCAAACTGCTATAACTTTTTCATTTTAAAATATTTTGGAGTGATTCTTGAGTCAATTCTCATCAGAATTTCCCTTATACAACTTCTCTTTATATCACAAATCCAAATTCCAAACAGAAGTAGGCTTAAAATCGCTTACAAGGACAAAATAAAAACTAGCTTCATAAATTCTTGATTCGATTGGTTCAAACATGATGCCACAAGCATTATTTTGCTAGACCATCATATTTTATGACTCTACAACATTAATATACATAACATACATCATATATATCTCCACTAGTACCTTTAACAACAAAAAAATAAAAATATCAAGGTTAAAAAACTTTTTAACCTCCATAGTTCCTTATTCTTCATTGTTAGAGCTTTGCTAGGACTCCCCCTCTTGCTTTTTCTTCCACTCGAAATGACCAACACTCTTGATTGATCTCTTTAACTCTCTGAAATGATCTTTCACTTCTTTTTAGAATACTTCTCTCTTTATAACTTAATGAAATGAACAAATGGCCAAACTCTTGCTAACTTTGGTGATGAGTTCTATTTACAGAACTCAACTAACCTCACTTATCATCCACTAATGAACTAACATAGGTGAATTAAAGGTTTAAACCATGCTTACTATTTTAGTGAATGACTACTTGATTGACTTGGTGATTGACCAAGTGATTGACCACTAAGAATGACAACTATCAAGATAACTTTCAAGCAACCAATTGAGTACAACAAAAGCAACCTAACACCAACACTTAACTCTCATGTGGTTAACTTTCTAACTCTTCATAAGACCTAGGGTTAAAGTACTACACTTAACCTTGGTCACTCAAATACCCAACATTGGTTAAAACTCATCTTATTTATATATTTACATATTTATACATCTCCCAACAATTAACCACAATGTGGTTAACTCTCTACATTCAAATGACCTAGATTAGTCCACACACTCAACCATAGTTCAAACTCATCATATTAATAGATATACTTATTTTATCATTTTTCACCAATTAACACAAGTAAGGTTAATTTTCTACAATCAAGTATACGTATATATTCAGTATATTTATATATTTACTAACACTTAACTCTAGCATTGGTTAAGCTTTTATTTTTATAACAACTTAGGGTTAACAACTAACCCAACAATGGTTAACCTCTATAAACATAAATTCATAAGAATTGTCCATCTTGATTGATTAGGGTTGGTGATACATAAGCTTTCTTATTACTCATGGTTAATTCATTTAACCAACATTGGTTAACTTTCTACCAATCTATATACTTACAATATGTATATTTCTACATATTCATCAGTAACCCTTTATTTAAATTACATCCTAGCATGAATTAAGAGAATTGACAAAGTGAATGACCATTTTAAATGAAATACAAGCAACGTGCAAACTACACTCAATCCCCAAGTGGGGCCCCATATTTGGTCAACACTCCACTATTTTTCCTTTATTTTTATTATATATAAATATATATACAACACCTGTAATTTCTCCTAACAATTAACCAAATTATGGTTAATTCTCTACAACAAGCAACACATGATTACCTACCAATTCTATCTTGGTAAATTATATACATACATAATTGTATCTATAATATTCTTTCACTAATTAACCCATGTAAGGTTACTCTCTTCTAACAACTAACCCAAGGTGAAACTACTAACCTCATCTTAGTTAATACTCATCCATTATGTATATATGTAATTATGTAGCTACACATTTTGCTAGTAACTAACCAATGCATTGTTAAACCTTTAACTTATTTGTCATATAGAGTTACTCAATTAAGTCATCCATGGTTAATTCTCATAATTACATTCATTCACCTAGCAATTAACTAATGTTTTGTTAATGCCTTTTCTTGTCTACTAACTAGGGTTATTCAATTAACCCTACATTAGTTAATTCTCTACACACCAATACTTGAAAAATATTCTCCCAACACATTGACCAACATTTGACTTTTAAGTTTGGACTCAATGTTTGGACTACTAGTTTATTTTATTTGGGCTCATTACTTTAAATTGTTACATTAACTTTATTGGGCTTTCATATTAATTTGTTTGGACCTCTCTATAATTACTAACAAGACTTAAAATATTGAGCTTGTTTTAATCAATTATTGGATTCTATACTACAACTTGATGATTAAGTTAATTACTTAATTAATTAACTTCTTATTATTGCCATCCTAAGCAACCATTCTAGCTATTCTATAACTTTAACTCAGAACTAATATAATTAACCTAATTAATTATTTTTCATAACGTTCTTTCTTGTTCCATAGTAAAATTAATTTATTTATTAGTTTTGTTTAGTATTAATTTACTCATCTTTTTATTTGGCTAAAAAAACACACTTTAGGTATTTATGTATCAATATAACCACATTCACTTCTTAATTGAATTTATTTTCTTAATAAATTCTTCACATGCATCATTATAATATTCTCACATTTAATCCCTAACAAATAAATTAGGTTAAAAAAAATGTTTACTCATTTTCTACACATCTCACTTCTCCAACTCTAGGTTTTAAATCTTAACCTTTAATTAAATCATTTAAGATCTTATCTACAAATCTTGTAAATATTTAGGTATTACAATTATCATAGTTCATACATAAAAATATTAATTTTAGGTGAAACTACTTGATGGTCTTAGCATTGCCTTTGTCTTTACTGGAACTATCAACCTTCTCAGTCTTAACTGTAAACACGTAATATAAAGCAAGAGTGATTAACAAATTGCTTAACAAGTATAAACGAATAACAAATGATCATCAAGTACAAGAGTTCATAATCTTAAGATATTTAAC
Organism: Hedera helix; assembly: GCA_947179155.2. NCBI lineage: Eukaryota > Viridiplantae > Streptophyta > Magnoliopsida > Apiales > Araliaceae > Hedera > Hedera helix. The sequence goes on along the minus strand of OX359269.1, from coordinate 18,717,494 downwards.
AATTTAGCGATATTTCACAATGGAATTTAAAGAATTAGGAATGATTAGTTTTCAATGGTTCAAAGTTTACGAAATTCAAAGTCTGAATTATTCAAGGATGAACAACTTTTAAGTACTTGACGAATAAATAATTTCGACATTTCAAAGTATGAATATTAGCATTACTGAGTGGTCACTATGGACCAATGAACCTTAGAAGGATTAACAACAATTTACTGAAAAACCTTCGATAACAGGTACATAAGGTGATCAGCCCTGTTGTACCCTAGCTTATGCATAACGTTTAGTCATAGCGCGTGAGTCGGATTCACTAAATTAAAATAATTTTTTCTTTTATTAGGGTTGTTCATCTCAGTATATAAAGTCTGCACCAAGACAATTGGATATTATCATTTTCTACAACATGATTGATTTAATCTCATTATCTGTCTAGCCGAATCAATTGACATAGACATTCTTCTCAAAATAATTCATAGGTTATTAGAACTTTCAACTTCAACCATCCAATATTTGAACAATACTTTTGAAAATATGTGATTAAGATTATACTTCATTACGAGATATCTTTCAACAATTATTGCAATTAATGTATTTGTACGGAACAATAAAGTGTACAAGTTAAAGAAAACTTGCCTGATTTGTCTGCTTTACTTAGCTCTACATTATCACCTTTCAGATAACCTACACATGTCGTAATTCGGTCTACCGATTAGTTTCTATCGGACCTCACATAAAGACTTATGTAGACTAATAGCTTAACATACAATTTAATTCATAATTCTTTATAATTAAATCGCACAAATAAAATAATCTCTAATGTTATTTTATTTGTTCTTTTGCTATTTTCTTCATCTTTCACCACTATTTATTATTCACAATTTTTTATATTCATTCTCAAATAATTCTTATTATTATTTTAGTTGTTTAATATTTTCATTACATACTTGCAATCCATATTTAAGTCAATCGTTTTTTTGTCTATTTTATAATAATTCTTCATATTCATGTTCTATAAGTAAAATAATCTTTATTGTTATTTTATTTGTTTAATAATTAACTTTATGTTCATAATCCATAAATAAAATAATTTTTATTATTATTTTATTTATTTAGTCATTCCCATTTACTACCATGATCATAAAAATGACCATAACACCATTCGTTAGTCTTATTCACCCATTTTTATTGGAAATTAGTTGGAAATTTTATATTATATAATTTTTCAATTTGTTTTTAATTATTTTTCTTAATTTTCTTTGACTCAAATGTATTTATTTAAGGCACTTAGATACTTTATTATTTTTATTCCTTCTATTCATGCTCAGTTAACTCTACTTCACACACAAAATATTTTTCTTTTAATATTTTAACTTCATTTACTATTTTTAAAAAAGTTATATAAGTTGAGGAACTACAACATTTTTCAAAAATTTATCTAAAACTTCTAAAATTTACATGGTAACTTCCTTATATCAATGTTAACTTTCAGTAAAAATTTCATTTTTCAGTTTCAATCTAAAAGTTTGATTGGTCATATCTCACTTATCCGAAGTCGGATTGAGCTTATTTTTGGATAGGAGCTTCGTCATAACATATATTTTTAGAATTTAGAATGTTGGATTTAATCTCCGTGATAGGTCCCCGAAAACAGCCTAGGTCAGGGAGTTTGACGATTTTTCGACAGTTTGGACTATTTTGGTAGAAAAATCACCATAAATAGAAAATTTAATATTTTTTGTTCATTCCACTTGGGTTGGTTTGAAAACTCATAGATCTATCACCCAAAGATTTCATATTGCAATAATATTAAAATCACAGTGTTATAATGGTTCAAAATTTCAGTTTCATGTTAGAGTTTTACCGGTAAAATGTTCATATTCTTATTTTCTTTCCCTCTTGAGTTCCTACACATTTTAACACATAATAACATATAATCTCCATTAAAATCACCTTATACCTTCGGAATCCACTATGATTCCTACACATACAACAAAGATCTCCCGCAACCAAGTATGTTATAGACACTATATAGACATAATATACTATCATAACTAAAGATTAAGGTAGGAACACTTTTAAACCTTATATGGAATTTCTTCCTCTTGCTAAGGGTTGAATAACTTGCTATTGAACTCTTCCTTGTTAGATCTCTCCTTCTTTTCTTTGAGAACCTCTTGGTTTCTTTAGCTTTCTCTCTTTTTCTCTCATTTTTCTCTCTATACCTAGCTTTCCCAACACTTCGAAAAACGAAATAAACTTTTCTGAGTGTTAGTGAAGGGCTCTATTTATAGAGCAATCTTAATCCCACATAGTTTCTACCTAATCATCCAACACATGTACTAATTGAGGCTTAAGTTAATTAATTTGTCAACATACTCCCATAATAAAAGTAGCATATTTTTCACGTGACAAGGGGCACATCTTCACATTATTTTAAAATGAGCATATATATATATATATATATATATATATATATATATATATATATATATATATATATATATATATCCCAACTCCTAAAATTTGGACCATCTATATGGGCTCCTTTTTAATTAAAGTTTGGGCTCTAACTTGGGCCACTACAAATTATCTACAAGTCTTATTAATGCTTAAAGGGTTGGGCTCATTAATTCTCACATTATATGTACATACATTGGGCTAACCATACCAACTCTTTACCAAATTTATAAACATTAGACTTGGGCTTACATACCCATCACCATTGAATTACCTTACTTATCATTTTGGATTTGTATTAATTTCCTTTCATGAATTAATCAAGGAAATTAAACACTTGACTAATCCATTAATCATTTGTTTAATATAATTACATCTTTTATGAGGCTTACCTCATTAATTATCTTGAACTTCTATATTACCGTACAAGACACATCATCCAAGCTTAGTTAATTCATAACATAAGTTTCAACATATAAATCTCATAATTTTAATAACTCATCTTAACTTCTCCATTGTCTCATGCTTTATTCAAATTATTTGAATCGATTAACATTATTAATTTCCACATACACTTCTCATACATAAAACATATATATAGGCACATACCCTTAACCATCACACATAGTCATTTTCAAATAAATTTCATTTTCATTAATAATAATGATTTTTCTTAGTCATTACATTCTCCTCCCTAATAAGGATTTCGTCATTGGAATCACTATAAGGTTAAGCAAAAAGATGGGAGTAATTCTCTTTCATCCTATCTTCAAGTTTTTACGTAGCCTTCTCGACATTGTGGTTCTTCTACACTACCTTTACGGAAGGTATTACCTTATTCCTTAAAATCTATTCTTTCTTATCAATTATTTGTTCAGGGACCTCTTCGTATGTCAGGTTCTTTTCGACTTAAATAGGCTCATAGGATATCACGTGTTTATAATCTAGTTTGTATGACCGTAACACTGAAACGTGAAACACATTATGGATATGTTCCAGTTCAAGAGATAAAACCACCTCGTACGCCACTTCTCCTATCTTCCTTAGTATTTCGAAAGGTCATATGAACCTAGGGCTTAATTTTCTCTTATTTCTGAATCTTATTTCCCCTTTCTAAGGTGATTCATTCAAAAATACATAGCTGACTACCTCAAAATCTTTGCTCTGTTTATGCAAATTAGAGTATTGCTTCTATCTATCTTGAGTTGCTGACAATCTAACCGATCTTTGTTGTCTGTTGCATCAATTCTGGCCCAAGTAATTTATGCTCTCCTACTTTATCCTAGCATAATGACATTCTATATTTTCTTCCGTATAGGGCTTCATAGGGTGGTATGCTGATATTCGCGTGATAACTGCTGTTATAAGTAAACTCCACTAGGGGTAAGTCGTCATTCCAGTTTCCCTTGAAATTCATGATACAAGCGTGAAACATATCCTCTGGCATCTGGATCCTTCTTTCACTCTGCCTATTTGTTTGAGGATGATACGTCGTACTTAACCTCAACTGTGTCCCCATTATTTCCTGAAAACTCATTCAAAAATTTAACATGAAGCACGGATCTCGATCTGCGACAATTTTCATTGGCACTCCATGGCTTGAAACAATCTCTTTAATGTGCAATTTGGTCAAATGATCCAAATTAAATATGATCTTGATTGGTAGAAAATGTGTTGATTTCGTTAGTCTATCCACGATGACCCATAATGCATCATAACCTCTTTGAGTGACTGGAAGCCTTACCATGAAATCCATCGTAATATACTTCCATTTTCGTTCTAGGATCTCCAAAGGTTGTAGTAGACTGCTCCGCCTTTGATGTTCTACTTTTACTCTCTGACATGTTAAGCACTTGCTGACGTACTCTGCGACTTCTCATTTCATATTTGGCCACCATAATTGTTGGCGAAGGTTTTGATATGACACCTCCAAATTTAGATACTACTACCTCAAATTTGGTGCTCATGCAATAAAAAAAATAACCACTGCTAAACAACATTTAATACTAATGCGAAAAATACATAAACCTATATTATCTATTATAATAGCTTTCTAATCCCAAGGTCAACAACCTTTATCAAATATACATCACAAACTACAAAAGAATAATAGTGTTTGTGTTACATCATATTAATTCTAAATAAAATATATAACATGCAACAACTATCCAACTTCTTTTCCTTTGCCTTTATCTTTAATCAACCCTTCAGGTTTAGCTGCAATATTTTCATGACATAGCAAGGGTGAACAACTAGCTTGCTTAGCAAATTTAAAATGAATATAAAATATGCCATGAATAAGAATAATGACTGAAAGATTCGACAATAGGAATTTGATATAATCAATGCACAATTTAATGAGTGAGAATTGATTATTTAAATGCTGAATGGTCAAAAGACCGTGACTTCTGCTCTGAGGAATCAGTCACTTGATTGACCCTCTTAGGTTACATTTTCCTCCTTGTGTTCAACATGTGTATGTGTCGACGCCGGGATTTTGGTCGTTTCGTTTTTTAATATTAAAAGCCCCTTTCAATTTTAGCCTTTTGAATTAAATGTGATTTTGAAAAGAGTCGGCTTAATGTCGACGGGTTTTGAAAGATCGATTTCTTTATGAGCCAATTGACCAGAGTCGCCAGTTGGTATATTTGAAATGGATGTACCAACTCATCCGAATTTTGTTTTCGTAATCGCTGGCTCATATGTGACTCCGAATTAATTGGTCCGCAAACCGAGATTCATAGAGTTCGGGGGCTTGCTTAAGCGAGGGGAAGGTGTTAGGCACCCCTCGACTTCCGTGAAACACGGTTACCGCAATCTCGATGTTTTTCCTATCCTTTTAAAATTCTAAAATGTGTGTGTGTGTGTGGGTGTGCGCGTATGCCTAAATGAATGTCGTTGGAATGCTTTACTTTGAAAATGCTTCAGAATCTCGTTAACCCTATGCGCGAAGGATTTTACTTAATCGAAAGGTTCATTTTTGTTGCTTTTTTGTTTCGATAATAAAACCGATGATATTTTGTAAAACATATTTTTTCAAACCCTTCGTCAAATAGGAATAGAGTTCATCCGACACTTACAATTTTATTTAGCCTACGAATGATCTAATATCCTAGTTTGCTTGATTTTATGAAAAGCTTTATCATTTATTGCAAAATCATTTTCTCGCGTTAAAAGGAAAATCAAACAATTAAAATAGCGTTGAGGCTATTCACGGGCATGTGAGCCATCTAAATAACCTCAAACGCCCACAATCGCACGTTTCATTATTACGGGGCCTTAAACCCGATTTTCGATCCGACATCGCTTTAAGGCCCGAAAATTACATATTTACAATACAAATGCATCGCCTTCGCTACATACGTAAAAGCTAGAAAATAAACTAAAAGGATATCATCGGGAGGTTAGGAGGAGATTCCATCCGCAATAAATCCTCTCTAACCGTCCCTAATCCATAGATCCCAAAACAAATATCGACTACATTGGGTCTAACTTCCAAATACACTAAATCAAACTATTTAAATAACAATGCAACAAATATTTTCGGATCCACAGTAGATCCACCCAACAAATGCACAAATAAATGAATATTTACCGATTAAACTACTAAAGCAAGATAAAAATATCAAATCTAATAAAACTACCAAATATACACCAACACTAAGAGAGATTGAAATCTTTGCCTTGATATTGATGGAAATCATGCACTAGCACTCAAATCGGATGTAGGATACAATGTAGGGAGTAAAGGTTGAACAAAATGAGACAAATCCTCACCTTTTTTGGCAAAACCCGAAGGTTTCTCTCTCTATTCCGCCATTTTTATCTCTTTCAAACCTTCAAAAAACTCTCCCTCTTTCTCTCGGACGCGAGAATGGCCGCTGTATAGCTGATCGGAGGCAGCCGCAGATGCATCTGCGGCTGCCTGCTGTGGCCGCCTGGGCCGCCGCCTGGGCTGCTGTGTGCCGTCCTTGAGCCGTGCGAAGCCCCAAAAGTCGTTGGCCGCAGATGCATCCGCGGCTGTCTAGCTTCTTTTTCTCGATTTTCGTGCCACGCGGTCTTAAATCGTCACTTTCTGCTGTATTATTTCGGAAGGCTGTTCCTCGGTGTATAAATTGCTCGTTGTGCTTGGCTTCCAGGGGGCACCGCCCCCTTTCCACCCCCGCCAGCTCACCGGCGAGCTGGGCAGCCGCTCGCTCACCGGGGAGCGAGACCCCCGAACATCGTAAGCGTAGTGGCCATTTGTCGTCTTTTGTGCTCAAATCAGGTTCTTCTGGATCAACTGTTTGCCTTGCCTCAAGTAACCTGATGCTCGTTGTTCGTTGTGGTGGCTTTGACCGTAAATCGTTGGGGTGACTTCGTTTTGGGGTCCACCTTCCTTTTCGCATTCCGGCTCAAGTGACGACTTTGCCCTCCTGCCAGGGTTAGTAGAGAAGTGCAAAATTTGGGTGTCTACAGTATGCATAATATTTAGTCTGTTTGTATCATTTATCAGATACTTAAGTTCTTCTCCATTATGAGTTGTTATTCTCAATTTAAGAATTCGTACCACTATGGTTTGGATAGATTTCAAAATAACTTTAAATGTGTCTGGTCGAATAAATGACTTAGACTTCTTCTTAAACAGTTCATAAATGAAAGAACTTTAAATGTTTCACAGTTCAATAATGGAACTTGAATTCAACATGCACTATGTGGGAATGTCAATGTTAATGTTAATGTGGAATAACTTGTAATAATTAAACCACAACAATATGGTTTGGACTAGCTTCAATAGTATTCAAGTCAATAGATTGACACATACATGGTCTAGCCAAAATAATTGATATAAACCTACTTCTCAATTTCAATTCAATGTCTAGCCGAATAATTGGCTTAGACTACTTCTCAACTTTAATTCAATGTCTAGCCGAACAATTGACATATACCTATTCGTTTAAACAGTTCTTATTAAGAATATGACTTGCAAATGCACATCCGTGCAAATAACAATAATTAATACGATATGGAATAATTATCAATAATTAATCCAACTTGAACAATAAAATAATTCTAGGATTAAAATAACTTACAAGATACATATCAATTAAAGTTTAGGAACTTGCTCAATATAAAATTTGAGTAACGTTAGAGAACTTGTCTGTCTGTCGACTTACGACTAATTCACTTAATTTAAACTTCTCTTGAAGACCTAACATTAATAACGTTGGCCTATCAATTAGTACTGCGTATAATCGTGCACTTTAAATACTTACATATGCTATTTATCTAGCAAATAATCAATCACATAACACATATAATTTTATATACTAGCATTAATCGTATAAGACACTTAATTGATCTTATGTTAAACACTTATTAAACCCTTAAACAATTTATTATAATTGTTTAATTAAATTGCTTTTATTTTATTAACTATATATTCATTTAATTACTATTTAATATTAGTTAAAGAGTAATTAATTAATTACTTTTAGTTATTATCTAACTAATAATGACTAATTATGTTTATTTATTATTTAAAGTCAATTAAATAATAAATAATTAAAGTATTAATCTTAATTATCTTTAATTATTATTTAATATTAATTAAATAATAATTTATTAATTATCCTTACTTATTATTTAATCTTAATTAAATAATAAATAATTAGTGTATTAACTTTAATTATCTTTAATTATTCTTTAATGTTAATTAAATAATAATTAATTAATTAATTATACTTACTTATTATTTAATCTTAATTAAATAATAAATAATTAGTTTATTAACTTTAATTATCTTTAATTATTATTTAATGTTAATTAATTAATTAATTAATTAATTATACTTACTTATTATTTAATCTTAAGTAATTAGTTAACAACTTAATTATTATTTAATGTTACATAAAGAATAATTTAATCAATTAATTATCCTTACCTATTATTTAATATTAATTAAATAAAAAATAATTAGTTTAATTATTATTTAATAGTAAAATAATAATTAATTATCTACTATTTTTATTATTTAGTATGGTATTAATAAATCATTAATTTCAATAAATACTTAATGACATCATAATTATTCAAACTAAATTTTATAATATTCTTTATTAAATTATAAACATTTTCTCTTTTGGAACTATCTTAAGAACCGCCCTAGAAAGACTCGAACCAAACCCCACAAGCTAAAAAAAATCAAACCGGAAAACCGGCAGAATGTTTCTAATATTTCCTGATTTTGCATTTTTCACTAAAACTTAAATAAAATAAATTCTACAAGTCCGATTGACCTCAAATTGGTCTTGTTGGATTCGTATATTTCCGAACTACAAAATTTCATCATCAAAATTTGGACAAGATTTGATTACTGAAAATGACCATGAAGTGGATTGTTTTGTACAGCTCTTCGACAGTGAGGTTCTTTGGTTCAAAAATTCATATTTTGTTCATTTAAATCAATTTCACATGATTCCAAAGAACTTTTATTCTTAAATTACCCATATATTCTTAGAAATTATAAAATCACAAAAATAATTTGTAGATTTCAAAATGTGTCATTTATTCGAATAAACTACGTTTTATTCGTCGGTAAAAATATTTTCAAGTATTTAGCTAGATTTTTTTACATAAACCCATACTACTACACATTTAAACCATATGACATCCTATATAAACATGGCTAGCATGATTCTAAGCACAAAGAGCTCAAAGATAATATTTCTACCATAAAAAATTAAAAGAAAACCAATATTAGGGTTTTTTTAGGAATTTTTATACCTTTTTAACTTATGAGTTACTTTTCTCTCCTTTTCAAAATAGATGATGGAGTTAGATGACATCCAAGAACACCACCTGAAGTAATCTAGCTTGACTCAGTAGTGACTCACTAAAGAAACTCACTAACTCACTAACTTACTTTCTTTTTCTTTAACTCACTCCACTTACTTGCTCATAACATATGGAACTCTAGCAATAATTTTGTAAACTCTAACTTAAGTGAACTAACTTCTATTTATAGTAGTATAAATCTATATATATATATATATATATATATATATATATATATATATATATATATATATTGGACTTCAACCTTTTTCCAAAAATGCTGGCAATAAATTAAGTGTTCCACACACTAACTCAAGCAAACAAAATTGATAAAATTTGGAGTCCATGGACATCCCATTCCACCAGCCATGCTCTCTTATTTGCCCCATTTTTGATTAATTTTTAATGCACAATTTGATAAATCAATGCCTTCTACAAGTTAGGCTTATTGGATCAAAGTTTGGGCTTAGAATTCAATTTGTTTGGGCCACTATACTCTTTGGATCTATCAACATTGGACTACTAAAATAATTTGGACTAGCTTCTTAATAATTTGGGTTAGTTTAAATAAATATCAACCCACATAGCAATTTCCACAAGTCCCTCACTTAATTAATTGTTTGGGCTTGTTTAAATAAGTATAGGAACACTTTAATAATCAAATTAAATTTAATTTACATAATACAATTAGACTTTTCATATTCAATATTAATTGAATATTTAATTATGGTTCAATAATACAACCTTATGTTAGTCCGATAATTAATAAATATTCATCGGACTTTCTTTAATTAAATTAATTTAATAGTTAAATATTATCAAACAAAATCAAACCACTTCATTAGGGTTTAAATAATTCACACCATAATATAATTAATTAGAAATTAAATTCTCAATTTTATTTATAATGTAACTCGAAACTCTTGGTCCTTACATTCTCCCCCCTTATAAGAATTTCGTCCCCAGAATTACAACATAAGGTCACTAAAAAAGATGCGGATAATTTGGTCTCATCTTTTCTTCAAGTTCCCACGTAGCTTCTTCGACCGTGTGGTTTTTTCAAAGCACTTTTACAGAATGTATGACCTTATTTCTTAACGTCTACTCCTTCTTGTCAATTATTTGGACATGAACCTCTTCGTATAATAGATCCTTCTCGACTTGAATTGGTTCGTAGGATATCACATGCTTGTAATCAGGTTTATATGGCCGTAACACTGAAACATGAAACGCGTTGTGAATGTGCTCAAGTTTAGGAGGTAAGGCTATCTCGTACGCCACTGCACCTATCCGCTTCAAAATTTTAAAAGGTTCTATGAATCTTGGGCTAAATTTCCCCTTCTTGCCAAATCTTATCTTCCCTTTTCAGGGAGATATCCGTAAAAACAAAAATTGTCAACTTGAAAGTCCCGCTTCTGACGATACAGATTGGTATACTTCTTCTGGCAATCCTGAGCTACTACTAGACGAGCTCTTATTATTTTGATCACATCGACGGTCTGCTGTGACGACCCCAAATTCGGGTTCCATAACCTCGAGTTTGGTTCTCACTATTCAACACATTACTAACAATTAAATACATACATTGCATTTAAATATCGCGGAATAATACATATTGGTTCCCTTCAAAATGTTACAATACCAGGGTCTATCAACCTTAATATAAAACAGTTCCTATCATAAGGAATTACAAAAGGTATTTCAGCAGTAAATACACATTTAATATCTAATTAGCATGCATAAGCTAACTTAATCTATGACTTTTCCTTTTCCCTTATCCTTCTTTGAGTAATCAGGTCTATCTGAAAAATGGTTCATGATATAGCAAGAATGAGCAACTAGTTTGCTCAGCAAGTTTAGAACAATCATATAGATTTAATATATCATGAATGAATGGGAAATGTCATCAATGGTTCAACAATAGATATAACAATTGTGAATGAAACAGGATTCAAATTTTAATAAACAGAATATTTGAATCTTAAAATGCTGAGTGGTCACTAAGGACCCTGAACTAACGAGGGTATAATAGAGTTTCCTTTGACCCTTTGAGTTATTTGGTTTTCAAGGGGATCAGCCTATTCAACCCGCTGTATATGCATTACATTTAGTCACTGGCGCCCAAAGTCGGTTTCCCGACACAAAATCCCCTAATTTAGGGTTGTTCAATTCTCAGACTTAATATAAGAAATCCGCACCCAACAATGGTTTGAATAAGCTTTTAAAAGTATTCAAGTATTGAATTTATAAACGTAATGTCTAGCTGAACTATTAGCTTTTGACATTTTTAGTATAGTTCATGAATCAAGAACTAATAAGCTTTAAGTGCACTAAGTGCGATTTTATAAACAATATGGATGTGGAATAATTTTAAATAATTAAACAACTTCAAGCTTTGACAATAAATACAAGTATAGAAACTTGTTCAACAATAAATGAGTAGGGTTAGAGAACTTGCCTGTCTGCTCAGCTACAATAAATGTCTAGCTTTAACTAACTTGCTTTGAAAGACCTAACATTAATAAAGTCGGTCTAATAATTAGTACGACGTATTTGCATAACTATACGCTTAATAATGAACTTATTTACCACATAAGTACTAACACATAAATTACATTAGTCAAAACAATATTATTAACCTTATAGACCCTCAATCATATTAGGTTAATAATTCAATAAGTTAGAAAATATTTTTCTCAAGTGTTGGACACTTATTAAACCCTTAAACAACTTATTATAATTGTTTAATTAAATCATAATTAAATTCAATTTATTTTATTAACTCAATCTCTTTTTAATTACTATTTAATATTGATTAAATAGAAATTAATTAATTAACTCTAGTTATTATTTAAAATAAATAATAACTAATTGTACTTACTTATTATTTAATTATAATTAAATAATAAATAAATATTAACTTAATTTTAACCTTCTTTAATTTAATGTTAATCAACCAATAATTAACTAAGTAATTAACCTTACTTATTATTTAATTAAGGAAATTAAATAATAGTTTACTAATCTTAATCCTCTTTAATTATTATTTAATGTCAATTAAATAATAATTAATTATTTAATTAATTTTAATTATTATTTAAGGTTAAATAATAATCAAATCATTCTTATTTATTATTTAAATTAAATAAATAATTATTACTCTAATAACTTAATTTCCATTAATCGTTATTTAATGCTAATTAAATAATAATTAATTACTTAATTATCCTTATTTATTATTTAATAATATTTAAATAATAAATAATTAATTTATAAATTTTATCTCTCTTTAAGTATTATTTAATAGGAATTAAATAATAAATGCTAATTTATCACCTTTATTTATTATTAACATTTAAAATAATAAATAAATAATAAATTTATTTAACTTAACCATGATTAGCTAACTAGATTAATATTTAAAATATTTAAATATTAAACTTAATGAAAAATATCCTCCCCAATATTATTTTTGTATTATTATTATTTTTGTTATAATTTTAAATTAATTTTCAAATATTTAAATTAATTAAAATTAACCCGAATGACATTTCCGTAAATAAATTGAAAAACTGAACCGAGGGCAAAATGGTCATTTCGCCGAAAAAAACACGGAGGGGCATAAATGTAATTTCCCCGAAATTCTCGTCCGCGCATGGCGCGCGTAATGAAATGAATGGCCCCAAAACGACGCCGTTTTTTAAAAGCCGGATACGGCTTCCGCGCATATCGCGCGGAGTAAATTTCGACGGACACCAAACGACGTCGTTTGGCTCCGCGTTTCCGGTGAACAGTAGGTGCGCGCATTGCGCGGCAAGTATTATTATTATTTTTTTTTTGTTCCGGCAGAATGTGAACAGTGTTCCGGCAATACCCATTTTAATAAAAACTATACCAAAAAGTAAGCTTTAAATCATCAATAAAAATCCAAAAAAATTACCAATCACTTAATATCAATTTATAACATGAAAATTTAATTTTTCATGATTTAATATCATTCTTTTTTTATAAAAATTTTTATATTACATAAACTACCATAAATCATAACTTTTTGTATATAACTCCATTTTGAGTGATTCAAACTTTGTTTTTCTCATGATTTAATGTTCTATAATATTAGAACATCAAACCTAAGTTTTATAAAAATATTTTTGGTCATAAATTCCAAAACTTATTTACACACTATTAAACACATATTTTAGCATATAAAATATACCAAAATACAAACCAAGCATATTAAACTCAAGCATGGCATAAATATTACCACTACACATTAATAACTACATTAACATGTTTATACTAACATGATGATTTATTTAATTTAAAAATAAAACTTCATTTAAAATAACCATTACCTTGATTTAATGACTATTCTCCTTTTTCTTCCAAAATAGGTGGTGAATCTTGAAGACATAAACCAAAAACTCTTTCTCTTGATAAATTTTGCTCTCAAAATATTTTTCTGACACTCTCAAATGCTCTCTAGCTCTCTCTTTAGCTTGAAAAATAATGAAATGTACAAGTCTTACAAATGCAAGTATACTCCTACAAAATATTAGATACACATATTGTATCTATTAATCTAGACCATTATGCACCTATATTGGATACTTACACAAGAAAATTAGCCCATACTTAGTTGGTGAGAATTTTGTGGGAAAAGACTTTCCCAAAAATCAAAACAAGCAACCTAATATTAAATAAATAAAAATAAAACAAAATAAACACAAAACTCATTTTTTTCTCTCTCCTCCATCCAATGGTCGGCTGATGACTTTTTGGTTGTCCCAAAATTGAGTCACTTTTCACTTTTTAATTAATTAATTAGTTATTTAATTGTTTTTCCAAATGGACTAAGTATTGGGCTTTAATTTAAAATACCAATTGGGCTTCTATTAAATTGTTTGGGCTACTAAATTGTCAAATTTTATTATTCTCCACTTGGGCTACTAATTGGCCCATGTTGGGCTAATTTAATAATTTACACATTAATTATTCAATCCATGATTAAATAGATAATTAGATTGAATAAATAATTAAATATTTTAACCCATTAGTATTAAATTATTAAATGGACTAATAAATATTATTATTAATATTTCACATTATTTACATTAATTAATAATCATATTAATTAATTTATTATATTTAATTCACTCATTATATTCAATTTAATTGAATATTTAATTAATAGGAAACTTATCAATTATTTTGATATTAAAACTTTAGGGTTTGTTTACTAATTTAATAACATATTAGTAACCCCCTTTAATTAATTCTAGTAATTAATTACATAATTATTTAATTACATAATTAATTAATCACATAAAAAGGTTTAAATAATCTCGTAAAACTAACTCGTTGGAAATTAAATTAATAATTTAATTAATAAAGATGTGCAAATTCTAGGACATTACATCTGCTGCACCATTTCAGGTCCCAACAGTCTTCGTTCACTGACTTTATCCCAACATAAGGGCGTGTAACATTTTCTTCCATAAAGTGTTTCGTAAGGCGGCATGCCAATACTAGAATGGTAACTATTGTTGTAGGAAAATTCCACTAAAGGTAGGTGATAATCCCAGTTGTCCTTCAAATCCATAACACAAGCTCTAAGCATGTCCTTCAGCGTTTGAATCGTTCGCTTGCTCTGCCGATCGGGTTTGGGGATGATATGCAATACTCAGTCTTAACTGTGTTCCTAATTTCTCTTGCAAACCTCTTCAAAATTTTGATGTGAAGCGCGGATCTCTATCTGACACAATAGATATCGTCACCCCATGCCGTGACATAATCTCCTTAACATATAGCTTAGCTAACTGCTCCAAATTATAACTGATCTTGATCGATAAAAAATGTGCAGATTTCATCAAACGATCCACAATCACCCAGATTGCATCAAATCCTTTCTGAGTAATTAAAAGTCCCACCACAAAGTCCATCGTGATATGCTCTCATTTCCACTCCAGAATTTCCAACGGTTGTAGCAGTCCACTCGGTCTCTAATGTTCTGCTTTAACTCTCTGACATGTTAGATGTAACGCACCGTGATGCTACATTTCTTAATTCTATCCAATTATATATGGATTACATAAATATTAACTTAAAACCACAATCACTAGAATCTCGTGCGTTAAAACTTAACCTTTAATCTTTGAAACCATTCAGTTGACCATAATGCGGTCCATATATATATGTATATATATTTATTTATTCTTTTACTCTTTACCTGTCTCAAGATCGCAACGCTCACTTAATATTCATTAGCACTTAGGTCAAACATTTATAAATTGTGGCCTAGTTTATTACTGTTTCACAATCATATATATATTATGATTTTTGTCTTAACTTAACCTGTGAGTACCAATCACCATGCATAAATATCCATACCTAATTCTGTCTGCTGTTACCTGTTTCATATCTGATCCCGTTCACATTTCTCTGTACCATACATAATCCTGTCTGTTTATAATTGATCCATACATGCGAGTTTATTACATATAAAACTCAACCACTTTTACTTTATCTTTTTAAAACCTTTCCCTGAATAACATATACATATATACATTTATCACTATGGATTTATAAGCCATACATTCCTTAATACCATTATGCGTTTATATTTATCTGGCTTATTAGCAAATTACACAAATACATATATCAAATTTTCTTATGTTGATCCATCTATTCACATTCTTTACCTTAATTGCACCGAAACCTCCGGCCTTCTTGTACCTTACCTGAAATGTTAGTTTATAGCAAGAGTGAGCATAAAGCTCAGCAAGTCATTCAGATAACACATTACATGCTCGCAGTATATAATATGCATCATGCCTTCCTTTACTTTTCTATGCTATGCATAATGTCACAGAATCCACTTAACAGTTAGAACACGTAGTGGTACGGAGTGCACATATCAACTATCAAATAGTTCATATAGAATATTTAGTACAATCAAGTCTGAAAAACTTGTCTGGTATTCTTTATTTACATTTAACCTTTACTGCCTCGCTTGGCCTTTCTATCATTTCATAATCGTCTTGTTGATCTGTTACTTTGAGCGCTATATGTAAACATTGCACTATATGCATGATTATAGGATCGTATAACTTTATATAATTTATCAAACTTAAACCATAATCTCTTAACCATTAATCTCTATTCATATCACATTTGATGTATTATACCTTATGTAGGTTAATAATATATCCTAACTTGTTCCCAACCTTTTTCATAACTCATAACCTGATTTGGCTTAGCTTTAAGCATGTAAACTATGTCATTCATCATTTCATTATACCTTAGTACCCTTTACATTGACCATTTTTTTTTATCAATCTAGAGTTTACATAACCTATCTCTATCATTTAGTATCAAAACATTTCATTTCGGATTGAAAATAAAAAATTTTCAAAGTCTGCTATCCGCGGTTGGGGCCACGAATTTACACTGAACCGCGGCTGGGGCCAGATTTGGTTGAGAGCTCCACGGCCGGGGCAAGATTTTGTAGACAAAACCACGGCTGGGGCTAGATTTCTCTCTCCTGCCAAATCTGAAATTTTGATTTTTGCACTACCTTTGCTAATTTTTGACTCCTTCATTATACATATAATTAAGACCAAATTTGGAACATAACTAGCTCTTACTACCTAGTATTTTACAAAAAATTTACTTGCCTCATTTGGCTACTCGAAATCAGTGCAAAACTGTCCCGTATGAGGGTTGTTCACAACAATTTCAGCCTTAAAACCAAATTTTTACCAACTTTGTGATTTTTGGCCATTGGCTTTGAAACTTCATTCCAATACTTGAAATAGTTCATATAACTTATATATGACATGTCCAAACTTTTAAAAAGATAAAACTTCGCACGAGGCGAGATTTGTCCGTTAAAATCCATTTCGAGTCGAAACGATCGATTTCGATCGTTCGAATTGCCATTTCATTCAAATTCCTATCCGTTGATTATCAAATCAACCTAAACACGTGTAATAACATAAAACTTAAGTGTTTGACTTCATTTCACCTTTAATTCCTCAAAATTGCCAAAAATACACTTTGACGGCATTTTGTCAACTTTTCAATTTCAAACTTAAAACTCAACTTAAGTCCTTAAACTCATTACACCACATAGGCTACCACATACACATTTAACGACTTTATAAGTCCACAAAACTTCTATATGCACATTCTAATGCACTTTACAGATTACGATTTGGTCTATACACGAAATATAGCCTAATATTATAACTTCCTTCACAAAACATGATTTTTAAGTATACTTGAATCTTTCAAACTATATTCCTGAAACTTCTCATGCTTCACACATGTCCAACCTATCAAATTAGGTTTTCATCAAAACTAACAACATATTACACATGATTATGTCTTAAATCATAACTTCTAGCTTGAATCCATGCATAATAGTGCGCCACCTTTACAAAAACAAACTTGAGCTGAGGGTTTCATAACTTCTCAACCATTTAGCATATAAACTCATATACAAACTTACATCTAGCCATTTATTCATGCATGACTATACTCAAACTAACATTTAAACATATAAATGAGAACTTTAAAGCCAAAACACCATCAATACCTTCTTATGGCTCTTCTTCTTCTAGCTTTAGAGCTTGCTAGAGCTTGAATCCTCACTTTGCTAGCTTATTCTTCTTTCTTTGGACACTTTTTCTAAAAATTTCATGGCCTTCTTTAGAACCCTAGCTCCCTTTCTTCTTTCTCTCTTCTCTCTTGCTAGCAACTTTCGAAAATGCTGAAAAATGACTAAGTTTGATACAATAAACATATACATATAGGTGTTGTATAAATCTCCAACACTTAACTCACCAAAGTTAAGCTTAACCATGCATGGTTAGGGGCTTGCATGTCATTACACTAAACTAACTAAGGGTATCATGGTCTTTGCACCATTTAAGGACATCAATGCCATTCTTCCAAATTGACAAGGTTAGTATAGTCATTTCCACAAAAATCTAGAGAAATTTAATTCTCATTTAATTCATACATGCTTATTTTTAAACCAATTCAAATCTTTTTTGATCCAAACTTATTCCATTATGCTTGAATTCTATTCCTCATCAAATTAATCCATACTTGCTTGTCCCATAGCACTTGTCACACTTCAAAAATTGAATTTCATTAATAACTATAACAATTCACAATAATTAGCAATTTACATAATACTCAATTCTTAATTTTCTACGAACCTTTTCGGTTCCATATTCAGTCAATTTCACTTTCCGACATCTTAAATAGTTCATTGCTCATTCTTTTTTCATAAACCGTTTCCTCGAGAAGCGAACCTCAACCGAATTATCAAAATCTATCGTCATCTAACCTTATTCGCTTATATATCACTTTACAACTTTAAAGTCCTTTCACTTGCTTACTTAACACACATAATACCAATTTATAACATACTTGCATACTACATTCTTCCTGCACATTCTCAGAGGTATTAATTTTCGTATTTACACCTCAAAACAAATAATTTTCTTCCTTTAATCATATAAGATCAATTTCTTGGAAATTCCATATATTCACATATCACACACTTAATATTCCATAAATCCTTAATGAACCGATTAGATCATACGGTTCCTTTTTCACTGCACACACATACTTGCCTTACCTTGCCATTTTCATATCCTCGCATCTCCAAGCCTATTCATTAAGCTCGTTGTTAATATATATAACTTAAAGCTTAATTTAGATATACATTCCTCATTTTCATTATTCTCTAACTTAACTCTTCTTTCTATATCTGCTCAAATACATACATAAACACATATTCATACATTCGCTCTATCACCTGCAGACAGGACATAATGTCTTATCATATTTCCTTTCAAATTACCTTATTGTAGGTACTACCATTAATCATTCATCTTAAATCCATTCTATTTCCATTTCATTAAAGAAATTCATACACGTAATAATTTCATTATTTGCTACGTTGCTAATATACATTAAATACATAACTAATCCTCATACGTTCAATAGACCCTTATTAAGCCAAGAATCCCTCTTAAGCATTTCTACCACACAGGTCACTTATAGCACATTGCTCATGTAATAAATCATATTTAATCTTTCTTACACTTTCTATCATTCAACACTAGGTTTTAGCTGCTAGCCTTTACTTAATTAACCATAATGCTTGATTATCAATCTTGTAAAATTCTAGGGTGTCACATTAGACATCGGCTAACGCACTCCGCTACTTCCCTCTTCATATTTGGCCACAAAAAATATTGACGTAAGTCCTGATACATCTTGGTACTCCCAGGATGAACTGAATATCTTGTACTGTGAGCTTCTTGCAACATCTTCTCTCTCAACTCTAAAATCATCGGTATCCAGATCCTCCCTTTAAACCTTAGCAGCCCTGTGTTATCCACTTTGTATTTCTAATCTTCCCCTTCTGAAATTCTCCTTCTGATACTGACACATTCTTCATCCTGCTCTTGAGCCTCCTTTATTTTATCTAATAAAGTTGGACTTGCTTCTACCGCGAACAGTTTTGAATTTGAATCCTTCAGATGTTTTATCTCTAACTCTAGTCTTTCTATATCCCTTATCAGCTCCTTTTGGGATGTCAACATTAATAACTTCTTCCTGCCCTTTCTGCTCAGAGCATCAGCTACAACATTGGCTTTACCGTGATGGTACAAAATTTCATAATCACAGTCCTTGATCAATTCCAACCACCGCCTCTGTCTCATGTTCAGCTCCTTCTGAGTGAATATATACTTAAAATTTTGTGATCTGTGTATATTTCACACTTCTCCTTATACAGGTAGTGCCTCCAAATCTTTAGGGCGAATACTACTGCTGCTAACTGTAGGTCGTGAGTTGGATATCTATTCTCATAGTCCTTCAACTGTCTTGATGCGTATGCAATGACATTTTTGTGTTGCATTAACACACAACCAAGTCTCTTGAGGGACGCATCACTGTACACCACAAAACCCCCGGTATCGTCAGGCAATGACAATACCGGTGCTTCACTAAGCCTCTTCTTAAGTTTCATAAAACTCTCTTCGCCGTCTTTCTTGTCAAATTGGTTAGCAGTGTCGCTATATTAGAAAAATCTTGGATAAATCTTCGATAATAATCCGCTAAACCAAGGAAACTTCTGTCAGTGTCTTTGGTTGCTCCTAATTTATAGCTGCCTCTACTTTTGCTGGATCCACCAAAACACCTTCTTTATCAACTTCAAGTTCCAAAAAATGTACTCTCTATAGCCAAAATTCACACTTTGAGAATTTCACATACAACTTTTCCTTCCTTGGTGCCTCTAACACCACTCTTAAGTGTTCAGCATGCTCCTCCTCAGTCTTCGAATATACTAGAATATCATTGATGAATACAACAATAAACTTGTCCAAGTACTGCTTGAACATTCTGTTCATCATATCCATAAATGCTGCAAGTGTATTCGTTAGACCGAACGACATTATCAGAAACTCAAAATGACTGTATCGAGTTTTGAATGCCGTCTTTGATACATTTTCTTTCCTTACCTTCAACTGGTGATAACTGGTTCTCAAATCTATCTTTGAAAAGTACTTTGCTCCCTTAAGCTGATCAAACAGATCGTCTATCCTGGGTAGCGGGTACTTGTTCTTAATTGTAACTTTGTTCAACTCATGATAGTCGATACAAAACCTTAGGGATTCGTCTTTTTTCTTTACAAATAATACCGGTACTCCCCAAGGAGACACACTAGGCCTAATATAACCTTTATCTAGTAGTTCCTGTAGTTGTACCATCAATTCCCTCAATTCCATTGACGCCATTCTGAATGGTGCTTTCGATGTTAGTGCAGTCCCTAGTGCCAGTTCAATTGTGAACTCCACTTCTTTATCCAGTGGTAAACCCAGTATCTCATCTGGAAAGATGTATGAGAATTTTCGTACGATAAGTATCTGACCTAATTTCCCCTCTACTCTTTGAGTATCAACCACCTGAGCCAGATAACCCACACATCCTTTCCTCAGCAATCTTTTTGCTTGTATCATCGTTAGGCAACGATATTGTCTTGGCAATTTACTCCCATGAAATAATACCACTTTCGATTTACTCGGAGTTTTTAGAGTTATACTCTTCTTCTGGCAGTCAATCATTGCTTTGTGATTCAACAACCAGTCTGTACCAAGAATGATTTCGAACTCGCCCAACCGAATCAGAATCAAATTCACTCCAATTTTAAATCCCTCTAATTCAACATAACAATTCCTATGAATGTACATTATAGTAAAAACTTCATTGTTGACTATTTCTATATTAAAAAAGGATTTTCTAGTTTTTCTCGGGGTAGTGCTAATCTTTTCCTTTATTGCCATTACTATTTTGTCTACAAGGCATTTTAAAATTTAATGCACACATAACACTTTAAAGCATATAAATATAACACATTTATATTAATACGCAAAATAGTAGTGCCTAGCACTTTACAACACCTAGTGTTCTTCCATAACCATTTTATTCCATCAATAACACAAAAGTTGGGACTTAATAAAACATATCCACATACTCCTAGAGCTGGGATTTACTACATCATAATCCTTAATTAAGAAATTTTTTGGAATTCATTTATATCTACACAGATTAACTTTAAAACATAATTACTACTAAACTTCACTAAAGTAATACTTCTGCTTAGCAAAACATTTCACTTCCTATTACTATCCCTGCTTACTATCTTTTGGTATGTTAGGTCTGACCCTTCTTAACTATTCCTTTCTTCTTAGGGCACTTCTTAATTTGGTGACCTATTTTCCCGCATCTGAAACACTAACCATTTTTCTTTGGTTTAGGACAACTGGGAGCAATATGTCCATTTTGTTTGCAGTTATAACATACCCCTTTTCCCTTCAAAACACGTTCCCAATATGCTTCCTGTTGTAATTTCTACAAGTAGATGCCTTTATCTTCTTTGATTGGCTTTCCTCAGGTTTATATTTGACGTCCTTCCATTTTCTTTTAAAGTTCTTACTATTGCCTCTGCTATCTTTTTCAGTTTGGACTCCTTTTAGCTTTGTTGAATGATTAACATTTTCTTCGTTCATTAGAGTTATTTCTATTTCAGCCCTCTCATTCTTCATCAGATTATTCTTACATTCTTTGATGCCTTCTTCATAGGCTTTTATTATTATTCCAACCAGTTGATGAAAATGATCTTGAGTTAGTTCACTAACTTCAATATTTAACTCTTCTACTTTTTGTTGCGTTGAATTTTCCTTCGAGGTGATATTCTAAAAATAAACAAACACAAAACAGTGTAATTCCTTCTTTATTTACTTCGAGTATAAATTATTAATGTCTTATCAATTTAGCAATCACATTCACATTTTATAAATATCTTTATATTAATATACTTCTCATAAAACGTTACACATCTTGTAGAATTATTCCATCCCTTTCACATTCATTCCCTAACACATAAGGTTACATTAGCATGCCAAATACCCCAAAATTTGGAATTAACAAAAGCTATCCCAACTACTACACAGAAGCTAGGAGTTGCCTAACTCCCTCATAAAACACCCTACATACCTTAATAACTATATATATTATCCTAGTTACATCATTATGATCTCATTTTCTTCCACAAGTCAAATTCTTGCCCTTCTTCTTCAACTTCTTCTTTAGAGCATTTCCCTTTCTCTTCAACTCTCACACTTTTTCTTTCAATTTAGTCATTCTAGTTATCAAACCTCTTCTATTAAGCATAACAAAACCACTCAATTCTGCCAAATCTTCATCAGATTCTTCATCAGAAAATTCAAAATTAACAACTACGTCGTCCATCAACACCTCTCTCTCATTTTCACCTACTAGGGCTGCCATGGCCTCATGCTCGGGTGTTATAACCATTCCTTCCCAGATGATAGGAACCTCTATAAGTCTATCTTCCTTAGACATCCTACAATCACCAACAGAAAACAGCAAGACATCAGTATCATAATAAAATATATTCATCGATATAATGAAATGATATTTTATCATGTACAAAAGCGGCTCAATGACTTTTCACAATTCACCTCCAAACAAAACTCGACTCAATGGATCTCTTCAACCCATCTACCTAGCATACTCTATACGAGTTTAATTATAAGGTTATAACCTAGGTTTCACATTCCTAAAGTTTATAACCTACAGCTCTGATACCAACCTGTGACACTTCCAAATTCAGATACCACTACCTCGAATTTGGTGCTCATGCAATAATAAAAATAATCACTGCTAAACAACATTTAATACTAATGCGGAAAATACATAAACCCATGTTGTCTATTATAATAGCTTTCTAATCCCAAGGTCTACAACATTTACCAAATATACATCACAAACTACAAAAGAATAATAGTGTTTGTGTTACATCATATTAATTCTAAACAAAATATATAACATGCAACAACTATCCAACTTTAACTAAGATTTCGCTTTTCCTTTGCCTTTATCTTTAATCGACCCTTCAGGTTTAGCTGCAATATTTTCATGACATAGCAAGGGTGAACAACTAGCTTACTCAGCAAATTTAAAATGAATACAAAATATGCCATGAATAAGAATAATGACTGAAAAATTCGATAATCGGAATTTGATATAATGAACACACAATTTAATGAATGGGAATTGATTATTTAAATGTTGAATGGTCAAAAGACCGTGACTTCTGCTTTGAGGAATCAGTCACTTGATTGACCCTCTTAGGTTACATTGTCCTCCTTGTGTCTAACATGTGCATGCATTTGATACTTAGGTTTTTCTCCATTATGAGTTGTTCTTCTCAATCTAAGAATCCGTACCACTATGATTTGCATAGATTTCAAAATAACTTTAAACGTGTCTGGCTGAACAAATGGCTAATACTTCTTCTTAAATAGTTCATAACTGAAAAAACTTTAAATGTTTCACAGTTCAATAATGGAACTTAAATTCAACATGCACTATGTGCGAATGTCAACTTTAATGTTGATGTGGAATAACTTGCAATAATTAAACCACAACAATATGGTTTGAACTAGCTTCAATAGTATTCAAGTCAATAGATTGACACATACATGGTCTAACCGAAACAATTGGCATAGGCATACTTCTTAATTTAAATTCAATGTCTAGCTGAACAATTAGCTTAGACTACTTCTCAACTTTAATTCAATGTCTAGCCGAACAATTGTCATAGACCTATTCCTTTAAACAGTTCTTATTAAGAATATGACTTGCAAATGCACATTAGTGCGAATAACAATAATTAATACGATATGAAATAATTATCAATAATTAATCCAGCTTGAACAATAAAATAATTGGGACGACCCCAAATTCGGGTTACTTTAACCTCGGATCCAGTTCAACACTAGTACTACATTTTTCTTATTGTTCATGAATAACAACAATATTATAATTACTAAATAATCATTAATTTATAATTTTACAACATCTCTTTCTATTTCAGAACCGCAATCTTTATACAATCTTAGTATGTCACAATATCATACATGATACAACATTCTATTACAATCAATTTGAGTATTTAACACTCACATAACATACCAACTAAGTCTTATACTACACCATCAATTACCTATCCAATTCGGACTGATATCCACAACAGACATTTAGATCTTTAGTGAAAGTAATATGTTTTCCTGTTTCTTGATCTTTATTGAAAATTTTGAATAACTTGCACTATCTGAAAATGTTGGTTTAAGCAAGAGTGAGCACATTGGATCAGCAAGTTTAACAATTACACATAACACATTACATGCTTCATATAATATACATGTTTTACATCTTATTCTTACATCAGGCTTTTCATATTAATAATACTTCATACCTCTTATGCATCACATACAATAATCAACTAGCAATTAGCAAATCATGCTTCATTCTTGTATATAGTTTTCATGTAGTCATATCACATGCTGCTCATCTACCACAAACATCATAAATATATCTTCATATTATCAATTTAAATCACATTATAGCATATTAATGCACATAGGAGCAAGTTCTTAAAAACTTGTCTGGTTCGCTTCTACCATTTATGCTTATTTGCGTCTTTCGTTCAACTTACAATTTATATATAAAATCGACATAATCATTAGTTACAAAAACTATTAATTAGTCTTAACTTAAGACCTTAACTTCAAATTATTAATTAACTCTTTAGTTGTCCGACAAATGAATCTTTACGTTCCGGACAAAAATCCTAGCCCAACAAACCTTGTTGGACATGTTGGTAAACTTAACCAACTTACACCTTCACTACACGTTCTTCGTACGACTTACTTTTAATAAGTTGTTTAAAATTTAGTCACAAATTGACTATTTACATCGGTTTAATTTAATTAAACATTCTTCTTTTACATAACTTAATGATTCAGACATTTAATAATGTACCAAATACTTTAAAATATTATCTACCTTTGATAATATACAACTACATTCAAATATTATTAACCATTTAATAATATTTTAATCACTTATTAATATTATTAATCATTTAATAATATTTTAATCCCTTATTAATATTATTAACCATTTAATAATATTTTACTCACATATTAATATTATTAACCATTTAATAATATTTTAATCACTTATTAATATTATTAATCATTTAATAATATTATTAACCATTTAATAATATTTTAATCACATATTAATATTATTAACCATTTAATAATATTTTAATCACTTATTAATATTATTAACCATTTAATAATATTTTAATTATTTACTAATGTCATTAATTATTTAATAGCATTTTCATTAAATACCAATGTTATTATTCATTTAGTAACATTTTGATCTCATAATAATATTTTAATAATCTTTAAACCATACAAGTAGTTAACTTTTTAATATTGTTAACCTTACTCTTTATTTTATACCTTTAACTACCAACTAGTCACTAATAGATTTTATATATATATATTGCTTTAATATTCAAACACATTCATTTTACAAGTTTATCTTAGGTTTTAAGTCCTTAACGGTGTTTCGCTTAGATTTTTCATTAACCGATAAGTTAAACCGGAGTTTCGACTTAATAAAATTTTAAAATATCAAATTTTTGACTTTTTAACACTGTACCAGCGCTGGCGACGCTGGTCATAGGCTTATTCTAGCGCCGGCGGCACTCAAAGCAGAAAGTAAGAGCGTTGGGGGTGCTGGTTTTGACTCCCCAAAGCTATTTTACTAAAACTGCCATAACGTTTTCATTTCAAAATATTTTGGGGTGATTCTTAAGTCCATTCTCATCAGAATTTCCCACTCTACAACTTCTCTTTCGATCAATAATTCAAATTCCGAACGGAACTAGACTAAAAACTACTCGCAAGGATAAAGTGAAAACTAACTTCACAAATCCTTGGTTTTAATGGTTCAAACTTGAATAAAATGAACTCTACACATCCAAATGACACCAACTTAGTGTTGTTATCTTCATAACTTTTTGTTTTATAACAATTCATGGTTCAATCACATTTTTGAAATTTTTTTGACAATAAATTTAAGATCGAACCATCTACGGCTTTACCGGTATCACAATATGAAATTTTCTTTCATTTATTTGCATACCACACATACCAATACTTGTATTAAATATACTAAATCATGAATCTACCTATATATCATAGATTTAGACTTCTAGAGCATCAAAATAACTTTTGATCGGTTAAAAATATATTTTAACCGTTCAAATCATATTTACACTATAAAAATGAACTAAAGAGGGTTTAGAGCACTTTTTAACCTTTTATACACGGATGCTCTCTTTCCTCTTGACATGATCTTGGCTTGTGACTCCTCATTAACTATCCTCTAGCAATCTCCTAGGTGGATCTTCAACTCGCAAGAGTTTGCTTGTTTTTTTCTCAAAGAAGCTCTTTTTTCTCTCTAGCAATGCTAGACAAATGACTAACTAACATGAAGCATTGGTGTAGCACTCTATATATAGCACTTTGATAATCTCACATTAACCTTCTTAATCAACTAGCATTGGTCAATTTATGAGCTAATTGTGATTACTATTAGAGTGAATGACTAGTTGATGGACATTTTGATTGACCATATGAATGACTAGGGTTGGTGGAGAGTTGCTAAACCACTTTGCACTCAAAAATCAACCAACAAGCAAGCTTTATGACTATATGGGCCCCAAAATTCGGGATTGCTATTTAATACACCAATTTAGCTTTATTTTTGTATCATATATATATATATATATATATATATATATACACACACACACACACACACACTAATATATATACATTGACCACAACTTTGACTACCATTTGGGCTCTACATTGGACTCTAGGATTTAATATATTGGGCTCTTTCAATTAATTGGTTTGAGCTCACTTTAATTATTACATTGGGTAAACATTAAATACCCTATGTTCCATTTAATTAAAACAAGCATTGAGCTAGTTTAATTATTACTTGGATCAAGGTTTAATTAATTATATGGACTACTAGGTTAATTTATTTAGCTTAGCTTAACACCTCATTTGGACTTATAATATAATCCAATTAGACTTGCATTAAATTATTCTACCACATTGAGTTATATAATTAACTCATTCATAATTAATTCTCAATACCACATTTATTTACCTAGCAATTAACCAATGATTGGTTAATACTTTCTTT
This sequence comes from Hedera helix, assembly GCA_947179155.2. Classification (NCBI taxonomy): domain Eukaryota; kingdom Viridiplantae; phylum Streptophyta; class Magnoliopsida; order Apiales; family Araliaceae; genus Hedera; species Hedera helix. The sequence continues at coordinate 18,689,528 of OX359269.1, read as the reverse complement.
TGTCTACCAACTAGGGTTATTTAATTAACCCTACACTAGTTAATTTTCTACACTCAATCAATACTTGAAATGTTTCTCTCAACATATTGACCATCATTTGACTTTTAATGGTTTGGGCTACATAGTTTACTTTTTATTGGGCTCTCTTATTTAATTACCCACTTCATGCAAATATTTCCATATTGAGCTAACTTCTATAATCCTTTCGTCCACTAGTAGTAAATATATTACTTGGACTCTACATGAAATTAAATCCTTTAATTATTTGAACCTCTTTATAATTACCAACAAGACTTACAACAATTAAAATATTGGGCTTATTTTAAATTCACTTTTGAATTCTATACAATAATTTAATAATTAAGTTAATTACTTAATTACTTAACTTCTTAATAATGTCATTCTAGACAATCATTCTAGTTTCTCTATAATTTTAACTCATAACTAATATAATTAACATAATTAATTATATTTCATGACTTTCCTTCTTACTTCATATTTAAACTAATTAATTTATTAGTTTAATTGAGTACTAACTTACTCATCCTCTTATTTGGCTAACAAACACGCTTTAGGTATATATATATATATATATATAATCACATTCACTTCTCAAATGAATTTATTTCCTTAATAAATTCTCTACATGCATCATTAAAATATTTTCACATTTAATTTCTAACAATTAAATTATGTTAAAAAAATGTTTACCCATTTTCTACACATTTTATGTGACGCCCCCAAATCTGGGCCCACACAGCCCAAACTTGAGTCGTCAAAAGACTACAACAAAATTATTACAACAAAGCACAACGTACTACAATACAGTGTATAATAATACACAACTAAGTCTTCACTATTATTGCCACACTATTTTACAACACGTGAAGACTATGATAACTATTCCTCGGACCCTCACTCCATTCCCCGGCTAGACCCTGTTATGTTTTCATTTCCTGTTGAAAAACAATGGAACAAAAGAAAGGGTGAGCTCAAATAGCCCAGTAAGAAATATCATGACTAAGATAATGACGAATAAATTATCATTAGTCTTCAACAGTTGAGTTCTTGATAGAATACAATAGAATACAAGGTTTATATCAAAAACTGCAGTTAAATTCTTAAACAATGTTCAGATCAATAATAGCAGCGGAATGAGCAATCTATTAGAAGAATAATGCAGACTATAATGTCCACTCGCTTCTCTTTTTCGTAAAAACATCATCAACTTTTATCATCTGAAATACCATTAGTCATGATAATATAAATTCACAGTTCCTGATCATAATCATGCACATCAACAGTTCATCTTTGCACTATGGGCCAAAGATATTCAATATAGCACCAACGATCATGATTATACCAGATTCAGCCTTTGGTCATAATCATACCAATCAACAGTTCATCTTTGCACTACGGGCCAATGAGAACATTCACCACGTGCCATAAAAGACACCGAACAGATGTATCGCCTTTAACCTATTATATCGCCTTTAACCTATCATCTGTTCAACAAATATATCACATATGTGCCCCCGGCCACAGATATTCACAACAGCTTGGTTTTTGGATGATTAGAATGATATAAATGATGAACAGAAGAAATAGGATAACAATAAGTATCGGAAGTTTACTTTGTACAGATTCAAATAATGTCCAAATTGTCAACATGAGGTGGAGTGAAATTTAAAAATGATATTCAAGATCCACAGTTCAGAATAACGGTTACAATTCAATAGAAAGGTTCACGTAAATAGGAAGGTTCAGTTGAAATAATGAAGTTCAACTATTATGGAACATATAATATTTTCAGGAATTATAGAAGCAATAGTTCCATAATAAATTTCGATTTAGGAGTATAAAAGAAAATAATATCCCTTACCGTAGCAGGTTTGATTATCAAAAGGTGAAGGAAATTAATACAAAGGGTTATTCACCAACAGGCGGCAATCCGCTCCGTAAGGTTATTCCCACAATTTAATAGAATTTGAGTACAAAGAGTTATTCACCAAACATGCGGCAATCCGCTCCGTAAGGTTATTCTCAGAGATTAATAATAAATGAATACGAAAGGTTATTCACCAACAGGCGGCAATCCGCTCCGTAAGGTTATTCCCACAATTTAATACATGGAAATAAAATGCACGTCTTATGAGTAAGGAAGAAACAATATTATTATCGAGAATCAAATAATGATAATCCCTTACCATAGTACGTTTGAATAATGGAAGATGAAAAAGATGGTATCCCTTACCTTGATATTGTGAAACAAGTTTATAACCGAACAAATCCTTCCTTGTTTGTAGCAGTAAAGAATCTGACTTTTGAGTCTTCTAGAGTTTTTTAAAATCTCTTTATGTTTTTAAAATAATGTTACTCTCGGAAAGATAGACGACATAGACTCAAGAATCACTCAATTCGGAGTTAATATGAATGAGTTATGAATTTTCAAAACTAAGACTGAAAATAGTGACGAAAATTAGAATAGGTTACGGTTTTTAGTATTTTAAGACATGAAGATGATTTCAGATGACTTTTCTTCCTTCTTCAAAGTTGTAGAGGACGAAAAACTGAAGAGACAGGCTTTTAATTCATTAAATTCTGACAAATAATGAATTTACTACGATTTTTCGAAAGAGTTGCTGTACATAAGAAAATTCTACTCGGGAATTCAAAGAAGAATGCAAAAGATTTCAAAACTAGGAATGACTTAAGAACAATTAGAGAGAACTTACACAAAAAGTATTTAGAGAGAGAAAGAAAGAACAAGTAAGGAAGTTTATGAAAAATCCTTAAGTTAAGGCTTCTATGTATAGCCAAAAATCTTATCATTCCTTTAATCTAAACCATTCATTTAAAGATCATCTTTTAATCTACACCATCCATTTCAAATATTATATTATCTTTAATCTACACCATTCATTTCATATCACCTAATAATCACCTAACTTTATATTATAAACAAATCAATTTAATTATTCAACAATAATTCACACTTTAATCTACACCATTCATTTCATATCACCTAATAATCACCTAACTTTATATTATAAACAAATAACTTTATCAATTCAATTATTATGACTAATTGTTATAAATACAGTATAGTTAGCTCTTAGATATCAAGTCAATAAATTAATGAAATACAACTGTTTAAAAAACATCATAATAGAGATAACAATAATGTAAAAGAAAGCATACGTTACTGTGTAATGACAATTATTGATTCAATAATGTGAATTAATGTGCATATGTTACTGTGACAATTATTAAATCAATAATACAAAATACTGTGTAACAACAATTATTGAATTGATAATATAAAATATTATGCAGTGACAATTATCGATGAAATGATGCGTAACAGTTACGGTGTCAATTATCAGACCAATAATATGAGACACTATGCAATACCGTGTGTTACAGAAAATACCATAAACTACCGTATGCTACTATTCTTTTATCACCGGTATTTTAACAGTTCCGTTGACTATTTTTATTTAAAAAGGTTACTTCTGTCGTTTTCTATATCCGACAAATATTCCGTTGTGGGGTCCACCAATAATTTATTATTTCGGCGCCGTCGTACGACACGAATATTCCCCGACCAAACGAATATTCCCCGACAAAGCGAATATTGTCCGACAAAATAAAATTTGCACATAACATCCTTAACTTTCAATTTTGTTAATTTAACCACTTACTGTTTCAGAAAAAAAATATATATATGAAGAAAAATTAAATTTTATATTTCATAAAATTCGGGGTCTTACATTTTACTTCTCCAATTTTAGGTTTTAAACCTTAACCTTTAATTAAATCAATTAAGATATTATCTAAAATCTTGGAAATATATGGGATATTACATTCACCCCTTCTTATAAGAATTTCGTCCCCGAAATTATCTCATACATATTTCTACCAATTTTCATCTCTGAGTATAACTCTTTACTCATCAAATTCTATGACCACCCTTTGCTAGGAAGTTCATACTTCTAAACTCACAATTCCAGAACAATGGAATATCTTGTAAAAGAATAAATTGAAAATCAATATCTTAAAAAATAAATAAATTGAAAATCAAAATATTCATTAAAACTTTCATACTATTATGAGGAGTCATAAAGACTGTGAACATACGTTTTGAGTATTTACAATACCCGGTAGACAGAAAACTGCCATTTCGTTTTGAATATTAACAATTATTTCAATTGTAATATCTGGTACTCTAGGTGATCAGCTTATCGTACTTCTGCGTCGTGCACAACGACTTTTCTTAGGATTGAACTCTTTGGATTTACCAACCCATATTTTGTTATATCAGCATGCCACCACTCTTGGGTGCCCCCTTGTGGGTTCTTTATTCATGGCTCTAACATATCCCCCATTATAAGGTTGTTCACCTCAGACTTACTACAAAATTCCGCTCCAAATAATTTGGATTGGATAATAAAGCTTGAGTCATTTTTGACCAAAAGTGTCCAGTCAAATAAATGACGTAGACTCACATCATTAAACTGTTCGTATATTACGAACCGAAAATCATTTCAGATTAGTTAAAATAACCGAAATACATTTTTAGGACTTCATGCTACCGCACCGTTGTAACAGTGCGTTGAGGCTTCCGTCTTTTTCATCTCTGTAACATGGCTTTGATGGCGTGTGATGATTTTATAAATACATTTTAATATTTTTAAATCAATTTGTCTAGCCGAAATAATTAGCATAGACTCTTCTTTAAACGTTTCAAAATACTGAAAATCATTTTATGACTTTGTCATATTACATCATACCATAGTGGGCTTAAAAATACATCCAACACTAGGTTACTCTGCATTGATGACTCCATCGTTTATCATCTTTGCACTAAGTGCATTAATGATCTCTAAAATACATTTGTCTTTTTAAAAGCATAAAAGTGCGATTTTGGCACGATTTTTAAGAATTTCAAAGTCTAGCATAGCTAGAAGATTTGGAATATCCTAAAATCTCAAAACATCTCAAATTTTTCCTTCACATTCTTTTCCAGCTTAATAACTATATCTAGTATAGCTTTAATCTTGCTACTTAAATCTACCCACACTTACTGTTCATCAAACTTACCACACATTAGGGGTTCAGGAACTTGCTGCAATCATATGGGTTGCAGAACTTATCCTAGTCAGACCATAATCGTCCATTCGCTCAGGGGTTCCACCATACGATTATGAGTCATGACCTTACCATACGTATGAGTTTTAAGAACACGCAACTAACCTTAAACTTTATCACTTCCTATGTATTATATATATATATAGAAGAAAAGAATCACCTTCTCAACATATATAACTGATACCGTGATGCTGGATCTTCACTGATTATCGTTATAGAAAGTTAAGTGGTCGTGAAACCAAGCACAAATCACCGTCCATACAAGGAAGTACATCTCAGCCACTACAATGAGTCCTCACTAAAAAATTTCACATACCTCTAATTTTTCTTAACTGAATACAAATTTTCTCAATTCATATTTTAGCACATCTGACTCATTAAGAGTTCATATCTCTTAATCATTCATGACCTTATTAGCATTTTCTTTATGCTTATCAAAATCTTATCATAAGATATTTTTTATCATTTCTTCAAATTAGGTACAACATGACCTTTTTTATCTCTCTTATATCTTCTCAAATCCACCTTTGAATAATCTTCTATATATGAATTTTCTAAATTTATCTTTTATTACTTAAACTTTTCCGGAGTTTATTCATTTATCATTTTATTTATCTTCTACTACGGTTATAGCCTAAGGTACTCTTACCTAAGGTTTATAACCTATCAGCTCTGATACCAACTTGTGATGACTCTAAATCCGAGTTCCTTTAACCTCGGATCCGGTTCAACACTAGTACTACATTTTTCTTATTGTTCATGAATAACAACAATATTATAATTGCTAAATAATCATTCATTTATAATTTTACATCTATTTCTATTCCAGAATCGCAATCTTTATACAATCCAAGTATGTCTCAATATCATACATGATACGACATTCTATTACAATCAATTTGTGTATTTAACACTCACATAACATACAACCTAAGTTTTATACTACACCATCAATTACCTGTCCAATTCAGACTGATATCCACAACAGACATTTAGATCTTCAGTGAAAGTAATATGTTTTTCTGTTCCTTGATCTTTATCGAAAATTTTGAATAACTTGCACTATCTGAAAATGTTGGTTTAAGCAAGAATGAGCACGACGGCTCAGCAAGTTTAACAGTTACACATAACACATTACATGCTTCATATAATATACATGTTTTGCATCTTATTCTTACATCAGACTTTTCATATTAGTAATACTTTATACCTCTTATGCATCACATACAATAATCAACTAACACTTAGCAAATCATGCTTCATTCTTGTACATAGTTTTCATGTAGTCATACCACATGCTGCTCATCTACCACAAACATCATAAATATATCTTCATATTATCAATTTAAATCACATTATAACATATTAATGCACATAGAAGCAAGTTCTGAAAAACGTGTCTGGTTCGCTTCTACCATTTAAGCTTATTTGCGTCTTTCGTTCAACCTACAATTTATATATAAAATCGATATAATCATTAGTTACAATGACAATTAATTAGTCTTAACTTACGAACTTAACTTCAAATTATTAATTAACTCTTTAGTTGTTCGACAAATGAACCTTTACGTTCCGGACAAAAACCCTAGCCCAACAAACCTAGTTGGACATGTCGGTAAATTTAACCAACTTACACCTTCACTACACGTTCTTCGTACGACTTACTTTTAATAAGTTGTCTAAAATTTAGTCACAAATTGATTATTTACATCGGTTTAATTTAATTAAACATTCTTTTTTTTACATAACTTAATGATTCGGACATTTAATAATGTACCAAATACTTTAAAATATTATCTACCTTTGATAATATACAAATACATTCAAATATTATTAACCATTTAATCTCATAATAATATTTTAATAATCTTTAAACCATACAAATAGTTAACTTTTTAATAGTGTTAACCTTAGTCTTTATTTTATACCTTTAACAACCAATTAGTCACTAATAGACTTTATGTATATATTGGTTTAATATTCAAACACATTCATTTTACAAGTTTATCTTAGGTCCAACACTAAGCCACCCCAACGACTTACGGTCAAAGCCACCACAACGAACAACGAGCATCAGGCAAGGCAAACAGTTGATCCAGAAGAACCTGATTTGATCACAAAAGATGACTAATGGCCACTACGCTTACGAAAGACCGACATCAAACGCGAAAATCGAGGAAAACACCAGAGCCAGCCGCAGCTGCACTTGCGGCTGGCCGCAGTTGCATCTGCGGCCAAGATCTGAAGTTGCTAAATCGCCATTTCTAGTTTCATTTTCAGGGGACGCGGACGGAAGAAAGGAGAAGAGAAAGAAAGGTGATGGGAAAGATAAAAAGAGAGAAAAAGAGAGAGAAATGTGAGATTTCTTCTCCTTTTTGTTCAATCGTTACACTATACATGGTATTCTAAGTGATTTCCAAGTGTCAAAGCATGTATTTCGTCATTTGAGAATGTGAAAAAATTCATGTTTATAGCATTTGAGGTTTTATCTAGTTAGATCTATTTTCATTTCGTTCTTATTGTATTTGTTGGGTGGATCTACTGTAGATCCGAAAATATTTGGTGCATTGCTATTTAAATAGTTTGATTTTGTGTATTTTGAAGTTAGATCCAATGTAGTCAATATATGTTGTAGATCTGTGGATTAGGGACGGTTAGGGAGGATTTATTGCGGATGGGATCTCCTCCTAACCTCCCGATGATATCCTTTTAGTTTATTTTATAGCTTTTACGTATGTAGCGATCGCGATGCACCTTTATGTAAATATGCAAATTTTTGGGCCTTAAAACGACATCGAGTCGAAAATCGGGTTTAAGGCCCCGTAATAATAAAGATATGTGATTGTGGATGTTTGGGGTTGTCTAGATGGCTCACATGCCCATGAATAGCCCCAACACATGTTGAATGTTTGTTTTGATTCATGACGCAAAAAACGATTTCCAAATAAGGCAAATGATAAAGATTTTCTAAAAAGAATCAAATTAGGATATTAGATTCACGAGGTTGTAAAATTAAGAGTTTTGGCGAAACTTTGATCCTTGTTTGACGAAAAGGCTACATTTGGTTTTAAAATGTCATAAAAGATGTTTTCGTAAAAAAATAAATAAACGTTTTCATTAAACTTTGTGCATAGGGTTAAAAAGTTCTAGAAGTTGCCTTCATTTTATTTATATTAACTGTTAGAAGGCAATGTATAGTCTCGATTCCTATTTGACAAAAGTTTAAAACTATTGTTTTCTAAAATGACATCTAATAAAAAACCTCAACGTTTTCGAAATTAAAATCAATCTTTCTTATAAAAAGCAAAGCCTCGTCGTTTGGGTCAAAAGACGTCTAAACGCTTTCCCAACAAAACACATTTGCCATATAAAATCAAAGCAACTCTTATGCAAAAAGTCACCACAAACATTCATTTAAGCACACACGCACACGCACACACACACACACACACATGTTTTAGTATTTAAAAGGATAGGAAAACATCAAGATTGCGGTAACCGTGTTTCACGGAAGTCGGGGGGTGCCTAACACCTTACCCTCGCTTAAGCAAGCCCCCGAACTCTATGAATCTCGATTTGCGGACCAATTAACTCGGAGTCACATATGAGCCAGCGATTACGAAAACAAAATTCGGATGAGTTGGTACATCCATTTCAAATATACCAACTGACGGCTCTGGTCAATTGGCTCATAAAGAAATCGATCTTTCAAAACCCGTCGACATTAAGCCGACCCTTTTCAAAATCACATTTAATTCAAAAGGCTAAAATTGAAAAGGGCTTTTTAATATTAAAAAACGAGACGACCAAAATCCCGGCGTCGACAGCGCCGACAGCGCTCAAAGCAGAAAGTCCGAGCGCTAGCGGCTCTCGTTTTGACTGCCCGAATCTCTTTTCCTAAAACTGCCATAACTTCTTCATTTCAAAATATTTTGGGGTTATTCTTGAGTCCATTCTCACCAGAATTTCCCCGTCTAGAACTTCTCTTTAGATCACAAATCTAAATTCTGAACGGAACTGTCCTAAAAACTGCTCGCAAGGACAAAGTAAAAATTAACTTCACAAATCCTTGGTTTTAATGGTTCAAACTTGAATAAAATGAACTCTACACATCCAAATGACACCAACTTAGTGTTGTTGTCTTCCTAACTTCTTGTTTTATAACATTTCATGGTTCAATCATATTTTGGAAAATGTTTTGACAATAAATTTAAGATCGAACTATCTAGGGCTTTACCGGTAATACAATATGGAATTTTCTTTCATTTATTTGCATACAACACATACCAATACTTGTATTAAACATACTAAATCATGAATCTACCTATATATCATAGATTTAGACTTCTAGAGCATCAAAATAACTTTTGATCGGTTAAAAATACTTTTTAACTGTTCAAATCATATCTAAACAATAAAAATGAACTAAAGAGGGTTTAAAATACTTTTTAACCTTTTATACATGGATGCTCTCCTTCCTCTTGACATGATCTTGACTTGTGACTCCTCATTAACTATCCTCTAGCAATCTCCTAGGTGGATCTTCAACTCGCAAGAGTTTGCTTGCTATTCTCTCAAAGAAGCTCTCTTTTCTCTCTAGCAATGCTAGACAAATGACTAACTAACATGAAGCATTGGTGTAGCACTTTATATATAGCACTTTTCTAATCTCACATTAACCTTCCTAATCAACTAGCATTGGTCAATTTATGAGCTAATTGTGATTACTATTGGAGTGAATGACTAGTTGATGGACAATTTGATTGACCATATGAATGACTAGGGTTGGTGGGGAGTTGCTAAACCACTTTGCACTCAAAAATCAACCAACAAGCAAGCTTTATGACCATGTGGGCCTCAAAATTCAGGATTGCTATTTAATACACAAATTTAGCTTTATTTTTATATCCTATATCATTATATAAGTATCCATATATATATATACACTAATATATATACATTGACCACAACTTTGACTACCATTTGGGCTCCACATTGGACTCTAGGATTTAATATATTGGGCTCATTCAATTAATTGGTTTGGGCTCACTTTAATTATTACATTGGGCTAACATGAAATACCATATGTTCTATTTAATTAAAACAAGCATTGGGCTAATTTAATTATTACTTGGATTAATGTTTAATTAATTATATGGACTACTAGGTTAATTTATTTAACTTAGCTTAACATCTCATTTGGACTTATAATATAATCCAATTAGACTTGCATTAAATTATTCTACCACATTGGGTTACATAATTAACTCATCCATAGTTAATTCTCAACACCATTTTTATTTACCTAGCAATTAACCAATGATTGGTTAATGCTCTCTCTTGTCTACCAACTAGAGTTATTCAATTAACCCTACATTAGTTAATTCTCTACACTCAATCAATACTTGAAATGCTTCTCCCAACATATTGACCATCATTTGACTTTTAATGGTTTGGGCTACATAGTTTATTTTTTATTGGGCTCTCTTATTTAATTACCCACTTCATGAAAATTTTCCCATATTGGGCTAACATCTATAATCCTTTTGGGCTAGTCCACTAGTAGTAAATAAATTACTTGGACTCTACATTGAATTAAATCCTTTAATTATTTGAACCTCTTTTATAATTACCAATAAGACTTGCAATAATTAAAATATTGAGCTTATTTTAAATTCACTTTTTAATTCTATACAATAATTTAATAATTAAGTTAATTACTTAATTAATTAACTTCTTAATAATGTCATTCTAGACAATCATTCTATTTTCTCTATAACTTTAACTCATAACTAATATAATTAACATAAATAATTATATTTCTTGTATTTTCCTCTTACTTCCATATTTAAACTAATTAATTTATTAGTATAATTGAGTACTAACTTACTCATCCTCTTATTTGACTAACAAACACGCTTTATGTATATATATATATATATATATACATATTAATATAATCACCTTCACTTCTCAAATGAATTTATTTCCTTAATAAATTATCTACATGTATCATTAAAATATTTTCACATTTAATTTTTAACAATTAAATTATGTTAAAAAAAATGTTTACCCATTTTCTACACATTTTACTTCTCCAATTCTAGGTTTTAAACCTTAAAATGTTGAAGGTGCGCGCTGTGGGTCGGTTGGCCTGGCTGGCTGGCCCTCTAATGTTCAGCCTGTTGCTGTTGTTGTTGTTGTTGTTGTTGTTGTTGTTGTTGTTGTTGTTGTTGTTGCCTCTGTTGCCATTCCCAGCGTCTCCCTTCCTCTTTGGGCAGTCCTTGGCATGATGATCTGTTGCTCCACAGGAAAAACATACTCTCTTCATCTTTTTCGGGCATTGTGGAGCCATGTGCCCCGGCTGTCCGCAGTTATAGCAAACACTATTTCCTTTCAAGCATTCGCCTGTGTGGTTCTTACCACAATTGTTGCATTTGCCCACTTTCTTAGCCTCTCCTCCGGATTTGTTACCTGCGGACGATTGGCTCTCATTCCACTTCCGTTTATTGGGGTTGCTGCCTCCACTGCTCCCCGCCTTCTGTCCTTCATGACCTTTCTTCCTCTCCTGGTTGAATCTAGCCAGGGTCTTACTGCAACCCTCTGCAATGATTGCCCTTTCCAATAGCTCTGCAAAGCTCTTGATCTTTAATACCGCCACAGAACGGTACACCCACGACTTCAGTCCCAGCTCAAACCTCCGAGCCTTCCTAGCCTCCGTATCAACTTGATGAGTTGCAAACCTTGCCAACTCATTAACCTTGGCCGCATACTCGGCCACAGACATACTCCCCTGTTTTAGCTCGAGGAATTTCACCTTCATTTCTTGCTGCATGCTTTCTGGAAAGTAATTTTCTAGAAACATTTCTTTAAAGCGTTCCCAGGTGATAACGCCTTCTCCCGCACGACCCTTGTTGGCCTTCCACCAGTAGTTCGCCTCCCCCTTCATCATGAAGGTAGCGAAACTAGTCTTCTGTTCTTCGGCCACCTTAGCGACCTTGAACACCTTCTCCATTTGCTCGATCCAAGTCTGTGCTTCGATCGGGTTTAGAGTTCTCTGAAACTCCGGTGGTCCAACCAGTTTGAAGTCCTTGAAATTTGCCAAGTGCGGCGCTGGCTGCGGTGCTGGTTGTACTACCACTGGTGGGGGTCTAGCTTGCATGGCTTCCGCCAGCATTTCTGCAAACATCCTCATAGGATTGGGTTGATCCCCAACCTCACTCTCTGACTCTTGGATACGTTGATTGCGTGGTCTACCTCTCGTCATGACCTGCTAAAGAGCAAATCTTAGACTTACGCTTATAGTTCTACGCATTATGTTAGCCAAATTAACATTTAAATTCAAAACTATATATCAAGCACATTTGATTTAAACAAGGAAATAACTGCATTTATATTAATATACCAATGTTTTAGTATAGACTCAACAAGTGGCATACTTCTGTAAATGCTTAAGGCACAAGTTGCCTAATAACGACTATCCTCTGACGAACAAAAGTGAGGATTCACTACCATCAACCCCTCTAACAGAACAAAAGGTGGGGTCTAACTGACATACTATGCATACATCAGAACATAATGGCTTACAACAGCTGAAACGTCCCTAATAGAAACAAAAGGTGAGACTCACTACTAATAGGTACAAATAAGATAACAACAATAAATCACCGCCTGCTGCGGCGAACAGTCCTACAAATAGCCCTGCATAAAGCCTGCTGGGCCAACTCCTCCACTGTACGGCGACGAATCCAGCGTCTGCTGTTACCCGCCTCCCTAGGGTGCCTCATAACCCGATGCCTTAGTCGATCAAACGACGTGCCAAGAGCATACTCTAAGGTGTAAATCCTAGCGGCTCTCTCCCTATCAAGCTCAGCCCTGATGGTCTGCAGAACTGTCTGACTCGCCATCTCCCTAGCATCTAATCTCTCCACCGTCTGCCTCAGCTGACTATTCTGGATCATAAGCTGCTGTACAGTAGGACCCAATGAAGGTGCAACGCTCTCCAACTGCTGAATTTTGGCCTGCAATTCAGCCATCTTCTCCTTTAGCTCCATGTTCTCACCAGAGAACATATAAGCTGCGTCCCTATACTGCTCCTCAGTCTGCTGGTGAATCTGGTTCTGCGCCTCTAGGTGTTGAACCCTCTCCTCTAGCTCATCATTAACTGTAGTCAGAGTATCGATGATGTCACTGGCGGTAGTGCCCATGCCATCAACATACTCTCCTTTAGCTCCATGTTCTCACCAGAGAACATATAAGCTGCGTCCCTATATTGCTCCTCAGTCTGCTGGTGAATCTGGTTCTGCGCCTCTAGGTGTTGAACCCTCTCCTCTAGCTCATCATTAGCCGTAGTCAGAGTATCGATGATGTCACTGGCGGTAGTGCCCATGCCATCAGCATACTCAGCTGGCTCCTCATCCTCAGTATCGGCCTCCTCCTCGCTGTACGGTCGCATCACTCCGCCCTAGACAGCCTCCTCTCGATCTCCCTCCTCGGGATCTGACTCTGGCTCCTCAACCGGGGATACAGGTGCAACGGGTACATACCCTACCAACTGCTGCGTATCCATATGGATATCAGTATAAATCACCTCATCCACTGCAGTACTCGACTGTCCTATCTCCGTCATCCTACAATCACACAAATAACATATGTTAATACTGTAATAAAATATATTCATTTATGAAATGAAATGATATTTTATCATGTACATCTCGGCTCGATGGATTTTCTCAATCCATCTCCAAAAATACACCACATGATGAATCTCCCTGATTCATCTCCTAACGCACTTGATAAGAGTTTAGTACTAAGGTTATAACCTAGGTTTCACAAACCTAATGTTTCTAACCTACAGCTTTGATATCAACCTGTGACGCCCCCAAATTCGGGTCTCAAATACCCAGATCCGGTCATGACGATCCAATACAAACATTCGCCTCTAAACAACATACAATAACTAAATGCGGAATAATAAACATATGTTGTTCATTCAAAAGGTGTTACTAGTCCCAAGATACGATAACCTTATACAAAAGTACATAAATACCCTTAATAAAGTACTTAGGGTTTATATTACATAACAAGTAATTTAATTAACTACAAGGCTGCATCCTGAAGTCTATCACTTCATCTTTCCCTTACCCTTGCTCTTCCTCGAAGTCTCGGGTTGCACTGTAATAAGGTTTCATGATATAGCAAGGGTGAGCAACTAGTTTGCTCAACAAGAAACAATATATCATGAATGAAAGAGAATAGCTGAACAATTCAATAATATGAATAACATAAGCAAGAATAATGATTTGCTTTTACAATTAAGATAGTCAAATAGACTATGAACTATAAATATCCACTGGAGTCAATAGCAGGTTGACCCAATGATTATTACCAGAAATATGTACCCGAGGGGATCAGCCTCAGTACAATATGTGTATGCATAACATTTAATTTTCGTATTTTGTACCTGATATTATATACAGGGTACTCCCCTATAATAAATGGGTGTTCATAATAGTCTAAGAATTCGCATCTTCAATGATTTGGATAGCTTTTAAAATCTTTAACATAAATGTCTAGCCGAACAATGACTTAGACCTACTTTGAACAGTTCTTTAAACAGTAGAACAATAATTAAGTACAAAGTCAAGGACTGTACAATATTAAGTGCAACAAGTGCGGATAACAACAATATCGATGTTGAATAATTGTAAAGTAATTAAACCACTCAAAACATGCTTGGAATTACAGTTCAAGCTTAAATAAATAGTTTACTCAATAAAATGAGTTTAGAGATAAGGAACTTGCCTGTATGCTCAGCTACAATTAATGTCTAGCTTTAACTAACTGGCTTTGAAAGACCTAACATTAATAAAGTTGGTCTAATAATTAGTACGACGTATTTGCACAACTATACGCTCACTCAGGAACTTATTTCTCATATAAGTAATAACACATAATTTACATCAGTAAAAATAATATTATTAACCTTATAGACTTTAATCATTTTATGTTAATAATTTAATAAGTTAGAAAATATTTTTCTTAAGTGTTGGACACATATTAAACCCTTAAACAACTTATTACAAATTGTTTAATTAAATTATAATTAAATTCAAATTATTTTATTAACTCAATCTCTATTTAATTACTATTTAATCTTGATTAAATAGAAATTAATTAATTAACTTTAGTTATTATTTAAAATAAATAATAACTAATTGTACTTATCTATTATTTAATAATAATTAAATAATAAATAATTATTGATTTAATTTTAACCTTCTTTAATTTAATATTAATCAACTAGTAATTAACTAAGTAATTAACCTCACTTATTATTTAATTTAAGGAAATTAAATAATAGTTTACTAATTTTAATCCTCTTTAATTATTATTTAATGTCAATTAAATAAGAAATAATTATTTAATTAATTTTAATTATTGTTTAAGATTAAATAAAATTCAATTTATTTATCCTTATTTATTATTAAAAATTAAATTATTAATTAAATAACTTAATTTCCTTTAATCATTATTTAATGCTAATTAAATAATAATTAATTACTTAATTATCCTTATTTATGATTTAATATTATTTAAATAATAAATAAGTAATTTATAATTTTTTTATCTCTCTTTAATTATTATTTAATAGGAATTAAATAATAATTGCTAATTTATCACCTTTATTTATTATTAACATTTTAAATAATAAATAATAAATTTATTTAACTTAACCATGATTTAGCTAACTAGATTAATATTTAACATATTTAAATATTAAACTTAATGAAAAATATCCTCCCCAATATCATTTTTGTATTATTATTATTTTTGTTAAAATTTTAAATTAGTTTTTAAATATTTAAATTAATTAAAATTAACTCGAATGACATTTCTGTAATTACGTTGAAAATTGATCCGATGGCAAAATAGTAATTTCGCAGAAAAACGAACGGAGGGGCAATATGGTAATTTCACCGAAAAATATACTACCGCGCATTGGACGTGTATAGAAAACAACGACCCAAAACGGTGTCGTTTAGAGGAACCGCTGCTGGCTTCCGCGCGTAACGCGCGAGTTACAATTTTACGCTCCAAAACGACGTCGTTTGGCTCTACGTCCGTCGGTCAAAAATATGCCTGCGCGCATTGCGCGACAAACCCTTTTTTTTTTTCTTTTTCTACCAGCAGAATGTGAACAGTGCCCACTTTAATTAAAATTATACTTTCAAGAAATATTTAACTGAATAAAAATCCAAAAAATTTACCAATCACTTAATATCAATTTATAACATGAAAATTTAATTTCTCATGATTTAATACCATTTTTTTTTTCATAAAAATTATTATATCACATAAACTACTACAAATCATAACTTTTTGTGTATAACTCCATTTTGAGTGATCCAGACTTTGTTTTTCTCATGATTTAATATTCTATAATATTATAACATTAAATCTAAATTTTATAAAAATTATTTTTGGTCATTATTTTGAGACTTGATTTAACACCACCAAACACATATTTTTAGCATATAAATTATACCAAAATACAAACCAAACATATTAAACTCAAGCATGGCATAAATATTACCAACACACATTACTAACTATAATAACATATTTATACAAACATGATGATATATTTAATTTTAAAGCAAAACTATATTTAAAATAACCATTACCTTGATTTAATGGCTATTTTCCTTTTTCTTCCAAAATAGGTAGTATAAGAAGATGACATGAACTAGCTTAGAATTCCTTTTCATTCTCTTGCTCTCTCTCAAAATATTTTGCTCTCAAACTCTCTCTTTTGGAACTTGGAGAAAAATAATGAAGTGCAATATTTACCAATGCAAGTATATTTGTAAAATTAATAGATACACATAATATATCTAATAATATAGACCATGTCCCTATATGACAACTTAAGCAAGAAATGGGTAAATGACACATTAGGTGAAAAGAGGCATGATGTTTATGTAATATAAAAATCAAACAAGTAACCATAAATAAATAAAAAATGAAAAAAAAAAAAAATCATTTCACTTTCTTCTCCTCTCCCACGCGGCTGATGGATTCCATATTGTCCCACAATGATTGTCATAACTCACTTTTTAAGTAAATAATCATTTACATAACTAATTTCCAAATGGACTCAAGTTTTGGGATTTATTTTAAATATCAATTGGGCTCCTATTAAATTGTTTGGGCTACTAGTTTGCCAAATTTTATTATTCTTCACTTGGGCTTCTAATTGATCAATGTTGGGCTAATTTAATAATTTACACATTAATTATTCTATCCATGATGAAATAAATAATTAGATTGAATAAATAATTAAATACTCTAACCCATTAGTATTAAATTACTAAATGGACTAATAAATATTATTATTAATATTTCACATTATTTACATTAATTAATAATCATATTAATTAATTTATTATATTTAATTAACTCATTATATACAATTTAATTGAATATTTAATTAATAGGAAACTTATCAATTATTTTAATATTAAAACTTTAGGGTTTGTTCACTAATTTAAATAACATATTAGTGACCCCTTTAATTAATTCTAGTAATTAATCACATAATCATTTAATCACGTAATTAATTAATCACATAAAAAGATTTAAATAATATCGTAAAACTAATTCGTTTGAAATTAAATTAATAATTTTAATTTATAATGACGTGAAAATTCTAGGACATTACACATATCAATTAAAGTTTAGGAACTTGCTCAATATAAAATTTGAGTAAGTTAGAGAACTTGTCTTTTTGTCGACTTACGGCTAATTCACTTAATTTAAACTTCTCTTGAAAACCTAACATTAATAATGTTAGACTATCAATTAGTACTGCATATAATCGTGCACTTTAAAATTTACCTATGCTATTTATGTGACGACCCCAAATCCGGGTTCTTTAACCTCGGGTTTGGTTCTCACTGTACAATACTTAACAACAATGAAATACATAAATTGTATTCAAACTTCGCGAAATAATACAAAAGGTTCCTTAACAAAAGGCTACACTTCCCAAGGTCTATTACCTTAATATTAACATTACATATCTTAAGGGACAATACAAAAGATTTACAACAGTAATTACATAACAGTAATTTAAACTAGCATGCAACTACTAAAATTAAGCATTCGCTTTCCCCTTGCCTTTGTCCGATTTAGAGCTTTCGGGATTGGCTGAAATATAGTCATGATATAGCAAGAATGAGCAACTAAATGGCTCAGCAAGTTTATAAACAACAATCATACGATATATCATGATGAAGGGAAATAACTTCAAGGTTTTCAACAATAGCAATTGTGAAAGATATCAAGAATCAATGTTCAATAAAAGAATGTATTGACTCTTTACTGCTGAGTGGTATTTAATGACCGTGAACTGCTACTAAGGTAGAACAGACATACAATGATTGACACCTTGTTAAAAATAACGGGACACTTGAGGGGATCAGTCCTCTCATGTCCTATGTATATGCATCACATTTAGATTTCTTGCGCGCTGTCGGTTTTCCGACAAATAAAAATCCCCTTTAACTAGGGTTGTTCTTTCTCAGTCTTACGGTAAGAATCCGGACCAGCCAATGGTTTGGATAAGCTTTTATAATATTCAATTCAATAAATTAACATACATTTGTCTAGCCGAAACAATTAGCTTAGACATCTTAAACAGTTGCAAAAGCACTATGTGCGGATACAATAATCAATAACGATGTGAAGAAATTTTCGATAATTAATTCACTCAAGGGTCTGTCAAATATTTATGAGTGTAGATACTTGCTCAACGATAAATGAATTGCTCAATGTAATTAAGGTTGAATAATAATTGCAACAATAAGTACAAGTTAAGGGGTAGAAAACTTGTCTCGTGCGTCGTCTACGGCTAACCAACTTAATTTAATAATCCTTGAACGGACCTAACAATTAAATCAGTTTGATCTTAAATTAGTATCATATACACATTAGTATAATGACCTTTATAACTCTTACGAACCACATAATTATATAATTACGGGTATACAATCACTTAGGAAATATTATCACTACTTGATAATATTCCGAACACAAAGAACCTATATTAATTATTTAATATAGTCCAGACACTTATCTAATATTATTAATAATTTAATAATATTTTATTAGTCTTATAGTATTATCAATCATCTAATAATACCTTATTAATCTTCTTATATTATTAATCATTTAATAATATATTAGCAACCTTATAATATTATTAGTTATTTAATAATATTTTATTCATCTTCTAATATTATTAATTATTTAATAATATTTTATTAATTATCTAATATTATTAATCATTTAATAATATTTTATTCATCATCTAATATTATTAATTATTTAATAATATTTTATTACTTTATTAATATTATTAATCATTTAATAATATTTTATTCATTATATAATATTATTACGTATTAATAATATTTTATTGCTTTTCTAATATTATTATTCATTTAATAATATTTTATCTAATTATTAATATTATTAATTATTTAATAATATTTTATTGACTTATTAATATTATTACCCATTTAATAATATTTTAATCTCTTACTAATATTATTAACCATTTAATAATATTTTAACCAATTGTTAATGTTATTCATCATTTAATAACTTTTTAATCATATACTAATATTATTAATTATTTAATAATATTTTAATAAAAATCTTTAAACCACACCAATAGTTAACTTTTTAATGGTGTTAACATTAATCTTTATTTTAAACATTTTGCTACCTATTAATTACAAATAAATTCCATATATTGGTTCAATACACAAATACCTTCATATTACACTTAGTTATACCTAAATTTTCCAAAGAAAACTCAACCCGGACCGACCCGACCCGACCTGGACTACCCAACACTGTTTGGCAGCGTGTTCTGACGCAGCTGCGTCAGTTTTGACGCAGGTGCGTCAAGACATTTTGTCCGGAAATTAATTTTTTTGATTGCTCGACCCTCCGACGCTCCGACAGACATAACTTCTTCATTTTAAAACATTTTTGGGTAATTCTTAAGTCCATTCTCATCCGAATTTCATGATATACAATTGCTCTTTAGATCATTAATCCAAATTCCAAACGGAAGTATCCGTAAAATCGCTCACTAGGACAGAATGAAAACTAGTTTCATAAATCCTTGATTTTAATGGTTCAAACTTGAAATAAATGAACTCTACACATTCAAAAGACACCAACTTAGTGTTGTTGTCTTCCTAACTTCTTGTTTTACAATATTCCATGGTTCAATCGTCTTTTTGAAAACTTTTTACACGAAATTTACGGAACAAACCACTTAGGGTTGAAAAACGACATCCTTTTTGGTAAAAGCTATAACTTCTTTGTTATTCATTATTTTTGAAAAGTTCAAAAAAGGTTTTTCTTTAAAACTTATAGATCTAGCTTTCTAGCCATAAAAATCCAATTTTCGATTTCTACATTTCAAAATACAACGTTAAACATAGCATGCATGGTTAGGGTTTTACCGGTAAAACATGTTATGAACTTTTCTACAACTTCTATGCATTTTTCACATACCAAATCATGTTATAAACACATAGAGCTATGAATATACATATATTACATAGTTAAATACATCTATACCATCAAAACAAGTTTTGATCGGTTAAAAATAGATTTTAACCGATCAAAAGCTATCTAGACTACAAAAACGAAATAAGAAGAAGTTGAGAGCACTTTTAAACCTTTGTGATTTATTTGCTCTCCTTCTTCTCCTACCAAAGTATGTTGTGTATCTTGAGGACATCCACCAAGACCTTCCTTAGCTTTTTCTCTCAACTCACAAGTGTATTTTTCCTTTCTAGCTAACAAATGCTCTCTCTTTAAACCATAACCCATGTAATTAATTAAACAAGCCCAATGCTTGATTTAATTAAATGTAACCTTGAATAATTAATGTTAGCCCAATGTGTTATTTAACTTAAGCCCAAACCAATTCAATGGATGAGCCCAATATATTTAATTATAGGGTCCAAGATGGAGCCCAATAGGAAGTCAAAATTGGTCAACATTGATATATATAAATACATGTATATAT
The DNA here is from genome assembly GCA_947179155.2 of Hedera helix. Lineage (NCBI taxonomy): Eukaryota > Viridiplantae > Streptophyta > Magnoliopsida > Apiales > Araliaceae > Hedera > Hedera helix. Next base: position 18,668,260 of record OX359269.1, on the reverse strand, counting down.
ATAAGAGTATATATATATAATTAAAACATTAAAAATAAACCAAAAAATAGGTGATTAAATTCCATTTTTGTTGAGATTTTAGGGGGCCCACTTGGGGTTACTTGATTTTTATGTTTCTCCTAAATCACTCCATGTCATAGTAGGTGAACCAACCCTAGTCAATCACACTGTCCATCATGTGGTCATTCAAGTTATAGTAAGCTTAATTAGCTTGTTAATTCACCAACATAGGTTGATTAGGAAGGGTTAATGATGGTTAAGGAGACTCTATACATAGAGTGCTCCACATACTTGAAATGTTTGTTAGTCATTTGCAAGTATCCTAGAGAAAAGAAAGTGAGAGCATTTGTGAGCATTTGAGAGATACACTTGGGTGTTGAGTGAAGATAGCTAGAGCTTGAGTTTGGTGGATGAAAAAAATCTTCACTACATACTTTGGTAGGAGGAGGAGAAGAGCACACAAGTCTCAAAGGTTTAAAAGTGCTCTAACCTTTTTAAATTTCATTTTTGTAGTCTAGATAGCTTTTAAACGGTTAAAATTTATTTTAACCGATCAAAACTTATTTTGATGATCTAAAAGTCTTTAACTATGTAATATATGTATATTCATAGCTTGATGTGGTTATATCATATTTTGGTATGTGTAGATTGCATAAAAATGCAAAAAATGCTCATATTGATTTTTACCGGTAAAACGTAACTAAGCATGTTGTGTTTAATATTGTATTTTGAAATGTATAAGTTGGAAATTGGATTTTAATGGCTAGAAAGTTAGATATATGAGTTTTAAAGAAAATTCAACTTGAAGCTTTCAAAAATATGGAAAAACGATGAGGTTATGGCTTTTATCGCAAAACATGTCATTTTAATGACCTAATGTACAAACAGCCCACATTGTGGCTATTTTTCATAACCAAAACTCTTTCAAAAATTTGATCCAATGATGGAATATTGTATTTTAAGAAAATACAAATCCATCGATACCAATTGTAGGTCATTTGGATTTATAGATTTCATTTTATTCAAGTTTTAATCAAAGGAGCAAAAGTTAGAAAATCTGAAAATGACAATCTTGCAGATTCTGCCACTCAAGGGCCGGGGCCCTCCTTCCTTTGTTATTTGGAGGGCCGGGGCCCTCGTCACTGTTCATAGACGGATTTTTTTAATTTCGGGTCGGGTCGATTCGTTTTAAACGGGCCGGTTCAAATCATTTAAGACCAAAATGGGTAAAAATGTTTTAAAATTAATATAATTAATTTGTAACCTAATAAAAAAGAAAATATATAATTATTTATTATGTGGATATTAAATAATAATTAAGAGTCATGAAGGTGATTAATTACTATTTAATTAATATTAAATAATAATTAAAATGAAAAGAGATAGTAACTAATTATTTATTAAGTAATAAATAAAGGGTAATATAATAAATAAAATATTATTAAATGATTAATAATATTAGAAGATGAATAAATTATTATTAAATGATTAATAATTTTAAGAGATTTATAAAATATTATTAAATAATTAATAATATTAGAAAATAAATAAAATATTATTAAGTGATTTATAATATTAGAAGATGAATAAAATATTATTAAATGATTAATAATATTATAAGATTAATAAAATATTATTAAATGATTAATAATATTATATAATAAATAAAATATTATTAAGTGATTAATAATATTAGGAGATGAATAAAATATTATTAAATGATTAATAATATTATAAGATTAATAAAATATTATTAAATGATTAATAATATTAATAAGATAGTAAGACATTTTTAAATGATTAATAATATTAGAAGAATAATAAAATATTATTAAAGAATTAATAATATTAATTGATTAATAAAATATTATTAAATGATTAATAATATTACAAGACTAATAAAATATTATTAAATTGTTAATAATATTAGATAGGTATATGAACTATATTAAATAATTAATTTAGGTTCTTTGTGTATGAAATATTATCAAGTAATGATAATATTTTCTAAGTGTTTAAATACCTGTAATTATTAAATTATGTGGTTCGCCAGAGTTATAAATGTCATTATACTTACAAGTATATGATACTAATTTAAGATTAAACTGATTTAATTGTTAGGTCCGTTTAAGGATTGTTAAATTAAATTGGTTAGCCGTAGACAACGCACGAGTCAAGTTTATTCTTAACCCTAACTTGTATTTATTGTTGCAAGTTTTCTTCAACTGTAATTACTTTGAGCAATTTAATTATTATTGAGCAAGTATCTACACTCGTAATTATTTGACAGAGCTTAAAGTGGATTAACTATCTAAAATTATTCTACATCATTATTTGTTATTATATTCGCACATAGTGCTTTTGCAAACGTTATAGTTCATTAATTCAAGAACTGTTTAAGAATGTCTAAGCTAATTATTTCGGCTAGACAATGCATATTTAAATTCATTAAATTGAATATTTTAAAAGCTTATCCAAACCAATTGTTGGTGCAGATTCTTATAGTAAGATTGAGAATAAACAACCCTAGTTAAAGGGGATTTTTATTTGTCGGAAACTGAATTTGCGCAAGAAATCTAAATGTTATGCATATACATAGGACATAAGAGGACTGATCCCCTCGAGTGTCCAGTTATTTTTATCAAGGTGTCAGATATTGTATGTCTGTTCTACCTTAGTAGCAGTTCATGGTCATTAAAGACCACTCAGCAGTAAAGAGTTAATCCATTCTTATATTGAACTTTGATTCTTGATATCTTTCACAATTGTTATTGTTGAAAACTTTGAAGTTACTTCCCTTCATCATGATATATCTTATGTTGTTGTTTATAAACTTGCTGAGCCATTTAGTTGCTCATTCTTGCTATATCATGGCTATATTTTAACTAAGCCCGAATGTTCTAAATTAGACAAAGGCAAGGGAAAAGCAAATGCGTAGATTAGTAGATGCATGCTAGATCTAAATTTCTGTTATGTAATTCCTTTGTAAATCTTTGGTATTTCCCTTAAGATATGTAATGTTACGATTAAGGTTAATAGACCTTGGGAAGTGTAGCCTTTTGATAAGGAACCTTTTGTATTATTCCGCGAAGTTTGAATACAATTTATGTATTTAATTGTTGTTAAGTATTGTACAGTGAGAACCAAACCCGAGGTTAAAGAACTCGGATTTGGGGTCGTCACAATATTAGTATGAGTTAAATTGTGGAAAATTTAGGATGATTATCTTGGATGACAATAATATAAAGTAATTAATTAAGTAATTAATTTAATTATTAAGTTTTTATATAGAGTCCATTAATTGATTAAAGCAAGCCCAATATTTGAATGGTTGAAAGTCTTATTGGTAATTATATAGAGGTCCAAAAAAATTTAAGGATCTAGCCTCATGAAGAGTCCAAGTAATTTAATTACTACTAGTGGATTAGCCCAAAAAGAATTATATGTGTTAGCCCAATATGAGAATACTTGCATGAATGTGGGTAATTAAATAAGAGAGCTCAACGAAAAGTAAACTATAAAGCCCAAACATTTAAAAGTCAAGTGATGATCAATCTGTTGGGAAAATTTCAAGGATTGATGAGTTAAAGAATTAACTAATGTAGGGTTAATTGAATAACCCTAGTTGGTAAGCAAGAGAGGACATTAACCGAACATTGGTTAATTGATAGGTGAATGAATGTAATGATGAGAATTAACCATTGATGAGTTAATTGAGTTATCCAATGTAGGAATAACTGTATGGGTATGAGTTATTATATTATAAACCCAAGTTAATGATAAAAGGTAGTTAATGAATTAAATTTAATCAAGTCGAAGTACTTGTATTAATGTGTACTAAAATCAGCACTACCATCGTGGCGGTAGGTTTCACCGCCGCAGTGGTGAAACTCTCTAGAATGTGAAAAATAGAACTACCGCCGCAGCGGTAGTAATCACCGTCGCAGTGGTGGCACATACTGTTTGAAAAATAATAGTTTATTAAATCAAATTGAAAGACTAGTAGGTATGAGCATTAGGGTTTTAATAAAATAAACCCAAGATACATTAAGTGTTAGTGATTTAATGGACTAACTCAATTAAGTAGTCTAATGGACTTATAAATAACAAGTCTAATTGGATTATGTAATTAAACTAATGTGTTTATTTTAATAAACCCAATGTAGTAGTCTTATATGATTTAATTAGTGAGCCATATATAAAATATATAGTGAGTTTAAATTAAGTTAAACTAGTCAATACTTGTTTTATTTCAAGTGTCATAGTTTGTCCATTGATTTAATTGTTGGGAGCCCAAGTGTGATGACTTAAATGAATTAACATAGTAGCCCAAATGAATTAAATTGTTGAGTCTAAAGAATGGTAATTCAAAGTCCAATTGAAATTTAATTTCAATGTCCAAAGTGGAGCCGAGCCCAATGTGCATGTATAGGTGAATATGTATACATATATTGGTGTATATATGTATGGATACTTATATAATGATATAAGACATAAAAATAAAGCCAAGTTGGTAAAAATTATTGCTATTCCCGAATTTTGAGAGGGCCCCACATGAAAATATTGAGTGTGACTTCATTTTGCTTATCTTTCACTCCAAAAGTTGCTTGCAAGCAACCTTGATTAAAGTCATTCACTCTAGTCATTCCAAGTTATCATTCCATGCAATAGTAAGTGAGTTTAAGTTCTTAATTCACCAATGTTAGTTGATTAAGAGAGTTAATGATGTAATCCTAGAGTGCTATAAATAGAGAAGAAAAAAGAAGCTAACAAGGGTTAGTCATTTGTTTATTTCACCAAGTTATAGAGAGAGAAGGTTTCTAGTGAGAAGGGAGAGCACATGTAACGACCCGGGTCAAATCCCGAGTCCGAATCAAATCATAGCAGAATAAGGCCCAATGATCTGTCTCAATAATATCTTCTTGGGTCATCTTAGCCCACCACAGGCTCACCCAAAAGGTCATGACTGAAGGTATTAATGATAGCAACTTGGGTCCTTATAAACACATCCAAATATCCCACATTAACTGATGTGGGACTGGGGTGTTACAAACTCCCACACTTAAATACCTGACGTCCCCGTCAGGCTGAACACATAGTCACACAAGGCCCAAAAACTTTGCCTCTCTAGCCATTGTGGGATAATACTAGCGGCCTATTAGGCCCGCCTTCGTGTCCCCACCTCCAGCAACCCGATCGGATGACCCGACCCGAGCTTTCGAGAGTCGGCTCTGATACCATATGTAACGACCCGGGTCAAATCCCAAGTCCGAATCAAATCACAGCAGAATAAGGCCCAATGAGCTGTCTCAATAATATCTTCTTGAGTCATCTTAGCCCACCACAGGCTCACCCAAAAGGTCATGACTGAAGGTATTAATGATAGCAACTTGGGTCCTTATAAACACATCCAAATATCCCATATTAACTGATGTGGGACTGGGGTGTTAACGACCCGGGTCAAATCCCGAGTCCGAATCAAATCACAGCAGAATAAGGCCCCATGAGCTGTCTCAATAATATCTTCTTGGGTCATCTTAGCCCATCACAGACTACCAAAAGGTCATGACTGAAGGTATTAATGATAGCAACTTGGGTCCTTATAAACACATCCAAATATCCCACATTAACTGATGTGAGATTGGGGTGTTACAAACTCCCCTACTTAAATACCTGACGTCTCCGTCAAGCCGAACACATAGTCACACAAGGCCTAGAAACTTTGCCTCTCTAGCCATTGTGGGATAATACCAGCGGCCTACTAGGCCCGCCTTCGTGTCCCCACCTCCGGCAACCCGATCGGAAGACCCGACCCGACCCGACCCGAGCTTTCGAGAGTCGGCTCTGATACCATATGTAACGACCCGGGTCGTTACAGCACATTTGAGAGTTCATCCATATTTTTCAAAGTGTTAGTGTATATTTGTAAGATAAAGGTTAAGTCATCAAGAATGATAGCTATGTTCGGGTAGATCAAGAAGATCAAAGAAGAGATCCAACCATTTTCAAGAAGAAGATTTTCTTTTAAAGGTTGAAAAGTTTTCTTAAACTAGATCTTGTTCTTTATGTTGTTAAATATTGAACTAGAAAGGTTATAAATGATGTATGATATGTATATGATGTATGTAGAGTCATAAAATATGATGGTTTAGCAACTAATGCTTGTAGCATCATGTTTGAACCAATTGAACCAAAGATTTATGAAACTAGTTTTCATTTTATCCTTATAAGCGATTTTAAGCTTAGATACGTTTGGAATTTGGATTTGTGATATAAAGAGAAGTTGTAGAGGGAGAAATTCTGATGAGAATGGGCTTAAGAATCACATCAAAATGTTTTGAAATGAAAAAGTTATGATAGTTTTAGTAAAGGAGGGTCGGGCAGTCCTCAAGTTAGGGTTTCGATAATTTTGTACCACCGCCGCAGCGGTGGTGCGGCGGTGGAAACTACCGCCGCAATGGTCAAACATTATGTCAGAGACATGTTTTAGCTATCCGGGTCGGGTCTGGTCGGGTCAAGTTTTTAGTGAAAATTTAATTTGAAATACATATAAAATTAATGTGTTTGAATACTAAACTTATATATATATAATTTATTAGTGATTTAATGGTATCTAAATGTATAAAATAAAGACTAAAGTTAACACAATTAAAAAGTTAACTATTGGTAATATTTGAATAATATTAAAATATTATTAAATGATGAATAATATTAGTATAAGATTAATATGTTATTAAATGAGTAATAACATTGGTATATACTGAAAATGTTATTAAATAATTAATGACATTAGTAAATGATTAAAATATTATTAAATAATTAATAATATTAATAAGTGATTAAAATATTGTTAAATGGTTAATAATATTAACAAGTGATTAAAATATTATTAAATGGTTAATAATATTAAGAAGTGATTAAAATATTATTAAATGGCTAATAATATTAATAAGTGATTAAAATATTATTAAATAATTAATAATATTAATAAATGATTAAAATATTATTAAATAATTAATAATATTAATAAGTGATTAAAATATTTTTAAATGGTTAATAATATTAACAAGTGGTTAAAATATTATTAAATGGTTAATAATATTAAGAAGTGGTTAAAATATTATTAAATGGTTAATAATATTAAGAAGTGATTAAAATATTATTAAATGGTTAATAATATTAATAAGTGATTAAAATATTATTAGATGGATAATAATATTTATAAGTGAGTAAAATATTATTAAATGGTTAATAATATTAATAAGTGATTAAAATATTATTAAATGGTTAATAATATTTGAATGTAGTTGTATATTATCAAATGTAGATAATATTTTGAGGTATTTGGTACATTATTAAATGTCAAAATCATTAAGTTATGTAAAAGAAGGAAGATTAATTGAATTAAACCAATGTAGATAGTCCTTTGTGACTAATTTAGACAACTGATTAAAAGTGGGTCGTATAATGACGTGTAGTGAATGTGTAATTTGGTTAAACGTACTTGACATGTTCAAAGTATATTTTTGGGCTAGGGTTTTTGTCCGGAACTTAAAGGTTCGTTTGTCGGACATCTTAAGTGTTAATAATTTAAAGTTAAGGTCTTAAGTTAAGACTAATTAATAGTCATTGTAACTAATGATTATGTCAATTTTATATATAAATTGTAGGATGAACGAATGACGCAAATAAGCGTAAATGGTAGAAGCGAACCAGATAAGTTTTTCAGGACTTGCTCCTATGTGCATTAATATGCTACAATTTGATATTATATTATTGAAATGGAGATATATTGATGATATTTGTGTTATGTGAAAAGCATGAGGCATGATTACGTGTGAAAATATGAAGCATGAATTGCTAGATGCTAGTTGATTATTATAAGAAGTATGAAACATTCATAAAATGAAAAGCATTAAATGCATGATGTAAGAATAAAATGCAGAGCATGTATAATATGTGAAGCATGTAATGTGTTATGTGTAACTGTTAAACTTGCTAAGCCGTCGTGCTCACTTTTGCTTAAAACCAACATTTTCAGATAGTGCAAGTTATTCGAGATTTTTGATAAAGATCAAGAAACAGGAATGCATACTACTTTCACTGAAGGTCTAAAAGTCTATTGTAGATATCAGTCCGAATTGGACAGGTAAAATGACTGTGTAGTATAAGACTTAGTTGGTATGTAATATGAGTGTTAAATACTCAAAATGATTGTAATAGAATGTCGTATCATGTATGATATTGAGACATACTGGGTTTGTTTAAAGATTGCGATTCTGGAATAAAAAGAGATGTTGTAGAATTATAAATAAATGATTATTTAGCAATTATAATATTGTTGTAATTCATGAACAATAAGGAAAATGTAGTACTAGTGTTGAACCGGATTCGAGGAACCCGAATTTAGGGTCGTCACAAGAACTGGTTTAGAAAGAACAGAACTGGACCCCACAAGTTAAAAAAAATCGGACCGGTTGCTTTTTTTCAAAAAATCGGCAGAATGTTTCTTGTAATATCCCAAATATTTCCAAAGTGATCTAACAAGATCTAAGCAAGGTTGTCAATTCAAAACCTAAGATAGATTGCTCAAGCATACCTTGAGCTATCTTAAAGAATATATACGACTCGAAACTACGATCGTATACAATTTTGAACGACTCAAAAATGTTTTAAAACGAAGAAGTTGTGGCCGTTTAATCGAGCCGGCCGTTTAAAAGTGACTTAAAAGTGAGTTTTTGAGTTGGACAATTTTCCAATTAATTCCACCAATGAAAATAGTCTAGTTAAGTTATTCTAAGATTTATTCAAAAAGGAAAATTTGATAAACTAACGTTCGGGGTTGCGTAACCTTTTTTGTAGGCGTTTAACGATTTCCCGGGAAACCCTAACATGGTTTCAAGGCAAGTCTTCTAATTCTTGCTATGTGTTACTTTTGTAATATTGTTAAAATGATGAATGAGAAGTGTAATGTTATGTTGTTATGTGATAGATGTTATGTGAAGTCTTTAAATAATGTTTAAAAGCCTTCTAACTGTTATGTGATATGTTTACGAGTTATGAACATGATTTATACACTTTGTGTGTCAATGTGATATAAGTTGTTGGAACGTGAGTTATATGTGATATTAAATGGAGAATTATGTTCAGTCAATGCATGTTAAAGTTTATATGAAAGCATAAACCGTGTATCTGCTGTATGTTAGACTCGCTGAGCCTTCATGCTCATTCTTGCGAATAAAACCTTATTTGCAGATTAAAGATGAACGTTAAGAAGATCATGAACTTAAAGAAGAAGCGTAGATTAGGTTTTCATGTTTATTACTTGTATTTGTATAAGTCATAATGACTGTTGTAATACGAACAAACAAACATGTAACCAAATATTGAATGAATGATATAAATTATTATCATCAGAATGTTGTTATGTATTTATTTTGATATAACCTAGAATTGTTAAGACTTAACATAGTATTGATAATGATCTACTTATCTGGATGAGGATCGATAAATAACTTGTGAGTGCTGTACATCCGAGACAGGACTAAGCGATGTTGACTGGTCAAATCCATCGTTAAGGTTCCTCGGACCCAGGTATAACTCGTTATTACTATTCTGAATACCATATAAGTAGGATTATTGATATGAAGAGATATCACTATAAACAAATATGTTTCGAATGAGAGTTTTAACTAGTTGGGTAATGTTCTGTACGCAAAGAGAATTTTGCACCGGACAAAGATACAACCATTTGTCACGGATAAAGATGCAAACATTTATCACGGGTGAAGATACAAACATTCACCACGGGATTCTCTGTTCCCAAGAGCCGTCCTAACGATTTAATACCGTGGATGTTGGAACATGTAAAGTTATAGAATATTTAAATCCTAAGGTTAAAATTAGACCGTTATATATAGTTTTATCCATTTATACGGATGAAATACAAGTTGATACTTGTATATTTATGAGACTGAGATCAAGTTAAGATCCAGGGACAAAGTTAAGAGAAATTTTTAATGTATAGTCTAAAATAAGACTAATTCAACCAATATGATTATGGGATCATTGGTTAAGTCGATAACGTATGGAGTTAATGCACAAGGTCCGCCGCATCGAAAGTGCGGAGATTTTGGGGGCGTTACAGTTGGTATCAAAGCAGTGGATTATAGTTTCGAGGTAACAAGTACCTTGGAGTATAATCTGATGGATTAAGAAGAAATGGACTTGTGAAGAGTCTGTAAATAATTAAAAGATATGCATAAATCTTATTAAATCTTAATACATAAAAATTATTATGTGAAAGAAATATAATGAATAAAGATAAACTCTTTACGAGAATATCTGAAGCTAAATGAACTCATAATGAGTTCTCAAAGCAAGCAATAAGATAAAATAATCTTATTAGTTTTTGTGTTAAACTATTTCATCAAAATGAAATGGTAAGTTTGGTATTATGTGTAATTATACCTAAGAAAAGGGATGAGTAAACTCATAAGGAATGTAAATGATAAAGAAATGAATTCAGGAAATTCATAAGATAGTTAAAGAACGATTAGGGATTTCAATAGAAAACTCATATTAGTAAAACTGAGTAGGACGACTCTCTTATATGGGAAAGAGTTTAATATGCTTCAGAGAACCGATCTAACTACACTGTTGGTATGAATGATTCATGGTCAGTGTTCTCAAAGCGGGTTACACACTGAATGAAATCATTTGAGGATAGTGTTGATGAGACGGGGAACTGAGTCATTAGTTCTTGGGTGCATCTGCGGCCATGATCGGTTACTATTTCAGATTGCGACCCCCCGCGATCTGTCACTTTCCAACTTTTTCTCTCCCACTTTTTCGGTTTTCCTCGTCCCAAGTCGATTTTCGCGTCTTTTTGGACTCTTTTTGCTAAATCTGCTCCGATTAAATCAGTCTACGTACTTTGGATAACGTTTTAACTCCTTTTTCTTTGATTTTTGTTTTTGTTTGGCTATACATTTACTTGTTTGAATGTTTTAACTTAGCAATGCATGTCTATATGAGATATTTGTGTTAATCGCTGCATATATAAATAACGGGTCTTGTAGACATGCCTTATTATTTTGGAAATTTTATTGTTTAAGTCATTTTATGCTCACGACGCATCATTTTCACTTGCATTTGGAATTTGTTGATTGTCTGACTTGGTTAAACATGCCTAAATGTGAATGGGATGCCCATTTTACAAACGAAACTCTGCCGAAATTTTGGGAAATCTAGCGCACCCTTAGGGACTCATTCATGCATTTTCAATTACATATCATTATAGATAAACATGCTATGCTGCCCTATTAGTTAGCAATATGCAATGAGCTTTTTGAAAGATAACGGGCTAAGGATGTACCTCTTTTCCGTGATGTCGTTTCAGCTATGGATCCTGATGTTAGCAGTAGTTCTACAGTGCCCCGGGTTGCTGGGGTCCGTCGACGTAGAGCGATCATCTCGGCTCCGGCCCCGATCCTGACTCGTCATTCCCGTAGACTGACGGAGTCTGTCATTCGCCCAGTCCGCCCTGATGTCGGTGAGGATGCCCCAGCTGAGGCAGAGGCGAGTCCTTCTGGCACAGCGGCCCCTCCCCCCATGCGTCGGATCCTACCAGGGGCCCGTGCTAGGATATCGGATCTGCTTGGTCCTGATCTTAGTAGTCACCCATCAGCCTACCTTGCGGTTAACGAGGTATATCCGTTTGTTTAAATTCATTCAAACTCTCATGGTTACCTTGATTGACTGTTTGGTGGTTGTCACAGGTTCCTGAGTTTACCCAACCTCGGGGTAATTGGTTCAATATTTATACCTTCTACCATGCGCTGCATCCTGACTATCGCGGGATGGTAGACTCTTGGGGCTTCAGACATTTTTTTACCATCGCCCCTCGTCGGTGTCCCTGGGGCTACATGTGGGCATTGTCTGAGCGGTGGTTTCACCAGATCCAGTCGCTTCATCTTCTGGATTGTGAGCTGCTGCTGACACCTCTTGACTGGCGCTATATCACCGGGGTGGAGTTCTCTGGTCCCCGAGTTCCCCTGAAGCCAGATATCACCCCCGCAGCCGTTCGATCCTTGTTGGGGTACTCTCCTCAGGATAAGGTCTTTAAGGCCCGCAACATTCGATCAAGAGCTTTGGCTGTGGATGCTATCGGAGGGGTCCTTTCTGAGCCATTCCTTGAGGACCGATCTGCTCGTGACTTTCTACTCCGACGTTTGTTTCTGACCATCATGAGGGCTATTTTCTGGGGAACAACTCCTCGACCATCCATTTTAGTATCGTCGGAGCCACCCGGGATGTTGACCGGATCGAGGACTATGATTGGGGTTCCTTCACCTTTGCCTACTTCCTCCACGGTCTTCGCCTTCGCTCAGAGGGACAGACGGATGCCTGACTCGGATTCTACCCCTTTCTGCTGGTACGTCTTTTTTATTCTATCGTCTTTAATTTGTTTCATTACTTTGTCTTTTCCTGGTACTTATGCCCCTCCCGTTTTGTTTATCAGTTCTGGGCTTACGAGAGGCTACCCTGCTTGCGGCCGGTTACTACCCTCGGTCCATAGACTTATCCCATGGGTCGTTGGTGGCATCACAGTACCCTTGAGGAGACCTCAGTGTCGGATAGCTTCGCCCACTATCGACTGCAGTTGGAGCTGATCTCATCAGCGGACGTGACCTAGGTTCCCTACACTGCGGATCACCTGGCGGCTGGCTTTGCCAGTGGTTTTGCCGCGGACCATGAGTTTGCCTTGTCCACTCGCCGTATTCCATTTTTAACCTATGGTGGATGGGAGCTGTATTTGGGGGAGCGCGCCATCAGATGTATTTCCGGGGAGGTCCGTGTCCCTTTTGCCCCTCCTTCATGGAGATTTTGGCTCATGGGTGCCCATCTTCCAGATGCCCTGATGGCCGGGGAGGATGGATACATGCTGTCTGATGGTCTTTAGACGAGCGAGAACTTTAGTGCCTGGTGGAAACCCCGCACTATCGGGCCTCAGACCCGGGCCACCTTCTTCCTTGGAGACCTGGTTCACGGGTCGGTGATGATGACAAATTGGATGGAGTGTGTTTGGGTCTCCACCCATTCCAGATTGCCTCCTTGACTCGGCGGCTGGATCAGTTGTCTTCCTTTGTTCGGAGCTTGGCTCGGGATCCAGAGGAAGCTTATGCCGCAGACCCGTATGAATCCGATTTTGGTACGGGTCCCGTCCCATCGGATGCCCCAGTTCCGCCTTATTCCTGCCCAAACCTGAACTTTGAGGCTGAGGCTTCCATTCCCCGGGATTTGGGTCCTGCAGATCAGTTCGAGGATGGCGCCTTTATCGATAGCATATAGTTTACCGACTAGATTCAGATAGGCTAGGACCCCTGTATTCAAACCTGCTCGTTTTATTATCATTTTTATCACTTCTTGTATTATGTACAGAATTATCTTTATTTTATGCATGACCTTTTATTTATGATGGTTCATTTATCCTATTATAACCTGTATGATGCATGAGTTATTATATACATGGATAAAGAATTGACCCCTGTACAGTCTTTTTGATACTGTTTTTACAGATGTCGTCATTTGATGTGGTTCACGTGGGCCCTCGCACCCCCTTGGGGATCATTGGTAGGCTCCGTCTGTGGCTAGATAGTTTGTTACCCTCCGACCGGATCATCGCAGAGGGTCTTCTGGGACACTCCTTGTCTCTTCTATCGTTCCAAGTGCCCCCGAGCTTTGTTGACGGCATTCTCAGCTGTTGGATTCCGGATAGGCATGTTTTCAGGTTTGGACTGGATTATCTGACCCCCGCCCTTGAGGAGTATGCTCGCTTCACTGGTTTGTCGGTGGATGGTCCTTGCGCCCGGGTTACCTCCGGCCATATGCGCCATCAGTTCCTGACTTTTACAGGCCTGCGGAGGACAGCTCTGCTATCTGTGATCTCTTCGGGCCACCTGGTTCCTTTACTCTTCTTGGTTGACAGATTTGGCTCGGTGGATAGCTTCTCTTTATTCTCCAGTGATTTTTCGGCTGAGAAGCGTTGGGGCGCTTTGAGAGTGGATGTCCTGATGGCCTGCGTCATATCAGTTCTATATATGCCTGCCGGAGACGATCTGTTGGACATGCGGGTCATTGTAGCGGTCCAGGCCCTTCAGGAGGATCATACCATCCTTCCCATGATACTTGCAGAGACTTACAAGTCGGTTTTGTATTGTCATTCCTTCCCTGGACGAATATTCAGATGAAGCTCCACTTTGTTATATGTCTGGTTTATGAGCCACCTCAGACCCATCGGGCAGTTCCGCCGACACGGGTTTTATTTCAGCCACAGCTTGGCCATGTAGTTCTCATTTCGCCCCCAGCGATGCATTGATGCGGTTTCATGGAGAGAGTTTTTATCGGCCATTGAGGAGTCCTTCCATCTCCTGATCTACTCGGGTTATTGCTCCTTCATGAGCTTCTTGACTCATGTGCCCCCTTTTGACTTTCTCCCTCTTCCGGGTTTGAGAGGGGTGACGACTTATCATCCCTTAGCTATTATGGGGCAGTTTGACCAGATGCAGGATCTTCATCTTTTTGCGGGTGCAGCTGACTACCGATTTCTTATATCGATTCAGACGGAGAGGGAGATGCTGAGAGTATATGATCTTTAGTCTCACAGGGTCTCGGCCGAGTTCAGGGATAGTCATCCTAGTCAGACACCTGATTATCTGCGATGGTTGCGGGGAGATTCTGATATTGCTGATTGTGACCAGATTAGGGTATTGGATGGTTCTCGAGGATTTTTCCCATATGGTACCAGTTCAGACGCGGTTATTCCCCCGGAGTTTTTAGAATTAACGTCCAGATTTGATGTTGAGGATGTTCCTGCTTCGGTACATGTCCCTCACCCCGATTCGGCGGATCGTATCCAAAGACTAATGATTGAGAGTACCAGGCTCCGGTCTGCCTTGAGTGTTACAGAGATTGAGAGGGATACTGCCTATGCCGAGAGGGATACTGCCTATGCCCAGCGGGATGCTGCTGTACTAGCCCGGGATCCCGCCCTTTCTGCCAGAGATAGCATCACTGAGCAGGTCAGAGTTATCATGGAGGCCCATTCTGCGACTGTTAGTAGTGCTGCTGCTCTTTTGGCTCAGATTGACATGATGGGACAGTAGATTGCAGGCGAGCCTGAGGTTTATGATGCATCGACTATTTTGTCTATCCTGCTTCAGCTGGTTTCTGACCTGTAGATGATTTTATTTCCTACACAGATTATGTCAGTTTCATCACTATTATTTAAAAGATAGACTTTGTAATAAAAATGTTTTGTATATATAGAGAAATATTTATGGTTTAGTCATTTTCCCTTTTTGATGTATCGTCGCCCTCCATTGGATCATCATTTTATCCGGCCGATTATGATTTTGATATATTGCCTTCGTTCTTTTCTCAAGTCTTGATTGGGATTCCACAGATATTGCCGCACGACCCTTTGATTTCATCGGAGTGAGTCTTGGATTTTTTAGGCTTACTATTGGCTGGTTTTAGGTAAGATTTGGAATGTATTTATTAAAGTAGGGTTTCTGGCTTTTTGGAAATGGGTTTGGTATAGGGGCGAGGTTTTTTATTTTGTAGAGAATAGACCGCGCCATGATGGCTGCCTACGTACTCCCACAAGGTCAGAAGATTAGGTCCTACGTAGTTCAAGTTACAAAGGGGGATAGAGAAAAGAGAGATTTTTTATTTTTTTATTTTTTTAAGCATAGAACCGTTTCACTAAGTCAGAATTCAGGGGCTGCAGAAACACCTCGCCATCCATTTCTTGTAGGATGAGGGCCCCTCCGGATAGGACTTTCTTGATCACAAAAGGTCCTTCCTAATTTGGCGCGAACTTCCCTCTTGCTTTGTCTTGACAGGGCATGACCCTCTTTAGCACAAAGTCATTTTCTTTGAACTTTCGGGACCGTATCTTTTTGTCGTACGATCGAGAGATGCGCTGCTGATACAACTGACCGTGTAATATAGCAGCCACACTCCTTTCATCTATTAGGGCTAATTGGTCGTACCGACTTTGTATCCAATCCTCCTCGTCAATCTGAGCATGG
This sequence comes from Hedera helix, assembly GCA_947179155.2. Classification (NCBI taxonomy): domain Eukaryota; kingdom Viridiplantae; phylum Streptophyta; class Magnoliopsida; order Apiales; family Araliaceae; genus Hedera; species Hedera helix. Next base: position 18,652,163 of record OX359269.1, on the reverse strand, counting down.
AGCAAAATTCGGAGGGATGCCATCTCCATCTCAACTGGCAAAACGGTCTCCATCTCATATACCAAGGCGTAAGGAGTTGCCCCTGTAGACGTACGAACTGATGTCCGATATGCAAACAGTGTGAGGGGCAGCAAATCTGGCCATCTCCGATGATTGGCAGACATTCTCGCCATAATCCTCTTTATATTCTTATTCGCCGCCTCCACGACCCCATTCATTTTCGACCTATAAATGACAGAATTGAGATGCTTGATCTTAAATTGGTCGCATAACTCTTTCATAAGGGCGTTGTTCAGATTCTTGGCATTGTCGAAAACCAAGATTTCAGGCTGTCCGTACCGGCAAATGACATTGTTCCTGATGAAACTGACTATGATTTCCTGTGTTACTTTGGGGAAAGAAGCTGCCTCCACCCATTTAGTGAAATAATCAATCATTACTGTGACGACCCCAAATCCGGGTTCCTTGAACCTCGGATCCGGTTCAACACGAGTACAACTTTTTCTTTATTGTTCATGAATTACAACAATATTATAATTGGTAAATAACCATTTATTTACAATTTTACAACATCTCTTTCTATTCCAGAATCGAAATCTTTATACATTCCTAGTATGTCTTAATATCATACATGATACGACATTCTATTACAATCAACTTGTGTATTTAACACTCATATAACATACCACCTAAAGTCTTATACTACACAATCATTTGCCTGTCCAATTTGGACTGATATCTACAATGGTCGTGCTAGACCTTCAGTGAATATAATACGCATTCCTGTTTCTTGATCCTTATCAAGACTTCAAATACTTGTACTATCTGAAAATGTTGGTTTAAGCAAGAGTGAGCACGACAGCTTAGCAAGTTTAACATTTACACATAACACATTACATGCTTCACATATGCACTGCAATTTATACTTACATCATGCTTTTTATGCATTTCAGTTTATGTCATACTGCTCATGCATCACATATAACATATAGCATTTCATGCTTCATATTTTACATGTAATCATACCTCATGCATATCACAATTATCATCAATATCATTCTATTAACAATTTAATAACACATCATAGCATGTCAAGGCACATAGGAGCAAGTTCTGAAAAACTTGACTGGTTCGCTTCTACCAGTTATGTTTATTTGCGTCTTTCGTTCAACCTACAATTTATATAGGAAATTGACATAATCATTAGATGCAATGACTATTACTTAGCCTTTATATAAGAGTCTAACTTTAAATTATTAACTCTTAAGATGTCCGACAAATGAACCCTTAAGTTTCGGACAAAACCCTAGCTCAACCCCAGTTAGACATGTCGGGTATGCTTATCTAACTTACACCTTCACTACACGTTATTCGTACGACTTGCTTTTAATAAGTTGTCAAAAATTTAGCCACGAATTGACTATTTACATCTGTTTAATTTAATTAAATATTCTTCTTTTTCATAACTTAATGATTCGGACATTTAATAATGTACCAAATACCTCAAAATATTATCTACCCTTGATAATATACAACTACATTCAAATATTATTAACCATTTAATAATATTTTAATCACTTATTAATATTATTAATTATTTAATAATATTTTAATCCCATATTAATATTATTAACCATTTAATAATATTTTAAACACTTATTAATATTATTAATTATTTAAATAATTATTAATATTATTAATTATTTAATAATATTTTAATCACATATTAACATTATTAACCATCTAATAATATTTTAATCACTTATTAATATTATTAATCATTTAATAATATTTTAATTATTTATAAATATTATTCACCATTTGATAATATTTTATTCTCTTATTAACATTATTAACCATCTAATAATATTTTAATCACTTATTAATATTATTAATCATTTAATAATATTTTAATCATTTACAAATATTATTCACCATTTGATAATATTTTAATCTCTTATTAACATTATTAACCATTTAATAATATTTTAATCACTTCTTAATATTATTAATCATTTAATAATATTTTAGTCACTTACTAATATTATTCACCATTTAATAATATTTTATTCACTTCTTAATATTATTAACCATTTAATAATATTTTAATCATTTATTAATATTATTAACCATTTAATAATATTTTAATCACTTCTTAATATTATTAATCATTTAATAATATTTTAATCACTTACTAATATTATTAATCATTTAATAATATTTTAATCACTTACTAATATTATTCACCATTTAATAATATTTTATTCACTTCTTAATATTATTAATCATTTAACAATATTTTAATCACTTATTAATATTATTAATCATTTAATAATATTTTGACCACTTATTAATATGATTAACCATTTAATAATATTTTAATCTCTTATCAATATTATTAACCATGTAATGCTATTTTAATCATTTACAAATGTTATTCACCATTCAATAACTTTTTAATCATATACTAATATTATTGATCATTTAATAATATTTTAATAATCTTCAAATAATACCAATAGTTAACTTTTTAATTGTGTTAACTTTAGTCTTTATATTACATATTTAGTTACCAATTAGTTACTAATAAACTTCATATATTGGTTTAGTATTCAAACCCATTCATTTTACACTTATTTCAACTTAAATTTTCATTAAAAACCCGACCCGGACCGACCCGACCCGACCCAGAAAACTTACACATTCTGTTTTGAAAGCCGGGGCGCTCAACTGGGCGCCGGGGCGTCCAAAACAGAAGCAAAACCCTAAAAATGGGCTGTTCGACCCTCCGACGCTCCGACAGCCATAACTTCTTCATTTTAAAACATTTTGGGGTGGTGCTTGAGTCCATTCTCATCCGAATTTCCCCCTCTACAACTTCTCTTTAGATCACAAATCCAAATTCCAAACGGAAGTGTACTAAAAAGGGCTCACAAGGACAGAGTGAAAACTAAAATCACAAATCCTTGGTTTTAATGGTTCAAACTTGAATAAAATAAACTCTACACATCCAAATGACACCAACTTAGTGTTGTTGTCTTCCTAACTTCTTGTTTTAAAATATTTCATGGTTCAATCACATTTTTGAAAATATTTTGACAAGAAATTTAAGATCGAACCATCTAGGGTTTTACCGATAAATCGTTATATGGACTTTCCTTCTAATTCTTTGTGTACCACCCATAGAAATACATGTATTAACTATATCAAACCATGAATATACCTATATATCATAGTTTTAGACTTCTAGATCATCAAAATAACTTTTGATCGGTTAAAAATATATTTTAACCGTTTAAATCATATCTAGACTATAAAAATGAACTAAAGAAAGTTTAGAATACTTTTTAACCTCTTGGACATGGATGCTCTTCTTCTTCTCCTTCCAACGTATGCTATGAAGCTATGTGCCATCCACCAAGCTCATCCTCTAGCAATCTCCTTCAACTCACAAGTGTTTTCTTGTTTTTCTCTCCAAGAGCTCTCTTTTATCTCTAGAAATTCTAGACAAATGGCTAACAAACATAGCCAATGTGTGGAGCACTATATTTATAGCACACCCTTAATCATCATTAACTCTTACTAATCAACTAACATTGGTCAATTTATGGGCTAATTGTAATTACTATTGGAGTGATTGACCTTGTGAATGACAAGGTGATTGACTTACATCAAGATAACTTCCAAGCAAGCAATGGAGTAAAGAAAAAGCAATCATTCTCCAACACTTAACTAATGTGTGGTTAAAGCTCTTACTTTTGTAACCTAGGTTAACTTAACTATCAATCATGGTCTCAATTGATCATCCACACATCTTCCAACAATTAACCACAATGTGGTTAACTTACTAACACATCAAGTGACCTAGGGTTGATCTACCAAATTCAACTTTAGTTAAAACTTCTCATCCTTCAACAATTAACCAATGCTTGGTTAACTCTCACCAAATATGTATACATATTTTATATGTCTACACATTCTTTCAACACAACTTAACCCAAAGAAGGTTAATTCATTTAACCAACATTGGTTAACTCTCTACCAATTCATATACTTTCAACACATATATCTCTACATATTCACCAATAACCTTTTATTTAAATTACATCATAGCTTGAATTGACCAATTTAACTTGAATACAAGCAACATACATTTTTCCATCACTTAACCAACATATGGTTAAATATTTACATTATACATATATAGTATATATGTATATACTTTGACTAATTAATTGCTTCTATGACATGAATTTTAGCTAGAGTGTGGTTATTACATTGAGTAACTTAGAAGCAAACACTTGGCAATATTCACCCATCTTTTAACTCATGTATAGTTAACCTACTAACACAATATGTAACCTAGGATTGACATTATAACCCACCTTGGTCAATTATCTACAGTATGTATATATATTAATACATTTCCCAACATCTAACTCAAGTGGAGTTAACTCTCTACAATCATGTAACCCATGGTTACTAATTTCTATCTTGGTGAATTATATACATACATAATTGTATTTATAATATTCTTCTTACAACTAACCCATGCATAGTTAAATCTTTAATTTATTTACTACCTAGGGTTACTCAATTAACTCTTCCATAGTTAATTCTCATCATCACATTCATTCACCTAACAATTAACCAATGTTTGGTTATGAAAGTAGTATACACACAAGCCAATCATATTTAATATGATGTAGCATGTACTTTGTAATCTTATTCAATTATTAATAAAAGTTTATTTATACAAAGGCATTTTCTATATCCATATTTAATAAGATAATATTAATTGTGATAAACCCATAGTTGTTGAGCAATGCTTTTAGAATCATGATGATGATCATGCTAATGAGATCTAAATTCAAGATAGCTCAAAACTAAAATTGTTCCTAATCATGGGATCACTAAAATGGGGATTAGTGAATCCGGATAGATTAGTACATACTATGCTTGCTCTTATGAAGAGGATGATTGATCTCATAATCATTTGTGTAGAGACACTAAAGCAAGTATGTAGGTGCTTATTAGAGAATAAGTTCACTGAATGTGACTCGCTCAAGGAACACCTAATGGAGTCTTACTTGCCTGTCAATAGGAGTTCCTTTTGTGATAGTAGTACAAGTGATCCTTGGACTTGAGATCATCATAGTATCTTGTGTATGATGAATTATGTTTTGACATATTCCTTAAAACCCTTAGGTTGTATCAAAGGGTATGATCGGATATAATAAGTCATACATGGAGATAGGTGAATGATCAACAAAGAATCTACCACTTCTAGTAAAAGAAGAGAATGTCCTATGCGATTCGATAAATGACAACTCAGTAGTCCTTGGCCAAGGCAGAATGAAAATTAGAAAGTAGTTTCTAATTTAAATTAATTAGAGTTATTCATTTAAGGATCGAAATGCATATAATCAAATAAAATAAGACTTGACAGTTATACCATGTCTTATATTTGATTGGGACGTTGTGAGGTAGAAGGATTGAATTGTACGGTAACTATTTGCTGAATAGGTTCTTTTGTGATTAAATGTTGAAATCTATATTATCTGAAAAGTCGTTGATCGCTAAGGGGGCTTACCCTTATTATGGAATAAATATTATTTATTTAAATGAATTAAATAGTTTAATTTATTTAATAAATAAGATTAGAATAGTTCTAATTAATTTATTCTATAACCGGTTTAATATGGAGAACCTAAAGGGTCACACCGCAAAAGGAAAATAATTATTTAAGAAGTAAATGGCATAATTGTAATAATAAATTAAGTATATTTAATTTATACTATGTTGATAGAATAAATAAAATAACTTAATATTTATTATTTAGTATTTTGGAAATACTAATTATAAATTAATAAGAGGAGTCTTATTATTATTATTATTACTATTATTATTATTATTTAGTTCCTAAATGGTTTAGGAATTAATTAATAAGAGTACTCTCATAATTGATAATTAAGTTCCTAAATAGTTTAGGAATTATAATTATTATATTAAATTAATTAAGATCCTAATTAGATTAGGAGTTTAATTAAAAACCCTATTCCTAAAGGTGTTAGGAGGGTTTACTAAGTCTATAAATAAGAGAAGTCTTATTATGGATTAGGGTTACACACATACACTTCCACAAGTTTTGGGAGAGTACTCACATATTCTCTAGAGAGAGAAAACTAGGGTTTGCCATCACCCACTTCTTGAATTATTGTTATTCCTTGGTGGATCACCTCTAGAGGCCAAACACTTGGGTGACTAACATTGATCGTTGGAATCCAATCGGTGAAATTCAAGGAGATCGTGAAGGATTTGGAGGTGAACTTGTACCCGTTGAAGCTTTGAGTTCTACAAGGGTATATCTCTAACTTCTTCTTTATTAATTAATAATTGTGCATAAAGGTCGATCCTGAATTATGGTTTGTAAAATTTTTAAATTTGATTTTACCATGCTTCCGCTATTTTGTGTAATTTGATTGCGTCTATGATTTTTACAAACCAATAGGTTAATGCTCTCTCTTGTCTACCAACTAGGGTTATTCAATTAACCCTATATTAGTTAATTCTCTACACTTAACCAAATTTCTAAACACTTTGACCATCAATTGACTTTTTAAATGTTTGGGCTACATGAATTACTTTGCATTGGGCTTTCTTATTTAATTACTTGGGCTACTCAACACAACTCACACATCTTCCATAACTTAGGCTAGGTAATTTATTTAATTGGACTACCACCCAATTATATACAATACTTGCCAACATTAATTAATTGGACTTATATTAATTACCTCTTGGACTATTAATCAACATAACATTTGGGCTTATTATTTAATTACCCACTTCATACCAATATTCTCATATTGGGCTAACATCTATAATCATTTTGGGTTAGTCCACTAGTAGTAATTAAATTACTTAGACTCTATACAACAACTTAATAATTAAATTAATTACTTCTTAATATTGTCATTCTAGGCAATATTCCACTTCTCTACTTGTTACTCATAACTTTAATTCATGACTTAAATAATTAACTCAATTAATTATATTACATGACTTTCCTTTTTAATCCATACTTAAACTAATTAATCATATTAGTTTTATTGAGTATTTAATTTACTTCACACATCATCTTGTTTGATTAGCAAACTCAACTCTAGGTATATATATAAATATTAATATAAACACCTTCACTTCTCAATTGAATTTATTTTCTTAATAAATTCTCTACATGCATCATTACAATAGTTCCACATTTAATTTCTAACAAATAAATTATGTTAAAAAATAAATGTTCACCTATTTTCTATACATCTTACTTCTCAAATTCTAGGTTTTAAATATTAACCTTTAATTAAATCAATTAAGATCTTATATAAAATCTTGAAAATATCTGGGATATTACAATTACAAAAATGAACCGGTGGCCATTGCTCGCTTTGGGCTCCACGGGTCCGATGACATCTATACCCCATATGGAGAAGGGCCAAGGGGAAGTCATACAATGCAGTTCATTAGAAGGTGCATGAATCTCATTACCGTGTGCTTGGCATTGGTAACATCGCTTGACATGATCATCACAGTCGGCCTTAAGTGATAGCCAGTAGTGCCCCGTTCTCAAAATCTTCTTGGCTAACATTAGTCCACTCATATGTGGCCCACATATCCCACCGTGTACTTTGCCCATGATTTTCTGTGCTTGAGTTTCATCTACACATCGCAACAATCCCAAGCCAACATCTCTCTTATACAGGGAATCTCCGCTTAAATAGAATTTCATTGCCATCTTCTGGATTCTTTGCCTTTCCGTTTAGTTCGCCTGGTCGGGGAGAAATCTATCCCTTAAGTATTCCCGAATGTCATGATACCAAGGCTGATTTGGGTGAACCACTTCCTCTGATAACTCTGCGATGTGCTCTTCGTAAGCGGGAGCATTCTGCATCGTTATTTCAATCTGGGGAGTGGCTTTGCTTTTGAGCACGTGGACTAACGAAGCCACGGTGGCCAATGCATCGGCAAAGTTATTCCGCCCCCTGGGAATGTGTCGGAAGGCTATGTCTTCAAATTCTTTCATTAATCGGATCACACACCCGTGGTACGGAAGTAACCGAAGCTCCTTAGTGCCATACACCCCTGTTGCCTGTCTGATTACCAACTCTGAGTCTCCGAACACGGCTAATCTTTTCACTCCCATATTGTGGGTGAATCTCAGCCCCAATATACATCCTTCATATTCAGCCGTATTGTTCGAGTTACTGAACTGTAATTTGGTGAGAACAGGGTATTGTTCGCCCGTAATGGAAACCAGGACTGCTGCAGCTCCAGCCCCTTCAGCATTCATGGCACCGTCAAAATACATTTTCCAAAACTGCCCTTCGTCATCACACCTCGTATGTTGGACCCACAATATGTCTTCACCCGGTAGAGGAGTTTCTAAAGGCTCCATTCCTCCTGTCGGCATCTCTGATAATTGATCTGCAATCCTCTGCCCCTTTACAGCCTTTTGGGTAACATAGAGGATGTCGAACTGTTGTAAGATTAACCGCCACCTCGACAATCGACAATTCAACATTGGTCTCTCAAATATATATTTCATGGGGTCAATTCGAGAGATCAAATAGGTGGTGTGTCCATGCAGGTAGTGTTGTGATCTTATAGCAGCCCACGCTAAGGCGCAACATGTTCTTTCGATTGCTGTGTAATTCTGCTCACAGTTGCTGAATCTCTTGCAGAGGTAATAAATGGCATGCTCCTTGCCTGATTCATTTTTCTGCCCCAGCATACAACCCATCGCCATGTCGTTCACTGATATATACATGAAAAGAGGGATCCCGTCCTTCGGAGGTACCAGCACTGGCGCCTCTGTTAATTGCCTCTTAATGGTCTGAAAGGCCTTTTGGCATTGACTGTTCCACTCTCGGGAGGCATCCTTCCTTACCAGTTTAAAGATCGGTTCACAGGTGGTTGTCAGATGGGATATGAACCGACTGATGAAGTTTATCCTCCCCAAGAATCCCCTTATCTCTTTCTCTGTATGAGGTGCTGGCATATCCACAATGGCTTTGATCTTAGCCGGATCCAGTTCAATGCCCCAATTACTCACCAAAAACCCAAGGAGCTTGCCCGACTGAACTCCGAAGGCACACTTTGCTGGATTGAGCTTCAAATTATACTTCCTGAGCCGATCAAATAGCTTCTTTGAGGTGAGTCACATGGTCAGATTCCACCCTTGATTTCACAATAATGTCATCCACGTAAACCTCTATCTCCTTATACATCATGTCGTGGAATAAAGCCATCATTTCCCTCTGATAAGTGGTTCCTGCATTTGTGAGGCCGAAAGCAAGTCGTCTATAACAAAACATGCCCCAGGGGGTGATGAAAGCAGTCTTTTCTCGGTCCTCCTCCGCCACCATTATCTGATGATATCCCGCGAAACAATCGACAAATGAATACATTTCATACTGAGCCGTATTATCTACCAAGATGTGTATGAAAGGCACTGGGAAATTTTCCTTGAGACTGGCCTTATTCAGATCCCTATAGTCAACGCAGACTCTCACCTTTCCTCTGGGCTTCGCCACTGGGACTATATTGGAAAGCCATTTTGGGTAAGTGGACACCATGATGATTCCAGTCTTGAATTGCTTGACTATCTCTTCCTTTAAGCTCCACTCCGATTTTAATTTTCTCAGCGTCTGCTTAACTGACCTGAAACCCTCCTTGATGGGCAACTGATGTACCACAATATCCGTGGACAACCCGACCATGTCTTCATGTGACCAAGCAAACACATCCTCATATCGACTCAAAAGCTCAGTTACCTCTGCTTTCTGGTTGGGGGTCAGGTCTGCCCCAATTTTCAACTCTTTGGGATTTTCAGGGGTTCCTATATTGATGGTAATGGTTTGGTCGAGGTTGGGTTTGGGTTTATCCTCGACCCACTCTTTGATTTCCTTGGGAGTGTCGTCATCATCTGCTTCATTCTTCTCAATTCCCATCAAATCGAAATCCAATTCTATATCAAAATCATAATCGTCTTTCAAATTTGGAAAATCGTTTGTTAGGCTAGAATAATTCAAATCGGTACACCCTTTTCTGGATACTACTGGTTGCATGGTCCAATTCTTGGGGATCACTTCAGTTTTAAAGCTAGTGATGGAGGGGGTCTCTGCATCTGGAACCTCCTCAATGATTGCGGCGACTTGGCCTCGGTTTTTGTTCATACTTTCCTTGGGAACTTCTAATACAGCCCAATTGATGAAAGGCATTATCTGCTTGCCTTCAGACATTTTCTCTTTTCCCTTCTCATTGGGCACTGACTGCCCCGGGAGAAGACACTTTATCTCAAACTGCTCCATGATTTATTGCAAAAATTTCTCCTGCTGGGCCAATCCTTTGGCTGGTGGAGCCTCCACCTTATCTTCTGCTTCAGACACAGGCTTGATTGTCTTCGAGGAGTACTCATTGTTGGTTCTTAGGATTGGGACTCCGGCTATCCGAGTGGGAATCTTCTTGTATGAGTTCTTCAGCCTTATACCTCCGTAATATCCTAGCCCTGCCTTGCCTGACTGTACCGGTATCTGGATGGACTCGGTGATCCCTTGACCGTTCTTGCCCAATCCTTGCCCTGGCTGGTAGTTCATCGCCATCATTTCCTGGGCAACAAACGTGAGCTTTGGAGAAATTTTAGGCTTTAAAGTCTGAGCTCCCAACTGCCGGTACTGGGGGGTACTAATCTCGAATGCCTGGTAGCTGATTGGTTCGACTGATTCATCTATATGGATCACAGGCATGCCTTTCACAGAGGAAACAGGGTAGTCAGGCTCTGCGGCAATTGTTACCAAGTTCCCGTCAACGACGAATTTTATTTGCTGATGCAGGGTGGAGGGGTTGCCCCTGCCATATGAATCCAGTGCCTCCTTAGCAACATGTTGTAACTGGCAGTGATATCTAGTACCTGGAAGGAAATGTCAAAAGTATAGGGCCCGATCTCCACTGGTAGCTCTATTTCCCCTACTGTGTCCTTTCTAGATCCGTCGAAAGCCCGCACTACCACTTGGCTGGCCTGCAGGCGCTTGGGGTTGATTCTCATTTTTTTCAGAGTACTATACGGGCAAATATTCAAAGCTGATCCACCATCAATCAATACTCCATTCATCACATACCCAGAGGAGATGACCGCTATGTGCAACGGCCTACGGAGTCCTCTCCCCTCCTCGGGGATGTCGTCGTCGGTGAACGAGATCACGTTGTTGTCCCACAGATGGCCCATCAAATGGCCGAATCTATCCGTACTAATTGATTTGGGGACATGAGCCTCTTGCAGGACTTTGCTTAATACACGATGATGATCATTGGACGCCAATACCAGGTCTAAGATTGATGTCAAGGGCGGTTGCGCCTTCAGTGTCTTAACCATCTTCGCCTCGCTGTGATTCATTTTCTCCCAGAACTCCAAGGCTTTCTCCTCCGAGATTCTCCCCTTTTCTTTCTTCATGCTCTCAAGGACTCACCTTGGTAAATACAAAGGATTTCCCCTAGAGGCCACTGACTCACAACTGGCTTCCCCTTCTGACTTTCCCCCGTAGTTCCACGGAACAGCCTTTAGACTGGTAATTGGCAATTGTGACCTGGCTGTTATAATAAGGGGTCTTGGAACTGACAACCGGATAGGCTCCCTTTTGGTACCCTGGATTACCCCAGGCAACTTGAGTGGCTCACTTCGCGTGCCCTCCTGGGCCTTGGTCATAGCAACCACCTCATCAATTTTTCTCACGTAACTTAATTTCAAAGGACCTTCCGCACCGCTGGTTTCAACTATGTTTACGCCTCCCCCATTATGCTCGGGAAGAGGATTGGACTTTACGTTTGGGGGCTCCGGCTGTTCTACCACGAGTTCCCCTCTATTAATCATGTTCTGTATTTTGTGCTTCAATGACCAGCAATCCTGGGTGTCATATCCCGGGGACCCCGAATGATAAGTGCATTTTTTGCTCGGGTCGTATCTTTTGCCCTTCGGGTCAGCTGGTGGTGCTAGCTCAGTAATCTTTTTCTGACTTATTAACACCGCCAGGATCTGCTCTAATGAATCCCCTAACGGGGTGAATTCTCTCTCTTGGGGGTTTTCGAATTTCCTTCGCCCCTCAGATCTTTGATTGTTGAAAGTTGGTTGACGCGGGGGCTCGCTCCTTTGCATGCGGATAGGACGACTAGCCATTGCTTTCCTAGATAGCCCTTGCAAGACCAGGGACACATCCTCCTCTTTTCTCTTATGTGGTCTCCGGGACGTACTGCCATAGTTCCCACTTTGTATCTGTTCAGCAACAGCCTCGAGAGCTGTGAAGTCTCGGATTTTTCCCGACTTTAAACCCATTTCAGCCATCTCCCCGTGTTTAATCATTTCAGAAAAGGCTTCCCTATTCCCGCTATCACCCTCTCATAATAAGGGGCCTCTTGGATATCAATGAATGTCATAACCATCTCCGCCTCATTCATGGGTGGGTTTACTTGGGCAGCCATCCTTTTCCACCGTTGAGCGTAATCTCTAAAGGATTCATGGGATTGCTTCTTAATCTTTGTCATTTGATACCTATCAGGGGCCATTTGCGCTTGGAAGCTATATTGCGTCAAAAAGGTGTGGGCCAACTCCTCCCAATTGTGAATTTTGATATTGTCCAGCCTTGCGTACCAGGTCCTAGCTTCCCCTGTCAGACTTTTCTGAAATAACTGCATCCTCAACGACTCGTCCTCAGCGTATGCCCCGAGTTCTCCGATGTAGACCTTCAGATGAGTGTAAGGATCCCCCGACCCGTTGTATTTTTCAAATTCTGGAATTTTGAACTTCTCGAGATATCTAGCTCCCGAAAAAATGCATAAGTCGGAGTAGTTAACACTGCCATACGACCCTGATCCCTTTCATAGTTTTGATGGCCTCTTCCATCTGTTTTATCTTCTTGCTGAAATTACTGGCAATTTCATCTTCTGGAATAACGATAATTTGTTTTGGCTGCTCAACCTTTGGGGTTTCTGGGGTCATCCAGTTTTCCTGAGATGATGGCCCTGGCGGGTCCTCGTTTTGTGGCCCTGATTTTAGCTTGAAATGTTCTTTTAGCATCATGGTCAACTCGGTCATCTGATTCTTTACCGCATCGAACTCCTCCCAGGATATAGGAGCCGGGTTAGGATTAGGAGTCTCGACCATTTCGACTGCTGACTCTCGGGCTTTTCTGGATCGAAGACGAGTTTGGGGAGCAATCCTGCAAATAAAATAACTCGAGTTTAGTTTCGGGGAATGATATTAGTAGATGCATGCTAAAGCAAAAAAATCTCTATAAATTTTTAGAGTTTTTTAATCTTTTCCTACAAAACAGGGTCAGTATTCCTTCATTTTGATCAAGGTATATCAATGTGAAATCATGATGCTCTCCAAGCTGTCCCTGTAAAACAGTGGTTAGTATTTTTATTTTGACAAAGCGGGAGGTACAAAATGATTGACTTAAAGTATGAATCATGCGCGTAAAGCGTAAAAGGGTATGAAAAGACTTCCCACGTGTTGGGTTTATCTGAGGTTGACCTACCCTAAGTTACTCTCGCGGGCTTTTCGGTATGAAGGTTCTCAGATCTTTGCAATATAGTAGACGGGAATAAATCCGGTCTTTCAATTGGATTGGATCTAAGTGGATGCTTTTCCTGAGCCTCGCAAGGAAGCGTCCCCTTGAGTCCAGTAATCCACATCCGACGGGTTTGCCTTAGGAGGAGGAACTGCTCAAACATACATTCATTATCGTACCTCACCGCATGCATATGATTTTACCATAAAATTAAGCATTGAAAAGAAAACGCAATCATAACATTTGCACATTTATTTATACACGCACAAAAGGTAGAATAACGCAAGTAACGCAAACACACATTTTTTAAGATTTTTTTAAGGATAGGAAAACATCAAGATTTTAAACACGACTTAAGCCCTCTAATGTCCCCAGCGAAGTCGCCAGCTATCGACGCCGGGAAAAGTCGTTTCGTTTTTTAATAATATCCCTTTCCAATTTTGGCCTTTGGATTAAGATGTGTTTTTTGGAAAAGGGTCGGCTTGAATGTCGACGGGGTTTGAAAGATCAATTTTATAATAAGCTAATTAACCAGAGCCGCCAGTTGGTATTTTTAAAATGGATATACCAACTCATCCGAATTTTGTTTTCGTAATCGCTGGCTCATATGTGACTTCGAATTAATTGGTCTGTGAACCGAGATTCATAGAGTTTGGGGGCTTGCTTAAGCAAGGGGAATGTGTTAGGCACCCCCCGACTTCCGTGAAAACACGGTTACCGCAATCTTGATCTTTTTCTATCCTTTAAAAATCCAAAAATGCGCGCGTGTGTGTGTGTGCCTAAATGTTTGCTGTGAGGAGAAAACCGTTTTGATTTTTTCTGTGAAAAACGTGCTTTATTTAGTGAGTGTTTTGAAACGTCTTTTGATCCAAATGATAAGGCTTTGTTTTATAATAAATATTGATTTTAAGTTTGAAAATGATGGGGCTTTTATTAGGTGTCGTTTTCAGAAAACAAGAGTTTTTAAACTTTTGTCAAATAGGAATCGAGACTATACGTTGCCTTCTAATCAATAAAGTTAAAAATAAAAATGAAGGCAACTTCTAGAAGCTCTTTAACCCTATGCACCAAAGTTTAATGAAAACGTTTGTCTATTTTTTATGAAATCATTTTTATGATATTTCAAAATCGCTTATAGCCTTTTCGCCAAACAGGGGTCGACATTTACTAAAATCTCATTTTTTTTAACCTCGTGATTTCTAATATCCTAATTTGATCACTTTTAAAAAATCTTGGTCGTTTGCCTTACTTTGGAAAACCGTTTTTTTTTTATGTCGCCAATCCAAACAAGCATACAAAACCATGTCGGGGCTATCCATGAGCATGTGAGCCGTCTAAATAACCCCCAACACCCACAATCACACACTTTACTATTATGGGGCCTTAAACCCGATTACGGTTCGGTATCGCTTTAAGGCCCAATATTTACATATATACAAAATGGACCCTTGCAATGATTGCATATACCAAAATTTGTCCATCATCGGGATTTGATCACGATGATCTCCTCCCTTGGCTCACAATCACCCAAATCACTGCACGACCACACCAAGGAAAACTTAACAATACTGGACTTGTTAATATTCAACGTGAATCAAAAAAATCATAAGCCCAACACTACGAACTATTCATTACCACAATAAACGACATATCACCGTACGGATGTCATCGGGACATTAGGAGAAAATTACGTTCCGATGAAACCCTCGCTAATAATCCCTAATCCACGGATCCTCAATAATATACCAAAATATTATATCCATCACAACTCAACAACAAAAATTATAACAATAACACAAACTATAACTTAAAGAAAAAAATGTCATTTTCCACCTTGCAATACGCCAACAAACGCTTTGTATATCACTACTCGAGCAAAACATAAGAATACCTCACTATTTTGGCAATCAAAATGCAACTATGACTAGGTTTTAAGCCAACTCGAGCTTCTCTCTCTCTTCTTGCCGATTTCTCTCTCTAGAAAATTACAAAACTTGTTTCTTCTCCTTCTACAGATCAAAAATGGCGTTCTATAGGTGACTGAAGGCAGCCGCAGGTGCATCTGCAGCTGGCCGCAGGTGCATCTGCGGCTGCCTGTTGTGGCCGCCCGCGCCGAATCCTCGGCTGTCGGGTTGTCTCCTCGAGCCGCGCAAGTGTCCCACTTGTCGGTGGCCGCAGGTGCACCTGCAGCTGCCCAGCTTGCTTTTCTGTATTATTTTAGAAGGCTGATACCAGATGTATAAATTGCTCTTTGTGCCTGGCTTCCAAGGAGCGAGACCCCCCAACTGCCGCAAGCGTAGTGGTCACTCGTCGTCTTTGGCGACCAGATTAGGCTTCGTCTGGATCGACTGCGTGTCCTGCTTCAACTAACCCGATGCTCGCTATTCGTTTGGTAGCTTTGACTGCAAGCCGTCATGGTGGCTTGGGTCAAATGACGACTTTGCCCTTCTGTCAGGGTTAGTATATAAGTGCAAAATTTGGGTGTCTACAATATTTAAATTTAAGATTATGTGTGGCCATGCATGTATTTATGGTTAAAAGTAGGATTTAAGTGAGTTTATATGCTACATGAATGGTTCATGAAGAAATCCTAAGCATTAGTGTTGTATTACAAAGGTGGTAGGTATATACATGCATGTATTCATAGGTAGAAAGCATGATTTGAAGAGGATGTTAGAAACTTGTTTGATTTCTTGCTAGATAGTATAATAGGTTCTTTAATGGTTGAAATGTATGACTTGTATATGAAAATATAATATTAGGCTATGTTGTGCATGTAAACCAAATCAAAGTTGGTAACATGTTTTAGAAGGTGCATATAGATGTGTTAGGAACTTACAAAGTTAGTAAATAAGCTTGTAATAGTGTATATGGTGTATCTTCAATAACTCAAGTATGAGTTTAATGGTAAATTTTGTTAAGTTGACAAAATTCTATAAAAAGGTAATTTTTGGTCATTTTGTGTAATTAAAGGTAAAATGAAACTAAATAACTAAGTTTTATATAAATACACATGTTCGTGTCGATTTGGTGGTCAATTGGCGCTTATGGCGATAAAGGTGAATTTTAAACGTTTAAAAACATTCGCCGACACCTAAAAAGTGAATTTTGGAAAAATAGGGTCATTTGAAAGCTTTTAATGTTTTTGAAGGCCTAGGCAAGTCATATATATTTTATATATGCTAAATTGTGTGTTAGAATCAAGTTTTGTAAAAAGGGGCAAAAAATAATATGAAAATTGGAATGATTTTTTTTCTAGAAAAACTGATTCTATAGCACTATACCGAGGTGAGGTCTTTTGAACTAAACACTGCACCGGGGCGCAGTGTAACTGAGAAGAGTTTGCTGGGGAGAACGTTAGTCGGCGCTGAGACGCAATGCAACTGAGAGGATGTCGCGACCAGTGAAGTGTTTAGTACAAAACACTGTGCCAGGTCGAGATGTCTTGATTTTTGATTTTTTTTTTATTTTAATTCAAAATAAAATGCTTTAATAATATATGATAGAGACATGTATTGTAAATCATAAATTGATAAACATGATCAATGTGGTAGATATTAAGATATAAATGAACAACGTGTTATGTGCTAGGGTATATGTAAAGGTAAATTGTAACTTGTATGGCAGGGTAAAATGTATAACTAATGAATGGACCAATACTATGGTTGTGTAGGAATATAAATGGGATAAGGTATTAACGGTAAAAGTAAACGAGGATGAAGGTAAGTGTTCTATTTGAATTCTCTTTGTAATTCATTGAACAATGATATATGCTATGTATTCCTATAAGTTATTTTGAAGTTCATTCATCGTTGAACTGTTTTGAAAAAGGTCGATGCCTATCTTGATCCGGCTAGACATATGTGATAGTTCATTTTGAATTTAAATATTCATTGTTATGTTCTCCAATCCATATTGTTGTGGTGTGAATTCTATGAAAATACTGTAACAGAACAACCCTGATAAAAAGGGGAATATAAATTCCATGGCGTGGTTGCGTCGTTAGATGTTATGTTGTGCACAATGTAAAGTACAATAGGCTGATCACCTAGAGTACACATCTGAAATGAAATTGTGACACCCCCAAATTCAGGTACTAGTACCTCGAATTTGGTGCTCACGCAAAAATGCATCCAATCATCACTAAACAACATTTAATACTAATGCGGAAATAAATAAACATACGTTGTTCATTAATATATAGTTTCACTAATCCCAAGGTCTTAAACCTTAAACAAAAATACATCATGAATATCCTATTAATACAAAAGGGATCATGATTTACCAAAAAAGAATAATAATAACAACTAATCCTAAAGCTTGCCCTTGCCCTTGTCCTTTTTAGAATGCTCAGGCTTAACTACAACTAGTTCCTGATATAGCAAGAGTGAGCAACTAGTTTGCTCAACAAGTTTAAAATAAATAATGAAGGTATATCATGAATGAATAAGAATGACAATTGAATAAATCAATGATTTAAAATAACTGAACAATATAATTAAAGTTCTAAAGAAAGAATGAATAATGATTATTTACTGCTACGTGGTTAAACAGATCGTGAACATTTTCAAGGAATCAATCATTTGACTGTACTTTTTATATTTTAACCTGTTAGTTTGTACTTGAGGGGATCAGCCTCTTGTATACCATGTGTATGCATAACATTAATCTATGACGCATCGGATAACCGATACTTATATTTTTCTTATCAATGGTTGCTCTCTCAGTCTAAGAATCCATACCAACTACTAGTTTGGATAGCTTTTGAAATATGTTAACATGTGTATATCTAGTCGAACAAATGGCGTAGACCAATTCTTTAAACAGTTCATGAATGAAGAATTTAAAATATTTTACAGTTCAATAATAGAACAGGAATTCAAGTACATCAAATGTGGATATCAATAGCTATCATGGATGTGGAGTAATTGACAAATATTAAACTATTATCATGATTGAAAAATACTAACTCGAGTTTGAGTTATGAACTTGCTCAATATAAATGTGAGTAAGGTTAGGGAACTTGTCTTGTTTGCGACGTACCCCTAATTCAGATAAATTAGACTCCCTTTGAAAGACCTAACATTGATAACGTCGGCCCATCAATTAGTATAACATATAATTGTGCACTTAAATATTTAAGCTTACTAAACCTAGTATCTAATCACCGATGATCATTACATAGAACCTTGCAATAAATTTCATATCATTTATACCTAGTTGTATTTAGGTAAATGATTTAACCATTGAATATTACTTCTCTTTAAGTAATATTAAACTAAGTATGTTTAAGACATCTTTATATAATTAATTAAACTCTTAAACAATTTCTTATAATTGTTTCATTACCTCATTTATATTTAAAATAATAAATGATAACAATCCATAATTATTGTTGAACAATAATTAATTAATTAAAGTCTATTAAGTGTTTTGTTAACTATACTCCCCTTTAATTACTATTTAATTTTTAATTAAATAATAATTAATGATTTGTTCTTATATATTATTTAATCTTAATTAAATAATACACAATTAGTTTATTAATCTTAACCCCTTTTTAATTATTATTTCAGGTCAAATAAATAATAATAAGTTGTCCTTACTTATTATTTGATGTTAGTTAAATAATAAATAATTAGATTATCAACCTTATTCTTCCTTAATTATTATCCTTGTTTATTATTTAATATTAATTAAATAATAAATAATTATTTTATTAACCTTTTTCATCATTTAAATATTAATCGATGAACTTAAATGCTTTACTTATTATTTAATATTAAATAATAAATAATTATTTTAATTATTTTTAATTCATAATAATTATTCTTAATTTCCTATATTTATTAATTAAATAATAAATAATTAATTACCTTTAATTCCCTTTATTTATTGTTTAATAACCATTAAACAATAAATAAATAATTAATTATATTTAAATAATAATTAATTATCTTAAATATTCTTAATTTATTTTATTAATAAAAATTTAATTTATTTGGGTCTCATATTAATTATATTAATATTTAAAATATTATACGACCCGTTTAATTAATTAAAATCGACCCGAACCGAATAGAACTCGATCCAAACCGACCCAAAGCTGATCCGGACTGTCCAGGAACCAAAAGGAAGCACCAAGGGAGCCTAGTTGGGGGCCTAGGTGCCCCTAAGGGTCCATGACAGGCGCCTAGGCGCTTGAAATGGCGCTTACATCCAGGATTTTCACAGTTTTACAGCTTCGCTTCTGTTTTGTTTTCTGATTTTTACCTCCTTTGCACAAACTTGAATAAAATGAAATATACAAATCCAAATGACCTCAAATTGGTCTTGTTGGATTTTTATCTTCTTGAAATACAAGATTCCATCATTGAAACACATTTTTGGAGTTGTATAGGTCACCAAAAATGGGCTCAAAGTGCACTATTTTGCATTAGGGTTTGACAGTGAACTCATTTTGTTCTAAATGTCATAACTCACTCATTTTAACATCTTTTGTCATGATTCCAACTATGTTTTACTCTTAACTTACATACCTAGCATATGAAGAAAGAAAATCACACATACAACATGTAGGTTTCAAAATATAAAGCTCTGAATCACACGTTCACTTAGGGTTCCGTTGGTAAAAATTGTTTTCATACTTTTTGCTAAACTTTTCAATACAAACACATATAAATATTCATGTTAAACCCATTTAACCATATATCTACTAATATAGCATGGATATAAACATTTAGGCCTCAAAAATATCTTTTCTACTATAGAAATCATATATAACACAAATAAAGCATACAAGCTAGGGTTTTTGGGTGGTATTATACCTTTTGCTCTTAACGGCTTGTTTTCTTTGCTTTCCAAAATAGGTTATGAAGTGTGATGGCATCCTAGAACACCTCCTTGAAGAAATATATCTTAACTCGCTTGACTCGATAATGAAACTCACTAAGAACTCTCTAAAGTCACTCACTTACCGAGTTAACTCACTAGAACTTACTAACACCTAATATAGAGAACTCTTGCAATATTTTTGTAACCCTCTCAAATGAAATCTTGTGTGCTATTTATAGGCCTAGCATTCTATACATATATCTCCTATATCTCTAGAATGGACATCAAACTTTCCCAAAATTGCTAGCAAAATGGCTTAAGTGTTCCACACACTAGCTCACACATCAAATTTGATAGATTTTTGAAATCCAAGTGGCCTCTCTCACAATCCATCGACCACTCCCTAAAATCCTTGATTTCCCTTTATTTTTATTGTACAATTTACAATTTAAAGTCTTCTAGAAGCTTGCTTAATTGGGTCAATGTTTGGGCTTGCATTTTAATTTGTTTGGGCCACTAGATCACTAAATAAATTCACAAACACGGGCGTTCAAAAATAATTTACTAATCTCTCAATTAAATAAAATATTGAACTAGTTTAATTAAACATTAAATCACATAATATAACCTACAAGTCCATTATTCTTTTAATTCACCTTGAACTTGTTTTTAAAATAATTATTAGACCATTTAATAATTAAATTTAATTTAATTACATAATTCAATTAGATTTGCCATATTCAAATTTTAATTGAATATTTAATTAGGGATCTATAACTTATAAATCCTTTGATATAAAAAATCATTAAGTTAGTTCGTTAATTTAATTAAACCCATTAATCTGACTTTCTTTAATTAAATTTACCGAATAGACAAATAGTCAAACCATCACATAAAGGTTTATATTAATTCACACAACTTAATTAGAAATTAAATTTTTAATTTTATTTATAATGTAACTTAAAATTCTCGGTCCTTACATTCCCCCCTTATAAAAATTCCGTCCCTGAAATTTCAACATAAGGTCACTTCGGGTAATTCCTCTTCATTTTTTGTTCTAGTTCCCACGTAGCTTCCTCAATTGCATGGTTTCTCCAAAGAACCTTGACCGAATATATAACCATATTCCTTAGTGCCTGCTCCTTCCTATTTAGTATCTGGATAGGAATTTCTTCGTAAGATAGATCTTTTTCCATTTGAATCGATTCATAGGATATCACGTGCATGTAGTCAAGTTTATATGACCGCTGTGATGACCCCGAATCCAGTTCCCTCGAACCTCGAATCCAGTTCAACACTAGTACTACCTTTTCCTTATTGTTCATGAATTACAACAATAGTATAATTGATAAATAATCATTTATTTATAATTTTACAACATCTCTTTCTATTTCAGAATCACAATATTTTTACATTCCTAATATGTCTCAATATCATATATGTTACGACATTCTATTACAAACAATTTGAGTATTTAACACTCATATTACATACCAACCAATTCTTATACTACACAATCATTTTACCTGTCCAATTCGGACTGATATCTACAATGGTCGTGCTAGACCTTCAGTGAATGTAATATGCATTCCTGTTTCTTGATCTTTAACAAAACTTCGAATAATTTGCACTATCTGAAAATGTTGGTTTTAAGCAAGAGTGAGCACGATGGCTCAGCAAGTTTAACAGTTACACTAGCACATTACATGCTTCACATATTATGCATGCTCTGCATTTTATTCTTAAATCATGCATTTCATGTTTTTCATTTTATGAATGATTCATACTTCTTATGCATTTCATACAATAAACAACTAGCATCTAGCAAACATGCTTCATATCTGAACATATTTCACATGTAACCATATCCCATGTTATACACATAACACAAATATCATCAATATATCTCCATACCAATAATTTAATAACACATTGTAGCATAGCAATGCACATAGGAGCAAGTTCTGAAAAACTTGCCTGGTTCGCTTCTACCATTTACGCTTATTTTGCGTCTTTCATTCAACCTATAATTTATATATAACATTGACATAATCATTAGATACAATGACTATTAATTAGTCTTTTTATAAGACTCTAACTTCAAATTATTAACTCTTAAGATATCCGCCAAACGATGTGACACCCCCAAATCTGGGCCCACACAGCCCAAACATGAGTTGTCAAAAGACTACAACAAAATTATTACAACGTTTAACAATACAGGGAATAATAATACACAACTAAGTCTTCACTATTATTGCCACACTATTTTACAATACGTGAAGACTACGATAGCTATCCCTCAGACTCTCACTCCATCCCCCGACTAGACCCAGCTACGTTCTCATCTCCTGTTAAAAAAAATGATGGAACAAAAGAAATGGTGAGCTCAAATAGACCAATAAGAAATATCATGACTAAGATAATGACGAATAAATTATCATTAGCCTTCAACAGTTGAGTTCTTGATAAAATACAATAGACTACAAGGTTTATAACAAAAACTGCAGTTAAATTCTTGAACAATGTTCAGATCAATAATAGCAGCGGAATGATCAATCTATTAGAAGAATAATGCAGACCATAATGTCCACTCGCTTCTCTTTTTAGTAAAAACATCATCAACTTTTATCATATGAAATACCATTAGTCATGATAATAAAAATTCACAGTTCCTGATCATAATAATGTAAATCAACAGTTCATCTTTGCACTACGAGCCAAAGGTATTCAATATAGCACCAGCGGTCATGATTATACCAGATTCAGCCTTTGGTCATAATCATACCAAACAACAGTTAATCTATGCACTAAGGGCCAAAGAGAACTTTCAATATAATACCAACGGTCATGATTATACCAGATTCAGCCTTTGGTCATAATCATACCAAACAACAGTTCATCTATGCACTACGGGCCAAAGAGAACTTTCACCACGTGCCATAAAAGACACCGAACAGATGTATCGCCTTTAACCTATTATATCGCCTTTAACCTAACATCTGTTTAACAATTATATCGCATTTGTGCCCCCGGCCACAGATATTCACAACAACTTGATTCTTGAAGATTAATACAAATAACAGTGATACAAATGATGAACAGAAGAAACCGGATAAACAATAAGTATTGGAAGTTTACTTTGTGCAGATTCAAATAATGTCCAAATTGTCAACATGATGTGGAGTGAAATTTAAAAATGATATTCAAGATCCACAGTTCAGAATAACGGTTACAGTTCAATAGAAAGGTTCAGAAAATAGGAAGGTTCAGTTGAAATAATGAAGTTCAACTATTATGAAACATATAATATTTTCAGGAATTATAGAAGCAATAGTTCCATAATAAGTTTCGATTTAAGAGTATGAAAGAAAATAATATCCCTTACCGTAGCAGGTTTGATTAACAAAAGGTGAAGGAAATTAATATCCTTTACCATAGTAAGTTTGAATAATGGAAGATGAAAAAGATGGTATCCCTTATGAGTATAAAGGAAAATAATAATATTTACGAATATGAAAGAAAATGATATTACAAATGAATATGGAATAAGAGTGTCATGTGATAATTCGTGTAGACAAATTATTTCCATACGAGACAAATAAAAAGGGTTATTCACCTACAGGCGGTAGTCCGCGCAGTAAGGTTATTCCCATAATAAAATTTGAATACGAAGAGTTATTCACCAAACGGGCGGTAATCCGCACCGTAAGGTTATTCTCAAAGATTAATAAGGAATGAATACGAAAGGTTATTCACCAACAGGCGGTAATCCGCGCCGTAAGGTTATTCCCATAATTTAATACATGGAAATAAATGGCACAAGAAAGAAACGATATTATTTTCGAGAATCAAAGAATGATAATCCCTTCCGGTAAGAAAGAAAATAATATCTATTTATGATGATGAAAAGAATGATACCCCTTACCGTAGTAAGTTTAAATAATAAAATATGAAAGAAGACGATATTCCTTACAAGTAAGAAAAAATGACATTCCTTACCTTAACACGTGACTGAATATTGATTTAAATGAGGTTGATCAACCTATATATTTATAATAAAATTAGTAATTACCACATATAAATTTCAAAATGTATGATAACTCGTATAATATGAACTATCAAAATTATATAAATTTAACATAATTTTTGTAGTATAATATAACTACTTTAAAATAATTTTTAAAATAATATTCCAAAATAAATCTTCCAAAGAAAGCTTTTAAAAAATGAATCTTCTCAAAGAAGAGTTTTGTAAGGGAAGATTTGTGAATACCGTGAAAAATAAGAATTTTTGAAATTGCTACTCTTTAATAAAAGACTTACTTGAAAAATTTATGCACTCCTTTTGGCTTTCAAACACTCAAAATAGTCTTACTATTCTCAGAGAAAACTCATAAAATTCTTATAGAAATTTTTTATGTTTTAGGTGTGATTTTTCTATTCAGCTGAGCAAGCTATTTATAGGAGAAAATAAGTTACTATGCGCGGTAGGTGGGTGGGGTGCTGCACGCAAGTGCTGAAAAATTTTCAGCAGCGCAGACGCCACGCCTTTTGCGTAAAAATTTCCCAGCAAATTTTCTAAGGTGGGTCCTACAGGGGCCCACATGTTACTATTCGCGTTACTATTTCAAATAGTAAAATTAAATTTTTTTTTAATTTATTTATTTATTCTTCCTGTGAGTCCAACATATAAAATAAAATAATGTTACAACAATAATTCAACAATAATGTAAGAAACACGTTACATATTTTTATTAATTTAATAATATAAATTATAGTTTATTTGCTACTGTGACAATTATTAGGTTCAATAATTTTAAACTACAGTGCACCAACAATTATTGAGTCAATGATATGAAATACAGTGTAATGACAATTATTAAATCAATAATGCAAAATACTGTGTAATAACAATTATTGAATTGATAACATAAAATGTTATGCAGTGACAATTATTGATGAAATGATGCGCAACAGTTACGGTGTCAATTATCAGATCAATAATATGAGACCCTGTGCAATACCGTATTCTACAGAAAAATACCATAAATTACTGTATGCTACTATTCTTTTATCACCAGTATTTTAACAGTTAACACCGTTGACTATTTTTATTTAAAAAGGTTACTTTTGTCGTTTTCTATATCCGACAAATATTCCGTTGTGGGATCCACCAATTAGTTATTTCGGCGCCGTCGTACGGCCCGAATATTCCCCGACAAAAATAAAATTTGCACATAACATCCTTAACTTTCAATTTTGTCAATTTAACCGCTTACAGTTTCATGAAAAAAATATATGAAGAAAAATTAAATTTTATATTTCATAAAATTCGGGGTCTTACAAACGAACCCTTAAGTTATGGATAAAAACCCTAGCCCAAACATAGTTTGACATGTCGGGTACGCTCAATCAACTTACACGTTCAATCGTACGATCTACTTTTAATAAGTTGCCTAAATTAGTCACAAATGGACTATTTACATCGGTTTAATTTAATTAAACATCATTCTTTTATATAACTTAATGATTCAGACATTTAATAATATTCCAAATATTTTAAAATATTATCTACCTTTGATAATATACAACTACATTCAAATATTATTAACCATTTAATAATATTTTAATCACTTATTAATATTATTAACCATTTAATAATATTTTAATCTCATACTAATATTATTAACCATTTAATAATATTTTAATTACTTATTAATATTATTAATCATTTAATAATATTTTAATCACTTACTAATATTATTAATCATTTAATAATATTTTAATCACTTATTAATATTATTAACCATTTAATAATATTTTAATCACTTATTAATATTATTAACCATTTAATAATATTTTAATCACATATTAATATTATTAACCATTTAATAATATTTGAATCACTTATTAATATTATTAACCATTTAATAATATTTTAATCTCTTACTAATATTATTCACCATTTAATAATATTTTAATCATTTACAAATATTATTCACCATTTGATAATAGTTTAATCTCTTATTAATATTATTAATCATTTAATAATATTTTAATCACTTCTTAATATTATTAACCATTTAATAATATTTTAATCATTAATTAATATTATTAACCATTTGATAATATTTTAATCACTTATTAATGCATTAATTATTTAATAATATTTTCATCATGTACTAAAATTATTAATCATTTAATAACTTTTTAATCATATACTAATATTATTGATTATTTAATAATATTTTAATAATCTTCAAACAATACCAATAGTTAACTTTTTTTAATTGTGTTAACTTTAGACTTTATTTTAAATATTTAACTACCAATTAGTTACTAATAAACTTCACGTATTGGTTTAATATCCAAACAAATTCATTTTATATTTATTTTAACTTAATTTATTAAAGAAAATTTGACCTGGACCGACCCGACCAGTCCTGGAGCACCAAAAATATGCTTGGCAGATTGTTCTGGCGCAGCTGCGCCACACCGGACGCAGGTGCGTCAGGCCAATCTGTCCGGAAGTCAATTTTTTTGATTGCTCGACCTTCCGAAGCTCCGACAGCCATAACTTCTTTATTTTAAAATATTTTAGGGTGATTCTTAAATTCATTCTCATCAGAATTTCCCCCTCTATAATTTCTCTTTAGAACACAAATCCAAATTCCAAACGGAACTGGACTAAAAACTGCTCACAAGGACAAAGTAAAAACTAAAATCATAAATCCTTGGTTTTAATTGTTCAAACTTGAATAAAATAAACTCTACACATCCAAATGACACCAACTTAGTGTTATTGTCTTCCTAACTTCTTGTTTTAAAATATTTCATGGTTCAATCAAATTTTTGAAAATGTTTTGACAAAAAATTTAAGATCGAACCATCTAGGGTTTTACCAGTAACACAATATGGAATTTTCTTCCATTTATTTACATACCACTCATACCAATACATTTATTAAAAATAATAAATCATGAATCTACCTATATATCATAGATTTAGACTTCTAGAGCATCAAAATAACTTTTGATCGGTTAAAAATATATTTTAACCGTTTAAAACATATATAAACTATAAAAATGAACTAAAGAAGATTTAGAACACTTTTGAACCTCTTTTACATAGATGCTCTTCTTCCTCTTGATATGAACTTGGCTTGTGACTCCTCATTGACTATCCTCTAGTAATCTCCTTGGTGGATCTTCAACTCACAAGTGTATACTCACTTTTCTCTTTCAAATGCTCTCACTTTTTCTCTCTAGAAATGCTAGAAAATGAACTAACCAACATAAGACTTGTGTGGAGCACTCTATATATAGTCATTTGCTAAACCCTCATTAACTCTCCTAATCCACCAACATAGTCAAATTAAGGCTTAATTGAGATTACTATTGGATGGATTGATTTGTTGATTGACTTGTGATTGACTAGGGTTGGTTCAACCACCACAACATTGTGTACATGTAAAGCAACATGAGCAATCAAGCCACCCCCATGTGGGTCCCTTAAATCTCAGCAAAATGGGATTAAATCCCCCATTTTTGCTTTATTTTTGTAGCATAACTACACGTATATATATATATATATATATATATATATATATATATATATATATATATATATATATATATATATATATATATATATAAATGTTGACCAATTTTGACTACCATTTGGGCTCCACATTGGACTCTAGGATTTAAATATATTGGGCTCATCCATTTAATTTGGTTGGACTCAATTTAATTATTCTATTGGGCTAGTTTAATTAATTACATGGACTAAGATTTAATTAATTACATGGACTACTAGGTTAATTTATTGGACCTAGTTTAATACCTTATTTGGACTTATAATATAATCCAATTAGACTTGCTTTAAATTATTCTACCACCTTAGGTTACTCGATTAACTCATTCACAGTTAATTCTCATCATCATATTTACTTACCTAGCAATTAACTAATGTTTGGTTAATGCTCACTCTTATCTACCAACTAGGGTTATTCAATTAACCTTACATTGATTAATTCTATATACTCAACAATATTTTCCAACACTTTGACCATCATTTGACTTTTAAATGATTTGGGCTACATAACTTAATTTTTATTGGGCTCTTTTACTTAATTACCCACTTCATGCAAACATTCTCATATTGGGCTAACATCTATAATCCTTTTGGGCTAGTCCACTAGTAGTAATTAAATTACTTGGACTCTTCATGAGGCTAGATCCATAAATTTATTTGGACCTCTATATAAATTACCAACAAGACTTTCAACCATTCAAATATTGGGTTTGCTTAAATCCATTAATGGACTCTATACAACAACTCAATAATTAAGTTAATTAACTTATTAATATTGTCATGCTAGGCAATATTCCACTTCTCTACTTGTTAATCATAACTTTAATTCACGACTTATATAATTAACTCAATTAATTATATTACATGACTTTCCTTATTAATCCATACTTAAACTAATTAATTTATTAGTTTTATCGAGTATTTAATTTACTTAACACATCATCTTGTTTGACTAACAAACAACAATCTAGGTATATATATAAATATTAATATAACCACCTTCACTTCTCAATTGAATTTATTTCCTTAATAAATTCTCTACATGCATCATTAAAAATATTTTCACATTTAATTTCTAACAAATAAATTATGTTAAAAAAAATGTTTACCCATTTTCTACACATCTCACTTCTCCAACTCTAGGTTTTAAACCATAACCTTTAAATAATTATTTAAAATCTTATCTACAAATCTTTGTAAATATCTGGGATATTACAGCCGCAATACTGAAACATGAAACATGTTGTGAATGTGCTCAAGTTCAGGTGGTAAGGCTACCTCGTACGCTACTTCACCTATCCCTTTCAAAATTTCAAATGGCCCTACGAACCTAAGACTCAATTTTCCTTTCTTGCTAAACCTTATCTTCCCTTTCTAAGGAGATACCTTCAAAAATACAAAGCTACCAACTTCAAAGTCTCGCTTCTGACGATGCAAATTGGCACACTTCTTCTGACGATCCTGAGTTGCTATTAAACGAGCTCTTATTACATTAGTAACATCCACGATCTGCTGCACCATTTCAGGTCCTAACAATCACTGTTCACTAACTTCATCCCAACACAATGGTGTACGACATTTCTTTCTATATAATGCTTCATACGGCGGCATGCCAATACTAGCATGGTAAATGTTATTGTATGCAAATTCCACCAAAGGTAGATGGTCATCCCAACTGTGTAAGACCCCGAATTTTATGAAATACAAAATTTAATTTTTCTTCATATATATATATATATATATATTTTTTTTGAAACAGTAAATGGTTAAATCGATAAAGTTAAAAGTTAAGGATGTTATGTGCAAATTTTATTTTGTCGGACAATATTCGTTTTGTCGGGGAATATTCGGGCCGTACGACGGCGCCGACATAACTAATTATTGGTAGACCCCACAACGGAATATTTGTCGGATATAGAAAACGACAGAAGTAACCTTTTTAAATAAAAATAGTCAACGGTGTTAACTGTTAAAATACCGGTGATAAAAAAATAGTAACATACGGTATTGCACAGTAGCACACGGCATTGCACAGTGTTTCGTATTATTAAACTGATAAAGTCGTTATCGTACAATATTTGACTTTATTGTCACATGCACAATAATTCATATTATTAAACTGATAATTGTCACAGTAACATATGCACAGTAATTCACATTATTGAATCAATAATTGTCATGACACAGTAACGTATTTTTCTTTTACATACTTTCTACATTATTGTTATCTCTATTATGATGTTATTTAAACAGTTGTATTTCATTAATTTATTGACTTGATATCTAACTCAGAAAGCTAACTATACTGTATTTATAACAATTAGTCATAATAATGAATAAGTGTGAATTATTGTTGAATAATTGAATTGATAAAGTTATTTGTTTATAATATAAAGTTAGGTGATTATTAGGTGATATGAAATGAATGGTGTAGATTAAAGTGTGAATTATTGTTGAATAATTGAATTGATTTGTTTATAATATAAAGTTAGGTGATTATTAGGTAATATGAAATGAATGGTGTAGATTAAAGTGTGAATTATTGTTGAATAATTGAATTGATTTGTTTATAATATAAAGTTAGGTGATTATTAGGTGATATGAAATAAATGGTGTAGATTAAAGTGTGAATTATTGTTGAATAATTAAATTGATTTGTTTATAATATAAAGTTAGGTGATTATTAGGTGATATGAAATGAATGGTGTAGATTAAGATAATATAATATTTGAAATGGATGGTGTAGATTAAAAGATGATCTTTAAATGAATGGTTTAGATTAAAGGAATGATAAGATTTTTGGCTATAAATAGAAGCCTTAACTTAAGGATTTTTTATAAACTTCCTTACTTGTTCTTTCTTTCTCTCTCTAAATACTTCTTTGTGTAAGTTCTCTCTAAGTGTTCTTAAGTCATTCCTAGTTTTGAAATCTTTTGCATTTTCCTTTGAATTCCCGAGTGGAATTTTCTTATGTACAGTAACTCTTTCGAAAAATCATAGTAAATTCATTATTTGTCAGAATTTAATGAATTAAAAGCCTGTCTCTTCAGTTTTTCGTCCTCTACAACTTTGAAGAAGGAAGAAAAGTCATCTGAAATCATCTTCATGCCTTAAAATACTAAAAACCGTAACCTATTCTGATTTTCGTCACTATTTTCAGTCTTAGTTTTGAAAATTCATAACTCATTCATATTAACTCCGAATTGAGTGATTCTTGAGTCTATGCCGTCTATCTTTCTGAGAGTAACATTATTTTAAAAGCATAAAAAGATTTTAAAAACTCTAGAACACTCAAAAGTCAGATTCCTTACTGTTACAAACAAGGAAGGATTTGTTCGGCTATAAACTCGTTTCACAATATCAAGGTAAGGAATGTCATCTTCTTTCATCTTCTATTATTAAAACTTACTATGGTAAGGGATACCATCTTTTTCATCTTCCATTATTCAAACGTACTATGGTAAGGGATTATCATTATTTGATTCTCGATAATAATATTGTTTCTTCCTTACTCATAAGACGTGCCTTTTATTTCCATGTATTAAATTGTGGGAATAACCTTACGGAGCGGATTGCCGCCTGTTGGTGAATAACCTTTCGTATTCATTCATTATTAATCTCTGAGAATAACCTTACGGAGCGGATTGCCGCCTGTTTGGTGAATAACTCTTTGTACTCAAATTCTATTAAATTGTGGGAATAACCTTACGGAGCGGATTGCCGCCTGTTGGTGAATAACCCTTTGTATTAATTTCCTTCACCTTTTGTTAATCAAACCTGCTACGGTAAGGGATATTATTTTCTTTCATACTCCTAAATCGAAATTTATTATGGAACTATTGCTTCTATAATTCCTGAAAATATTATATGTTCCATAATAGTTGAACTTCATTATTTCAACTGAACCTTCCTATTTACGTGAACCTTTCTATTGAATTGTAACCGTTATTCTGAACTGTTGATCTTGAATATCATTTTTAAATTTCACTCCACATCATGTTGACAATTTGGACATTATTTGAATCTGTACAAAGTAAACTTCTGATACTTATTGTTATCCTATTTCTTCTGTTCATCATTTATGTCATTCTAATCATCCAAAAATCAAGCTGTTGTGAATATCTGTGGCCGGGGGCACAGATGTGATATATTTATTGAACAGATGATAGGTTAAAGGCGATATAATAGGTTAAAGGCGATACATCTGTTCGGTGTCTTTTATGGCACGTGGTGAAAGTTCTCTTTGGCCCGTAGTGCATAGATGAACTGTTGTTTGGTATGATTATCACCAAAGGCTGAATCTGGTATAATCATGACCGCTGGTGCTATATTAAATATCTTTGGCCCGTAGTGCAAAGATGAACTGTTGATTTGCATGATTATGATCAGGAACTGTGAATTTTTATTATCATGACTAATGGTATTTCAGATGATAAAAGTTGATGATGTTTTTACGAAAAAGAGAAGCGAGTGGACATTATAATCTGCATTATTCTTCTAATAGATTGCTCATTCCGCTGCTATTATTGATCTGAACATTGTTTAAGAATTTAACTGCAGTTTTTGATATAAACCTTGTATTCTATTGTATTCTATCAAGAACTCAACTGTTGAAGGCTAATGATAATTTATTCGTCATTATCTTAGTCATTATATTTCTTACTGGGCTATTTGAGCTCACCCTTTCTTTTGTTCCATTGTTTTTCAACAGGAAATGAAAACATAATAGGGTCTAGCCGGGGAATGGAGTGAGGGTCCGAGGAATAGTTATCATAGTCTTCATGTTTTGTAAAATAGTGTGACAATAATAGTGAAGACTTAGTTGTGTATTATTATACACTGTATTGTAGTACGTTGTGCTTTGTTGTAATAATTTTGTTGTAGTCTTTTGACGACTCAAGTTTGGGCTGTGTGGGCCCAGATTTGGGGGCGTCACAAACTGCCTTTCAAATCCATCACAACTGCCCTGAGCATGTTTTCCAGTGTTTTAATCGTCCGTTCACTCTGGCCATCAGTTTGAGGATGATACGCCGTACTCAACCTCAATTATGTTCCCAATCTTACCTATAAGCTTTGCCAAAAAATTGACATGAAGTGCAGATCTCTGTCAGATACAATAGATACCGACACTCCATGTCGTGACACAATCTTTTTTATATATAACTTTACCAATTACACCAGATTGTACCTTATCTTGATCGGTAGAAAATGTGCAGATTTGGTCAAATGATCCACGATCACCTAGACTGCATCATAACCCTTCTATGTTGGTGGAAGCTCGGTCACAAAATCAATTGTGATGTGCTCCCATTTTCACTCCTGAATTTCCAACAGTTGCAGCAACCCACCTTGTTTTTGATATTCTGCTTTAACCATCTGACATGTTAAACATCGCCCCACACATTCTGCAACCCCCCTTTTCATGTTCGGCCACCAGAAGTGTTGATGTAAATCTTGATACATCTTCGTACTTCCGGGGTGTACCGAGTACCTTATATTATGAGCTTCCTGCAGAATCTCCTCATTCAATTCCTGAACCATAGGTACCTAGATCCTTCCTTCAAATCTTAGCATCCCTGTACTATCAACTTTATACTTTAGTTCCTCTCCTTCTAAGATTCACGTCCTTATGGAAACACATTCTTCATCCTTTTCTTGAGCCTACTTTACCTTGTTTAATAAAGTCGGACTCGCCTCTACTGCGAATAACTTTTCATCCGCCTCTTTTGGATACTTGACCTCTAACTCTAGTCTTTCTATATCCTTGATTAATTCTTCTTGGGTTGTCAGCATCAACAACTTTTCTCTGCCCTTTCTGCTTAGAGCATCTGCCACTACATTTGCCTCACTAGGATGATATAGAGTTTCACAATCATAGTATTTGATTAATTTCAACCATCATCTTTGACTCATGTTTAGCTCTTTTTGAGTGAAAATATACTTCAGACTTTTATGTTCTGTATATATCTCACACTTTTCCCTATACAGGTAGTGCTTCTAAATTTTCAGTGTGAACACTACTGTTGTTAACTCCAACTCATGAGTTGGATACCATTTCTCATAATCCTTTAACTGTTGCAAAGCGTACTCAATGACCCTGTCGTGCTGCATCAGAACGCAGCCAAGCCCCTTGTGTGACGCATCACTGAATACCATAAATCCTCCCGTATCATCTAGTAGGGACAATACAGGTGCTTCACTAAGTCTCTTTTTCAGCTCCAAGAAACTTGCTTCACACTTCTTGTGACGCCCCCAAATTCGGGTCCTTTGAACCACGGGTTCGGTGCTCACGTTACTATTTTACACTGTCATCACATTCATCCAATCAGAATAAAGTAATAAAACTTAATTTACATTTACACATATCTAATCCCAAGTTCTACATACCTTTATACATACACCCATTTGTACCTGACATATTACAAAAGATAATATTTACAATACAACTGTTTTCTATCTACGCCTTCACTATTAACTAGCTTTTCCTTTTCCTTTTTCAATACCTGACCCCTCGGCTTGCTAAGGTTTAGCTGAAATATCATGTTTAAAAGCAAGAATGAAGATAAAATAACTCAGCAAGTACATAAACAAATGATGACATGATATTTCAAAATGGTGAATTAAACTCATTTAAGATGATCATGAATCGTTTACAATAAAATGAAGCATTTACAATAAGCTGAGTCATAAACCATGAAATGGATCATTTTCAATAAGCTGATCAATATCAATAAGCTGAATCATTTGAAATAAGCTGATCAATTTCAGTTCAACGTATGAACATGAGAAATATGCATAACTTTACATGGTTAGCTGAAAACATGAAACTTGCTTGTTGTACGGTCACAAGACCTAGAACTCGTTAAGAACAATACCAATCATAAAGACTGATATTGCCCAAGTTAGTCATAAGACTGATGTTCAAATTAGATGTGTACTCTGGGTGATCAGCCCATCGTACTTTATATTGTGCACAACATAAACATCTAGGGACGCAACCACGCCATAAAAATTATATTTTTCTTTGTCCTTTATTCCCCTTTTTATCAGGCTTGTTCTGTTACAGTATATCATAGAATCTGTACCACAGCAATGTCAATTGGAGTACATAACAATAACCAACTGAATACAACATGTGTCATCATATGTGTTTAGCACTTTAGCCGGAATCAAGATTGGCATCGACCTTTTTTTAAAATAGTTCAATAATGAATGAACTCTACACAATCACGTGAATGTATAACATGAATAGCTTTGAAAGAACTGCAATGAGAGTTCAGATATAAAACTTGCCTTTATCTCCTTTTTCCTCAACTGTTAAAATATTATCCCATTTATAACCTACATGACCATAATATTGGTTCATGTATTAGTTACATACACATACATGCCATAACTTGTTATACGAGCTACCATTTAGCTTTACATAGTCCTTAACATATAACACCTTGATCTTTATGCCTTAACGTCTACCACATCGATTATTTTTATCAAATTATGGCTTACATATATGTTTCTATCATTTAATATTAAAACATTTCATTTTGGGTTTAAAATAAAATTTCTTGGCTAGAACAGTACATCTCGCCCCAGCGAGATGTTTAGCCTTGAAGATCTTGCTGGCCGCGAGATCTTCTCGGCCAGACAGCTCCTCGGCGCCCCCTGAATTCACCTCGGTGAGCTTCCTCACAGAGCACTGCACCCTGGCACAGTTTCCAGTTCAAATAACTGCGCCCCGGCGCAGTACTAATTTTTCTGAATTTTTTTTCATTAAAAAATCCATGCTATTTATGGCTTTTTTTTTTTGTAAAACTTGATTCCAACACTTCATATAGCACATATAACATGTATTTGACTTGCATGGGCCTTTAAAATATTTAAAAATCATAAATTGGACTTATTTTTCCAATGTTTTTGTTTCGGTCGTTGGCGAACGTTTTAAAACATTTAAAATGGACAATTGTCGCCATACGAACCAAATAACTTCCAATTCGATTCTAACATGTGTATATACATAAAACTTAGATGTTTGGCCTCGTTTGACCTTCAATTACACCAATTGGCCAAAAATCACACATTGGTTGTAATTTATCATTTTTAGCAAATTTCAAACTTGAACTAACTTGACATCTTGAACCTCATGCATCACATAGACTACTATAAACATATTTAGCAACTTTGTATGCTTGTGTAACTCCTACATGCACCTTCTAAAATATTTTACAGATTATGATTTGGTTTACATACAAATCATAGGCTAATATAGCAATTTTCCTTAAACAAAACATGCTCTTGAACCATTAATGATCTTATAATGCTATCTAACATGAATTTTCACATGTACGCAACATGATCAACATTTTAAACTATGTTTTCATCATTTCTAGAAACACACAACACTTGATCATCCATGAATCATGCTTCCTAACTTTGAATATAGACATGAATAGTGCACCACCTTTGTTCTAGCCAACTTTGAGCTTAGGGTTTCATGATATATCCAACATGAAGCACATAGATCACATAATCAACACATGTAGCCTAAGATTCATGCATGACTACTCTTATTCTAGCATTTAAGCACATAGATAACAAATTTCATAACTTAAACATGATTATACCTTCTATGTGCTACTTTCCTTCTTGATATAAAGCTTCTTAGAGCTTGATTCTCCACCTTGATAGCTTAAAACACTTCTCTAGAGCACTTGTTGGCAATCCTTCAAGGCTTTTCCTCAAACCCTAGCTCTTCCTTCTTTTCTTCTCTACAAGTTGTCTTTTTTTGCAACTTGGTTGCTGAAAATGATTTAGCTTAGCTTAACACACTTAACACACATGTATAAGTTGGTTAAATTCTCCAACAACTAACATACATGAGTTAACTTAACTCATGCATGGTTAGGGCTAAACAAGTCAATTTCTAACACCCTTTTTATGGCATTTTGGACAATTCATATAAAAAGGATATCATGGTAATTCTTTTTATTGTCAAAGGTAGTATGATCCTTTCCCCAAAAATCTAGACAATTTAATTCTCTTTAGTTGATAAAATACTTGCTTTCAACCCAATTCAAATCCTTTTTTATCCAAACTTGTTTCATTATGCTTGAATTTTATTCCTCAATCAAATAATCCGTAAAGAGTTTGTCCCAAAATACTTGTCACATTCCAAAACATTAAATTTCCATTAATTAATAATAATATTTTCAATGATGCTAAATTTTCATATAATTACATTCTTCCCTCTTTATAAGGATTCCGTCCCCGGAATCATCATTACAAGATTACATAAACAAACTTGGATATTCCTTCTTCATTTTCTCTTCTAGCTCCCATGTCGCTTCTTCAGCATTATGGTTCCTCCATACTACCTTTACAGAAAGTGTCACCTTGTTGCTCAAAACTTGTTCCTTCCTGTCTATGATTTAAATAGGAGTTTCCTCATATGTTAGATCCTTTTTAATCTGAATCGGCTCATACTCAATCACGTGCTTGTAATTCAGCTTATACGACCTCAGTATTGATACGTGGAATACATTATGGATATGTTCTAATTCCGGAGGTAATGCCACTTGATAGGAAACATTTATACGATATTTTTATTCCCTAATACTTAGTTTTTATATTTATTGTGTGCTTAAATGTCTAATTATTTAGTTTATTTTGGTTTTAATAGGTTTTATAGGATTTTAGTTAATTTATGTTAATTTAGGTAATTTTATAGTATTTTTATGGTACTTTTTATTTATGTGTTTTTATTTATTTTTAGTGTTTTAGGTGTTTTATTTATTATTATGTGTTCTTAGGATTTTTAGTATTTTTATATTATTTTTAATTAATTTATATTTATTTTTGTAGGAAAAATAAGCTTTGGGGGCAAATCTGTAAATTCAGCAAAACCGGAGGGCCACAGTGCAAATTCCGCAAGATTCTGAGGCTAAAATGGTAATTAACCAGCACCGGTGGCATTTCTG
The DNA here is from genome assembly GCA_947179155.2 of Hedera helix. Lineage (NCBI taxonomy): Eukaryota > Viridiplantae > Streptophyta > Magnoliopsida > Apiales > Araliaceae > Hedera > Hedera helix. Next base: position 18,614,134 of record OX359269.1, on the reverse strand, counting down.
TAATTTCTGGAAAAAGATACTACCGCGCAATGCGCGGGGATGGACTGCCGAGTATCGAAACGACGCCGTTTCATCACAGCGTACGCGCAATGCGCGCGGTCGCGAAACAGTAGCAGGAACCGGAGAAAAACGACGTCATTTTGGGGCCAGGACCGCGCAATGCACGCGGGCGGATGACGCGGACGGTTACTGTAGCGAAGGCAGTGTTTGTTTGACGCGTTAATTGCCCAAAACGGAATTATTTCGGGATTTTGCTACTTTTTGATTCCAAATTGGATTTTAATTCCAACTAGGGTTAGGAAAATAATTATTTTTCTTTTTCTTTTATTTTTAATTGTAAATCCTATTAGGGTTTGGACAAGTTAGGAGGTTTATGGAGCCTATAAATAGAGGGCTTGAGACACATTGTAAGACACAACTTCTCTTAGAATAAAAATTCTATCTTCTATTATTTAGTGTTCTCTACAATTATGAGTAGCTAAATTATTTTTCTTGGTTTAAGTGATTGAAACCATCAAGATTTATCCACTGTGAGATCTAATTTATTTTAATTGTTCAATTTATATTTTGATTATTGAATATTCTTCTATGCTCAATTTTATGATTGATTTGTTTAATTGCTAGGAGCGCTACTAGTTTATTATTCATATTAATCTACTGCTATTTTTGAAGCAACTAAGTTTAATAATTGTTTTGCAGATCAAAAGATTATTTTATCTTAGGAAGAATATTCATCTAAATTAAATGCAACCAAGTGGCTTGTGTTGTTTAGTTCAACGATCTCTCTAATTCTTTATGCTGCTATTAAATTAAATATTTAGCAAGTGCCGAAGGTTGTTTATTAGTAAGGATATTTAGACCAAGTGGCTCTACTTATCTAAAATTAAGGAGAGAGGAGAAAAATTATTCCACCTGCGAGTAGTTCTTTCTACGGTGAATCTTTAAAATATTAATTGATTTATTTTTGCATCAGTGATCAGTTGTAAATTCTTGATGGTGGATATTAACTTAAACCAAGGCTTTTTCTCATCGTTTATTTCATTAAATTACTTGCATAATTATTTTAGTTAATTTTATTTAAATTATTTCTTTAATTACAAAAACCCCCCAGTTTTTATTTGCAAAAACATAAAATTAAATTAATCATTCTCTGTGGGATCGACTCTTGCTTACACTACTACATTAATATTTTTCAAAAGTAAGGTTTTATTTTTGGGTGCTTGCGACATCACACCAAATTTTGGCGCCGTTGCCGGGGACTTGATTTTAATTTAATTTTGTGCTTTTGTAAATATTAATTTAATTTAGAAACTATTCTTAGTTTTTTTAATTATTTTTCTAGTTTACATATTTTATTTGAGTTGTGCAGGTTGAAGATGGAAATCATGGCTAGGAATCGAACTTTGAAAGAGCTTGCGGCCCCTGATTTAAATCAACAACCTTTAAGCATAATTTTTCCAAATTTAGATAATAACACCTCCTTTGAATTAAAATCTGGTTTAATCCATCTATTGCCCAATTTTCATGGCCTTGCAGGTGAAGATCCTCACAAACATTTAAAAGAATTCCAGATGGTGTGCACAAGTTTGAAACCTGCTGGAGTGACTGAAGAGCAAATCAATCTAAGAGCTTTCCCATTTTCTTTGAAAGATTTGGCTAAGGATTGGCTCTACTACCTACCCTCCGGCAGTATCACCACATGGGAAGAGATGAAAAGACTATTCCTAGAGAAATATTTTTCAGCTTCAAGGGCTGCCAATATCAGAAAAGACATTTGTGGTGCGAGACAGAATCATGGCGAATCCTTGTACGAGTATTGGGAACGTTTCAAGAAACTATGTGCAAGCTGCCCCCACCATCAAATCAGCGAGCAACTCCTCATCCAATACTTCTATGAAGGACTCATGTCTACTGATAGGAGTATGATCGATGCTGCCAGTGTAGGAGCTTTGGTGGACAAAACGCCCGAAGCTGCAAGGAATTTAATTGCAAACATGGCTGCTAACTCCCAACAATTTGGCACTAGGCTTGATTTTTCATCCAAAAATGTCAATGAGGTAAATATTTCTTCCCTTGAGCAACGAATTGATAGTCTGACCTCCGTTGTTCGTCAAATGGCTGTAGGTAATACACAACAAGTAAAAACTTGTGGGATTTGTGCGGTAGTAGGACATCCAACAGATATGTGCCCCACTCTTCAAGAGGAGTCCTATGAACAAGTAAATGCAGCAGGTGGTTTCCCTGGTCAACCACAAAGGAGATATGATCCTTACGCAAACACGTACAACTCAGGTTGGAGAGATCATCCGAATTTCGGCTATGGAAATCCACAAGGGAATCCGTATGCGACTCAAAATTTCTCAAGCTACCAACAATACAAGCAGCCATATCCTAACAAACAACAGGGCCAATCATCTGATTCTAATGTGTCTTTAGAGGATTTGGTTAAACAAATTAGCACTAACACTTTGCAATTTCAACAGAAAACGAAGGCAAATTTGCAGAATTTGGAAACACAGATGGGACAAATGACAAGTGCCATTAATAGATTGGAGGCGCAAAATTCTGAAAAAGTACCCTCGCAAACAATGGCAAATCCAAAAGCAAATGTTAGTGCAATCACGTTGAGAAGCGGTAAAGAGATCGAAACTCCAGCAAAGACAGAGTATGCACCAAACGAGACAAGCAAAGTTGAAGTAGACAACAAGGAGGTAGACAACAGTCAAGAGGACAACAATGTTCTAGTCAACAATGGTACTCCTAAGCATAAATTTCCACCTCTCTCTGAGTATAAACCGGTACCCCCTTTCCCTCTTGCTTTAACAGAAAAAAGGACATACGAGAAAAATTCCGATTTATTTGAAACTTTTCATAATTGCGAGGTAAAAATTCCATTGTTAGATGCTATTAAACAAGTACCTCGCTTTGCTAGATTTCTGAAAGAATTGTGTACACACAAGAGAAAGCAAGCACTTAAAAAATATGAAAAGGTGCAAGTAGGAAAGAATGTGTCTGCCGTAATTCAAAGAAAACTCCCTACAAAATGCCAAGATCCAGGAATGTTTACTATCCCTTGTAAGATAGGAGACACGAGATTTGACAAGGCTATGTTAGACTTAGGAGCATCTATTAATGTCATGCCATATTCTATATATGCTTCTTTGCAACTTGAACCTTTAAATAGAACTGGTACTGTAATTCAGTTGGCTGATAGGTCTAACACTTATCCTAAGGGTATAGTAGAGGATGTTCTTGTGCAAGTAGATAATTTGATTTTTCCTGCTGATTTTTATGTGCTTGATATGGAAAATGGTGATCAAAATGCTCCTATTTTGTTGGGAAGACCTTTCTTAAAGACTTCAAAGACTAAGATCGATGTTCATAGTGGTACACTGACAATGGAGTTTGATGGCGAAATTGTTAAATTTAATATTTTTGATGCCATGAAATGTCATAATCCTGTTTACTCTGTTCATGTGATTGATTCTTTAACAGCGAAAGTTTCTAAAACTGATGGAAAAGGTGAATTGAAAACGACATTTAGTCCAAATCTTGGGAAAGAGAAAGAGGAGTTAGTCTCGAGTGTTGATTTAAAGAAAACTGTTGCGGCTGTGAATGATTCTCCGAACACAGGTAATGATCCATATTTTGACTTACCAGTTCCTAACAAGAAATCTTTACCTTTTGTTTTGCAGGATTACATTCCAGATTTGAAGCATCTCCCTAATCGTCTCGAATATATGTTCATTGAAGAGGGAGTAGAACATTCATATCCACTGCAAGGGAGTTTTAACAAGACTATGATAAATGGAGTAAATATGGATGAAATGGTCAAAATTCAAGAGGAAGGAGTAACGTAGTGTTTAAGCATGCTGTCAAGCCAAGGACAATAAACAAAGGCGCTGCTTGGGAGGCAACCCAAGAAAACAGATTTGCATTTCTTTTCCCTTTTTCTTTTTATATTTATTTGTGCCTATTTCTTTGCATTATAGTTTACATTGGGGACAATGTAAATTTTAAGTGTGGGGGAAGGGATTTAGGATTTTTGTTATTATTTTTATTATTTTTAGGTCATATTTTTTTTAAAAAAAAAATTAGGAAATTTTAAAATTTTAAAATTTTGAATTTTTGAATTTTGTGGGTAAATTCACTGCAAACCCTCACGAGACAAAACTCGTCCACTTGGGGTAACCTTGGGGTTTAAAGGCTTGTTGCACATGCTAAGTGTAACCGTGTTTCCTACGAAAATGGGGTAGTTTTTATTTTATTTTATTTATTTTTTTAGGATGTGTTACTTGAGCAATGAGTTAATTGAATTTAAATTTTTAGCCAATGATAAAATTTTGATTTTTATTTAATAACCCTTGGAAAAATAATAAATTTTTGCTTAGTTTGAATTTTGACTTTTTATTGATTATTACTTTGTTTGAGATCTTTAAAATTTTTATGCACTTATATCCATTTGTTTGAGCTAGTTTTAATTTAGAAAAGTTTAAATGGTTAAATGCTTATGAAAGATATTTTTGAACTCTATATCTTATTTGATCATTACTTGAAGTGAAATATAAGACAAAATATAATTTGGAAGAGATGATTTAGGTAATTTTTCTAGGATTATTATTGATGAAAAATCTTGTGGTGGGTTGAGATGGAGCGTAAAACGCACTCACTCATAAACACATGAAAAAGCGAGATGAAGCGTAAAACGCACTCGTTGGTGAGATGGAGCATAAAATGCACTCACCGTGAAGAAAAAAAAGAGAGAAAGAAAAAAATGGGATGGAGCATAAAATGCACCCATAAAAAGAGAAAAAAAAAATGAATGAGAAAAAAATATTTGAAAAAATGCATATTAATAATCCTAGTGTGTATAATTGTTAAAAACCTTTTGATCTTCTAGTTATATGTGTCTATATTAATGAAAAATGATGAGGAAAGTAAGACGATAGAGTATTGTTGTTACACTAACCATTTTTGATATCATTTATGAGACATTTAATTATGTGAATGGATCTAAGTTTTTTGCTAGTTCGATACATTTGGATTCACACACACACAAAATGTCTTGAGTAAAGTAGAATTGATAAATATGTTAAAGTTATAGATTTTGCATGATTTTAAAATTTTCTTTGAGTTATCATTTAAAAAATCTTTGAGGCTGATGTTGAAATTTATATTGATTTGTTGCTCGACTAAGTTGATTGGTTATTAGTTTTATTTATAGTTTTTATTTTTGTTTTGCCCGAGGACGAGCAAAAAGCTAAGTGTGGGGGTATTTGATAGGAAACATTTATACGATATTTTTATTCCCTAATACTTAGTTTTTATATTTATTGTGTGCTTAAATGTCTAATTATTTAGTTTGTTTTGATTTTAATAGGTTTTATAGGATTTTAGTTAATTTATGTTAATTTAGGTAATTTTATAGTATTTTTATGGTTCTTTTTATTTATGTGTTTTTATTTATTTTTAGTGTTTTAAGTGTTTTATTTATTATTATGTGTTTTTAGGATTTTTAGTATTTTTATATTATTTTTAATTAATTTATATTTATTTTTGTAGGAAAAATAAGCTTTGGGGGCAAATCTGTAAATTCAGCAAAACCGGAGGGCCACAGTGCAAATTCCGCAAGATTCTGAGGCTAAAATGGTAATTAACCAGCACCGGTGGCATTTCTGTAATTTCCGGAAAAAGATACTACCGCGCAATGCGCGGGGATGGACTGCCGAGTATCGAAACGACGCCGTTTCATCACACCGTACGCGCAATGCGCGCGGTCGCGAAACAGTAGCAGGAACCGGAGAAAAACGGCGTCATTTTGGGGCCAGGACCGCGCAATGCGCGCGGGCGGATGACGCGGACGGTTACTGTAGCGAAGGCAGTGTTTGTTTGACGCGTTAATTGCCCAAAACGGAATTATTTCGGGATTTTGCTACTTTTTGATTCCAAATTGGATTTTAATTTCAACTAGGGTTAGGAAAATAATTATTTTTCTTTTTCTTTTATTTTTAATTGTAAATCCTATTAGGGTTTGGACAAGTTAGGAGGTTTATGGAGCCTATAAATAGAGGGCTTGAGACACATTGTAAGACACAACTTCTCTTAGAATAAAAATTCTATCTTCTATTATTTAGTGTTCTCTACAATTATGAGTAGCTAAATTATTTTTCTTGGTTTAAGTGATTGAAACCATCAAGATTTATCCACTGTGAGATCTAATTTATTTTAATTGTTCAATTTATATTTTGATTATTGAATATTCTTCTATGCTCAATTTTATGATTGATTTGTTTAATTGCTAGGAGCGCTACTAGTTTATTATTCATATTAATCTACTGCTATTTTTGAAGCAACTAAGTTTAATAATTGTTTTGCAGATCAAAAGATTATTTTATATTAGGAAGAATATTCATCTAAATTAAATGCAACCAAGTGGCTTGTGTTGTTTAGTTCAACGATCTCTCTAATTCTTTATGCTGCTATTAAATTAAATATTTAGCAAGTGCCGAAGGTTGTTTATTAGTAAGGATATTTAGACCAAGTGGCTCTACTTATCTAAAATTAAGGAGAGAGGAGAAAAATTATTCCACCTGCGAGTAGTTCTTTCTACGGTGAATCTTTAAAATATTAATTGATTTATTTTTGCATCAGTGATCATTTGTAAATTCTTGATGGTGGATATTAACTTAAACCAAGGCTTTTTCTCGTCGTTTATTTCATTAAATTACTTGCATAATTATTTTAGTTAATTTTATTTAAATTATTTCTTTAATTACAAAAACCCCCCAGTTTTTATTTGCAAAAACATAAAATTAAATTAATCATTCTCTGTGGGATCGACTCTTGCTTACACTACTACATTAATATTTTTCAAAAGTAAGGTTTTATTTTTGGGTGCTTGCGACATCACACCACCACTGCATAGGCTACCTCTCCTATTCTTCTCAATACTTCAAAAGGTTCAATAAATCTTGGACTCAGCTTTCCTTTCTTTTTAAATCTTATCTTCCCTTTCCAGGGAGATACTTTAAAAAATACATGGGATCCAACTTCAAACTCTCTTTTCTGCCGATGTTGGTCAGCATATTTCTTCTGCTTTTCTTGTGCTGCTATAAGTTATAATCTTATTACTTTGACAATTTTAGCAGTCTGTTGTACTGTTTTTAGTCCCAACAACTTTCGTTCTCCTACCTCATCCCAGCAGAGAGGTGTTTTGTACTTCCTTCCATATAACGCCTCATACGGCGGCATACTAATACTCGCATGATAATTGTTGTTGTATGCGAATTCAACTAGCAGCAAATGATCATCCCAATTGCCCTTAAAGCCCATTACACATGCCCTTAGCATAGCTTCCAATGTTTGGATCGTTCTTTCACTTTGGCCATCTATTTGAGGATGATACGATGTACTCAACCTCAACTACGTGCCCATATGTTCCTAAAAACTCTTTCAAAAATTAGATGTGAAATGCGGATCTCGATCTGAAACAATCGATACCGGAACTCCATGCCTCGACACAACTTCTTTCACATATAACTTTGCTAACTGATCCAAATTGAACTTGATCTTAATCGGTAAAAAGTGTGTAGACTTCATTAGTCGATCCATTATTACCCATATCGTGTCATAACCTTTCTGTGTAGTTGGAGGTCCTACAATAAAATCCATTGTGACGTGCTCCCACTTCCATTCTGGAATTTCCAATGGTTGTAACAACCCACTTGGTCTTTGATGTTCTGCCTTAACTCTTTGACAAGTCAGACATTAACTAACACATTCCGCCACATCTTTCTTTATGTTGGGCCACCAAAAATGCAGTCGAAGATCTTGATACATCTTTGTGCTTCTTGGATGAACTGAATAACGCGAACTATGCGCTTTTTGCAAAATCTCATCTTTTAACTCAGATACCATTGGCATCCAAACTCTCGCATCGAATCTCAAAAACCCGCTATCATCTATCTTGAACTTTGTCTCTTGTCCATTAACTATGCGATTCTTAATCTGACCGCATTCTTGATCTTGCATTTGAGCTTCCTTCACTCTATCCAATAATGTTGGATGAGCTTTGATAGCATATAACTTCTCTTCCGTTTCCATCGGATACTTTACTTCGAGTTCCATCTTTTCCATTTCTCTAATCAGTTCTTCTTTAATCGTTAACATTTCCAGTCTTTCTCGACCCTTCCTACTTAAGACATCAGCCATAACATTTGCTTTTCCTGGATGGTACAGGATCTCACAATCATAGTCTTTAATTAACTCTAACCATCTTCTCTGTCTCATATTCAAATCCTTCTGAGGGAAAATATATTTCAGACTCTTGTGGTCTGTGTATATCTCACACTTCTCTCCATACAGGTAATGCCTCCATATCTTCAAGGCAAATACCACTACTGCTAACTCTAAATCATGGATTAAATACCTCTTCTCATAATCTTTCAGCTGTCTTGACGCATATGCTATGACTTTGTTGCGCTGCATTAACACACAACCAAGTCCTTTGTGAGATGCGTCACTCTAAACAACAAATCCTCCCGTATTGTCAGGTAATGACAACACAGGTGCTTCACTTAACCTCTTCTTAAGTTTTAAAAAACTCTCTTCACATTTATCTGTCCATACAAACTTCACAGTTTTTCTCGTCAAATTAGTCAGAGGTCCTGACAACTTTTAGAAATCTTTAATAAATCTTCTGTCGTATCCAACCAATCCAAGAAAACTTCGTACCTCTGTTGGTGTCTTTGGCAGTTCTCAGTTTATTACTACTTCCACTTTGGCTGGATCTACTGATATCCCTTCTTGATCGATTATGTGCCCCAGTAATTGCACCATTTCTAACCAAAATTCACATTTCGAGAATTTTGCATACAACTTTGCTTCTCTTAACTTTTCCAATACAATTCTCAAATGTTCCTTATGCTCTTCTTGAGTCTTTGAATAAATCAAGATGTCATCAATGAACACCACCACGAATTTGTCCAAATACGGTTTGAACACTCGATTCATTAAATCCATAAATGCATCGGGTGCATTCGTTAATCCAAATGACATTACCAGGAACTCGTAATGACCATAACGAGTCCTAAATGCTATTTTGGGTACATCTTCCGGTCTCACCTTCAACTGGTGATAACCACTTCTTAAGTCTATCTTCGAAAAATACTTGGCTCCTCACAACTGATCAAACAAATCGTCAATCCTTGGTAGCGGATACTTGTTCTTTACTGTCACTTTGTTCAACTCCCTGTAGTCGATACAAAGTCTTAACGAGCCATCTTTCTTCTTTACAAACAGTACTGGTGCTCCCCAAGGAGACACACTTGGTTGGATATACTTTTTGTCCAACAACTATTGCAACTAAACCATTAACTCTTTCAACTCTACTGGAGCCATTCTGGACGGTGCCTTTGAAATTGGCATTGTTCCTGGTACAAGGTCTATCACAAATTCAATCTTCCTATCTGGCGAAAGACCCGATAATTCATCTGGAAATACATCTGCATACTCCTTTACCACGGGTATGTGACCCATTATTGATCCCATTATTCGTGAATCCACCACATGCGCTAAATATCCCATACATAATTTCTGCAACAACTTTTCAGCCTACAACATCGTCAGACGATAAGATTGTCTAGGTGATTTGCTACCATAGAACACTACCTTAGACTTGGAAGGAGTCTGAAGGTTTACACTTTTATTTTGGCAGTCAATCACCGCTCCATAGCTATGTAACCAATCCATTCCCAGTATCACATCAAATTCTCCTAACCGGATGAGAATTAAGTCAACTAGTAGCTTATTGTTGGTGCCGACGTCGGAATTGTTTATTCTATTTTTATATTTTTATTTATTTATCGAGTTTCGACCTCGACGAGTTCGTTTGAATGAACAAAATGCGCAAGTATACGCGGTCAACAAGTAATACAGAGTAAGTAAAATTATCGATCCCACTAGGAATTAGTGCAAATGTTTTCCAACATCAATTCTATCAAGCATCTCACAATTAAAACAGTTATCAACAATGACAATGAAAATGTAAATACATGAATTACACTAGCCGCTTCCTCTCGGAAGAAACTGATTATATTTTGTTTTTAGGGTAAAAATTGGCTTTTATAGCAAACTGTCTACGGCTTGAATAGCGAACGGCGCAGCTGCGCCGCGCCCTAGTGCAAATTGGGCGCAGCTACGCCCTTTTGCAAAAATATATATTTGGCAGCTTTAGGGTCCTTTCGTATTTTGGGCGTAACTTCTTAATACGAACTTCGATTGAGGCAATTCAAGATGTTATGAAAAGGAAATTCGTACACCTACAACTTTGATGTTTTATATAAATGGCAGAATCAGAAAGGATGAAGGCCAAAATTGGGCGTGAATTAGGTGCTATGTAATTTCTTCGTATTTGTGGTGTAGCTTTTGCGTCTGACCTCCGATTGAGATGATTCTAGATGTTTCGGAAAGCTGAGAAGAAGTTCTACAACTTTCATGTTTTGCACAAGCGGAGATTCTGGCCGGAACAATGTTAAAAGCTAGCCTCTATGCAAACGACACGCCGAAAATACAAACCGGGCAATCCAAACCTTGATCCACCAAGCCCTATTGTAATAACTACAAAACAACATAAAACACATAAAAAGTAATAGAAAACCACATCCTATAATAATGTGGTAAAAAGACGCGTAAATTAACAGCAAACACCTAAACTTACTGTACGACCTAAATTACAACCAGCACATAAAAGCCATATAAACTAACATAAATACTTAAAGATAAGCGATTTATCAAGCTCAAGTGTATTCAAAACATAGGTATAAAAACCACATATCAAATAAAAAAATTGTTGGTGCCGACGTCGGAACTGTTTATTTTGTTTTTATATTTTTATTTATTTATCGAGTTCCGACCTTGACGAGTTCGTTTGAATGAACAAAACGCGCAAGTATACGCGGTCAACAAGTAATACAGAGTAAGTAAAATTATCGATCCCACGAGGAATTAATGCAAATGTTTTCCAACATCAATTCTATCAAGCATCTCTCAATTAAAATAGTTATCAACAATGGCAATGAAAATGTAAATACATGAATTACACTAGAAAGCAATTAACGATAGGTGAATCTAAGCATGGAACTTCCCCCAATAGTTCATTTAAGTCTCCTAACTTTCCCTTCAATTATACGGTCACGACGAATTGTCAACCGAGAATTTTTTAAATTAGACATGGCCAACTTTCGTTGCACCATACCCGCCATCCAACCCAAATCTGACCCTAGGGCAACAAAAACAGGAAGGAACACCCCAACCAAGAATGGCACGGGTTGAAGAATAGATTCTCTCTAGGCTACACGAGAGAGTTGGTATATTTCTATCCTAACTCACAAACTCATGTCACTGTATTCAGGACAAACTCACACTCCTCATTTCAGTTCCATATGAGTTACATCCTAATAACTAAGCAGAACAAATATACTTTAAGCTCAAACTATGAAAACCCATCCAAAGTTGTCAATCAATGAATGGTCAACCGAAAACTCTTTATAACAAAATATGACCAACTTTCGTTGCAATATACCCATATCCAACCCAAATCCGACACAAGGAAACAGAAACATGAAGGAACGCCCAAATTAATAATAGCAAGGGTTAAAGCTTAGGTTCTCAAAGGTTGCACACGGTGAATCGGTATATTTCTATCCTTTCCACGAATCATAATCCTAACGCCAGGTGGAATCACGAACATGTGTAATATATTTGGGTCAAACACTATACTCCCCATCTCAGTTCCGTATAGGCTACTAAGTAAATGCAAGACCTAGAAATTAAATATGAAGCACAACACCAAATACAACAGCCAATCCATATGGTGCCAACCAAAGAGAGAGTAATCAACTAGAACTACCTATTGAGTTCCATAACAAAACCTAGATTCATGGCTTAATCCAAAACACATGCACAAAACATCATTGATCAAGTGAGTAACAGCACGTATAATGAATCAAAACCAAATGGATAATATTAAACCAAAGAATATTACATCCATAGAGCAATATTAATCCACAATAATCCAAAAAATAAACATTCAATAGATTACATAAGATAGAGAGAGAGACAAGAAGAAGAAATAAAGAAAACTCCCTAAATCATGGCATCAAATTGATGTAGGAGCACCATGGAAGCACCATCTTGACCTCCCAAAATCGCCCTAGCCGCCTCCTCTCGGAAGAAACTGATTATATTTTATTTTTAGGGAAAAAATTGGCTTTTATAGCAAACTGTCTGCGGCTTGACTGGCGAACGGTGCAGCTGCGCCGCGCCCTAGTGCAAATTGGGCGCAGCTGCGCCCTTTTGCAGAAACATATATTTGGCAGCTTTAGGGTCCTTTCGTATTTTGGGCGTAACTTCTTAATAAGAACTCCGATTGAGGTAATTTAAGATATTCTGAAAAGGAAATTCGTAGACCTACAACTTTGGTGTTTCACAAAATTGTAGAATCAGAAAGGATGAAGGCCAAAATTGGGTGTGAAGTAGCTGCTATATAATTTCTTCGTATTTGTGGTGTAGCTTTTGCGTCCGACCTCCGATTGAGATGATTCCAGAAGTTTCGGAAAGCTGAGAAGAATTTCTACAACTTTCATGTTTTGCACAAGCAAAGATTTTGTCCGGAACAATGTCAAAAGCTGGACTCTATGCAAACGACACGCCGAAAATGCAAATCGGGCAATCCAAACCTTGATCCACCAAGCCCTTATTGTAATAACTATAAAACAACATAAAACACATAAAAAGTAATAGAAAACCACATCATATAATAATGTGATAAAAAGACGCGCAAATTAACAAAAAAAACCTAAACTTACTATACAACCTAAATTACAACCGACACATAAAAACACATATAAACTAACATAAATACTTAAAGATAAGCAATTTATCAAGCTCAAGTGTATTCAAAACATAGGTATAAAAACCACATATCACTTATGCCCTCTTATTGTCAAACAGTAATTCCGATGAATATTTTTCACCTATATTACTTCATTGTTGGCTACTTCTATATGCAATACATGTTCTAACTTTACTTGAGGCAATTTCAATTTCTTAGCAAATTCATCAGATATAAAGGAACAGGTAGCACCTGAATCAAATAACACATATGCATTTATATCATTGACAGGAATGATACCTGATACCACATCCTTTGATGCCACTGCATCCTGTATTGTCATGTTAAAAGTGCGGGCTGTTGGTCTCTCTGGCTGTACAGGTCCTCCTATTGCCAATTTTGCACCAGTAATTTCTTTACTTCCACTTCCTCTGTCCGCTTTCTTCTTAGGGCAGTCTTTAATCTAATGTCCCACTTCTCCACAATAAAAGCATCCTTTGTTTGTCTTTGGTATTGGGCAATTTATTGCAATATGCCCTTCTTTGTCGCATCTAAAACATACATTTTTCCCTTTTAAGCATACTCCTGAGTGCCCCTTGCCACAGTTAGGACACAGTTTCATTTTCTTCTTCTGTTCACCTTGCTTATTCCCAGCCGTATTACTATTGCCACTCCATTTGCGCTTGTTGGAGTTGCTTTCTCCATTATTCCCTTTCCTATTGGCTTCATCCTTTTTCTTGCCATGCTGCTCTTGCTTGTATTTAACTAAGGCATCATTGCCTCCTTTTGCTAAGATCGCCTTTTCCATAACTCTAGTAAAAGTTTCGAACTGAAACATGGATACCTTGCTGTAAATCCATGGCTTCAATCCACGCTCAAATCGTTTGGCTTTCCTCTGTTCCGTGTCCACCTGGTATGGAACAAACCTTGTCAACTCATTAAACTTAGCCGCATATTCAACCACAGTTATATTTCCCTGTTTCAGTTCCAGAAATTGAACCTCCATTATATCTTGCGTTACTAGAGGAAAATAAGCCTCGAAGAAAATCTCTTTAAACCTTTCCTAGGGTGCAACTCCTATTCCCAATCTTTCTTTATTGGCAGTCTACCAATAATTTGCCTCCCCTTTTAACATAAATGTAGCGAACGCAGTTTTCTGTTCTTCTGCCATGTTCACTACATCAAACACCTTTTTCATCTTAATCACCCAATTTTGGGCCCCTATCAGATTCATTGTCCCCTTGAACTCTAGGGGTCCTACCGCTTTAAAATCTTTGAAGGTAGCAATTCTGGCAGCTACCAGTTGATCAATCACATGGTTTACATTTTTATCTAGAAAAATTCCCATCAGCAAATCTACAAACTGCTGCATGTGATTAACTGGTTCCTCTGGAGCATTTACTGACTCCTTTAGTGGAGGTTGAACACTTGGTCTGCGTCTAGGCGGCATTTCTGTTTTAAGAATTTTGATCATGATTAATATATAATAATTTCATAGCATATTCTTATGAACTTTAAATACATGATCGTGTTAACACATATTAATAACTAAATTTGTATTCATAATCAACTTGACTACTGTCTAGCACATTACATTACATGTAGCACATTGCTATTAACTTTTCATCCCTTCGGACCATATAAGTCAAGATTCACATATAACTTTATACAACAAACTTAGACCTTCCCTCCTTACAAAGGAGGTTACATGAAACTTTCTATCCCTTCTATAACAAAACTAGAGATTTATGGGACATACACACAATAACTACACATACATAACCATATATATTTATTACATTCTTCCTAAGGAAGCATCCCCCGCCTAACAACATCTTTATATTCTTCATCCATGATTGTTATTATTCTCCACCGACTTAAGGTATTACTTGTCTGATCATACTCCATCAGGTAATAATACACTCTATCCTACGCTCTTCCAAATGTCGTGCAAAATGCGTAACCCATATCGTCCATTCTCACTTCCATGCTATCAATCCTTGCCTTCTTGGCCCTAACTTCTTCTTCCACTAAGTTTATCCTTCTCACTGCCTTAGCTCTGGCATGTCATACCTGGCTATCTCAGCATTCGGTTCCCTCAATTTAACCTCTGAGGCTTCCTTGTCATTCTTCAGTTCTTGGACCTTCTGTTCTTCTTGTCTTAGTTTGTCTCCTAGTTCTATATTCCTACCAACCAATAGTTGAACTGCATTTTCATTCTGCCCCATAACTATTTATTGTTCAGCTGCTTGAGGCTCCAGTTCTAATATTCTGTCCACATATTCACTGCTCTGCTGTATAAGGCCAGTTACCCACTCTTGGTCTACCTTTCTTTGTTTAGATGATGCATTATCAGGTAATGTCCCATCTGAGTCTCCCTCCAGTTCCTCTGGATCTTCCTCTTGTTCACTGTCATTAGCTGGTACTACTGCCATAATTGGTACAGTAGTCATTACATCAATCTGAATGTCTCGAGGCTCTTCTTCTATTGCCCGACTAGATTCTCCAATCTCTGACATACTATAAAATCACAAGAACAGCTATTTCATTTCAACGCAAATTTTCTTATTCTTAAAGCACGTAACACATAGCACATATTCTGGAAATTATAACCTTGATAACTTCCACCATTCACATCTTAGAACTCTGAATGAGTTTTACTATTTTCCTTAAGGTCATATTCCTAAGGTTTCCCCACATAAGGTTTATAACCTAACAACTCTGATATCAACCTGTGACGCCCCTAAATCTGGGTCCCTTGAACCACGGGTTCGGTGCTCACGTTACTATTTTACCCTATCATCACATTCATCCAATCAGAATAAAGTAATAAAACTTAATTTACATTCATACATATCTAATCCCAGGTTCTACATACCTTTATACATACACACATTTGTACCTGACATATTACAAAAGATAATATTTACAATACAACTATTTTCTATCTATGCCTTCATTGTTGACTAGCTTTTCTTTTTTCTTTATCAATACCTGACCCCTCGGCCTACTCAGGTTTAGCTGAAATATCATGTTTAAAAGCAAGAATGAGCATAAAATTGCTCAGCAAGTACATAAACAAATGATGACATGATATTTTGAAATGGTGAATTAAACTCATTTAAGATAATCATGAATCGTTTACAATAAACTGAAGCATTTATAATAAGTTGAGTCATAAACCATGAAATGGATCATTTTCAATAAGCTAATCAATATCAATAAGCTGAATCATTTGAAATAAGTTGATAAATATCAGTTCAATGTATAAACATGAGAAATATGCATAACTTTACATGATTAACTGAAAACATAAAACTTGCTTGCTGTACAGTCACAAGACCTAGAACTCGTTAAGAACAATACCAATCATAAAGACTGATATTGCCCAAGTTAGTCATAAGATTGCTGTTCAAATTGGATGTGTACTTTGGGTGATCAACCCATCATACTTTATATTGTGCACAATATAAACATCTAGTGACGCAACCACGCTATAAAAATTATATTTTTCTTTGTCCTTTATTCCCCTTTTTATCAGGGTTATTTTGTTACAGCATATCATAGAATCCGCACTACAACAATGTCGATTGGAGTACATAACAATAACCAACTAAATACAACATGTGTCATCATATATGTCTAGCCGGAATCAAGATTGACATCGACCTTTTTTTAAAATAGTTCAATAATGAATGATGTAATGACTACGAATTTCATTAGACATTGTAATTATGATTATTTAATAATTAGCAATGAATTAAATTTTTTGTACTAATTAATTGTGCATTAGATAATTTAATGAATATACTTGTGTATGCGTATATTTATTTAAAGCAATGAAACAAGATGTTATAATTAACTAAAGCAAATCTAATTGAATTATATTTTAAATCCAAATGAGTTGTTAAACTAGGTCAATTAAATTTACCTAGTAGTCCATGTAATTAATTAAACCCTAGCCCAATGCTTGATTTAATTAAATGTAACATAGGTAAAATGTTAGCCCAATAGAACATTTAAATTGAGTTCAACCAAATTAAATGGATGAGCCCAGTCTATTAAATACTAGAGTCCAATATGGAGCCCAATAGAAAGTCAAAATTGGTCAACATTAATATATATATATATATATATATATATATATATATATATATATATATATATAAGTAATAAAATTAAACCAAAAATGGGGGAAAATACCCCATTTGGCCTGTCATGGTGGGCCCCACAAGGGGGTGGCTTGTTTGCTCACATTGCTTCTAACACACACTATGTCATAGTTATTCAACCACCTATGTCATTCAACTAGTCAATCACATGGTCATTCAATGCAATAGTAATCCAAATTAGCTACTAAATTGACTATGTTGGTGAATTAGGGAAGTTAATGAAGGATTTGTAGAGTGCTATAAATAGAGTGCTCTACACTTGTGTTATGTTGGCTAGTTCATTTGTAAGCATTTCTAGAAAGAAAAAGTGAGAGCATTTGAGAAGGAAAAGAGAGAAACACTTGTGAGTTGTGAGAAATAGCAAGAGGAGGAGCTTGGTGAATGTTCACTAGCCTCATTTCATACTTTGGTAGGAGAAGAAGTAGAGCGCACAAATCATCAAGGTTTAAAAGAGCTCCAACCCTTCTATATTTTATTTTTGTAGCTTAGTTATGATTTAATCGGTAAAAAATGTATTTTTAACCGATTAAAACTTGTTTTGATGATATAGAAGTCTTAAACTATGTTATATATGTATATTCATGGTTTGATGTGTTTATATCATGTTTTAGTATGTGTGTATTGGATAAAAATGGAAGAAATGTTCATAATAGACTTTACCGGTAAAATCCTAGTTAAGCATGTGATGTTTAATGACGTAGTTTGAAATGTACCAGTTGAAAAATGGATTTTTATGGCTAGAAAGTTACATACATGAGTTTTAAAGAAAACCCAACTTGAAGCTTTCAAAAATAATGAAAAACAAATGAGTTATGACTTTTATCACAACGTAGGTCATTTTTAAACCCTAAGTGGTTCGATCTTTAAATTTCGTGTAAAACGTTTTCAAAAATGCGATCGAACCATGAAATATTGTAAAATAAGAAGTTAGGAACACATCAACACTGATTTTGTGTCATTTGGATGTGTAGATTTCATTTTATCAAGGTTTGAATCAAAAGTGTCAGAACTATCAAAAATTAAAAAATTAGAAAATGCTGGGGCGCAGTGTTGTAGTATAAAACAAGCAAGAGCAGCATGACAAGAAAAAGGAAAGAAATTAAAATCCGAACCGAGTCGGGTCGGGTCAGTCCGGGTACGATAATGAAAAATGTTTCAAAAATTATTTTAGTATTTTTGGACTTAATAAATGTATTTTAAAGTTGTAGATAATTGATTTAATAATTAAAAGTGTATAAATATTATTAAAGGATTAATAATATAATTAAGTTAATAAAATATTATGAAATAAATAATAATATTAGAAAAATATTAAAATATTATTAAAAGTGTAATAATATTATAAAGTCATTAAAATATTATTAAATGAGTAATAATATTAATAAAAAGATAAAATATTATTAAATGAATAATAATATTAGAATATGAATAAAATATTATTTAATGATTAATAGTATTAGATAATTAATAAAATATTATTAAATAATTAATAATATTAAATATTTAATAAAATATTATCAACTGATTAATAATATAAGATAATTAATAAAATATTATTAAATAGTTAATAGTATTAGATAATGATTAAAATATCATTAAATGATTAGTAATATTAGATAATTAATAAAATATTATTAAATAGTTAATAATATTAGATATTTAATAAAATATTATTAAGTGATTAATAATATTAGATAATTAATAAAATATTATTAAATAGTTAATAATATTAGCTAATGATTAAAATATTATTAAATGATTAATAATATTAGATAATTAATAAAATATTATTAAATAGTTAATAATATTAGATAATGAATAAAATATTATTAAATAATTAATAATATTAGAAGATTAATAAAATATTATTAAATGATTAATAATATTATACGACTAATTAAATATTATTAAATTGTTAATAATATTAGATACGTGTATGATCTATATTAGATATTTAATATAGGTTTTATGTGATTCAAATATTATCAAGTAATGATAATATTTCCTAAGTGTTAATATACCCGTAAATCTATAATTATGTGGTTACGAAAGAGTTATAAATGTTATCATATGTATGTATATATGATACAAATTTAAGATCAAACTGATTAATTATTATGTTTGTTCAAAACGAATTAAATTGAATTGATTAGCAGTGGACTACGTACAAGACAAGTTTTTCTTAACCCTAACTTGTATTTATTGTTACAATTTTTCTTCAACTTTATTTACATTGAGCAATTCAATTATTGTTGAGCAAGTATCTACACTTGTAGTTATTTGACAAAGCTTTAAATGGGTTAATTATCAAAAATTATTCCACATCATTATTGTTATTGTATTCGCACATAGTGCATTTACAAATGTATAGTTCATTAATTCAAGAACTGTTTAAGAAAGTCTAAGCTAATTGTTTCAGCTAGACAATGTAAGTTAAATTCATCACATTGAATATTTTAAAAGCTTATCCAAACGATTGGTTCGTGCAGATTCTTATAGTAAGACTGAGAATGAACAACCCTAAATAAGGGGGATTTTATTTGTCGGAAAATCGAATTTACGCAAGATGTCTAAATGTTATGCATATACATATGGTACAAGAGGCTAATCCCTTCGAGTACTAGTTTTTCGAGGAGTCAGATATATATAAATGTTTGTTTTACTGTGACACCCCCAAATTCAGGTACTTGTACCTCGAACTTGGTGTTCACGAATCCGTACATCCATACACCTCTAAACAATATAATATACTAATGCGGAATGAAATAAACATACATTGTTCATAGAAAGGTTCACTACATATCCCAAGGTTCGTAACCTTAATAAAATACATCACGAATTTAAATATATAAAAGATGGTTCGCGTTACATGTCATCAGAGATAAACAAAAATATATTCTTAGGCATTAAATCCCAAAGCATCTAGGGTTTCAGCTTTCCTTTGCCTTTATCAGCTTTCGAACTCTCAGGTTTAACTGCAATATATTTCATGACATTGCAAGATTGAGCAACTAGTTTGCTCAGCAAGTTTTAATGGAATAAATATAAGGAATGTCATGAGTGAATAAAAATGAATAATTCAAAGGATTTAGAAACAATAATATCATTGGTATAATCAAGGCTCAAATGATAAAAGACAAATGATTATTTAAATGCTGAGTGGTCAAACAGACCATGAACATCTATTTGAGGGATCAATCACTTGATATACCCCCCTTAGGTTATAATCTCAGAACTGTACTTGAGGGGATCAGCCTCTCGTACACTATGTATATGCATAACATTTAATTCTATTTGTATCATGTATCTGATACTTAGGTTACTCCCCATTCAGGGTTGTTCTTCTCAGTCTAGAAATCCGTACCACTATGGTTTGGATAGCTTTTAAAATTCAACATGTATATGTCTAGCCGAACAAAGGCATAGACTTTATCTCTAAACAGATCATGAGGTCAAACACTTTGAGTATTTCATGATTTAATAATAGAACATGTAATTCAACTGCACTATGTGCTAATGACAATAATCTCGATGTGGAATAATTTACAACATTAAACCACTTAGCATATAGTAAAGAAAGATAACTCGAGTTTGAGTTAGAGAACTTGCCTGGTTGTCGAATTACGGCTAAATGCTTAATATAATTCTCTTTCGGAAGACCTAACATTGATAAGTCAGTCTACCGATTAGTATAACACATAATTGCTCACTTAAACATTTAAGTTTATTATTTAATTCTCGTTTAATTGCCTAAAATTATCACATAACACAAACATCTTATTGACTCGGTTAATCTACTTAATTTGATTTTTAAGTAATTGACTTAATTATCAAATATTACTTCTCTCTAAGTAATATTAATTAAAACATCCCTCGCTTAACTATTTAAACTATTAAACAATTTATTTCAATTATCTTAGTACCTCAATTATCATTGTTATAATAAATGATAACTATTATTAATTGTTATTACACAATAAATAATTATTCACGTGCTAATAATTCTCCTTATTTATCATTAATTGATAATTAAATGATAAATAATTAACTTACTTATTTTAATCTTCTTTAATCATTATTTAACATCAATTAAATAATAATAAATCAATTAATTATCCTATAATAAATAATTTATTAACTTAATCCTCATTTAATTATTATTTAATGTTAATTAAATAATAATTTAATTAATCAATTACCCTTACATACTATTTAATCTTAATTAAATAATAAATAATTAATTCTTTAATGTAATCCTCATTTAATTATTATTTAATGTTAATTAAATAATAATTAATTACTAAATTATCTTTATTTATTATTTAAATAATAAATAATTAATTTATAAATTTTATCTTCCTTTAATTATTATTTAATATTAATTAAATAATAATTAGTTAATTACTTATCTTTATTTACTATTTAATTCTCAATTAAATAATAAAAATTTAATTTATTCACTTTATCTTTCTTATATTATTATTAAATACTTAAATCACATATTTATTATTTAATAATAATTTATTAGTAATTTTATCTAATTACTAACTAATAAATAGTTAATTAGTGTACTCTTTACACCTTAAATACTATTAAAAATAATTAATTTCTTAATTAATCATACTTATTATTTAATATTACTTAAATAATAAGTAATTAGTAGTTTTATGATTTTTCAGAAATTAAAAATATTAATTTAGCATTTTTCGTTTAATTAGTAAGGTTTAATCAACCATTAATTCAAATAAATACCAAATGACATAAAATTTCAGATTTAAAATTTTTATAATATTCTTTATAAAATTACAAACATTTTCTCTTTTGGAACCAACTCAAGAACCGGCCTAGAAATGCCTGAACCGGCCCCACCCAAGAAAATGGAAAAACCGAAAAAACCGAACCGGCCGGTTATTTTCCAAAAATAGGCAGAATGTTTTTTTTAACTTTTTCTGATTTGGGGTCCTTTATGAAAACTTGAATATCTTGAGTTCTATAACTCCGATTGAGGCCTATTAGGTATCGATGGATTCGTATCTTTCCGAACTACAAGATTCCATTATTAAACATCAAATTTGGATTTGTTTTGGTCACTGAAATTAGCTCCAAACCGGACTGTTACGCACAGCCCTAAAATCAGTGGGGTGTTTTGGTAGAAAATCCATATCTTGCTCATTTTAAATCGGATTTAAGTCATTCAACTTGGAGAATCTTCGTATTTTATAGATCTAACACCAAAAATTGACGGATCATAAATCCGACTTACGGATCGTGCACAGTAATTCCGGTAAGGGGCTGCTATGTTTTTGGTTATTTTGTTTTCGTCGGTAAAAATGATTCTTAAGATTTTTGTCAAACTTTTTGTCATAAACGCATACAAATACATGATCCAAACCCATGAAGCTCTACTCTAGCGTGTCAAGCATGTTTCTAACCAACAAGAGTTTTAAAATTATTTTCCTAGCATAAAAATCACATTTTTGACATAAAGAGCACAAGATTAGGTTTTTTTTAAGGGTGTTTTACCTTAAACTCTTCGATGCTCTTGATCTTAGCTTTCCAAAATAAGAAATGAGATTTGTTGGCATCTACACCACTCCTACAAGCTGCCGAGCTCCTTCAATGAGGGTCTTGGTGATTTTTTTGTGATGGAAACTTGGTAGAAATGGAAGAGAAATGGAGTATTTACTAGCTTGCTTCCTCTCTTGCTTCTTCTCTCTCTATATCTAACTTTAATACATAAAATGACCAACATTGGAAGTGTTGGGTGATGTTATATTTATAGAGAATTGTTAAGTGAGCTTAGCCCCTTAATTAAGCCTACTTTGACTACATTAGTCTAATTTATTCCAACAAAGACCCATGAATTAGGGAGGGATCTTGGGACATTGTTTCCAAGGAATTTTTTTATAATTTTCATGGAGCCAATAACCCACTTTAGGGGCTGAAGAATGGCTGTTCCCGCAGCCTATATATATATAGATATATAATTAATTTTTCCTTTTATTTTTCCAACTTTGGTGAGTACATATATATATATATACCTATATATATATAATGGGTCACTTAAATTCCAACTTAGATCATCCATTTGGGCTCCCATATCATACTAGATTGGACTTAGAAAAATAATTAAATTAGACTCCCATTTGGGCTCTTTAATTAACTAGTGGGCTAATTAATTTAATTAACCTTATAAAAATTATAATTCCTTAGTTAAATAATTAATTAGACTTGAAAAATATTCAATTTAGTTAGTCCATTAATTATTTAATTAATTTGAACTCTTAATTGAAATTTTAAGTATTTTTCCCCCTCCCCATTAATTAGTGAACATACTAATTAATTTACTCAACATATTACACAAGCTATATTCAATTTAATTGAACATTTAATTAATTTCCCAATTATCGATTTCTCAATATTAATTAACTCTAGGTTAGTCCACTAATTAATTTTAGTTTATTAGTGGGTCACCTTTAATTTAATTTCTACCGCGTGTCGCGTATTTATGTGAATTTAAATAATCGCGCGTCGGTTTAAATTTATTCGCAAATATACGAAACACACAAATAAATAATTACCGATTTTATTTATAATGGGGTTAAAATTCTCGGTCCTTACATTCTCCCCCCCCCCCCCCCCTTATAAGAATTTCGTCCCCGGAATTACAAACATAAAGTTATTTAAAAAGATGTGGGTAGTTCTCTTTTATCTTTTCTTCAAGTTCCCACGTAGCCTCCTCAACTGCGTGATTCCTCCATAACACTTTGACGGAATGAATGACTTTATTCCTTAGCGTTTGCTTTTTTCTATCGAGTATCTGGACAGGAACTTCTTCGTACGTTAAGTCTTTCTCTACCTGAATCGGTTCATAGGATATCACATGCTTGTAGTCGGGTTTATAGGGTCGCAACACTGAAACATGAAACACGTTGTGGATGTGCTCTAGTTCAGGGGGTAAAGCTACCTCGTATGCTACTTCACCTATCCTTTGGAGGATTTCGAATGGTCCTATAAACCTGGGACTTAATTTTCCCTTCTTTCCGAATCTGATTTTTCCTTTCCAAGGAGATACCTTTAAAAATACAAAGCTGCCAACATCAAAATCTCTCTTCTGACGATGCATGTCAGCATACTTTTTCTGACGGTCCTGAGCTGCAACTAAACGAGTTCTTATTACCTTAATCACCTCTACGGTTTGTTGCACTAATTCAGGCCCCAACAATCTCCGTTTGCCAACTTCATCCCAACACAGTGGTGTTCGACATTTTCTTCCATATAATGCTTCGTATGGCGGCATGCCAATACTAGCGTGGTAACTGTTGTTGTATGCGAACTCCACCAAAGGGAGATGATCATCCCAACTGCCCTTCAAGTCCATGACAACTGCTCTCAACATATCTTCCAGTGTCTGGATCGTCCTCTCACTCTGTCCATCTGTTTGCGGGTGATACGCAGTACTCAATCTCAGCTGCGTCCCCAATCTTTCTTGTAACCTTCTCCAAAATCTCGACGTGAAACGCGGATCCCTATCGGACACAATGGACACCGGCACACCATGTCGTGATATTATTTCTTTTACATATAACTTTGCTAACTGCTCCAGAGTATATCTTATTTTTATTGGCAGGAAATGTGCAGACTTTGTCAGACGGTCGACGATCACCCAGATCGCATCGTATCCCTTGTGAGTTGTTGGAAGACCCACCACAAAGTCCATCGTGATGTGCTCCCACTTCCATTCTGGAATTTCTAATGGTTGTAGCAGTCCACCCGGCTTTTGATGTTCAGCTTTAATCCTCTGACAAGTCAAACATCGGCTGACACACTCAGCCACCTCCTTTTTCATATTCGGCCACCAAAAATGTCGCCGTAAATCTTGGTACATCTTTGTACTCCCCGGGTGTACCGAATACCTTGTACTATGAGCTTCTTGCAGAATTTCCTCCCTTATTTCCGGAATCGGTGGTACCCAAACTCTTTCCTCAAATCGTAGCAATCCGGTGCTGTCGACTCTGTACTTCAAATGTTCCCCTTCGGAAAGTCTCTCTCTGATATTGACACATTCTTCATCCTGCTCTTGAGCCTCCTTTACTTTGTCTAGCAAGGTTGGGCTCGCCTCTATTGCAAATAACATCTCATCGATCTCTTTAGGATATCTAACCTCCAACTCTAACCTCTCCATTTCTTTAATCAGTTCATCTTGAGCTGTCAACATCATTAATTTCTCTCTTCCCTTCCTGCTTAGAGCATCTGCTACCACATTCGCCTTACCGGGATGGTATAGAATCTCACAATCGTAATCTTTGATTAACTCCAACCATCGTCGTTGCCTCATGTTTAGCTCCTTCTGAGTGAAGATATACTTCAGACTTTTGTGGTCTGTGTATATCTCGCACTTCTCACCATAAAGGTAGTGCCTCCAAAATCTTCAAGGCAAATACTACTGCTGCTAACTCCAAATCATGGGTCGGATACCCCTTCTCGTAGTCCTTTAACTGCCTTGATGCGTACGCAATGACTCTTCCGTGTTGCATCAACACACAGCCCAGCCCCTTGTGTGACGCATCACTATACACGACAAACCCCCCTGTATCGTCTGGTAAGGCCAACACAGGTGCTTCACTTAACCTCTTCTTTAGTTCCAAGAAACTCGCTTCACACTTTTCTGTCCATACAAATTTTACCGTCTTCCTCGTCAAATTGGTTAGCGGAGTCGCTATCTTCGAAAAGTCCTGGATGAACCTCCTATAGTACCCTGCTAACCCCAGGAAACTCCTGATTTCTGTTGGTGTCTTCGGTTGTTCCCAATTTATAACTGCTTCCACCTTTGCTGGATCTACTGAAACTCCATCTTTGTCGATTACGTGTCCCAAAAACTGCACTCTCTGCAACCAAAATTCACACTTTGAGAACTTCGCATATAACTTCTCTTTCCTGAGTGTCTCCAACACTATCCTTAGATGTTTCTTGTGTTCCTCCTCCGTCTTTGAATATACCAGTATATCATCAATGAACACGACAACGAATTTGTCCAAGCACTGCTTGAAGACCCGGTTCATCATATCCATAAATGCT
The DNA here is from genome assembly GCA_947179155.2 of Hedera helix. Taxonomy (NCBI): domain Eukaryota; kingdom Viridiplantae; phylum Streptophyta; class Magnoliopsida; order Apiales; family Araliaceae; genus Hedera; species Hedera helix. The sequence continues at coordinate 18,587,992 of OX359269.1, read as the reverse complement.
GCTGGTGCATTCGTTAACCCAAACGACATTACCAGAAATTCAAAGTGTCCGTATCTGGTTCTAAAGGTCGTCTTAGGTATATCTTCTTTCCTCACCTTCAGCTGGTGATAACCCGTTCTCAAATCTATTTTCGAAAAGTACCTTGCTCCCTTAAGTTGATCAAATAAATCATCAATTCTAGGTAGCGGGTATCTATTCTTAATTGTTACCTTGTTCAACTCTCGATAGTCGATACAAAGTCTTAGGGATCCATCTTTTTTCTTCACAAATAATACTGGTGCTCCCCATGGAGAAACGCTCGGCTGAATATATCCCTTATCTAATAACTCCTGCAGTTGTAACATCAACTCCTTCAATTCCACCGGTGCCATTCTGTACGGTGCCTTCGAGATCGGGGCTGTTCCTGGTGCCAAATCGATCACGAACTCTACATCTCTATCTGGTGGCATACCCGGTAATTCATCTGGAAAGACGTCTGGGAATTCCTGTACGACAGGTATCTGACCCATCTCACCCTCTACTATACGAGTGTCTATCACATGAGCCAGATATCCCATACACCCTCTCCTTAACAATCTCCTTGCCTGCATCATTGTCAGACAACGAGACTGTCTCGACGATTTACTCCCATAAAACACTACCTTTGACTTACTCGGAGTCTTCAGGCTTACACTTTTCTTTCGGCAGTCAATCACTGCCCCGTGATGTGATAGCCAGTCCATTCCAAGAATGACATCAAACTCTCCCAATTGAATCGGGATTAGATTCACCCCAAGGTTACAACCCCCCAATTCAACCCAGCAATTCCTATGGACGTATTTTACGGGAATGATTTCTTTGTTAGCTACTTCTACATTCAAAAGTTTCTCTAGTCTTTCTCGGGGCAGTTCTAACCTTTTAGCAAAGTCTTCAGATATAAAGGAACATGTAGCGCCCGAATCAAATAATACATAGGCATTAATATTATTGATCGGAAGAATACCTGACACCACGTCTTTGGAGTCCATGGCATCTTGAGCTGTCATGTTGAACGTGCGTGCTGTTGGTCTGTTCGGTTGAAAGGCTGGACCTCCAATAGTCAATTTGCTGTTGTTTGCTATCTTGTTGGCGCTTGTTGCATCGCTCTTCCTCTTCGGACAGTCCTTAATCTGATGATCTGGCGATCCGCATGAAAAACAACCGTTTCTCTTCCCCTTCGGACAATTTGGAGCAATGTGCCCGGCTTGACCACAGTTATAGCAGACCCCTCTGCCTTTCATACACTCCCCCGAATGGTTCTTACCACACTTCTCACAGCGGTTACCTTTCTTGATCGGTCCTCCAGGCTTGTTACCTCCAGACGATTGGCTGTCCACCCACTTCCTCTTGTTCGGATTGGTGTTAATTCCACTACCTCCTTCCCTTGTTCCTTCATGATTTTTCTTCTTCTTATCTTGGTTGAATCTTACCAGAGCATCATTTCCACCCTCGGCGATGATTGCTCTTTCCAGAAGTGTTGTAAAATTATCAAATCTTAAAACAGCTACCCTGCTGTATACCCATGGCTTCAAACCCTGCTCGAACCTTCTTGCCTTCCTAGCTTCAGTGTCCACCTGGTGTGGAGCAAATCGAGCCAGCTCGTTGAATTTAGAAGCATATTCGGCTACCGACATGTTACCCTGTTTTAGATCCAAGAATTTCATCTCCATTTGATTTTGCATGCTGTCTGGAAAATAGTTTTCCAGAAACAGCTCCTTAAAACGAGCCCATGGCACAACCCCTTCTCCTGCTCTGGTTTTGGTGGCCTTCCACCAATAGTTGGCCTCGCCCTTCATCATGAATGTGGCAAAAGACGTCTTCTGCTCTTCAGCCACTCGAGCAACCTCAAATACTTTCTCTATCTCTTCAACCCACGTCTGGGCCTCAATCGGATCAGTGGTTCCACGGAACTCCGGTGGTCCCACAAGTTTGAAATCCTTAAAGTTAGCTAAATGACCAGCTGGTTGATCCACCACTGGCTGAGGCCTAGCTTGCATTGCTTCTGCCAACATGTTGGCAAAAGCTCGCATCGGGTCTGCCTGACTTCCTGCATTATTGACCGACTCTTCTACTCTTTGGTTGCGAGGAACTCTTCTTGGCGGCATTGTCTGCTATTATCAAGGCCTTATGTTAACATCTTATAACTTTGTTTCCCATGCAATATTTAGTTATAAAAATAAATACGAAATTTGAACACAGGCAACACATAGGAAATAACTGCATTTATATTATATACCACTGTTTTAATACATCATAAACCAACATGTGGTATACCTCTATAAACGCTAACTGATATCTATCCCTGCATTACAAGAAGGGATTTAAACCATTCTACCCCTATAATAAAACAAAAGGTGGGGTTTACACATCTATTCCCAAATGATAACACAAAATGATGGGATATATAACCACTAACTGCCCCTATTATGAACAAAAGTTGGGACTCAACTACATCTATATATAATACTCCTTAAGGCAATAAAGAGGTCACTGGTCCATCCTACGGGCAGCATCCTCGTGCTCCTGGCGAGCAATCCTATCCACAATTCGGCGACTCACCACCTGTCTACTCATATCCTCTTCTCGAGGAAACCTCCTGATCCTGCTCCTCAGCCTGCCAAAGGCTGTGTCGAGAGCAAAGCCTGCTGCATCCACTCGGGCTGTAGTGACTTGGACCTGCTCCTCCAGCTCATCAACCCTAGTGGCTGTTGTCACCCAAAAATCATGAAACAAGTCTCTCGCATGACACGCTAGCCCTAACTCGACAGTCACTGCTTCCAGCTGAACTCGGACTGCATCCCTCTCCGCTCTATATCGGTCAGCTCTGACCTCTGCCTGTACCAACTGGTCCCCCATCTGAATCAAGTGCTGACCGTCCAAAATCCTCTCCTCGGCAAGCTCCCTCATGTGCCTGGATGTCTCCATCCACTGGTCTGATATGCGAATCTTATCCGCGATCTCTAAGTCAAACTCAGCTGTCATCTCGGTCAGCTGTGTCTGTAACTCCTCCCTGTCTCTCTGGAGTCCCTCAGCCCTGACCTCAGATAACTCCAACTGCTGTCTCAACTCCCTGACCTCCTCCACTCTCTGGTAGGCCACATCTCGGTACTGATCTTCCATCGTCTGATGGGTTTGGTTCTGCTCCTCTAAGTCAGCAATTCGGCTCGCCTGTTGAGCCTTCTCCTCCAACAACTCTAAGATACGGTCAGCGTAAAGATGCATCATCCCCTGAAAATCGGTATGATACTCCGGTGATGCAGGATCGACCTCCTCAATGGGCGCTGGCTCCTGCTCTCCCTCATCGGGATTAGAATCTGCAATATGGCCTCCCTCTGAGTCACCACCTACATCATCACCATAACCATCATCGGTACCATAATTATCAGTATCATAATCCTCTTCACTGTCACCACTCATCCGCATGACTCCACCTCTGACTGGGTCTGCCATCTCAACTTTGTCTCCCCCTAACTCGGAGTCTGCTTGTCCCTCTACGGGCTCAACCACTCGAAGTTGCTCAGTAACAACCTGGATATCCTGAAACTCCCTCTGGTCTGCCTCAGGTGATGCTTCCCTATCGAATGGCGGCATCTCGAGTCCGGGTACAACGGTATATCCATCTGTCATCGAGTCCATAAGAATCTCTCGTGGCTCCTACTCTCTCGATCGACTGGACTCGCCTACCTCTGGCATCCTACAGTCACCACAAAATAAACATGTCAGTACAACAATAAAATATATTCATTGATAGAATGAAATGATATTTTATCATGTACAACTCGGCTCGATGGATTTCCTCAATCCACCTCCAAAATAATCAAACCAATGAATCTCTTTGATCCATCTCCTAGTACACTCGAAATGAGTTTAATACTAAGGTTATATCCTAGGTTTCGCAAAATCCTAAAGTATATAACCTATAACTCTGATACCAACCTGTGGCACCCCCAAATTCAGGTACTTGTACCTCGAACTTGGTGTTCACGAATCCGTACATCCATACACCTCTAAACAATATAATATACTAATGCGGAATGAAATAAACATATATTGTTCATAGAAAGGTTCACTACATATCCCAAGGTTCGTAACCTTAATAAAATACATCACGAATTTAAATATATAAAAGATGGTTCGCGTTACATGTCATCAGAGATAAACAAAAATATATTCTTAGGCATTAAATCCCAAAGCATCTAGGGTTTCAGCTTTCCTTTGCCTTTATCAGCCTTCGAACTCTCAGGTTTAACTGCAATATATTTCATGACATTGCAAGATTGAGCAACTAGTTTGCTCAGCAAGTTTTAATGGAATAAATATAAGGAATGTCATGAGTGAATAAAAATGAATAATTCAAAGGATTTAGAAACAATAATATCATTGGTATAATCAAGGCTCAAATGATAAAAGACAAATGATTATTTAAATGCTTAGTGGTCAAACAGACCATGAACATCTATTTGAGAGATCAATCACTTGATATACCCCCCTTAGGTTATAATCTCAGAACTGTACTTGAGGGGATCAGCCTCTCGTACACTATGTATATGCATAACATTTAATTCTATTTGTATCATGTATCTGATACTTAGGTTACTCCCCATTCAGGGTTGTTCTTCTCAGTCTAGAAATCCGTACCACTATGGTTTGGATAGCTTTTAAAATTCAACATGTATATGTCTAGCCGAACAAAGGCATAGACTTTATCTCTAAACAGATCATGAGGTCAAACACTTTGAGTATTTCATGATTTAATAATAGAACATGTAATTCAACTGCACTATGTGCTAATGACAATAATCTCGATGTGGAATAATTTACAACATTAAACCACTTAGCATATAGTAAAGAAAGATAACTCGAGTTTGAGTTAGAGAACTTGCCTGGTTGTCGAATTACGGCTAAATGCTTAATATAATTCTCTTTCGGAAGACCTAACATTGATAAGTCAGTCTACCGATTAGTATAACACATAATTGCTCACTTAAACATTTAAGTTTATTATTTAATTCTCGTTTAATTGCCTAAAATTATCACATAACACAAACATCTTATTGACTCGGTTAATCTACTTAATTTGATTTTTAAGTAATTGACTTAATTATCAAATATTACTTCTCTCTAAGTAATATTAATTAAAACATCCCTCGCTTAACTATTTAAACTATTAAACAATTTATTTCAATTATCTTAGTACCTCAATTATCATTGTTATAATAAATGATAACTATTATTAATTGTTATTACACAATAAATAATTATTCACGTGCTAATAATTCTCCTTATTTATCATTAATTGATAATTAAATGATAAATAATTAACTTACTTATTTTAATCTTCTTTAATCATTATTTAACATCAATTAAATAATAATAAATCAATTAATTATCCTATAATAAATAATTTATTAACTTAATCCTCATTTAATTATTATTTAATGTTAATTAAATAATAATTTAATTAATCAATTACCCTTACATACTATTTAATCTTAATTAAATAATAAATAATTAATTCTTTAATGTAATCCTCATTTAATTATTATTTAATGTTAATTAAATAATAATTAATTACTAAATTATCTTTATTTATTATTTAAATAATAAATAATTAATTTATAAATTTTATCTTCCTTTAATTATTATTTAATATTAATTAAATAATAATTAGTTAATTACTTATCTTTATTTACTATTTAATTCTCAATTAAATAATAAAAATTTAATTTATTCACTTTATCTTTCTTATATTATTATTAAATACTTAAATCACATATTTATTATTTAATAATAATTTATTAGTAATTTTATCTAATTACTAACTAATAAATAGTTAATTAGTGTACTCTTTACACCTTAAATACTATTAAAAATAATTAATTTCTTAATTAATCATACTTATTATTTAATATTACTTAAATAATAAGTAATTAGTAGTTTTATGATTTTTCAGAAATTAAAAATATTAATTTAGCATTTTTCGTTTAATTAGTAAGGTTTAATCAACCATTAATTCAAATAAATACCAAATGACATAAAATTTCAGATTTAAAATTTTTATAATATTCTTTATAAAATTACAAACATTTTCTCTTTTGGAACCAACTCAAGAACCGGCCTAGAAATGCCTGAACCGGCCCCACCCAAGAAAATGGAAAAACCGAAAAAACCGAACCGGCCGGTTATTTTCCAAAAATAGGCAGAATGTTTTTTTTAACTTTTTCTGATTTGGGGTCCTTTATGAAAACTTGAATATCTTGAGTTCTATAACTCCGATTGAGGCCTATTAGGTATCGATGGATTCGTATCTTTCCGAACTACAAGATTCCATTATTAAACATCAAATTTGGATTTGTTTTGGTCACTGAAATTAGCTCCAAACCGGACTGTTACGCACAGCCCTAAAATCAGTGGGGTGTTTTGGTAGAAAATCCATATCTTGCTCATTTTAAATCGGATTTAAGTCATTCAACTTGGAGAATCTTCGTATTTTATAGATCTAACACCAAAAATTGACGGATCATAAATCCGACTTACGGATCGTGCACAGTAATTCCGGTAAGGGGCTGCTATGTTTTTGGTTATTTTGTTTTCGTCGGTAAAAATGATTCTTAAGATTTTTGTCAAACTTTTTGTCATAAACGCATACAAATACATGATCCAAACCCATGAAGCTCTACTCTAGCGTGTCAAGCATGTTTCTAACCAACAAGAGTTTTAAAATTATTTTCCTAGCATAAAAATCACATTTTTGACATAAAGAGCACAAGATTAGGTTTTTTTTAAGGGTGTTTTACCTTAAACTCTTCGATGCTCTTGATCTTAGCTTTCCAAAATAAGAAATGAGATTTGTTGGCATCTACACCACTCCTACAAGCTGCCGAGCTCCTTCAATGAGGGTCTTGATGATTTTTTTGTGATGGAAACTTGGTAGAAATGGAAGAGAAATGGAGTATTTACTAGCTTGCTTCCTCTCTTGCTTCTTCTCTCTCTATATCTAACTTTAATACATAAAATGACCAACATTGGAAGTGTTGGGTGATGTTATATTTATAGAGAATTGTTAAGTGAGCTTAGCCCCTTAATTAAGCCTACTTTGACTACATTAGTCTAATTTATTCCAACAAAGACCCATGAATTAGGGAGGGATCTTGGGACATTGTTTCCAAGGAATTTTTTTATAATTTTCATGGAGCCAATAACCCACTTTAGGGGCTGAAGAATGGCTGTTCCCGCAGCCTATATATATATATATATATATATAATTAATTTTTCCTTTTATTTTTCCAACTTTGGTGAGTACATATATATATATACCTATATATATATAATGGGTCACTAAAATTCCAACTTAGATCATCCATTTGGGCTCCCATATCATACTAGATTGGACTTAGAAAAATAATTAAATTGGACTCCCATTTGGGCTCTTTAATTAACTAGTGGGCTAATTAATTTAATTAACCTTATAAAAATTATAATTCCTTAGTTAAATAATTAATTAGACTTGAAAAATATTCAATTTAGTTAGTCCATTAATTATTTAATTAATTTGAACTCTTAATTGAAATTTTAAGTATTTTTCCCCCTCCCCATTAATTAGTGAACATACTAATTAATTTACTCAACATATTACACAAGCTATATTCAATTTAATTGAACATTTAATTAATTTCCCAATTATCGATTTCTCAATATTAATTAACTCTAGGTTAGTCCACTAATTAATTTTAGTTTATTAGTGGGTCACCTTTAATTTAATTTCTACCGCGTGTCGCGTATTTATGTGAATTTAAATAATCGCGCGTCGGTTTAAATTTATTCGCAAATATACGAAACACACAAATAAATAATTACCGATTTTATTTATAATGGGGTTAAAATTCTCGGTCCTTACATTTACTTTAGTAGTAGTTCATGGTCCTTAAAGACCACTTAGTAGTAAAGAGTCAATCCATTCTTATATTAATAATTTGATTATTGATTCCTTTCACAATTGTTATCTATTGTTGAAAACCCTGATATTAATTTTCCTTTCATCGTGATATATCATATGCTAATTGTTTATAAACTTGCTGAGCCATTTAGTTACTCATTCTTACTATATCATGACTTATTTCAGCTAAGCCCGAATGTTCAAAACTAGACAAAGACAAGGGAAAAGCAAAACGCTTAGATGAGCTTGATGCATGCTAGATTAATTACTTATATGTAATTTCTGTTGTAAATCTTTTGTATTCCCTTAAGATATGTAATGTCATGTTAAGGTTAATCGACCTTGGGAAGTGTAGCCTTTTTATAAGGAACCTTTTGTATTATTCCGTGAAGTTTAAATGCAATTTATGTATTAATTATTAGAAAGTTTTGTTTCGTGAGAACCAAACTCGAGATTATGGAACTCAGATTTAGGGTCGTCATAAATAAACTCTACACAATCACATGAATGCATAACATGAATAGCTTTAAAAGAACTGCAATGAGAGTTCAGATAAAAAACTTGCCTTTATCTCCTTTTTCCTCAACTGGTAAAATATTATCTCATTTATAACCTACATAACCATAATATTGGTTCATGCATTAGTTACATACACATGCAAGCCATAACTTGCTATACGAGCTACCATTTAGCTTTACATAGTCCTTAACATATAACACCTTGATCTTTATGTCTTAACGTCTACCACATCGATCATTTTTATCAAATTATGATTTACATATATATGTTTCTATCATTTACTATTAAAACATTTCATTTTGGATTTAAAATAAAATTTCTTGGTTGGAACAGTACATCTCGCCCCGACGAGATGTTTAGCCTTGAAGATCTCGTTGGCCGCGAGATCTTCTCGGCCAGACCGTGCCTCGGTGCCCCCTGAATTCGCCCCGACAAGCTTCCTTATAGAGCACTGCGCCACGGCGCAGTTTCTAGTTCAAATAACTGCGCCCCTGCTCAGTACTGATTTTTCTGAAATTTTTTTCTTTAAAAAAGCTATGCTATTTTTGGCCTTCTTTTTTTTGTGTGTAAAACTTGATTCCAACACTTCATATAGCACATATAACATATATTTGACTTGCATGGGCCTTCAAAATATTTAAAAATCATAAATTGGACTTCTTTTTCCAATGTTTTCGTTTCGGCCGTCGGCGAACGTTTTAAAACGTTTAAAATGGACAATTGTCGCCATACAAACCAAATGACTTCCAATTTGATTCTAACATGTGTATATACATAAAACTTAGATGTTTGGCCTCGTTTGACCTTCAATTACACCAATTGGCCAAAATTCACACATTGGTTGTAATTTATCCTTTTTAGCAAATTTCAAACTTCAACTCACTTGACATCTTGAACCTCATGCATCACATAGAATACCATAAACACATTTAGCAACTTTGTATGCTTGTGTAACTCCTACATGCACCTTCCAAAACACTTTACAGATTATGATTTGGTTTACATACAAATTATAGGCTAATATATCAATTTTTCTTAAACAAAACATGCTCTTGAACCATTAATGATCTTATAATGCTATCTAACATGAATTTTCACATGTACCCAACATGATCAACACTTTAAACTATGTTTTCATCATTTCTAGCAACACACAACACATGATCATCCATGAATTATGCTTCCTAACTTTGAATATAGACATGAATAGTACACCACCTTTGTTCTAGCCAACTTTGAGCTTAGGGTTTCATGATATATCTAACATTAAGCACATAGATCACATAATCAACACATGTAGCCAAAGATTCATGCATGGCTACTCTTATTCTAGCATTTAAGCACATAGATAACAAGTTTCATAACTTAAACATGATTATACCTTCTATGTGTACTTTCCTTCTTGATATAAAGCTTCTTAGAGATTGATTCTCCACGTTGATAGCTTAAAACACTTCTCTAGAGCACTTGTCGGCAATCCTTCAAGGCTTTTCCTCAAACCCTAGCTTTTCTTTCTCTTCTTCTCTACAAGCTCTCTCTCTTGCAATTTGGATGTTGAAAATGATTTAACTTAGCTTAACACACTTAATACACATGTATAAGTTGGTTAAATTCTCCAACAACTAAACATACATGAGTTAACTTAACTTATGCATAGTTAGGGCTAAACAAGTCAATTTCCAACACCCTTGTATGGCATTTTGGACAATTCATATAAAAAGGATATCATGGTAATTCTTTTTATTGTCAAGGGTAGCATGGTCCTTTCCCCAAAAATCTAGCTAAATTAATTCTCTTTAATTGATAAATTACTTGCTTTCAACCCAATTCAAATTCTTTTTGATCCAAACTTGTTTCATTACGCTTGAATTTTATTCTCAATCAAATAATCCATAAAGAGTTTGTCCCAAAATACTTGTCACATTCCAAAACATTAAATTTCCATTAATTAATAATAATATTTTCAATGATGCCAAATTTTTATATTATTACACTTCTCCGTCCATATGAACTTAACCGTATTCCTCGTCAAATTTGTTAATGGTATCGCTAATTTCAAGAAATCCTGTATAAACCTTTTATAGTAACTTGTCAATCCTAAGAAACTTTTGACTTCTGTGGGCATCTTCAGCTGTTCCCAATTTATAACTGCCTCCATTTTTGCTGGATCTACTGAAACACCATTTTTATCAATTACATGTTGAGTCCTGAATGATGTCTTCGGTATATCCTCTTTTCTCACCTTCAACTAGTGATACCCCGTTTTCAAGTCAATCTTCGAAAAGTACTTTGCTCCCCTCAATTGATCAAACAGATCATCGATCCTGGGCAACAGGTACTTGTTCTTAATCGTAACTTTATTCAACTCACGGTACTTGATACAAAGTCTTAATGACCCATCTTTCTTCTTTACAATCACCACCAACGCTCCATATGGAGACACGCTTGATCGAATATACCCCTTCTCCAATAATTCCTGCAGTTGTATCATCAATTCCTTCATTTCTACTGGAGCCATCCTGTACGGTGCTTTTGATATTGGTGATGTCCCCGGTACTAAGTCAATTACGAATTCCACCTCTCTATCCGGTGGTAAACCCGGTATCTCATCTGGAGAAACATCTAAAATTCCCTTACCACAGGTATTTGTCCTACTTCACCCCCTACTCTTTGAGTATCAACCACGTAAGCCAGATAACCTATGCAACCATTCCTTAGCAATCTCCTTGTTTGCATCATCGTTAGACAACAAGATTGTCTCGACGATTTATTCCCATAAAATACCACTTTCGACTTATTTGGAGTTTTTAGGTTTATACTCTTCTTCTGACAGTCAATCACAGCTCCAATATTAGACAATCAATCCATTCCAAGGATAACGTCAAACTCCCCTAAATAGATTGGAATTAAATTCACAAATAATTTATGTCCCCTTATCTCGGCACAACAATTCTTATATATGTACACTACAGGGATCATTTCCTTATTTGTTACCTCTACATTCAATGGGTTTTCTAATTTTTCATGAGGTAACTTTAATCGATTAGCAAATTTATCTAATATGAAAGAATAGGTAGCACCCAAATCAAGTAATACATTTGCATTAATATTATTGATCGGAATAATACCTGTCACCACTTCCTTCAATTCCATGGCATCTTGGATGGTCATATTGAATGTGTGTGCCACCGGTCTGTTCTGTTGTGTTGGCGCTCTAATTGTTAGTTTGCTATTGTTTCCTTGATTTGCGCTCCCGGAATCGCTCTTTTTTTTCCGGACAGTCTTTCTTTTGATGATTGAGTGAGCCACAATAGAAATAATCTCCTTGTGGAGAAAAGTGCCCTGGCTGTCCACAGTTGAAACATACACCTTTTCTTCGCATGCACTCCCCTGAGTGATTCTTTCGTCATTTTTTGCACTTGTTGCTCTTCTTAGCCTTACTTGATGGCTTTCCAGAGCCCTAACTATCATTCCATTTTCTTTTGTGAGGATTGCTTCCTCCGTTGCTATTTCCTTCCTTATGCCCCTTATGGCTTTTCTTCTTATGGTCTTGCTGAAATTTGGTCAATGTTTCATTTCCTCCTTCAGTGATGATAGCTTTCTTTAGTAATGACGAAAAGCACTGCGACTTTTCCATACACCCAAGGCTTCAGTCCTTGTTCAAATCTGCTGGCTCTCCTGACCTCCGAGTCTATCTGCTTTGGTGCAAATCTGGCTAGCTCATTGAATCTTGTAGCATAGTCGGCAACGGTCATGTTCCCTTGTTTTAGTTCCAAGAATTTTACTTCCATTCTCGCTTGCATGCTCTCCGGAAAGTAGTTTTTGTAAAACAACTCCTTCAATCGTGTCCACGTTATCACTCCTTCCCTCGCTTGATTTTTGTTGCTTTCCACCAATAGTTCGCCTCTCCCTTCAACATGAAGGTGGCAAATGACGTATGTTGTTGTTCGACCACTCGGGCAACCTCGAACACCTTTTCCATCTCTTCCACCCATGTATGGGCTTCAATTGGATCGATAGTTCCACGAAACTCCGGTGGTCCTACCAGTTTAAAATCCTTAAAGTTCACCAAGTGAGTCCCTGGCTGATTCACTACGAGCTGTACTATGGACGGTGGTCTATTCTGCATGATTTCTACAAGCATAGCCGTAAAAGCTCGCATTGGGTATGCTGGAACTTTCTTATTATTTATCGACTCTTCTATGCGCGGAATTCGATTTCCTCTTCTTGGTGGCATGATCTTATGTAACCAAAACCTTATGTTATTTATTGTGTTTTTACTTTTCATGCGACATTTATTTATGTTTACATATAACAGTTAAACACAATTCATTCTCAATACACATACATAAAATAACTACATTTATATTCATATACCACCATTTTAATACATCAAGTGACAACCTTTGGCATACTACTATAAATGCTCACTAACCGATAGTTATCTCCTAAAGAACAGAATGTGAGAATATAAACCAACCTTCCCCTATGACAAAACAAAATTCGGGTGTAGACACCCAAATTTTGCACTTTTGTACTAACCTTGACAGGAGGGCAAAATCGTCACTTGATCCGACATACGAAAAGGAAGGTGGACCCCAACACGAAGCCACTATAACAACTTACGGTCAAAACTGCCACAACGAACAACTAGCATCAGGTTACTTGAGGCAAGGCAAACAGTTGATCCAGAAAAAACCTGATTTGATCACCAAAGACGACGAATGGCCACTAAGCATACGATAGTCAGGGGTCTCGTTCCCCGGTGAGCGAGCGGTTGCCCAACTCGCCGGTGAGCTGGCGGGGGTGTAAAGGGGTAAGGCCCCCTGGAAGCCAAGCACAAAGAACAATTTCTATATCAAGTAACATCCTTCCGAAGTAATACAGCAAAAAATGGTGATTTAAGACTGCGTGACATGAAAATCGAGAAAAGGAAGCCGGGCAGCCGCAGATGCATCTGCGGCCAACGACAAGTTACATTTTTCGTGGCTCGAGGAAACACACGACAGCCGAGGCGGTGGCTCAGACGGCTACCGCAGATGGATCTGCGGCCAGCCGCAGATGCACCTGCGGCTGCCCCCAGTCAGCTATACATCCCCATTTGCTCGGCCGATAAAAGAAAAAGAGAAGAAAAATAGGAAATATAGAGAGAGAAAGCGAGATTTTAGAGAGAGAAGGCCACGGGTTGGCCAAGAAAATAGGAGATTTGATTTTTTGTTGCTCAAATACTTAGCCAATCTTGTGTTATTTACTTGATAGTGGAATATAAGGTGTTTTCTTGACGTATTGCAAGGTGAAAATGGATTTATTCTTGAAGTTTTAGCTTGTTTCATTATCATAATCTCTTGTTTTTTTGGGTCGTTTAAATGTAGTATTTTGTTGTATTATTCAGGATCCGTGGATTAGGGATTATTAGTGAGGGTTCCGTCGGAACGAAATCTCCTCCTAATGTCCCGATGACATCCGTATGGTGATATGTAGTTCATTACGTTAATGTGTAGTTCATAGTTTTATTTGCAATTTTTGGTCCTTGTGGTATAGTAATAACTCTAGTGTTGTTAAGCTTTCCCTTGTATGGTCGTGTGGTGATTTTAGGGATTGTGAGCCTAGGAATAAGATCCTCATGATCAAATTCTGAGGATGGACAATTTTTGGTGTATGTAGTCACGGCAATGGGTCATTTTTGTACATATGTAAATATCGGGCCTTAAAACAATATCGAATCGAAATCGGGTTTAAGGCCCCGTAATAGTTAAATATGTGACTGTGGGTGTTTGGGGTTTATTTAGATGGCTCACATGCCCGTGAATAGCCCCGACACATTTTTGAATGCTTGATTTGAATTACGACATGAAAAGCGATTTCAGAAAATAAGGCAAACGATAAAGACTTTCTAAAAGTAATCAAATTAGGGTATTAGAATCACGAAGTTTAAAATTAAGAGGTTTAATGGATGTCGATTCCTGTTTGACGAAAAGGCTACAAGCGTTTTTAAACATCATGAAAAAAATGGTTTTTTGTAAAAATATATAAACATTTTCATTAAACTTTGGTGCATAGGGTTAAAGAGCTCCTAGAAGTTACCTTCATTTTATCTGACTTTACTGTTAAAAGGCAATGTATAGTCTCGATTCCTATTTGACGGAAGTTTAAAAAACCTTTGTTTTCTAAAAACAACACCTAATAAAAACCTCATCACTTTTGAAAATAAAATCAATATCTATTATAAAATAAAGCCTTGTCATTTGGGTCAAAAGACGTTCTAAAACACTTTCCAAATAAAGCACGTTTTCTATAAAAAATAATCAAAGCGGTTTTTTATACAAATTTCATCACAACATTCATTTAGGCATACACGCACACATACACACATGTTTTAGGCTTTTAAAAAAGGATAGGAAAACATCAAGATTGCGGTAACCGTATTTTCATGGAAGTCAGGGGATGCCTAACATCTTCCCCTCGCTTAAGCAAGCCCCCGAACTCTATGAATCTCGGTTCACCGACCAATTAATTCGGAGTCATACATGAGCCAGCAATTACTAAAACTAAACTCGGATGAGTTGGTACATCTATTGCAAATATACCAACTGGCGACTCTGGTCAATTGGCTCATCATAAAATCAACCTTTCAAACCCCATCGACACTCAAGTCGGCCCTTTTCAAAATCACATCTTAAATCCAAAGGCTAAAATTGGAAAGGGTAATTATTAAAAAGGAGACGATTTTCCCTGCGTCGACAACTGGCGACTCCGTTGCGGACATTAGAGGGCTTAAGCCGCGTTCAAGTCTTGATGATTTCCTATCTTTTAAAAATCTGTAAATGTGTGGTTGTGTTATTTGCATCGATTTACCTTTTGTGCGCGTATGAATGAATGTGCGAGTTTTATGACTGCGTTATCTTTTCAAGGCTTTATTTTAATGTCATTATATGCATGCGATGAGGTACGATGAATGTATGTTGAGCAATTCCTCCTCCTGAGGCAAACCCATCGGATGTGGATTATTGGACTCAAAGGGGTGCTCCCCAGCGAGGCTCGGGAAAAGCATCCACTCAGATCTAATCCAATTGAAAGACCGGATTTATTCACGTCTAGTATGTTGCGAAGATCTGGGAACCTTCATGTCGAAAAGCCCGCGAGAGTAACTTAGGGTAGGTCAGCCTCAGATAAACCCAACACACAGGAAGTCGCTTCATACCCTATTACGCTTTACGCACAGGATGTCATGCTTAAAATCAAACGTTTTTTGTATATCTCCCATCTTGCCAAAATAAAGTGATAACCTCTGTTTTACAAGGAGAGCTTGAAGAGCATCATAAATTCAAATTTGCATACTTTGGTTTAAATAAAGGACCGCTGACGCTGTTTTGTAGGAAAAGAGATTAAAAAATCCAAAAACACAGAGATATTTGTTTTAGCATGAATCCATTTGTGTCATTCCACAAAGCTAAACGTGGGTTGTTTTATTTGTAGGATTGCTCCTCAAACCCGCCTTCGATCTAAAAAAGCCCGGGATTCAACAATCGAAATGGCCGAAAATCCTAATCCTAATCTGGCTCCTATATCTCGGGAAGAGTTCGAAGCTGTGAAAAATCAAGTGACTGAGATAACCATGTTACTAAAGGAGCATTTCAAGTTAAAACCGGTGCCGCAACCTGAGGATCCACCAGGGCCATCATCACAGGGGAACGACACGACCCAAGAAACTCCTAAAATCGAGCAGCCAAAGGAAGTTATTGTTATTCCCGAGGATGAAAGTGCAAGTAATTTCAACAAAAAGATGAAACAGATGGAGGAGGCCATCAAGACCATGAAAGGGATTGGATCATACGACAGTGTCAATTATTCTGACTTGTGTGTTTTTCTAGGAACCAGATATCCCGAAAAGTTTAAAATCCCAGAGTTTGAAAAATACAACGGGACGGGAGACCCCTACACTCACCTAAAGGTCTACATTGGAAAGCTTGGGGCGTACGCTGAGGATGAATCATTAAGGATGCAGCTCTTTCAGAAAAGTCTAACGGGAGAGGTTAGGACTTGGTATGCCAGGCTGGACAATGCAAAAATTCACAACTAGGAAGAGTTAGCCCACACATTCCTGACCCAATACAGTTTCCAGTTACAAATGGCTCCTGATCGATACCAAATGAAGAAGATTAAGAAGCAGCCCAAGGAGTCCTTCAGAGATTATGCCCAGCGATGGAGAAGAATGGTCGCGCAAGTAAACCCACCAATGAGTGAAACAGAGTTGGTGATGACTTTTATAGATATCCAGGAGGCTCATTATTACGAGAGGGTAATAGCTGGAATCGGGAAACCGTTTGCAGAAATGATTAAACATGGGGAGATGGCTGAAATGGGTTGAAATCGGGAAAAATCCGAGACTTCACGGCTCTCAAGACTCTTGCAGAGTAGATTCAAAGCGGAAATTATGGCAGTACTTCCCGTAGGACACAAAAGCGAAAAGAGGAAGATGTATCCCTAGTCTTGCAAAGGCTGTCTGGAAAAGCAGAGAATAGCCCTCCTGTTCGCATGCAAAGGAGTATGCCCCCTCGGCAGCCAACTTTCACCAATCAGAGACCTGAGGGGCAAAGGAGATTTGAAAATTCCTGAGGTAGAGAATTCACCCCGTTAGGGGATTCCTTAGAAGAAATCCTGACTGTGTTGATAACCCAGAAGAAGATTACGGATCTAGCACCACCAACTGACCTGAAAGGTAAGAGGTACAATCCGAGCAAGAAATGCGCTTATCATTCGGGGTCCCCGGGGCATGACACTCAGGAATGCTGGACGCTGAATCACAAAATATAGAATATGATTGATAGTGGGGAAATTATGGTAGAACAGCCGAAATCCCCAAATGTTAAGGTCAACCCTCTGCCCGAGCATAATGGGGGACGTGTCAACGTAATTGAAACCAGCGGGGCGGAAGGGCCTTTGAAACTGAGGTACGTAAGAAAAATCGACGAAGTGGTTGGTATGACCAATGCCCAAGAGAGCACGCAAAGTGAACCACTCAAGTTGCTTGGGTGGATCAAAGGTACCAAAGGGGCACCTATCCTGTTGTCGACTCCGAGACCCCTTATTATAACAGCCAGAGAGCAAATGTCAATTACCAGTTTAAAATCGGTTCCATGGAGTTACGGAGGAAAGCCAGAGGAAATAGTCAGCTGTGCGTCAGTTACCTCCAAAGGAAATCCTTTATATCTACCGAGGCGAGTCCTGGAGGGCCCGGGAAAAGGAAAAGAGAAGATCTCGAAGGAGAAAGCCTTGGAATTTTTTAAGAAAATGAACCACAACGAAGCTAGGGTGGTTAAGGCATTGGAGGAGCAACCGCCCTTGACATTGATCCTAGACCTGGTATTGGCGTCCAATAATCATCATCAAATATTGAGCAAGGTCCTGAAGGAGGTTCACGTCCCTAAGTCAATCAGCACAAAAAGATTCGATCATTTGGTGGGCCATTTATTAGATAGCAATGTGATATCGTTCACTGATGACGACATCCCCAAGGAAGGGAGAGGGCACCGAAGGCCGTTGCACATTGCGGTCGTCTCCTCGGGGTATGTAATGAATGGAGTACTAATTGATGGTGGATTGGCTCTTAACATTTACCTGTATAGTACCCTGGAAAAAATGAAGATCAACCCTAAGCGCCTGCGGGCCAGCCAAGTGGTGGTTCAGGCTTTCGATGGATCTCGAAAGGTGTGGGAGAAATAGAATTACCAGTTGAGATCGGGCCCTATTATTTTGACATTTCTTTCCAAGTGCTGGATATCTCTGCCAATTACAACATGATGCTGGGGAGACCCTGGATTCACATGGCAAGGGCAGTCCCCTCCACCCTGCATCAGCAAATAAAATTCGTCGTTGACGGGAACATGGTGATAATTGTCGCAGAGCCTGACTACCATCTTCCCTCTGTGAAAGGCATGTCTGTGATCAATCTAGATGAATCAGTCGAACCAATTAGCTACCAGGCATTCGAAATTAGTACCCCTCAATACCGACAACTGGGAGCTCCGACTTTGAAGCCTAGAATATCTCCGGAGCTCACATTTGTCGCTCGGGAAATGATGGCGATGAAATTTCAGCCAGGACAAGGATTGGGAAAGGATGGTCAGGGGATCACCGAGCCCATTCAGATGCCAACGCTGTTGGGTAAAGCAGGGTTGGGATATTACGGAGGAATAGGGTGGAAGAACCCATACAAGAAGATGCCCATTCGGCTAGCCAGAGTCCCAATTCCAGGAACCAACAAGGAATATTCCCCGAAGACAGTCAAGCCTGCATCTGAAGCAGAAGGTGAAGTGGAGGCTCCCCTAGCCAAGGAATTGGCCAAGCGGGAGGAATTCTTGCAAGAAATCATGGATCAATTCGAGATAAAATGCCACCTCCCGGGGCAGTCGGCGCACATTGAGAAGGGGGGAAGAAACTGTCGGAAGGCGAGCAGATCATGCCTTTCATCAATTGAGCCGAATTAGCAATTCCCAAAAGAGATATGAATGAAAGCCAAGACCAAGTCGCCGCGATCATTGAGGAGGTTCCAGAAGCAGAGGCCCCCTCCATCACTCGCTTTAAAACCGAAATGATCACCATGAATTGGACCATGCAGCCGGTAATATCCAGAAAAGGGTAAATCCAGGAATGGCAGGGAATCCCGTCCAATGGGGGGATCAAGGGGTTTTTTAGACGGTGTTTTTTTTATGTATCTGCACGTCTATATCATATTTTGTCATGATTATTGAAAAAGAAATTCATGTACTGAATGTTTATATATATGACAAATATTTTTGTTTTATGTCAGGTGTCCCGATTTGAATTATTCTAGCCTAACAAACGATTTTCCAAATTTGAAAGACGATTACGATTTTGATATAGAATTGGATTTCGATTTGATGGGAATTGAACAGGACGAGACAGGTAATGACGACACTCCCGACGAAATCAAAGAGTGGGTCGAGGATAAACCCAAACGCAACCTCGACCAAACCATTACCATCAATATAGGAACCCCTAAAAATCCCATAGAGCTGAAAATTGAGGCAGACCTGACCCCCAACCAAAAAGCGGAGGTAACTAAGTTATTGAGCCAATATGAGGATATGTTTGCTTGGTCACATGACGACATGGTTGGATTGTCCGCGGATATTGTGGTGCATCGATTGCCCATCAAAGAGGGTTTCAAGCCGATTAAGCAAAAACTGAGGAAATTAAAGCCGGAGTGGAGCTTAAAGGTGAAGGAAGAAATAGTCAAGCAATTTAAAGCTGAAATCATCATGGTATCCACTTACCCAGAATGTCTTTCCAATATAGTCCCAGTGGCGAAGCTCGGAGGAAAGGTGAGAGTTTGAGTTGACTATAGGGATCTGAACAAGGCCAGTCTCAAAGATAATTTCCCGGTGCCTTTCATACACATCTTGGTGGATAATACGGCTCAGTATGAAATGTATTCATTTGTCGATTGCTTCGCGGGATATCACCAGATAATGGTGGTGGAGGAGGATCGAGAAAACACTGCCTTCATCACCCCTTGGGGCACGTTTTGTTACAGACGACTTGCTTTCGACCTACCAAATGCAGGAGCCACTTATCAAAGGGCAATGATGGCCCTGTTCCACGACATGATACATAAAGAGATAGAGGTCTACGTGGACGATATTATTGTGAAGTCAAGGGTTGAATCTGACCATGTAACTCATCTCAAGAAGTTATTTGACCGACTCAGGAAGTACAATCTGAAGCTCAATCCAGCAAAGTGTGCCTTCAGAGTTCAGTCGGGCAAGCTCCTAGGGTTCTTGGTAAGCAATCGGGGCATTGAATTGGATCTGACTAAGATTAAATCCATTGTGGATATGTCGGCACCTCGCACAGAGAATGAGATAAGGGGATTCTTGGGGAGGATAAACTTCATCAGCCGGTTCATATCCCATCTGACAACCACCTGCGAACTTATCTTTAAACTGTTAAGGAAAGATGCCTCCCGAGAGTGGAACGATCAATGCCAAGAGGCCTTTTAGACCATTAAGGAGCAATTAACAGAGGCGCCAGTGCTGGTACCTCCGAAGGACGGGATCCCTCTTTTTATGTATATATTTGTGAATGCCATGGCGATGGGTTGTATGTTGGGGAAGAAAAATGAATCAGGCAAGGAGCATGCCATTTATTACACCCCGATCGAAAGAACATGTTGCGCCTTGGCGTGGGCTGCTATGAGATTACAGTATTACCTTCATGGACACACCACCTATTTTATCTCGTGAATCGATCCCCTGAAATATATATTTGAAAGACCAATGTTGAATTGTCGATTGTCGAGGTGGCAGTTAATCTTACAGCAATTCGACATCCTCTATGTTACCCAGAAGGCTGTAAAGGAGCAGGGGATCGCAGATCAATTATCAGAGATGCCAATAGGAGGAATGGAGCCTTTAGAAACTGCTCTACCGGGTGAAGACATATTGTGGGTCCAACACACGAGATGTGATGACGAATGGCAATTTTGGAAAATGTATTTCGACGGTGCCATGAATGCTGAAGGGGCTGGAGCCGGAGTAGTCCTGGTTTCTATTACGGGCTAGTAATACCCTGTTCTCACCAAATTACAATTAAGTAATTAGAACAATACGGCTAAATATGAGGGATGTATATTAGGGCTCAGATTCACCCACAATATGGGAGTGAAAAGATTAGTCGTATTCGGAGACTTAGAGTTAGTAATCAGACAGGTAACAGGAGTGTATGGCACTAAGGAGCTTCGGTTGCTCCCATACCACCAGTGTGTGATCCGATTAATGCAAGAATTTGAAGACATATCCTTCCGATATATTCCCAGGGGGCGGAATGACTTTGCCGATGCATTAGCCACCTTAGCTTCGTTAGTCCACGTACTCAAAAGCAAAGCCACTCCCCGTATTGAAATAACAGTACAAAATGCCCCCGCTTATGAAAGACACGTTGCGGAGTTATCAGAGGAGGTGGTTCATCCAAATCAGCCCTGGTATCATGACATCCGAGAATACTTGAGGGATAGATCTCTCCCCGACCAGGCGAATCGAATGGAGAGGCAAAGAATCCAAAAGATGGGGATGAAATTCTATTTAAGCGAAGATTCCCTGTATAAGAGGGATGTTGGCTTGGGATTGTTGTGATGTGTAGATGGAATTCATGCACAGAAAATCATGGGCGAAGTACACGGTGGGGTATGTGGGCCACACATTAGTGGACCGATGTTAGCCAAGAAGATTTTGAGAATAGGACATTACTGGTTATCACTTAAACCGACTGTGATGATCATGTCAAGCAATGTTACCAATGCCAAGCACACGGTAATGTGATTCATGCGCCTCCTAATGAACTGCACTGTATGACTTCCCCTTGGCCTTTCTCCATGTGGGGAATGGATGTAATCGGACCCGTGGAGCCCAAAGCGAGCAATGGCCACCGGGTCATCTTCGTCATGATTGATTATTTCACCAAATGGGTGGAAGCATCTTCTTTCCCCAAAGTAACACAGGAAATCATAGTCAGTTTCATCAGGAACAATGTCATTTGCCGGTACGGACATCCCAAAATCTTAGTTTTCGACAATGCCAAGAATCTGAACAACGCCCTTATGAAGGAGTTATGTGACAAATTCAAGATCAAACATCTAAATTCCGTCATTTATAGGCCCAAAATGAATGAGGTCGTGGAGGTTGCGAATAAGAATATAAAGAAGATTATGGCAAGAATGTCCGCCAATCATCGTGGATGGCCGAATTTGCTGCCCCTCACACTGTTTGCATATCGGACATCAGTGCGTACGTCTACAAGGGCAACCCCTTATGCCTTGGTATATGGGATGGAGGTTGTTTTGCCAGTGGAGATGGAGATGGCATCCCTCCGAATTTTGCTCGATGTTCGGATTGACGAGGAGGACTGGATGCAAAGTCGGTATGACCAATTAGCCCTGATAGATGAAAGGAGGGTGGCTGCTATATTACACGGTCAGTTATATCAACAACGCATCTCTCTATCGTATGACAAAAAGATACGGTCCCGATAGTTCAAAGAAAATGACTTAGTACTGAAAAAGGTCATGCCCTGTCAAGACAAAGCGAGAGGGAAGTTCGCTCCAAATTGGGAAGGACCCTTTGTGATCAAGAAATTCCTATCTGGAGGGCCTCGTTCTACAAGAAATGGACGGCGAGGTGTTTTCGCAGCCCTTGAATTTTGACTCGGTGAAATGGTTCTATGCCTAAAAAAAATTAAAATCTCTCCCCCTTTCTCTTTGTAATTCGAACTACATAGGACCTGATCTCCTGACCTTGTGGAGTACGTAGGCCGCCATCATGGCGCGGTCTGTTCTCTATAAAATAATAAATCCTATCCCTATATGAAACTCGTTCCCCAAAAGCCCAAAAAACTCCTTAAATAAAATACCTTCAAGATCTTAACCAAAACCAGTCATATAGTCAGCCCAAAATTCGAGATCTACTCCGATGAAATCAGAGGGTTGTGCGGCGATATCGGTTGGATCCCAAATCAAGACTCGAGAAAAGAAAGAAGGAAATATATCAAAATCATAGTCGCCTGGATAAAATGATGATCCAATGGAGGGCGACGATACATTAAAAAGGGAAATGACTAAACCATAAATATTTCTCTATATATACAAAACATTTTGGTTACAATGTTTATCTTTTAAATAATAACGATAAAACCGACATAGTCTATGCAGGGAGTAAAATAATCTACAGGTCAGAAACCAGCTGAAGCAAGAGAGACAGAATAGCCGATGCATCATAAACCTCAGGCTCGCCTACAATCTGCTACCCCATCATGTCAATCTGAGCCAAAAGAGTAGCAGCACTACTGACAGTCGCAGAATGGGCCTCCATGAGAACTCTGACCTGCTCTGTAATGTTATATTTGGCAGAGAGAGCGGCATCCCGAGCTAGTACAGCAGCATCCCGCTCGGCGTGGGCGGTATCCCTCTCAATCTCAGTAACACTCAATGCTGACTGGAGCCTGGTACCCTCAATCATTAATCTCTGGATACGATCCACCGAATCAGGGTAAGAGACATGTACCAAAGCAGGAACGACCTCAATATCAGATCTGGGCGCTAATTCTGAAAACTTCGGGGGAATAACCGCATCTAAACTGGTCTCATCTGGAAAAAACCCTCGAGAACCATCCAACCCCTCAATTTGGTCAAAGTCAGCAATCTCAGGACCTCCCCACACCCATCGCATATAATCGGGTGTCTGACCATGATGACTATCCCTAAACTCGGCCGAGACCCTGTGAGACCAAAGATCATATACCCTCAACATCTCCCTCTCCGTCTGAAGCGATATAAGAAATCGGTAGTCAGCTGCACCCGTAAAAGGATGAAGCTCCTGCATCTGGTCAAACTGCCCCATAACGGCTAAGCGATGATAAGTCGTCACCCCTCTCAAACCAGGAATAGGGAGGAAATCAAAAGGGGGCACATGAGTCAAGAAGCTCGTGAAGGAGCAATAACCCGAGTAGATCAGGAGGTGGAAGGGCTCCTCAATGGCCGATAAGAACTTCCACCATGAAGCCACATCAGTGCATCGCTGAGGGCGGAATGAGAACTGCATGGCCAAGCGGTGACTGAAACAAAACCTGTGCCTACGGAGCTGCCCAATGGGCCTGAGGTGGCTCGTAAACCATACATATAATAAAGTGGAGCTTCCTCTGAATATTCGGCCAGGGAAGGAATGACAATACGAGGCCGACATGTAAGTCTCTGCAAGTATCATGGGAAGGATGGTATGATCCTCTTGAAGGGCCTGAACCGCTACAATGACCCGCATGTCCAGAAGATCGTCCCCGGCAGGCATTTATAGAACTGATATGGCACAGGCCATTAGGACATCCACTCTCAAAGCGCCTCAGCACTCCTCAGATACTGAAAAATCACTGGAGAATAAAGAGAAGCTATCCGCCGAGCCAAATCGGTCAACCAAGAAGGGTAGAGGAACACGGTGGCCCGATGAGATCACAGATAGCAGAGTTGTCCTTTGCAAGCCCGTAAAAGTAAGGAACTAACGGCGCATATGGCCTAAGGTGACCCGTGCGCAGGGACCATCCACTGATAAACCGGTGAAGCGAGCATATTCCTCGAGGGTGGGGGTCAGATACTCCAGCCCAAACCTGAACACATGCCTATCAGGAATCCAACAGCTGAGGATGCCGTCAACAAAACCCGGCGGCACCTGGAATGATAGAAGAGACAAGGAGTGTCCCAAAAGACCCTCTGTGATAATCCGGTGGGAGGGTAACAAATCATCTAGCCATGGGCGAAGCCTGCCCACGATCCCTGGGGAGGTGCGAGGGCCCACACGAACTACATCAAGTGACGACATCTGTAAAAATAGTATCAAAAAGACTGTACATGGGTCAATTCTTTATCCATGTATATAATAAATCATGCATCATACAGGTTATAATAGAATAAATGAATCATCAGAAATAAAGGATTATGCATAAAATAAAGATAATTCTGTACATGATACATGAAATGAGAAAAATAATAATAAAACGAGCAGGTTTAAATACAGGGGTCCTAGCCTATCCGAATCTAGTCGGTAAAGTCTATGCCATCAATTAAGGTGTCATCCTCGAACTGATCTGCATGACCCAAATCCCTGGGAATATAAGCCTCAGCATCCAAATTCAGGTATGGGCAGGAAAAGGGCAGAACTGGGGCACCCGATAAGCCAGGAGCCGCACCAAAATCGGATCCATACGGGTCTACAGCATAAGCTTCCTCTAGATCCCAACCTAAACTCTGAACAAAGGATGACAACTGATCCAGCTGCGGAGTCAGGGAGGCAATTTGATCTGAGTGGGTGGGGGCCCGAACGCACTCCAACCAGTCTGTCATCACCACTAACCGAGGGACCAAGTCTCCAAGGAAGAAGGTGGCCCGGGTCTGAGGTCCGATAGTGCGGGGTCTCCACCAAGCACTGAAGCTATCACTCGTGTGAGTGCCATTAGACAGCATCAATCCATCCTCCCCGGCCATCGAGACCTCTGAAAAATGGGCATCCATGGGCCAGAATCTCCGGGATGGAGGGGCAAAAGGGATATGGACCTTTCCGAATACACATCTGATGGCGCGCTCCCCCAAATATAGCTCCCATCCACCATAAGTCAGAAATGGAATGCGGCGGGTGGACAAAGTAAACTCCTAATCCGCGAAAAAACCACCGGCAAGGCCAGCCGCCAGATGATCCACAGTATAAGGAACCCAGGTCACGTCCGCTGAAGAGATTAGCTCTAACTGCAATCGGCAGTGGGCAAAGCTATTTGACACAGGGGTCTCCTCAAGAGTGTTGTGATGCCACCGACGACCCCTAGGATAAGTCTCTGGACTGAGGGTCGTCACCGGCCGCAGACATGGTAGTCGCTCGTAAGCCCAGAACTGATAAATAAAACAGAAGCGACGTAATTACCAGAAAAGGGCAAAGGGATGAAGCAAATGAAAAACGACACATAAAAGGGACCTACCAACAGAAAGGGGTAGAATCCGAGCCAAGCATCCGTCTGCCCCTTTGAGCAAAGGCGAAGACTGTGGAGGAAGTAGGCAAATGTGAAAGAACCCCAATCATAGTCCTCGATCTGATCAACATCTCGGGTAGCTCCAACGATACTGAAATGGATGGTTGAAGAGTTGTTCCCCAGGAAACAGCCCCTCATGATGGTCAAGAATAAACGCTGGAGCAGAAAATCATAGGTGGATCGGTCCTCAAGGAATGGTTCAGAAAGGACCCCTCCAATAGCGTCCATGGCCAAAGCTCCTGATCGAATGCTGCGGGCCTTAAAGACCCTATCCTGAGGAGAGTACCCCAGCAACGATCGAACGACTACGGGAGTGATATCTGGCTCCAGGGGAACACAGGGTCCGGAGAACTCCACCCCAGTGATGTAGCGCCAGTCAAGAGGTGTCAACATCAGCTCGCAATCCAGAAGATGCAGCGACTGGGTTTAGTTGAACCACCGCTCAAACAATGCCCGCATAGAGCCCCATGGACATCGGCGGGGAGCGATGGTAAAGAAATGGCTGAAGCCCCAAGAGTCTACCATCCCGCGATAATCAGGATGCAGCGCATGGTAGAGGGTATAAATGCTGAACCAAATACCCCGAGGCTGGGTAAACTCAGGAACCTGTGACAGCCACCAAACAGTCAGTCACGGTAACCACGCGAGTTTGAATGAATTTAAATAGTGGATATACCTCGTTAGCTGCAAGATATGTCGATGGGTGACTACTGAGATCAAGACCGAGCAGATCCGACATCCTAACACGAGCCCCTGGTAAGATCCGACGCATGGGGGGAGGGACCGCTGTGCTAGAAGGACCCGCCTCTGCCTCTACCTCAGCTGGGGCATCCTCACCGATATCAGGACGGACAGGATGAATGATAGACTCCGCTAGCCTACGGGAATAACGGGTCAGAACCGGAGCTGGAGCCAAAGTGACCGCTCTACGTCGACGGACCCCAGCAACCCGGGGCACGGTAGAACTGCTCGGAGCATCAGGATCCATGGCTGAAACAGCACCATAAAAAGGAGGTACATCCTTAGCCCGTTATCTTTCAATCTCCCACTTGCACTAAAGCCAATCGCCCTTTTAAAAGTAATATGCCCTCAAGCCAATCACATTTGATGTGATAAACATATACTTTGTAATCTTGTTCATTTATTAATAAAAGTATCAAGGCATTTCTTTATTCATGATTAATTACTTGAATTAATCAAATGGATAAACCCATAGTTTTCGAGCAATGCTTTTAGAACCATGATGAGGATCATGCTAATGAGATCTAAATTCAAGATAGCTCAAAACTAAAATTGTTCCTAATCGTTGTATCACTAAAAAGGGAATTAGTAGATCCGGATAGATTGGTACATACTATGCTTGCTCTTATGAAGAGGATGATTGATCTCATAATCATTTGTGTAGAGACACTAAAGCAAGTATGTAGGTGCTTATTAGAGAATAAGTTCACTGAACGTGACTCGCTCAAGGAACACCTAATGGAGTTTTACTCGTCTGTCAATAGGAGTTCCTTATGTGATAGTCGTACAAGTGATCCTTAGACTTGAGATCATCTTAGTATCTTGTGTATACTAAGTTATACTTTGACATATTCCTTAAGACCTATTGGTATATCAAAGGATGTGATTGGGTATAATAAGGTACACATGGAGATAGGTGAATGATCAACAAAGGATCTACCACTTCCAGTAAAGGGAGAGAATGTCCTATGCGATTCAATAAGTGACAACTCAGAAATCCCTGGCCAGGGTTGAATGGAATTAGAAAGGAGTTTCTAATTTACATTAACTAGAGTTGTGTATTTGTGAATTGAAATGCATATAATCAAATTCCGTGTCTTATATTTGATTGGGACATTGTATGGTAGAAGGATTGAATTGTACGGTAACTATTTGCTGAAAGGTTCTTTTACGATTAAATGTTGAAATCTATATTATCTGGAAAGTCGACTAATCGCTAAGGGGGCTTACCCTTATTGTGGAATAATTATTTATTCTGAATTAAATAGTTAATTCGTAATAAATAAATTAGAATTGTTCTAATTTATTTATTATACAACCGGTTTAATATGGAGAACCTAAAGGGTCACACCGCAAAAGAGTAATATTTATTTTAGAAGTGGATGGCATAATTGTAATAATAAATTAAGTATATTTAATTTATACTATGGTGATAGAATAAATTAAATAACTTAATATTTATAAATTTAGTATTTTAGAAATACTAATTATAAATTAATAAGAGGAGTCTTATTATTATTATTATTACTATTATTATTACTACTACTAGTATTATTATTTAGTTCCTAAATGGTTTAGGAATTAATTAATAAGTAGTAATATTATTATTAAATAATTAAGTTCCTAAATAGTTTTGGAATTATAATTATAATAATAATTAATTAAGTTACTAAATGGTTTAGTAATTAATTAATAAGAAGTACTCTCATTATTAAATAACTAATTTCCTAAATGGTTTAGGAATTGTAATTAATTAATTTAGTTCCTAATTAAATTGGGAATTAAATTAAAACCATAATCCTAAATAGTTTAGGAGGGTTGACTAGATCTATAAATAAGAGGAGTCTTATCATAGATCAAGGTTACACACTCTTTCATTAGAAGAGGGAGAGTACTCCATAATTCTCGAGATCTAAGAGTTAGAGAGAGAGAGAGAGAATTAGGGCTAGCCACCCATGGTTTAAAGAAACCAAGATTCACTTCTTTAATTCATAGATCTCTTGGTGGATCACCTCTAGAGGCTCAACACTTGGGGAGCTAACATTGATCCGTGGAATCTAATCGGTGAATTTGAAGAAGAACATGAAGGATTAAAGGGAGATGAACTTGTACCAGTGGAAGCTTGGTTCTACAAAGGTATAAATTCTTTTATCCTTTCTCAATTAATAATAGTCGCATAAGAAAGATCCGGGTTATTGGTTTGTACAAAAATTTTAAAATCTGATTTTTTTGCTTCCGTTGCGCTTATATAATTTGATTATATGTATGCTATATTTTTGCAAACCAACAGTGGCATCAAGAGCCAAACTTATGCGAATTATTAATTGTTTTAATTTCATATATATATGGGTATGTGTTTAGAACAATTTATTGGGCATAATTTGTTGTATAGAATCATGGGTTTTGAAAATCAATTGCAAAAATCATGCTTTGAAAAGAAAAAAAAAAAAAAGGGTTTTGTTTTAAAAATCGCGAACTGCTACAGTACATTCTCACTGCTACAGTACCGGCCACGCGCGCATTGCGCGAGAAGGATCAGGCGCGCATTGCGCGGAGAAGAACTGTGCGCGCATTGCGCGGAGTCACTCGTTGCGCGCATTGCGCGGGGCTTCCGCGCGCGGTGGCATTACTGTAATTTCCGAGCTCAGTGGCAATTTGGTAAATTTCGAAGCGCGGTGGCAGTTTTGTAATATTGTAAAATCCGATTTTTGAGTGGCAGTTTTGTAATATTGCAATTTCAGGATTTTTAATGGCATTTTTGTAAATTTGAGCAGATTTTAAAAATTAAAAAATAAAAAGTTTATTTTGGGTGATTTTAAAAATACAAAAAAATACAAAAAATACAAAAATATAATAAAAATAAATAGTTTATTTTTACATGATTTTATAATTAAAATAAATGGTTTATTTTAAATATGAAATTGGATTTCATGCAACTTTAAATTGCCCATTAAATGATACCAATACATATATGGAATGTTTTACTTAATTCATGAGATGAATATTATTTATTAATATATATGTTGATATATATGATAATAAATGGGATTGATTATGGACTATTGACCAATATGATTGGATTTAATTTTAATTAAATGCATGAATGAATGGGTTTTAATAAATGGGGTCTGCGTACCTCGTCTTTCTAATTTTTCTGATGTAAAATTGTATCTCTCTCCTATGTACTTCCTCTTGACTGTTGATCAAGGTTTCTATTTATTGTAAATAATTTGTAATAGGATTAGTTAGAATTATTTTGAAGAATTGGAGCAAAGAAGCAAGGAGTGCATGAAGACCCGTTTGTAATGGAGCCCGAATTTAAATATAATAGTTACATTTAATTTAATTTATTCTTGCACCCTAGGTTTGACCAATTGGTTTATTTGGTGGCTCGAATAAACCAAACTAGAATAAAAGTCCATAATCAATCCAAGTAGAATATAGTATTCTATATGTGCATGCTTATTTATATATATTATATATTATCAAACATGTTTCGCATGTTAATTAATATGACGCGTATTTTATATATATATGTGCATGCGCGCTAAACAAGATGAGACAATTAATATTAACAAACCCCTCATGATGTACAATAAATATTATTTATAAAATGAATTAAAATGTTTAATTCATGAATTAAAAGAGTTTAATTCATGAATTAAAAGAGTTTAATTCAATTAAATAAAATTAGAATTGTTCTAATTTATTTATTCTACTACTCATAATATTAAGTTGTAACGTTCAAAGATATTTATCAAAATATCGAACGTCGCCTTCTAGCATGGTAAAACGATAGAGTATCAAATAATCATTAAAAGTTTGTTGTGTCACACAAGGCTTATATTAATTTTTTGAGATGTTGTTTTATCACATTTGATGTTTATAAAAAGATTTGAACATTACTGTTTTGTTGTGTCACACAAGGACGGTCTTTTTCTCTTCTAATATAAGAAAATGCTAGGTTGGACTTAACTTGGATAATTTTGATTTGGATGTGTCACACATGATCATAATAATCTAAGAGGCAAAATAAAAGGAGTTACATGTTAATGTAATTGACAAGAGTTGTCTACCTATTTATTTATATATCGTTTGTTGTGTCACACAAGGCTATATACATTTGAAATAGGATCCTTATTCTCACTAGCAAATCTTTAACTAGATTTGTCGAACTATATAAGGAGAGTAATATAGTTTGATGAAAATAGTGGGAGACACCATTTTAAATAAAGACCTAATTTATTTTGGTAATTAATAAAATGAATGCATGTGAATGTTGTTATTAATTCACTTAAAGAATATTGCTATGTTTAATTCACTAACACTGCATAGCATATTGGATGCTAACAATTAATCGAACCGAATTGTTCGGATTGATTAAACAAATTTGAGAAAAAATCTCAATGCTGAAAAGCTAGCAAATGTCCTTAATTTGTCTATTCCTGCAAACGTTGTAGACTAAGCCTCTGAGGAAGAGATTGTTATTTTATGAAATGGCAAGATGATGCAAAGGTGGCTCAATGCATCATGCTCACATCCATAAGTATCGAGTTACAGCGTCAACGAGAGAAAATGGATGCACCTACTATATTGTTGTACATCCAATAGTTGTATGATGAGCAAAGTAGGTCAACTAGATATAAGATATCTAAGGAGCTCTTCCGATCTATAATAATCAATGGCACTACAGTAAAAGACACATGTCCTAATGATGATCAATTGGATTGCTCAATTAGGACAAACATGTTTTGTCAAGGATGGAGAGTTGAGTCAAGATTCGATCTTGCAGTCACTCACTGACTCTAATTCACAATATGTTGTGAACTTCAAACATTAATAAGCTAGAAGTCAGTTTAACTGATTTGCTTAAATATGTTGAAGACTGTTGAGAGTCATTTTCCTTCCTATTAAAACCAAGTCTTACTTGTAGATGAATCTTCTAAGCGGAGGAAGATGGTCAAAAGTATTTCCGAGGAGTCAGAAAGAGTAGAAGGCAAAAGAAAGGCTAAACAAAGGACATAAATAAAAGTGATCCCGAGGGCAAAGGAGTTTGCTTTCATTGCGATAAGCTGGGACACTGGAAGAACAACTGCAAGAGAGTTATAGTAGTTAAGTAGAAGAAGTTTAGTGAAACTTCAACTACAGATATAGATTTGTTCATAATGAAATAGAACTTTCTATAAGTCAAGTTCTACTTAGTTATTAGATACCGAATGGTGGTCTCACATATGCAAGTTGTTGCAGAGACTAAGCAGAAGTAGAAAGCTAAATAAATGATAAGTAATCATGTGTTGGGGAATGAAGTAAAGGTTGCTGCATTAGCCATATGAACTTATAATTTAACACTGCCTACGGGCAAGCCTATTAAGTTAGTAAGTTGTTACAAGGTTACAGTTCTTAGAAACATTATTTCAGTTCCATGTGATGACAAGGAAGGGTTTTTGATATTATAATAATGAACAATCGTTGTTCTGTTTATAATGATAATGTTTTATTTAGAACTGGTTGATTACTTAATGGACTTTGTATACATGACTTACATGAAAATTATTTCAAATTGAACAAACTAAAAGCAAATAGATGATATGAATCATACCTTCATGCAATACTGTTAACTCGGTCATGTTAATGAAACAAGACTAAAACAAGTTGTATAAAGATAGGCTTTTAGAGCTTTTGATTATGAATCAAATACAACTTGTGAATCTTGTATCATGGATAATATGACTAAATCTCCATTTAGTGGACATGGAGAGCGAGTTACGGAGTTGTTAGAGATGGTACACACAGTGGTGTGTGAGACCTATGACAACAAATGCAAGAGGAGGGTATTCATTCATTACTTTTACTGATGATTCTAGATTTTGATATATGTATTTGATGAAATACAAATCCAAATCATTTGAAACGTTCAAAGAATTCAAAAGTGAAGTATAGAAACTAAAGGCTAAAAGTATTGAATTTCTTCGATTAGATCGAGAAAGGAATACTTAAGCAATAAGTTTCTAGATCATCTCAAGCGAAATGGTATTCTCACAGTATGGACATGGTGATGATCCATAATGAGTATTATCGATCTTCCAGTATCCTTCTAGGGTTATGCTCTAGAAACGATCGCATATCTACTAAATAGGATACCTTCAAATTATGTCCCTAAGACTTCATATGAGTCATGGATAGTGAGGAAACCAAGTCTTAAGCATGTTAAGATTTGAATTGTTCAGCTTATGTCAAAAGGTTTGACAAAGATAAGCTAGGGACATGATCTGATAAGTGTAAGCTTATGAGATATCCTAAAGAAAATTTAGGGTATCACTTCTATAATCCAACTAACTAAAAGGTGTTTGTTTGAAACACGTTGCCTTATAGGAAAATGAGTTTTTCCTTAAAGGGTTAGTGGGAGTAAAATAGATCTTGAAGAAGTTCAAGAACCACAAAACACTACAGATAAAATGAAGGAATATGTACAAGTAGATAAACCTATTGTACCACAACCAAGTCGTAAATCTGGTTTAGTACCGAAGATACCTTAATGGTATGGATTCATCATAGCGGATGATGATAAAGTACGCATCATAGTGGATGATGATCCAGATATATACGACGAGGTATGAGTATTAGATACTCAAGAGAAATGGTTGATGACCATAAAATCCGAAATGGGTCTTTGGAGAAAGACTAAAGTAGATGGCTAGGTGGAGACCTATAAGACCTAACTAGTGGTAAAAAGATTTCAAACAAGGTCAATGAGTTGACTAAGATGAAATTTTTCACTAGTGAAAATGCATATATCCATTCGGCTTTTACTTGCAGTTACAGCTTACTATACAAAAGGATGTATGTATGATACAACCAAAAGAATTTTTCTCCATATAGATGGAGCAAATCAAGTATGTAAGTTACAACGATCCAATTATGAATTGAATCAAGTTTCTCGAAGATGGAACATCCGTTTTGATGAGACAATCAAAAGAGTTTGATTTTATCAAAGACAAGGATGAACCAAGTATGTACAAAGGTTAGTGAGAGCACTGTGACATTCCTAGTATTATATGTTGATATAATATCGATAAAGAATGACATACGGAAGCAAGAAAATCAGATTTTAAAATTTTTGTACAAACCAATAACCCGGATCTTTTTTATGCGACTATTATTAATTGAGAAAGGATAAAAGAATTTATACCTTTGTAGAACCAAGCTTCCACGGGTACAAGTTCATCTCCCTTTAATCCTTCATGTTCTTCTTCAAATTCACCGATTAGATTCCACGGATCAATATTAGCTCTCCAAGTGTTGAGCCTCTAGAGGTGATCCACCAAGAGATCTATGAATTAAAGAAGTGGATCTTGGTTTCTTTAAACCATGGGTGGCTAGCCCTAATTCTCTCTCTCTCTCTAACTCTTAGATCTAGAGAATTATGGAGTACTCTCCCTCTTCTAATGAATGAGTGTGTAACCTTGATCTATGATAAGACTCCTCTTATTTATAGATCTAGTCAACCCTCCTAAACTATTTAGGATTAGGGTTTTAATTTAATTCCCAATTTAATTAGGAACTAAATTAATTAATTACAATTCCTAAACCATTTAGGAAATTAATTATTTAATAATGAGAGTACTTCTTATTAATTAATTACTAAACCATTTAGTAACTTAATTAATTATTATTATTATTATAATTCCAAAAATATTTAGGAACTTAATTATTTAATAATAATATTATTACTTATTAATTAATTACTAAACCATTTAGTAACTTAATTAATTATTATAATTATAATTCCTAAACTATTTAGGAACTTAATTATTTAATAATAATATTATTACTTATTAATTAATTCCTAAACCATTTAGGAACTAAATAATAATACTAGTAATAATAATAATAATAAGATTCCTCTTATTAATTTATAATTAGTATTTCTAAAATACTGAATTATAAATATTAAGCTATTTAATTTATTTTATCACCATAGTATAAATTAAATATACTTAATTTATTATTACAATTATGTCATCCACTTCTAAAATAAATATTACTCTTTTGTGGTGTGACCCTTTAGGTTCTCCATATTAAACCGGTTGTATAATAAATAAATTAGAACAATTCTAATTCATTTATTACGAATTAACTCTTTAATTCAGAATAAATAATTATTCCACAATAAGGGTAAGCCCCCTTAGCGATTAGTCGACTTTCCAGATAATATAGATTTCAACATTTAATCGTAAAAGAACCTTTCAGCAAATAGTTACCGTACAATTCAATCCTTCTACCATACAATGTCCCAATCAAATATAAGACACGGAATTTCTGTCAAGTCTTATTTATTTGATTATATGCATTTCAATTCACAAATACACAAATCTAGTTAATGTAAATTAGAAACTCCTTTCTAATTCCATTCAACCCTGGTCAGGGATTTCTGAGTTGTCACTTATTGAATCGCATAGGACATTCTCTCCCTTTACTGGAAGTGGTAGATCCTTTGTTAATCATTCACCTATCTCCATGTGTACCTTATTATACCCAAGCATATCCTTTGATATACCAATAGGTCTTAAGGAATATGTCAAAGTATAACTTAGTACACACAAGATACTATGATGATCTCAAGTCCAAGGATCACTTGTACGACTATCACATAAGGAACTCCTATTGACAGACGAGTAAAACTCCATTAGGTGTTCCTTGAGCGAGTCACGTTCAGTGAACTTATTCTCTAATAAGCACCTACATACTTGCTTTAGTGTCTCTACACAAATGATTATGAGATCAATCATCCTCTTCATAAGAGCAAGCATAGTATGTACCAATCTATCCGGATCTACTAATCCCCTTTTTAGTGATCCAACAATTAGGAACAATTTTAGTTTTGAGCTATCTTGAATTTAGATCTCATTAGCATGATCCTCATCATGGTTCTAAAAGCATTGCTCGAAAACTATGGGTTTATCCATTTGATTAATTCAAGTAATTAATCATGAATAAAGAAATGCCTTGATACTTTTATTAACAAATGAACAAGATTACAAAGTATATGCTTATCACATAAAATGTGATTGGCTTAAGGGCATATTACTTTCATACCTGACAGTTACAAAAATGACCCGTCAGAGACGATACCTGACAGTCACAAAAACGACCCGTCGGAAACGAAACCCAAGCGATATTCATTTGTAACTTTGAACTGACCTCTGCATGAATGTGTTGCATGTGGCATTGCATCATCTTAATATATGTGTTGCATCATTAAATATGTATTGTCATTTTCATGCGTTGGGTGCCTACTTCTTTATCATGTTCATTTCATATTGCATTCCATAAACATGATAAAGAGGGGCAGCTGTAGACACCCAAATTTATGGTCACCACAACAACTTACAGTCACCACTGCCACAACGAACAACAAGCATCAGGTAACTTGAGCCAAGACAAACAGTTGATCCAGAAAAAACCTGATTTAATCACCAAAGACGACGAATGGCCACTACGCTTATGGTAGTCGGAGGTCTCGCTCCCCGGTGAGCGAGCGGCTACCCAACTCGCCGGTGAGCTGACGGGGGTATAAGGGGCCAACGCCCCCTAGAAGCCAAGCACAAAGAGCAATTTCTATATAAAGTAACATCCTTCCAAAGTAATACAGCAAAAAATGGTGATTTAAGACTGCGTGACATAAAAACAAGAAAAGGAAGCTGGGCAGCCGCAGATGCATCTGCGGCCAACGACAAGTTGTATTTTTTGTGGCTCAAGGAAACACACGGCAGCCGAGGCGGCGGCTCAGACGGCTACCGCAGGCAGCCGCAGATGGATCTATGGTTAGCCGCAGATGCACCTGCGGCTGCCCCCAGTCAGCTATACATCCCCATTTGCTCGGCCGAGAGAAGAAAAAGAGAAGAAAAATAGGAAATATGGAGAGAGAAAGCGAGGTTTTAGAGAGAGAAGGCCACGGGTTGCCCAAGAAAATAGGAGATTTGATTTTTTGTTGCTCAAATACTTAGCCAATCTCGTGTTATTTACTTGATAGTGGAATATAAGGCGTTTTCTTAACGTATTGCAAGGTGAAAATGGATTTATTCTTGAAGTTTTAGCTTGTTTCATTATCATAATCTCTTATTTTTTTGGGTCGTTTAAATGTACTATTTTGTTGTATTATTAAGGATCCGTGGATTAGGGATTATTAGTGAGGGTTCCGTCGGAACGAAATATCCTCCTAATGTCCCGATGACATCCGTATGGTGATATGTAGTTCATTACGTTAATGTGTAGTTCATAGTTTTATTTACAATTTTCGGTCCTTGTGGTATAGTAATAACTCTAGTGTTGTTAATCTTTCCGTTGTATGGTTGTGTGGTGATTTTGGGGATTATGAGCCTAGGAATAAGATCCTCGTGATCAAATTCCGTGGATGGACAATTTTTGGTGTATGTAGTCACGACAATGGGTCATTTTTGTACATATGTAAATATCGGGTCTTAAAACGATATCGAATCAAAATCGGGTTTAAGGCCCCGTAATAGTTAAATATGTGATTGTGGGTGTTTGGGGTTTATTTAGATGGCTCACGTGCCCGTGAATAGCCCCGACACATTTTTGAATGCTTGATTTGAATTACGACATGAAAAGCGATTTCAGAAAATAAGGCAAACGATAAAGACTTTCTAAAAGTAATCAAATTAGGGTATTAGAATCGCGAAGTTTATAATTAAGAGTTTTAATGGATGTCGATTCCTGTTTGACGAAAAGGCTACAAGCCTTTTTAAACATCATGAAAAAATGGTTTTTTGTACAAATATATAAACGTTTTCATTAAACTTTGGTGCATAGGGTTAAAGAGCTCCTAGAAGTTGCCTTCATTTTATCTGACTTTACTGTTAAAAGGCAATGTATAGTCTCGATTCCTATTTGACGGAAGTTTAAAAAACCCTTGTTTTCTAAAAACAACACCTAATAAAAACCTCATCGCTTTCAAAAATAAAATCAATATCTATTATAAAATAAAGCATTGTCATTTGGGTTAAAAGACGTTGTAAAACACTTTCCAAATAAAGCACATTTTCTATAAAAAAAAATCAAAGCGGTTTTTTATACAAATTTCATCACAACATTCATTTAGGCATACACGCACACATACACACACGTTTTAGGATTTTAAAAAAGGATAGAAAAACATCAAGATTGCGGTAACCGTGTTTTCACGGAAGTCGGGGGGTGCCTAACACCTTCCCCTCGCTTAAGCAAGCCCCCGAACTCTATGAATCTCGGTTCGCCGACCAATTAATTCAGAGTCATACATGAGCCAGCAATTACTAAAACTAAACTCGGATGAGTTGGTACATCCATTGCAAATATACCAACTAACGACTCTGGTCAATTGGCTCATCATAAAATCAACCTTTCAAACCATGTCGACACTCAAGCCGACCCTTTTCAAAATCACATCTTAAATCCAAAGGCTAAAATTGGAAAGGGTAATTATTAAAAAGGAGACAATTTTCTCGACGTCGACATCGAGGTCTATCACTATCCCAAGTCTAAACAAAATAGTGGGATTTACAACATCTACCCATCCCTACTATGAACAAAAGTGGGAACTAAACTGCATCTATATATAAAACATCAGTGGTCAATCCGACGGGCAGCATCCTCGTGCTCCTACCGAGCGATCCTGTCGACCACCCTATGGCTCACTATCTGCCTACTAATGTAATCCCCCCCAAGGATAATTCTGGATCCTGCTCCTTAGCCTATCAAAAGCCATATCTAACTCAAAACTAGTAGTATCGATCCTGGCAGCACTGGCCTCGACCTCAAGCTCATTAGCCCTCCTGGATGCCCTCATCCACTTATCGGATATGTGAATCTTATCCGTTATCTCCAAGTCAAACTCAACTGTCATCTCTGTCAACTGTGTCTGCAAATCATCCCTCTCCGTCCAGAATCCCTCAGCCCAGATCTCGGACTGCTCCATCTCACCTACCAAATCTACATTCCACTCGAGGATACCTCATGACCCTACTCCTTATTCCTATTGGTTAGCTAATCAATGATGTTGTTGGTAGCAGTGCACATACCATCTGCATACTCCAACCTCTCATCACCATCCTCAGCATCACAATAAAATATATTCATTGATGAAATGAAATAGTATTTTATCATGAACAAAACTCGGCTCGATGAATTTCCATAATTCACCTCCAAACAAAACTCGACTCAATGGATCTCCTTGACCCATCTACCTAGCGTACTCTATACGGTTATAACCTAGGTTTCGCATCCTAAAGTTTATAACCTACAGCTCTGATACCAACCTGTGACACCCCCAAATTCAAGTACCAATACCTCAGATTTGGTGCTCACGCAAAAATACATCCAATCAATACTAAACAACATTTAATACTAATACAGAAATAAATAAACATATGTTGTTCATTAATAAATAGTTTCACTAATCTCAAGGTCTTAAACCTTAAACAAAAATACATCATGAATATCCTATTAATACAAAAGGGATATGATTTACCAAAACAGAATAGTAATAACAACTAATCCTAAAGCTTGCCCTTGCCCTTATTCTTCTTGGAATACTTAGACTTAACTGCAATTAGTTCATTATATAGCAAGAGTGAGCAACTAGTTTGCTCAGCAACTTTAAAATAAATAATGAAGGTATATCATGAATGAATAAGAATGACAATCGAATAAATAACTGAACAATATAATCAAAGTTTCAAAGAAAGAATGAATATTGATTATTTACTGCTGAGTGGTTAAACAGACCGTGAACATTTCCAAGGAATCAATCATTTGACTATCTTTTTTATATTTTAACCTATCAGTTTGTACTTGAGGGGATCAGCCTCTTGTACACCATGTGTATGCATAACATTAAACTCTGACGCATCAGATAACCGATACTTATATTCCCTTTATCAAGGGTTGCTCTCTCAGTCCAAGAATCCGTACCAACTACTGGTTTGGATAGCTTTTGAAATATGTTAACATGTGTATATCTAGCCGAACAAATGGCATATACCAATTCTTTAAACAGTTCATGAATGAAGAACTTAAAATATTTCACTGTTCAATAATAGTGAAAGTAGTATGTCATCAAGCCAATCACATTTGATATGATAAGCATATACTTTGTAATCTTGTTCATTTATTAATAAAAGTATCAAGACATTTCTTTATTCATGATTAATTACTTGAATTAATCTGGATGAACCCATACTTTTCGAGCAATGCTTTTAGAACCATGATGAGGATCATGCTAATGAGATCTAAATTCAAGATAGCTCAAAACTAAAATTATTCCTAATCGTGGGATTACTAAAATGAGGATTAGTGAAAGTATCAAGACATTTCTTTATTCATGATTAATTACTTGAATTAATCAGATGGATGAACCCATACTTTTCGAGCAATGCTTTTAGAACCATGATGAGGATCATGCTAATGAGATCTAAATTCAAGATAGCTCAAAACTAAAATT
The DNA here is from genome assembly GCA_947179155.2 of Hedera helix. Lineage (NCBI taxonomy): Eukaryota > Viridiplantae > Streptophyta > Magnoliopsida > Apiales > Araliaceae > Hedera > Hedera helix. The sequence goes on along the minus strand of OX359269.1, from coordinate 18,547,697 downwards.
ATTTCTAATCGTGGGATTACTGAAATGAGGATTAGTGAATCCGGATAGATTAGTACAGACTATGCTTGCTCTTATGAAGAGCATGATTGATCTTATAATCATTTGTGTAGAGACACTAAAGCAAGTATGTAGGTGCTTATTAGAGAATAAGTTCACTGAACGTGAATCGCTCAAGGAACACCTAATGGAGTTTTACTTGCCGTCAATAGGAGTTCCTTTTGTGATAGTAGTACAAGTGATCCTTGGACTTGAGATCATCATAATATCTTGTGTATGATGAATTATATTTTGACATATTCCTTAAAACCTTTAGGGTGTATTAAAGGGTATGATTGGATATAATAAGTCATACATGGAGATAGGTGAATAATCAATAAATAATCTATCACTTCTAGTAACAGAAGAGAATGTCCTACGCGATTCGATAAATGACAACTCAGTAGTCTTTGGCCAAGGCAGAATGAAAATTAGAAAGTAGTTTTTAAGTTACATTAATTAGAGTTATTCATTTAAGGATCGAAATGCATATAATCAAATAAAATAAGACTTGACAGTAATACCATGTCTTATATTTGATTGGGACATTGTGAGGTAGAAGGATTGAATTGTGCGGTAACTATTCGCTGAATAGGTTCTTTTGTGATTAAATGTTGAAATCTATATTATCTGAAAAGTCGTTGATCGTTAAGGGGGCTTGCTCTTATTATGGAATAAATATTATTTATTTAAATAAAGTAAATAGTTTAATTTATTTATATAAAATAAGATTAGAATAGTTCTAATTATTCTATAACCAGTTTAATATGGAGAACCTAAAGGGTCACACCGTAAAAGGAAAATAATTATTTAAGAAGTAAATGGCATAATTGTAATAATGAATTATGTATATTTAATTTATACTATGTGGATAGAATAAATTAAATAGCTTAATATTTATTATTTAGTATTTTAGAAATACTAATTATAAATTAATAAGAGGAGTCTTATTATTATTATTATTACTATTATCATTATTATTTAGTTCCTAAATGGTTTTGAAATTAATTAATAAGAGTACTCTCATAATTAATAATAAAGTTACTAAATAGTTTAGGAATTATAATTATTATATTAAATCAATTCAGTTCCTAATTAGATTAGGAGTTTAATTAAAAACTCTATTCCTAAAGGTGTTAGGAGGGTTTACTAAATTTATAAATAAGAGAAGTCTTATTATGAATTAAGGTTACACACATACACTTCCACAAGTTTTGGGAGAGTATTCACATATTCTCTAGAGAGAGAAAACTAGGGTTTGCCATCACCCACTTCTTGAATTATTATTATTCTTTGGTGGATCACCTCTAGAGGTCAAACACTTGGATGACTAACATTGATCATCGGAATTCAATTGGTGAAATTCAAGAAGAACGCGAAGGATTTGGAGGTGAACTTGTACCCGTTGAAGATTTGAGTTCTACAAGAGTATATTTCTAACTTCTTCTTTATTAATTAATAGTTTCGCATAAAGGTCGATCCTGAATTATGATTTGTAAATTTGTAAATTTTAATTTTACCATACTTCCGCTATTTTATGCAATTTGATTGCGTCTATGATTTTTACAAACCAACAGTGGCATCAAGAGCCAAACTTTATGCGAATTATTATTTATTTTGATTTCATATATATATGGGTATGTGTTTAGAATAATTTATTAGACATAATTTATTGTATAAAATTATTATTTTTAATATACCAAAATTGAATTCTCGGTAAAATTAAAGCAATTGAGTGGGCTGTTTTTAGCATCACTGTTTTCGGTATAAAGCAGCTTGTTTTTGGTTAATATATACATGTACGCAGCCTGCCGGTGAAAAGTAAAAAAAAGGGCCTGTGACTGTTTTCTTTTGTTGCTGTGTTTCGAATGGGCGGCTACGATATATATATATTATATAAATTAACGCAGCCCGCATGTTTATATAATATATATATATATATATATATATATATATGTTAGTTCTTTTCGGTAAAAGGTATGCACTGTTTCGGTTTATGGCTATATATATATATCTACACACTAACCGAAAGGAACAAAAGCAGCAATTGTTTTCGGTAAAGCAACTTTTAGTTTCGGTAAAGTGAAATTTGAAAAGGCAACAAAGCATGACTTTCAGTTTTTGGTGAAGTTTAATAAAGCAACAAAAGCACAAATGGTTTGTACATCTATGATATATCTTGTCCCAAAATGGGTGTCACAAAAGCAAACTTGGATTCAAACTTTGCCACCCACTGTTTCGGCAATTGTTGAATACTCGGTTTAATTACCAAATGGTTTGAATATATATTATTAATATATATGATATATTTATAATATATATATATTATTTAGCCAAATAGTTTGGTATTTTTGTGCAGATTTTAAAATTTTAAAATAAAAGAGTTTATTTTGGATAATTTTAAAATAATAAAAATAAATAGTTTATTTTTAAAATAATTTTATAATTAAAATAAAAGGTTTATTTTAAACATGAAATTAGATTTCATGTAACTTTAATTGCCCATTAAATGATACTAATATATACATGGAATGTTTTATTTAATTCATGCGATGAATATTATTTATTGATATATATGTTGATATATATGATAATAAATGAGATTGATTATGAACTATTGACCAATATGATTGGATTTATTTTTGTGGATGCATGAATGAATGGGTTTTATAAATGGGGTATGCGTATCTCGTCTTTCTAATTTTTCTTATGTATAATTCTATCTCCCTCCTATGTATTTTCCCCTGACTGTTGATCAAGGTTTCTATTTATTGTAAATAATTTGTAATAGGATTAATTAGAATTATTTTGAAGAATTAGAGCAAATGAGTAAGGAGCGCATGAAGACCCGTTTGTAATGGAGTTCGAATTTAAATGTAATAGTTACATATAATTTAATTTATTCTTGCACCTTAGGTTTGACCTTTTGGTTCACTTGGTGGTTCTAGTGAACCAAACTAGAATAAAAGTCCATAATCAGTTCAAGTAGAATATAGTATTCTATATGTGCATGTTAATTATAAATATTATATATTATACAAACATGCTTCACATGTTAAATAATATGACGCGTATTTTATATATATATGTGCATGCGCGCTAAACAAGATGAGACAATGAATATTAACAAACCATTCATAATGTAGAATAAATATTATTTATAAAATGAATTAAAATGTTTAATTCATGAATTAAAATGAGTTTAATTCAATTAAATAAAATTAGAATTGTTCTAATTCATTTATTCTACTACTAAAATATTAAGTTATAACTTTCAAATATATTAATAAAATATCGAACGTCGCTTTCTAGCATGATAAAACGATAGAGTATCAAATACTCGATATAGTTTGTTGTACACACACAAGGCTTATATCGATTATTTGAGATATTATTTTATCACATTTGATGCTTATAAAGGAATTGAACATGGCTATTTTGTTATGCACACACAAGGACGGTATTTTTCTCTTCACTTATATGGAAGTGCTAAATTTGACTTAACTTATATAATTTTGATTTGGATGTGCACACACATGATCATAATAATCCAAGAGGCAAAATACAAAGAGTTACATGTTGATGTAATTATCAAGGAGTTGTATACCTATTAATATAAACTATAGTTTGTTGTGCACACATAAGGCAATATTTATGTCGATAGGATCCTTATCTCACTAGCAAATCTTTAATTAACTTTGCCGAACTATATATAGAGGGTAGTATAGTTTGATAAAAATAGTGGAAAACATCATTTTAAATAAAGACCTAATTTATTTTGGTAATTAATAAAACGAATGCATGTTAATGTTGTTATTAATTCAGTTAAAAAATATTGCTATGTTTAATTCATTAACACTGCATAGCATAATGTATGCTAACAATTAATCGAACCGAATTGTTCGGATTGATTAAATAAATTTAAGAAAAGTTTTCAATGCTAAAAAGCTAGCAAATGTCCTTAATTTGCCTATTCCTGCAAACGTTGTAGACTAAACCTCTGAGGAAGAAATTGCTATTTTATGAAATGGCTAGATGATGCAAAGGTGGTTCAATACATCATGCTCGCATCCATAAGTATCGAGCTACAGCGTCAACACGAGAAAATGAATGCACCTATTATATTGTTGCACATTCAAAAGTTGTATGGTGATCAAAGTAGGTCAACTAGGTATTAAATATCTAAGGAGCTCTTCCGATCTATAATAACCAATGGCACTACAGTAAAGACACATGTCCTAAAGATAATCAATTGGATTGATTAATTAGGACAACCAGTTTTATCAAGGATGATGAGTTGAGTTAAGATTCGATCTTGCAGTCACTCACTGACTCCCTTTCACAAATTGTTGTGAACTTTAACATTAATAAGCTTGAAGTCAATTTAAGTGATATGCTTAATATGTTGAAAACTGTTGAGAGTCATTTTCCTTTGAAGAAAAATAAGGTCTTACTCGTAGATGAATCTTCTAAGTTGAAGAAGATGACCAAAGGTGTTTCTGAGGAGTCAGAAAAGATAGAAGGCAATAGAAAGGCTAAACAAAAGACATAAATAAAAGTGATCCTGAGGGCAAAGGAGTTTGCTTTCAATGCGATAAGCTGGGACACTAGAAGAGGAACTGCAAGGCATATCTTGCAGTAGTTAAGCAGAAGAAACTTAGTGAAGCTTCAACTACAGATATAGATTTGTTCATAATAAAATAGAATTTTCTATAAGTCAAGTTCTACTTGGGTATTAGATACCGGCTAGTGGTCTTAAATATGCAAGTCGTTGTAGAGACTAGGCAGGAGTAGAAGGCTGAACTAAAGATAAGTAATCTTGTGCGTGGGGAATGGAGCAGAAGGTTGCTCTACATTAATCATATGAACTTACAATTTAGCATTGCCTACAGGCAAGTCCATTTAGTTAGTAAGATGTTACTATGTTGATTACTTGATGGACTTTAAAAACTTGACATACATGAAAATATTTTAAAATTGGGTAAACTAAAGGCAAAGAGATGATATGAATCATACCTTCATGCAATACTGTTAACTCGATCATGTTAATTGAAGAAGACTAAACAAGTTGTATAAAGATAGGTTTTTAGAGTCTTTTGATTATAAATCAAATACAACTTGTGAATTTTGTATCATGAATAATATGACTAAATCTCCATTTAGTAGACATGGAGAGCGAGTTGTGGAGTTGTTAGAGATGGTATACACAGTCATATGTGGGACCTATGACAACAAATGCAAGATGAGGGTATTCATTTATTACTTTCACTGATGATTCTAGATTTTGATATATGTATTTGATGAAATACAAATCCAAATCATTTGAAACGTTCAAAGAATTCAAAAGTGAAGTATAGAAACTAAAGGCCAAAAGTATTAAAGTTCTTCGATTAGATCGAGAAGGGAATACTTAAGCAGTAAGTTTCTAGATCATCTCAAGCGAAATGGTATTCTCACACCATGGACATGGTGATGATCCATGATGAGTTATACTAATCTTTTAGTATCCTTTTAAGGTTATACATTAGAAACGGTCGCAAATCTACTAAACAAGGTACCTTCAAATTTCGTCTCTAAGACTTCATATGAGTTATGGATAGGGAAAAAACCAAGTCTTAAATATGTTAAGATTTGGATTGTCCAACTTATGTCAAAAGATTTGACAATGATAAGCTTGGGACAAGATCTGACAAGTGTAAACTTGTGGGATATCCTAAAGAAAGTTTAGGATATCACTTCTATGATCTGACTAATTAAAAGGTGTTTATTGAAACACGCTACTTATAGGAAAAGAAGTATTTCCTTAAAGGGTTAGTGGGAGTAAAATAGATCTTGAAGAAGTTCAAGAACCACAAAACACTACAGATCAAGTGAAAGAATCTGTATAAGTAGATAAACCTATTGTACCACAACCAAGTCGTAAATCTGGTTTAGTGCCAAAGATACCTAAATGGTATGGATTCATCATAGATGATGATGATGATGAGGTACGCATCATAGTCGATGATGATCCAGTTACATACGATGAGGTATAAGTATTAGATACTCAAGAGAAATGACTGATAATCATAAAATACGAAATGGGTCTTTGGAGAAAGACTAAAGCATATGGCAAGGTGGAGACTTATAAGACCTGACTAGTGGTAAAAAGATTTCAAATAAGGTCAATGAGTTGACTATAATGAAACTTTTCACTAGGGAAAATGCATATATCAATTCGGATTTTACTTGCAGTTGTAGCTTACTATACAAAAGGATGTACGTATGATACAACCAAGAGGATTTGTGTCCATATAGATGGAGTAAATCAAGTATGTAAGTTACAATGATCCAATTATGGATTGAAACAAGTTTCTCGAAAATGAAACATTCGTTTTGATGAGACAGTCAAAGGAGTTTGATTTTATCAAAGACGATGATGAACCAAGTGTGTTCAAAAGTTAGTGGAGCACTGTAACATTCCTAGTATTATATGGTGATATAATAGTGATAAGGAATGACATACTGATACTACAATCAGTTAAGACGTGGTTGTCTAAACACTTCTCCATGAAGGACTTGGGAAAAACATCCTATATTTTGGGGATAAAGATCTAAAGAGAGATCTAAAAGGATGCTTGGCTTGTCCCAAAGAACGTAGATTGATTATATGCTAAAGAAGTTTAGCATGAAAGATTCCAAGAAAGGGCTCATGCCGATGAGTTTTGGAATACATCTCTCGAAGAAGTAGGCCCCAAAGATACCTGAAGAGAGAGACCGTATGAGTAAGACTCCTTATGCCTCAGCAATAGGATCTATCATATACGGGATGATATGTACTTGACCTGATATTGCTTATGCATGATAAGTAGATATCAGTTCATTTCTGGAGAAGAATATTAGAAAAGAGTTTCTAATGATGGATCCGATATAAAACTAGAGGGCTTAACAGACTCAAGTTTTCAAACTGGCCGAGATAACAACATATCCGTTTTAGGTAATATGATTACCTTGAACGGTGCTGCAGTGAGTTGGAAAAAGTTTCAAACAGCAAGGAGTTGTTAATTTAGTAATAAAGACATAGTAAATAACTATAGGTGAAGCTACAAAGGTGATTGTTTGGTTCAACAAGTTCATTACAGAGTTTATAATGGTTCCTAGCATTAAAGGAATTTAATTTGCCAAAGAACCTAGGTCTCATCTGAAATCCAAACATATGTTGAAGCACTTTCATATAATTAGATGAATCATTGAAAATGAGACGACATCATAAATATGACAAGCTCTTAGAACAACATTACAAATCCACTAACTAAAGCATTTACTAAGCAATTTGTACGCCGCTTAGAGAAGAATGGTATGGGGATACCAAAGGACGATTAGCTTTAGTGCAAGTGTGAGATTGAAAGTAGTATTCCCTCAAGCCAATCACATTTGATGTGATAAGCATATACTTTGTAATCTTGTTTTTTTATTAATAAAAGTATCAAGACATTTTTTTATTCATGATTAATTACTTGAATTAATCAAATGGATGAACCCATAGTTTTTTAGTAATGCTTTTAGAACCATGATTAGGATCATGCTAATGAGATCTAAATTCAAGATAGCTCAAAACTAAAATTGTTCCTAATCGTGGGATTACTAAAATAAGGATTAGTGAATCCGGATAGATTAGTACATACTATGCTTGCTCTTATGAAGAGGATGATTGATCTTATAATCATTTGTGTAGAAACACTAAAGCAAGTATGTAGGTACTTATTAGATAATAAGTTCACTGAACGTGACTCGCTCAAGGAGCACCTAATGGAGTCTTACTTGTCTGTCAAAAGGAGTTCCTTTTGTGATAGTAGTACAAGTGATCCTTGGACTTGAGATCATCATAGTATCTTGTGTATGATGAATTATATTTTAACATATTCCTTAAACCTTTAGGGTGTATCAAAGGGTATGACTGGTTATAATAAGTCATATATGGAGATAGGTCAATTATCAATAAAGAATCTACCACTTCTAATAAAAGAAGAGAATGTCCTATGCGATTCAATAAATGATAACTCAGTAGTCCTTGGCCAAGGCAGAATGAAAATTAGAAAGTAGTTTCTAATTTACATTAATTAGAGTTATTCATTTAAGGATCGAAATGCATATAATCAAATAAAATAAGACTTGACAGTAATACCATATCTTATATTTGATTGGGACGTTGTGAGGTGGAAAGATTGAATTGTTCGGTAACTATTCGCTGAATAGGTTCTTTTGTGATTAAATATTGAAATCTATATTATCTGAAAAGTCGTTGATCGCTAAGGGGGCTTACTCTTATTATGGAATAAATATTATTTATTTAAATAAAGTAAATAGTTTAATTTATTTATATAAAATAAGATTAGAATAGTTCTAATTAATTTATTCTATAACCGGTTTAATATGGAGAACCTAAAGGGTCACACCGCAAAAGAAAAATAATTATTTAAGAAGTAAATGACATAATTGTAATAATGAATTAAATATATTTAATTTATACTATGTGGATAGAATAAATTAAATAGCTTAGTATTTATTATTTAGTATTTTAGAAATACTAATTATAAATTAATAAGAGGAGTCTTATTATTATTATTATTACTATTATCATTATTATTTAGTTCCTAAATAGTTTAGGAATTAATTAATAAGAGTACTCTCATAATTAATAATTAAGTTCCTAAATAATTTAGGAATTATAATTATTATATTAAATCAATTAAGTTCCTAATTAGATTAAGAGTTTAATTAAAAACCCTATTCCTAAAGGTGTTAGGAGGGTTTACTAAATCTATAAATAAGAGAAGTCTTATTATGGATTAAGGTTACACACATACACTTCCACTACAAGTTTTGGGAGAGTATTCACATATTCTCTAGAGAGAGAAAACTAGGGTTTGCCATCACCCACTTCTTGAATTATTATTATTCATTAGTGGATCACCTCTAGAGGCCAAACACTTGGGTGGCTAACATTGACCATCGGAATCCAATTGGTGAAATTCAAGAAGAACGCGAAGGATTTGGAGGTGAACTTGTACCCGTTGAAGCTTTGAGTTCTATAAGGGTATATCTCTAACTTCTTCTTTATTAATTAATAGTTGTGCATAAAGGTCGATCCTGGATTCAGGTTTGTAAATTTTTAAATTTTAATTTTACCATGCTTCTGTTATTTTATGCAATTTGATTGCGTCTATGATTTTTACAAACCAACAAATAGAACAGGAATTCAAGTACATCAAGTATGGATATTAATAGGTATCATGGATGTAGAGTAATTGACAAAAATTAAACCATTATCATGATTTTTAAAATACTAACTCGAGTTTGAGTTATGAACTTGCTCAATATAAATGTGAGTAAGGTTAGAGAACTTGTCTTGTTTGCGACGTACCGCTAATTCAGATAAATTAGACTCCTTTTGAAAGACCTAACATTGATAACGTCGGCTTATCAATTAGTACAACACATAATTATACACTTAAACATTTAAGCTTAATAAACCTAGTATCTAATCACCGATGATCATTACATAGCACCTTGAAAGACATTTCATATCATTTATACCTAGTTGTATTTAGGTAAATGATTTAACCGTTGAATATTACTTCTCTTTAAGTAATATTAAACTAAGTATGTTTTAGACATCTTTGTATAATTAATTAAACTCTTAAACAATTTATTATAATTGTTTCATTACCTCATTTATATTTAAAATAATAAATGATAACTATCCTTAATTATTGTTTAACAATAATTAATTAATTATAGTCTATTAAGTATTTTGTTAACTATACACCCCTTTAATTACTATTTAATTTTTAATTAAATAATAATTAATGATTCATCCTTATATATTATTTAATCTTAATAATCTTAACCCCTTTTTAATTATTATTTAGGGTCAAATAAATAATAATAAGTTGTCCTTACTTATTATTTAATGTTAGTTAATTAATAAATAATTAGATTATTAACCTTATTCTTCCTTAATTATTATTTAATATTAATTAAATAATAATTTATTAATTATTATCCTTATTTATTATTTAATATTAATTAAATAATAAATAATTATTTTATTAACCTTTTTCATCATTTAAATATTAATTGATGAACTTAAATGCTTTACTTATTATTTAATATTAAATAATAAATAATTATATATATTATTATTAGTGAACAAACCCTAAAGTTTAATATCAAAATAATTGATAAGTTTCCTATTAATTAAATATTCAATTAAATTTAATATAATGAGTTAATTTTATAAATTAATTAATATAATTATTAATTAATGTAAACAATGTGAAATATTAAGAATAATATTTATTAGTTCATTTAGTAATTTAGTACTAATGGGTTATAGTATTTAATTATTTATTCAATCTACTTATTTATTTAATCATTGATTGAATAATTAATGTGTAACAAAATTAATAACTAATCATTTGGGTTATAATTAAATAGTCCAATGATGAATTAAATGGACTTGACTAGGTAGTAGCCCAAGTGACATATTAGGAGTCCATTGGATTTTAAATGAAGTCCAAAACATGAGCCCACTTGGAATTTAATTGAAATTTAATTGTGTAACTTTTTATTTAATAAAAAGTGGGCATCATGACCATCTTTTTGGAAGTCCCCAAAGTCAGCCGTATGTGTGCTAGGAGAGAGAGGATGAATTGATTTTTATTTTATTTATTTTTTTCTTTATTTAATTAAGGTTGCTTGTATGGTTTTTTATTTCATGGACCATACCTCTTTTCACCAACTTAAGTCATTAGCCTAAATTTATTGTACAAGTCTCCAACTACCTTCATGATGGAAATTTTACTAGATATAGATTTTATATCTATCCAAAATTTTAAGTATACTTACAAATTTATTCAATCTACTTATTTATTTAATCATTGATTGAATAATTAATGTGTAACAAAATTAATAATTAATCATTTAGGTTATAATTAAATAGTCCAATGATGAATTAAATGGACTTGACTAGGTAGTAGCCCAAGTGACATATTAGGAGTCCATTGGATTTTAAATGAAGTCCAAAACATGAGCCCACTTGGAATTTAATTGAAATTTAATTGTGTAACTTTTTATTTAATAAAAAGTGGGCATCATGACCATCTTTTTGGAACAAAGTCCCCAAAGTCAGCCGTATGTGTGCTAGGAGAGAGAGGATGAATTGATTTTTATTTTATTTTATTTTTCCTTTATTTAATTAAGGTTGCTTGTATGGTTTTTTATTTCATGGACCATACCTCTTTTCACCAACTTAAGTCATTAGCCTAAATTTATTGCACAAGTCTCCAACTACCTTCATGATGGAAATTTTACTAGATATAGATTTTATATCTATCCAAAATTTTAAGTATACTTACAATTTAGGAATTTTTGGTAGTCATTTTTTCTTCTTCCACTTTTCAAGTTAGAGAGAGTTGAGAGAAATAGCTTGTGAGAAAAAATATTTGAGAGCAAGGAGAAGGAAGGAGAAGGAGTTCTTGGTTCATGTCTCCAAGTTTCACAACCTATTTTGGAAGAAAAATGAAGTTAGCCATTAAAACAAGGTAATGGTTATTTTAAATCTACCTTTGTTTTAAATTAATTAAACCATCATGTTGGTATAAATATGTTAATATAGTTAGTAATGTGTATTAGTAATGTAATATCTCAGATATTACAAGATTTGTAAATAAGATTTTAAATATAAATTAAAGGTTATGGTTTAAAACCTAGAGTTGTAGAAGTGAGATGTGTGAAAAATGGGTGAACATTTTTTTTTAATATAATGTATTTGTTAGAAATTAAATGTGGAAATATTTTAATGATGCATGTAGAGAATTTATTAAGAAAATAAATTCAATTAAAAAGTGAAGGTGGTTATATTAATATATATACACCTAATGTGTGTTTGTTAGCCCAATAAGAAGATGGGTAGATTAAATACTCAATTAAACTAATAATTTAATTAGTTTAAAATGTGAAGTAAGAAGGGAAGTCATGAAATATAATTAACTAGGTTAATTATATTAGTTAAGAGTTAAAGTTATAGAAAAACTAGAATGATTGTCTAGAATGACAATATTATAAAGTTAATTAATTAAGTAATTAACTTAATTATTAAGTTGTTATATAGAGTCCAAGTAATTTAATTACTACTAGTGGAATAGCCCAAAAGAATTATAGATGTTAGCCCAATATGAAAATATGGATATGAAGTGGGTAATTAAATAATAAAGCCCAAATGTTATGTTGATTATAGTCCAAGAGGTAATTAATATAAGTCAAATTAAATTAATTACCTAGCCCAAGTTATAAAGATGTGTGAGTTGTGTTGGGTAGCCCAAATAATTAAATAAGGGAGCCCAATGCAAAATAAACTAGTAGCCCAAATATTGAGTCCAAATTTAAAAGTCAAATATTGGTCAATATGTTGGGAGAATAAATTCAAGTATTGTTAAGTGTAGAGAATTAACTAATGTAGGGTTAATTGAACAACCCTAGTTGGTAGATAAGAGAGAGCATTAACCAAACATTGGTTAAATGCTAGGTGGGTGAATTTGATGATGAGAATTAACTATGGATGAGTTAGTTGAATAACCCTAGGTAGTAAATAAATTAAAGATTTAACTATGCATGAGTTAGTTGTAGGAAGAATATTATAGACACAATTGTGTATGTATATAATTCACCAAGGTATAATTTATATGTAACCATGGGTTGGATGTTGTAGAGAGTTAACCACGTGTGAGTTAAGTGTTGGTGATTGTTGCTTATGTTACACTTCACCATTTATGTTGCTTGTAGTCAAGTTGATGGATGACATTTTAAATATCAAAAATACAAGTATTGTACATGTATAAGTGAATATATATACATATATTGGTGTATATATATATAGATGCTTATATAATTATATAGGACATAAAAATAAAACCTTAACCAATGCTAGAGTTAAGTGTTAGTAAATATATAAATATATTGGATATATATGTATACTTAATTGTAGAGAATTAACCTTACTTGGGTTATTTGGTGGAAGATGTGTGTATGTTTAATTGATGAGTTTGAACCATGGTTGATAGTTAAGTTAACATAGGTTACAAGAGCAATAGTCTTAACCACACTTTAGTTAAGTGTTGGAGAAAGGTTGCTTTTGTTTTACTCAATTGATAACTTGTAAGCAAACTTGATGGAGGTCAATCAACATGTCAATCCAAGAGTCAATCAATCAAATAGTAATCCTAAATTAGTCTCTAATTTAACCAATGTTAGTTGATTAGTAAGAGTTAATGATGATTAAGGGTGTGCTATAAATATAGTGCTCCACACATTGGCTATGTTTGTTAGTCATTTGTAGCATTTTCTAGAGAGAAAAAGGGAGAGCTTCTTGAGAGATATAGAGAGTTACTCTTATGAGATTGATGATCCACCAAGCAAATTTGCTAGAGAATGGACAAGAGAGAGTCACAATCCAAGATCAAGTCAAGAGGAAGGAGAGCATCCATGTATAAAAGGTTAAAAAGTGTTCTAAACCTTCTTTAGTTCATTTTTATAGTTTAGATATGATTTGAACGGTTAAAATGTATTTTTAACCGATCAAAACACATTTTGATGTTCTAGAAGTCTTTAGCTATGTAATATATATATATTCATAGTTTGATGGGTTTAACATGGGTTTTATATGTGTTTGTGATGAAAAATTTCATCAAATTCATTGAATAAATTTTTACCGACGAAAACAAATTAATCTAATACGTAGCAGCCCCTTCACGGAATTACTGTTCACAATCCGTAAGTCGGATTTATGATCCGTCAATTTTGGGTGATAGATCCATGAAATATGAAGATTCTCCAAGTTGAATGACTAAAATCCGATTTAAAATGAGCAAGATATGGATTTTCTACCAAAACACCCTATTGTTTTAGGGCTGTGCACAACAGTTCGGTTTGGAGCCAATTTCCGTGACCAAAATAAATCTAAATTTGATGTTTGATGACAGAAAAATGTAGTTCGGGAAGTTACGAATCCATCGATACCAAATAGCCCTCAATCGGACTTGTGGATTTTATTTTATTCAAGTTCCCGTCGGAGACCCCAAGTCTGAAAAATTCAAAAAGTAATCTGCCTATTTTTTTAAAAAAACCGGTCGGTTCAGTTTTTTTCGGTTTTTCATGATTTCTAGGTAGGGCCGGTTCGGGCATTTTTAGTCCGGTTCTTGGGTTAGTTCCAAAAGAGAAAATGCTTATAATTTTATAAAGAAAATTATCAAAATTTAAAATCCGATTTTTTTTGTAATTTGGTATTTATTAGAATTAATGGTGGATTAAAGCTTACTAAATTGCTAATAAGTATGGAAAAATTATTTTTAATTTCAGAAAAATAATATTTGACCTATTGGAATGCTAGTTAAGTGTTATAAAATAAAATTTGAAATTATTGGAGTGATTCACTATATATTAGCTATTTATTAGTGTATAAATAGGCTAATAATCTAATTAAATATTATTTAATAAATATTAAATAATATATGAAGTTATGTAATTAATTAATTATGATTTAATGAATATTAAATAATAATTAAAGGATGTTAAGATGAATAAGTTAGTTATTTATCATTTAATTGCACTTAAATAATAAGTAAAGTTAAATAAATAATTAATTATTATTTAAATTAATATTAAATAATAATTAAGGAATATTAAAGTTAGAAAGCTAATTATTTATTATTTAATTAATATTAAATAATAAGTAAGGTTAATTAAGTAATTAATTATTATTTAATTAATATTAAATAATAATTAAAGGATAATTAAGGTTAATAAACTAATTATTTATTATTTAATTAATATTAAATAATAAGTAAGGTTAATTAATTAATTAATTATTATTTAATTAATATTAAATAATGAGTTCGGATAATTAGTTAATTAATTATTATTTAATTCATATTAAATAATAATTAAATGGTAATTAAGTGGAATAAATTATTACTTAATCGAAAGAAGATTATTAAGTAATTAAAATATATTGATAATATTATTGACTAACTATTAAATGATAATAGTTAAGAATTAAATCGTTATTCAATAATTAATAATGATATGTAATTAATTTAAAATATTATTAAAGGATTAATAATATTATTTAGCATTTAATTAACTATTAAATAATAATAGTTAAGAGTTAAATCATTATTAAATAAATAATAATGATAAATAAAGATTTAGAATATTATTAAAGAATTAATAATATTGTTTAACAAGTAATTAACTATTGGGTAATAATAGTTAAGGGTTGAATCGTTATTAAATAATTACTAATGATACGTGAGGATTTCAAATATTATTAAATGATTGATAATATTGATGAAAAATTAAATTATCATTAAAATGATTGATAATAATGAGAAGTCAATTAAAATATTATTAAAGGTTAATAATATTAGCAAGCAATTAAATTATTATTAAAAGATTAATAATAATGAGTAAGGTAAACTATTATTAAAAATAAATTAATAATAGTAATGATTATTTAAAGTGTTATTTAACAATTAAATAACATTATAAGTTATTACTAATTGATAGTAAAATTTAAAATATTATCCAAGGTGGGTAATATTATGATAGGTATCGAGATAAATGATGTGATTAAGTTAAACCAAGGGTATGGTCCATTAGTGATTAATTGGTGGATCGACCTAAATAAATATAGGGTCCAAGTTTTAATGCAGTGACATTAATAAATGTCAGAATTGCATAGTTTCGAACAAAAGATTTATGGTGTTGAATATGAAACACTGAGTCAAGTCAAAGAGAGACTAAAATATGAAATTAACCTTATTAAATAAAGGGGATGATAAGAAGAAATAAATATCTTTAAAATAAGATTTAGAATTGAGTCAAACTTTGACTGATATTGTGCACCGTTGATATCACATACCGTGTAGGTGGTGCAAGGAACGTGAAAGATTAACGTAAGCTGGTTATACAAGTCCAGGCAAGTTTTTCAGAACGTGTTGTATTATGTGCATGAATTATAAGTTTGTTATTAAACTGAGATGTGCTCATACGTGGTTATGTGCAAAGATGTTTTAATGTGCCTTTGTGCAATAAGTTGATTTGAACTGTTGATATGCGGTAGTTGATTTAAGACAATTGTTCTGCATTGAACTATATGTCATGATAGAGGTTAGACATGAAGCATAGATTAAATGCGAGGCATGATATGCATGAGCAATATGTCATAAACTGAAATGCATGAAAAACATGATGTTAGTATAAATTGTAAATTTTATGTGAAGCATGTAATGTGTTATATGTAGCTGTTGAACTTGTTGAGCCGTCGTGCTCACTCTTGCCTAAACCAACATTTTCAGATAAGGCTAGTTACCTGAAGTTCTCGATAAAGAACAAGGAACAGGAAAATATATTACTTCCATTGAAGATCTAAATATCTATTGTAGATATCAGTCCGAATTGGACAGGTAAATGATTCTATAGCATAAGACTTAGTTGGTATGTTATATGAGTATTAAATACTCAAATTGATTGTAATAGAATGTCGTATCATGTATGATATTGAGACATACTAGGAATGTATAAAGATTTCGATTCTGGAATAGAAGGAGATGTTATATAATTGTAAATAAATGATTATTTAGCAATTATAATATTGTTAAAATTCACGAAAGATAAGGAAAAGGTTGTACTCGTGTTGAACCGGATCCGAGGTTCGAGGAACCCGGATTCAGGGTCGTCACAAGTAATATTTATGTCATGCTTGAGTTTAATATGCTTGGTTTGTATTTTAATATAATTTATATGTTAAAAACATGTGTTTGGTGGTGTTAAATTAAGTCTCAAAATAATGACCAAAAATATTTTTTATAAAATTTAGATTTAATGTTATAATATTTTAGAACATTAAATCATGAGAAAAATAAAGTTTGGATCACTCAAAATGGAGTTATACACAAAAAGTTATGATTTGTAATAGTTTATGTGATACAATAATTTTTATGAAAAAATGGTATTAAATCATGGAAAATTAAATTTTCATGTTATAAATTGATATTAAGTGATTGGTAATTTTTTTGGATTTTTATTGAGGACTTAAAGATTTCTTGAAGGCATAATTTTAATTAAAATATGCACTGTTCACAATCTGCTTGGAAGAAGAAAAAAAACACTGGTCGCGCAATGCGCGCGACACTGTTCACTGCCTGACCGTGGAGCCAAACAACATCGTTTGACATAAGAAAAAAAAATTACTCCGCGCATTCGCGCAGAAGCCAGCAGACGGGACTTCAAAACGGCACCGTTTTGGGCCGTTCATTTTATTACGCGCGCCATGCGCGGAAGAAAATTTCGGGAAAATTACAAGTTTGCCCCTCTGTTCGTTTTTCGGCAAAATTACTATTTTTCCCTCGGGTCAGTTTTCAACTTAATTACAGAATTGCCATTCTGGATAATTTTAATTAATTTAAATGTTTAAAAATTAATTTAAAATTATAACAAAAATAATAATAATAATACGAAAATGATATTTGGGATGATATTTTTCATTAAGTTTAATATTTAAATATTAATCTAGTTAGCTAAATTTATGGTTAAGTTAAATAAATAAAGATTTCATTAATTATTTAAAATGTTAATAATAAATAAAGGTGATAAATTATAAATTATTATTTAATTCGTATTAAATAATAATTAAATAGCGATAAAAATTTATAAATTAATTATTTATTATTTAAATATTATTAAATAATAAATAAGGATAATTAAGTAATTAATTATTATTTAATAATGATTAATGAAAATTAAGTTATTAGATTAATAATTATTTAATTTAAATAATAAATAAGGATGAATAATTTGATTATTATTTAACATTAAATAATAATTAAAATTAATTAAAGAGGATTAAAAATTATAAGCTATTATTTAATTTCCTTAAATTAAATAATAAGTGAGGTTAATTACTTGGTTAAGTATTAGTTGATTAATATTAAATTAAAGAAGGTTAAAATTAAATCAATAATTATTTATTATTATTAAATAATAAGTATGTACAATTAGTTATTATTTATTTTAAGTAATAACTAAAGATAATTAATTAATTTCTATTTAATCAAGATTAAATAGTAATTAAATAGAGATTAAGTTAATAAATAATTTGAATTTAATTATGCTTTAATTAAACAATTGTAATAAGTTGTTTAAGGGTTTAATAAGTGTCCAACACTTAAGAAAAATATTTTCTAATTTATTAAATTATTAACCTAACTTGTTTAAGGGTCTATAAGGTTAATAATATTATTTTGACTGATGTAAATTATGTGTTAGTACTTATGTGTGGTAGATAAGTTCCTTAATGAGCGTATAGTTGTACAACTACGCTGTACTAATTATTAGACCAATTTTATTAATGTTAGGTCTTTCAAAGCCAGTTAGTTAAAGCTAGACATTAATGGTAGCTGAGCAGACAGACAAGTTTCCTAAACCCTACTCAATTTATATTCGAGCAGGATATATTATTTTATTGTTCAAGTTCCTAACTCAAACTCAAGTTATTATGTTTCAAGCATGCTATGGTTTAATTCTGTATAATTATTCCACCTCTTTAAATTTTTGATTCGTACATAGTGTTTGTTGCACGTGTTCATCAGGTATGAAAGGTTGATCACCTTTATTACCATAAGGTTCAGTTAAATTTGTTCATGGTCATTATTGACACTCAACATTACTTGATTCAGTCATTCAATCATTGAAATTATGATTCGTACTCTTTCACAATTATTATATTGTTGAAACTCCAAAAGCTTATTCTTTCTTTCAATCATGATATATCGTTATTGTATTTAAACTTGCTGAGCAAAGTCGTTGCTCACTCTTGCTATATCATGATAACAAATTTTAGAATAATACGAATGTCAGAGGAGAGACGGAGACAGAAGCAAATGACAAGATTATAGTGTTATGCATGATAACTAAATTATTATATGATGTAAGTAATTGTGTAAATCTTTTTATGAATCTAAAGGTATATATGTAGTTAAGGTTAGAAGCCTTGGGAAATGTTGTAGAATAAACAATTTATGTTTATATATTCCGCATTAGTGATAGAACATGTATGAAGATGATGTATCGTGACGTACCAAGTCTAGGGTTCAAGGAACCCGGATTTGGGGGCGTTACACCCCCTCCCTCTCCCTCCTCCCCCTCCCTCCTCCAATTTTCTCTCTCCTCCCTCCCCCTCCCTCCTCCCTTACCCGCCTGCCTCCTCTCCCCTCCCCTGCATCCTCCAACACCACCATCCTCTCTCTTATAACATTTTTCGGCTTTTGGGTTTTAAAGATAAAATTATTTAGAATATGGTGCAGGTGGTAGCCAAATCTGCATACAAAGGTAATCATTTTTATTTTTGTGTGTAACTAAATAGTCATAAAAAAAATTTAAAACAATAACCATTTTTTTTATATTCCAGTTGGTAACCAAACCTTCATACAAAGTTAACAAATTCAGTTTTTGTGTATAACCAAATAGTCATAAAAAATATTTAATACAGTAACAATTTTTTTTATATTCCAGTTAGTAACCAAACATTTATACAAAAGTAATCATTTTAGTTTTTTGTGTGTAACCAAATAGTCATAAAAAAATTCCAATACAGTAACCATTTTTTTTATATTTCATGTTGTAACCAAACCTTCATATAAGGGTAACAAATTCAGTTTTTGTGTGTAACCAAATAGTCATAATTTTTTTTTTAATACAGTAACCATTTTTTTTATATTCCAGTTGGTAACCAAACCTTCATATGAAGGTAACAATTTTAGTTTTTGTGTGTAATCAAATAGTGATAAAAAAAAATCAATACAGTAAACATTTTTTTTATATTCCAGTTGGTAACCAAACATTTATACAAAGGTAACCATTTTAGTTTTCATGTGTAACCAAATAGTCATAAAAAAAATTCAATACAGTAACCATATTTTTTATATTCCAGTTGGTAACTAAACCTTCATACAAAGGTAACCATTTTATGATTGTGTAATAACTTCGGTTTTTGCTCTTCACAAACTTTTCAACGACTTTTTGCTTCTTGTTACCACTGTTTTCATCCCTCTATGTTTCATCCATATCCTCTCTCTTGCGTTTGAATCTATATTTTAGAATGTCGGAGAGGCGAGCTTCGGCGATGGTTATTTCGGCTAACGCCACCATAAACGTGAACAAAGGATTTCTTTTTTTTTGTTTTTCATTCCTTTTGATTTGAATTTTGAATTATATATTTGTTTCTGTTGTTAAACCTCAAAGATTTGAATTTGAATTATTAATTATGGCGATTATTTGTTCTTGATTTTAGGTTTCCTTATTAATGTGAAATTGAATGGTTTGAATTTGTTGCACTCTTTTTGTAATTATTTTGTGGATGTACTAATAATGTAATTACTTTATAATTGTTGTATATTTCTGTAAAGCACCCTTAATGGATTGGATGGGTTACAGAAGTTATTTGAGCAGTTTTTCTTATGTTGTGCAGTCTAGGTTATGTAATCCAACTTGAAAAATCTTAGTAGGTATTAATCAACCAATAAGGGTATTATTACATCGAACTTAGAATGGAATCAATAATTAGTTAAAGGAACTAAAAAGAATGTAAGTCAATAAGAAAAGAGATGAGTTATGACTATAACTAACTAGTAGACCAACATATGAAATGTGTGGGTCATACAAGGAACACGAATTATTAACGTAAGCCGAATAAGCTTATCAAACAAGTTTTTCAAAACTTGTTATATGTGAACTTGATGATCTTATGTGAAATTATTGTGAATTGTTTAAGTGTGTATGTTGATGCTATAATGCGATAGTAAACTGTTGATAGTCAGTTGATTATTGAAATGAGTTATTTTATGTGAACTATATCATCTGTATGAATAGAGAAATGTGAAGTATGGTAACATGAAGCATGATAATGTGAAATATTATAATGTGAAGCATGAATAATGTGGATTTAGTATTAAATGTGAAGTATGAGAAATGTAAAGCATGTTTGAAATATGAATTATGTGTTATATGATAACTGTTAAACTTGCTGAGTCGTCGTGCTCATTCTTACAAAATATACTTATTTGCAGTTAAAGAAGATATTGGATTTGTATAAGGAAATTTGCGATGATGTTTAGAGGCAGTTACTTAATTATCTTCTGTATTTTTTTGAAACTTAAAGTTGTTATGTTAGTAAATCTTTTAGATATTCTACTAAACGATTGTTGTTATTACGAGTCTATAGTGGACAAGTAAATACGAATGTATGTTAAGAAATATTTTGTATTGAATTGTGAGTTTGGCATACTCATAACTAATGTAATAGATTAACTCATATCGTATATGATATTGAGAAATAATATAAAATTGTAAAGATTGTGATTTTAGAATAGAAAGAGATGTAAAGTTTTAAATAAATGAGTTATTATCATGTATATTATTGATAAACGTAGTAGATATTTAGAGAATGTTGTGCAGTGATGCACATGATCGCCTCTAGCAAGTGTAGGAATTTTTGGGGTGTTAGAAACTATCCTTTGTTTTAAAATGATTTTATTGTTATAATCTTTTTGTCTAATGACTAAATATTAGAAGAAAAAAAATTATGACAAAAGTTTAAACATATTTTCTTAAGAATTTATTAAACACAAAATGATGATTTTATGTTGAATTTAGTGTTGTAGTGTAAAAAAAATGACTCGCGGGCCAGCCCGGCCCAATTTAGGCTTTGGACCTCTTTTGAGCCTAATAAATTTTGGACTATTTCGGCCTAACCCTTTTGGGCCGACTCGGCCCATTTGCCACCTCTATATTTTATAGTTATAAATTTCTATTTCTTTTTAATGTCAAAATTCATCCACTATTAACATTTCTCAAACTAAAAGAGGAGCTTTATTTTTTCTTATGTAATTAATAAAAGTAACTTATTGTGAATATATATTCATTTACAATACTTATAAGGGAAAAATTATGAATTTCTTTTCACTTCGTTTAGCCTTGTCCCCCTCTAGATGACAAGAAAATAGAGTTAGATTTAGCCAATAGCCTTGGCCTTTAATGAATATCCAATATGTCCCCCCATTTTCCTGATATGTTATAGCTTTTTTGGTTACTTTTTTAAGCATGTTATCTTGTATGAATAAATTATATTATTATTTAATAAATAAGTGAATGATGTTTATTTCTCAAGTTCAAAATTTTGAACTTGTGTACCAAATGGATTAAATAGGTCAACATGTTTAACACGATTAATAAATAGGTTAGTGCTAGTGTTGAAGATCTTGAGACGAATAATTAAATGGGTAATGTTAGTGTTGTCTATTTAGTATAATATTTATAATCTGACACGACACGTATTTGCCTAACAGGATACAGTTGTCACCCCTACTTACAATTACTATATAATTTTTTTGTACAATTATATGGTTCAAAATGAAATCATTAAATATTTCACCTTTTCCTTAATTATTCAACTTTCAAACACAACCACAACAAGTTTCTTTTATTGTGAAAGGTCACAAATATGAGTCTACCTTTCAATAAAAGTTGGAAAATTTTAAAATTAATCAAGGCTACATGAAGAATGTAAACTTCCCCCAAGTTCCCCTTAACTCCCCTTGGACCTTTCCTCATATTCACCTAGGCCCTAAGATTAAATGTATCCCCAAAAATCAAATTGTAATAAAATACATTATAAAACAAAAACAAAAAAACTGCATCTAAATTTATTCAGTTCAATTAAATACTTCACTTACCTTGTGACGTCCCCAACCGTGTACGTGTTACAACGGATCTAATGCTCACTATTCAACATAATAGACTCACAATATTAGCAACTAGATCATTCCCAGGAAAGATGGGGCCTTCCGTTAAAATGGCGCGCAATCAAAATCCCTTTCTTAGATAGAACTTTTTAGACACTGCCAATAATGCTAACAACCTTAACATTCACCAACTTAAAATGTAAATTAAATACATAATACAATACCACAATAATATTACAATATCAAAAAAATCATAATATTACAGTGCCTAGTTTCTTAATCCCATTTCCAAAAGTCATTACAACTTACGTCATAGTAAAAATAAAAGAGGAAATTACTACATACTCCTTGGCTTAATTATATTTCTTTCCATTTCCCTTACTATCAAACCATTCAGGCAATTCTTCCTTAGCTGCAAATGAAAAATATTCGCAAGAATGAGCACCAGGTTGTTCATCAAGTCTTAAAAATTATGAATATAAAAGAATTCACAACTGCTCTGATTCAAAGAAATAACAACTCAACAAAAGATTTTAACAATTGTCACTATAGTAAACTAAGTGGTTGTTAAACCAAGAACTAATAATGTTTATCAGTCATAAAGTGTGACACTCCTAAATTCAGGTACCAATACCTCAGATTTGGTGCTCACGCAAAAATACATCTAATCATCACTAAACAACATTTAGTACTAATGCGAAAATAAATAAACATTTGTTATTCATTAATACATAGTTTCACTAATCCAAAGGTCTTAAACCTTAAACAAAAATACATCATTAATATTCTAGTAATATAAAAGGGATCATGATTTATAAAACAGAATAGTAATAACAACTATTCCTAAAGCTTGCCCTTACCCTTGTCCTTCTTGAAATGTTCAGGCTTAACTGCAATTAGTTCATGATATAGTAAGAATGTGCAATTATTTTTCTCAACAAGTTTAAAATAAATAATGAAGGTATATCATGAATGAATAAGAATGACAATCAAATAAATCAACGATTTAAAACAACTGAACAATATAATCAAAGTTCCAATAAAAAATGAATATTGATTATTTACTGCTAAGTGGTCTAATGGACCATGAACATTTCCAATGAATCAATCATTTGACTAACACTTTTTATATTTTAACCTGTTAGTTTGTACTTGATGGAATCAGCTTCTTGTACACCATGTGTATGGATAACATTAAACTCTGACGCATTGGATAA
This sequence comes from Hedera helix, assembly GCA_947179155.2. NCBI lineage: Eukaryota > Viridiplantae > Streptophyta > Magnoliopsida > Apiales > Araliaceae > Hedera > Hedera helix. Next base: position 18,523,606 of record OX359269.1, on the reverse strand, counting down.
CTGATACTTATATTCCCTTTATCAATGGTTGCTCTCTCAGTCCAAGAATTCGTACTAACTACTGATTTGGATAGCTTTTTTAAAAATATTAACATATGTATGTCTAGCCGAACAAATGGCATAAACCAATTCTTTAAACAGTTCATGAATGAAGAACTTAAATTATTTTACAGGTCAATAATAGAAAAGGAATTCAAGTGCACCAAGTGCGGATATCAATAGCTAACATTGATGTGGAGTAATTGACAAACATTAAACCATTAACATGATTGAAAAATATTAACTTGAGTTTGAGTTATGAAACTTGCTCAATATAAATGTGAATAAGGTTAGGGAAATTGTCTTGTTCGTGACGTACTACAAATTCAAATTAATTAGACTTCTTTTGAAAAACCTAACATTGATAACGTCAACCTATCAATTAGTACAACATATAATTGTACACTTAAACATTTAAGTTTACTATTTACCTAACATTCAATTACTGATGATCATTACATAGCACATTGCAAGAAATTTCATATCATTTACACAGTTGTATTTAGGTAAATAATTTAACCGTTAAATATTACTTATCTTTAAGTAATATTGAATTAAATATACATTAAACATCTTTATATAATTATTTAAACTCTTAAACAATTTATTATAATTGTTTCATTACCTCATTTATTTTTAAACATTATTTAAATAATAAATGATAACTATCCTTAATTCTCGTTGAACAATAATTAATTAATTAAAGTCTATTAAGTATTTTGTTAACTATATTCCCCTTTAATTACTATTTAATCTTTAATTAAATAATAATTAAGTAATGATTTATACTCATTATTTAATGTTAATTAAATTATAAGTTTACTAACCTTAATCTTGTAATATCTTGAATATTTATAGAACTTATAAATATGATATTAAATAACTAAAGTTAGTTGTAAGTTAATTTTAAGGACGAAATTCCTGTAAGTTGGGGTGAATGTAATATCCCAAATATTTCAAACACAATCTGATAAGATCTAATCAAGGTTTTCAATTCAAAACCTAGAGAACAATTGCCTGAGTATACCTTAAGCTATCTTAAAAAATATATACGAGTAAAAAAAAAAATACAATCGTATACGCCTGTAGGTTAACACTTTTAACATAAACTATGTGTTACGTGATTAGTAAAGTTTGAATTGAACTTTTAAATGTGTTATGTGATTATTCTATGTGTAGAATTTTGCATTTTGGTTCACGTAGTTAACCTTAACGCTTAATAAAATCAAGAAGTTAATTTAAGGCAAAAACCTAAATTAAAAAAAGAGTTAAAACCTAAACCCTATAGTCTAAACCCTATAAATAACCTAGGTTCTAGAGGGAAATATGTACGTCAAATTGACATTCCATTTCAAGATTCATCCTTCTCACGCTTTAAAAACACGTAATAGTCAATAAAAGTTCTTTCTCAAAAAACGTGAAAAAATACTATTCACAAGAAAACGTTTTTCATTCGTTTGACTGTTCCTTTCATCTGTAGGACTTCTCACATTTCACAACATATTGTTAATATGAGATTTAGATGTCAGGAAACCTGTAATGACCAAGAAAATTTGCTGTAAATATTTTATTTTTTTTGTGGAATAAAATTATACAAACTTATTTTGTGCATTTATGTGGTGTGTGTGTGTATATATATATATAATGACCAAGAAAATTTGCTGTAATTTTTTTTTTTTTTTGTGGAATAAAATTATACAAACTTATTTTGTGCATTTATGTGATGTGTGTGTGTGTGTGTGTGTGTGTGTGTGTGTGTGTGTGTGTGTGTGTGTGTGTGTGTGTGGGCTTAAATTAAGAACGTTACGTGATGATTGCAATAAATGCTTTACGTTAATTTGTACCTAATGAATTGAATTAATTGATTTAATTAGGGAACAAAAGGTGACCACGTGTTTTAAATTATTTATTTACATGGGTTATGATTTAATTAACTAATTCAATGATTTAACCTGATTTGGGTATTTTATGATGCTAATTAACTAATTAGAATGATTAATTAGGATTATGCGATAAAGGTCCAATAATTTATTTATTTGGCCCAGTATATTAAATTAGTGTGCTTGGGGTAACATCTTTTCATGTAAGCCCAAATTAATGGGTTAGTGAATATGGTGTCACATTTAATTAAACTCATGTTCTATTTAATTAAAACTAACCAGTTTTAAGCAACCCAAGCCCAACTTGTTACTAGAGCAGCCCAACACTTTAGTATATAGCATTAGTGTTATTTGAGCTCAATCCTTTGTGACGACCCCAAATCCGGGTTCCTTTAACCTCGAATCCGGTTCAACACTAGTACTACTTTTCCTTATTGTTCATGAATTACAACAATATTATAATTGCTAAATAATCATTTATTTACAATTATATAACATCTCTTTCTATTCCAGAATCGCAATCTTTATACATTCCTAGTATGTCTTCATATCATACATGATACGACATTCTATTACAATCAATTTGAGATCATATGTATAATGACTCAATCACACCATCCTATTATCCTTATTCATAAAGGACAACGTCTGAAAAATGATATTCAAATAATCTGTAAATGTTCTCTTAACAATTTAAGTTTGCTAATCTATAGCACAACAAAACATAAACTCTTCATATCTACTTACACAAGTGAATGAATTAGTCTACCCCAAGGTTTTACTACAAAAGCACCTATGCTTCAATCTTGATGACTCGTTAGTCAATCTTCATCTTTGCCTCTACCGGAGTAATCGGCTTCCTCAAGCTACTATGTAATGTTTTGTTTTAAGCAAGGGTGAGCACGACGGCTCAGCAAGTCTAACAGTTTCACATAACACGTAAAAAAAGTTCAATCATGCTTCGTGCTTCATGCATCTTATGCTTTGCAGTACATACATTTCTCATGCATATCATGCCTCGCATTTAATCTATGTTTCATGCCTAGCCTCTATCATGACATATAGTTCAATGCAGAACAATTGTCTTAAATCAACTACCGCATATCAATAGTTCAAATCAACTTATTTCACAAAAGCACATTAACACATCTTTGCACATAACCACGTATGAGCACATCACAGTTTAATAACAAACTTATAAATTATGCACATAATGCAACACGTTCTGAAAAACTTGCCTGAACTTGTATAACTAGCTTACGTTAATCTTTCACGTTCCTTGCACCACCTACACGGTATGTGAGATCAACGGTGCACAATATCAGTCAAAGTTTGACTCAATACTAAATCTTATTTTAAAGATATTTATTTCTTCTTATCATCCCCTTTATTTAATAAGGTTAATTTCATATTTTAGTCTCTCTTTGACTTGACTCAGTGTTTCATATTCAACACCATAAATCTTTTGTTCGAAACTATGCAATTCTGACATTTATTAATGTCACTGCATTAAAACTTGGACCCTATATTTATTTAGGTCGATCCACCAATTAATCACTAATGGACCATACCCTTGGTTTAACTTAATCACATCATTTATCTCGATACTTATCATAATATTACCCACCTTGGATAATATTTTAAATTTTACTATCGATTAGTAATAACTTATAATGTTATTTAATTGTTAAGTAACACTTTAAATAATCATTACTATTATTAATTTATTTTTAATAATAGTTTACCTTAATCATTATGATTAATCTTTTAATAATAATTTAATTGCTTGCTAATATTATTACCCTTTAATAATATTTTAATTGACTTCTCATTATTATCAATCATTTTAATAATAATTTAATTGTTCATCAATATTATCAATCATTTAATAATATTTGAAATCCTCACGTATCATTAGTAATTATTTAATAACGATTCAACCCTTAACTATTATTACCCAATAGTTAATTACTTGTTAAACAATATTATTAATTCTTTAATAATATTCTAAATCTTTATTTATCATTATTATTTATTTAATAATGATTTAACTCTTAACTATTATTATTTAATAGTTAATTAAATGCTAAATAATATTATTAATCCTTTAATAATATTTTAAATTAATTACATATCATTATTAATTATTGAATAATGATTTAATTCTTAACTATTATCATACTCTAATATTATTAATCTTTTAATAATATCTTAATCATTTCCTAAACTTATAAATAATTTATTTTAATTGTTTACACTTTACTAATTAATGCATTTTTATCATTCTAAAATGCCAAACCCATAAAATTTTATCAACAATGACTAAATCCCTCATCAAAAATCTGCGTATACCGTATATAGGATTTCCAAGCCATAAATCCTATTTGCTAAATTTTCAACATCACATCACATAATTAATTCATTTACTCATAACTAGTCCATTTCCATGAAAATACCAAATTAGTTCTAAAAATTCTTATTTTCTGGTATTTGATAGGATATAGCTCCATATTGAACATATATTTTTCTCGTAATTTTTAAAATTCATTTACTAGTTTTAAATAGCCCAAAATAATCAGATCTTGCACCATTTATCATAAATTATTCCTTTTTCAGAATATTATGAAATTTTCAGGATTAGTTCCTGTTATCATAGAAAAGCTCCTGCATAAATTTCATATTTTTCTGAGTTGTACACAAAAAGTTATTTTGATACATTTCTAAAAATCACACTTTATTGTAAAATCTATAACTTGAGTTTTACACAATCAAAAATCACCATCTTTTTACTAGACTCAGTTAGCTCATCAAACTATCATTCCAAAAATATTCAGAATTTTTAGAGAAATAAAAGTGGACGAAACTGCCCCTGGACCAAACTGAACAGTAACTATTTTTGGCCTTTTCAGATTTTCGGACAGTTTTGGGGTCCTTCACGGAAACGATTATAAAACGAAATCTACAACTCCGATTAAGGTCCAGTCGGAGGCGTTGGACTCGTATTTTCCTAAACTATAGTTTTCATTTATCAAACACAAAATTTGGAGTTGTCTAGGTCTCGAAAAACAGTGTTAAAGGGGCTGATCAGTAGCTAATTTTTCTGATTTTTCAACATGGATGTGTTTTACTAAAAATTCCATAACTTGCTCATTTTAAATCGGATTTTAGTCATTCAACTTGGAGAATCTTCATATTTCATGGATCTATTACCCAAAATTGACGGATCACAAATCCGACTTACGGATCGTGAACAGTAATTCCGTGAAGGGGCTGCTACGTATTAGATTAACTTGTTTTCGTCGGTAAAAATTTATTCAATGAGTTTGATGAAATTTTTCATCACAAACACATATAAAAACCCATGTTAAACCCATCAAACTATGAATATACATATATTACATAGTTAAAGACTTCTAGACCATCAAAACAAGTTTTGATCGGTTAAAAATATATTTTAACCGTTTAAAACTTATTTAAACAACAAAAATGAAATTAAAAATGTTTGGAGTACTTTTTAACCTCTTAGACATGGATGATCTCCTTCCTCTTGCTAGGAGCTAGGCTTGTGACTCCACCTTGATCATTCTCTAGCAACTTTCCTTAGTGGATCATCCATTTCTCAAAGCTTGCTAGCTTTTCTCTAGAATACTCTCTCTTTCTCTCTAGGAGTTCTTGAAAACTAACTAACAAACATAACAAAATGTTGATGGATGCTATATATAGACCCTCCCTAATCACCATTAACCTTCACTAATCAACTAGTGTTGGTGAATTTAAGGGTTAACCAAGCTTACTATAGCTTGAATGACCTATTGAGTGACATTTTGATTGACCAATGGAATGACTAGGGTTGGTGGGGAGTTGTTGAGACATTTTACACTCCAAATTCACCAACAAGCAACCTTTCATGTGGGCCCCCCTCCAAAATTCGGGATTCCTCTTTTATTACATCACTTTAGCTTTATTTTTACATCTTATATCATTATATAAGTATTCATATATATATACACCAATGTATATATATTGACCACCACTTTGACTTCCATTTGGGCTCCACATTGGATCAAATTAATATTTCTATTGGGCTCATCAATTAAATTTGTTTGGGCTCAATTTAATTATTACATTGGGCTAATATTAATTAACCTATGTTACATTTAATTAAAACAAGCATTGGGCTTGGTTAATTATTACATAAATCAATGTTCAAATTAAATTATATGAACTACTAGGTTAATTTAATTTGACCTAGTTTAATACCTCAATTGGACTTATAATATAATCCAATTAGATTTGCTATAATTAATTCTACCACATTGGGTTACTTAATTAACCCATCCACGGTTAATTCTTAACCCCACATTTCTTTATCTAGAAATTAACCAATGATTGGTTAATGCTATCTCTCTTGTCAACCAACTAGGGTTATTCAATTAACTAGACACTAGTTAATTCTCTACACTCAATCAATACTTGAAATGCTTCTCCCAACCATTGATCATCATTTGACTTTTAATGGTTTGGGCTACATAACTTACTTTTTATTGGCTCTCTTATTTAATTACCCATTTCATGCAAATATCTCCATATTGGGCTTACATCTATAACAACTTATTAATTAAGTAAATTACTTAATTAATTAACTTCTTAATATTGTCCTTCTAGGCAATATTCCACTTCCCTACTTGTTACTCATAACCTTAATTCATAACTTATATAATTAATTCAATTAATTATATTACATGACTTTTCTTTTTAATCCATACTAAAACTAATTAATTTATTAGTTTTATTAAGTATTTAATTTACTTCACACATCATCTTGTTTGACTAACAAACTCAACTATAGGTGTATATATATAAATATTAATATATTCACCTTCACTTCTCAATTGAATTTCTTTCTTAAATAAATTATCTACCTGCATCATTAAAATATTCTCACATTTAATTTCTAACAAATTATTTATGTTAAAAAAAAAAATGTTTACCCATTTTCAACACATCTTCCTTCTCACCTTCTAGGTTTAAACCTTAACCTTAAATAAAATCAATTAAGATATTATTTAAAATTTTGAAATTATCTGGGATATTACATCCTTGACCCAATGAAAAAGAGAATTCAGCAGCCCAAGTGCTGAATTTATTTGAAGCGTAAAAAGCTATCAGCCATGCCACTCATTTAGGGACAAATTCAGCAACAAGATTTCACGTGAACTTCCATCATTTGAGAGCAGCAGAGCTTAACTTTTTGGCTGCCCAAGAGACCTGATTTCAGCATCTCTAGGATAACATTTGGCAGAGCTTTTTGGCTGCCCTAAGTTGCAGCAATGGAGTGTCATTAGGATTGGTTATTAAGGCTTAGGTTGTAATGATTCAGCTGAGAAGTGGAGGAGAATACTCTTATAGATTATTAGCCTTAGTCTTTCAAACCTTCACCGAACTTCTAAATTACAATATATATATATATATATATATATATATATATATATATATATGGTAAAAATGTAAGTACACAGTTGTGTACCTACACGGTAGGCCTTTAACAACGGTTTGAATGACTATGACGACAGTACTATCAAGAAAACTGTCGCCATAACAATTAAAACTGTTACCAAAAGTCTACCGTGTAGGTACACAGCTGTGTACCTACATATACCCCTATATATATATAGAGAGAGAGAGAGAGAGAGAATCCAGTGGAAAAAAAGAGGAAGAGCTTTCAGCAGGAAGAGAAGGAAAAGAGAGGAGTCCAGCAGCTTTAACCAACAACAAAGTAATCCAGGCTTCATCAAACATTAAGGTATAGGAGTGATTCTAACTTAAAACTTCTAGACCAGCTAAAATGGTGCTTTATATTGTTATTCATGGGTTGTGCATGTTTGTTATGAGTTTGTGGCGTTGCTGTGAATTTAGGGAGGGGTCATGAAGGACCCGGTGATATAAGGTGGATGATATGGCTGGAGTTTATGTGCTCTATGTGGTTATGCATGTGTGTTTGGCTAGAAACTAATACATGCATTCTATGTGTTTGACAAAAGTTCTCAAAGAAATATACTTAAAGAGTTTTGTTACTTGAAAGATTATCTTCAAACCAAAAGAAGTTCCCAATATGTTTTAAGCGTTATATTTGAACCTATGATGTATATGCATGTGCTCTCATGAGTGAATTATTGAAATATTGAGAAGGATTCATATCAAGGATGTTTATGTGCTTATGTGTAACTAGAAGATTATTCATGTATGTTAGATGTTGATGGAAGTCTTTTCTACAGTATATTTCAATGTTTTACCATGCAAGTACATGTTTCCAAAACTAACAAATGGTCATATATGTGTTAAGACCCTAACATGCCAAAATGACCTTTCAAAGCTTCATGGTAGTCATGTTTGTGTATTAAGTGATTATCAATGAAGCATGTTGCATTGACAAGACCTAAGTTATGTGTTATGTGATACGAAAAATTTCAAAACTTAAAATGTCAAACATGCGTTCTAATGGAAATGAGTCGAGAAATGCATGCTAGAAGTCTATAAATAAGGATTGTATGAAGTGCATGATGATGTGAAATCACTTATATGCTTTAAAATATCAAAAAGTTAGAAAAATCTGTAGAATTTCAACATCTGGCATGAACGCAGCTGCGCCCAAGCCTCATGTCGAGATTTTGTTCTGGAGCGCACCTGCGGTCATGGTGAGTGCAGCTGTGCCTGAACCTTCTGCTTGATTTTTCAAATGAAGCGCACCTGTGGTGAACCCAGCGCAATTGCGCTTAGGTCCAGCACAGCTACGCTCGACCCTTTTGTTTTTAGGTTGTGAAAATTTTCATGTTTTGCTATATGGTTGTCATACATGCCTATATGTGATCTAGTTGAACTACATGATTGTTATAACATGTAAATTGAGTCTAAGATAAAAGGAAATGATAAAATGAACCTAAATTAGGTAGCGTTTAAAGCAAAACGTCATGACTTGAGCTTAGATGCATAGACCTATGCCATGAATGCCTAACCTATTTGATACGTGTTATGTGTAAGCATGTATATGTAATGATGCTAGCTTTGTAAACAGGTACGCTTAAGTTAAAAGTTAAAAGAGATATACTATGTGATTGGTAACCGAGATAAGAATGTGTAATAGTAAGGTTATGTGATAGGTATGAATCAAACTAGTGCGTTAGAACCAACACGTATCTAAGTTAAATGATCAAATTGACGTTTATGATCTAAAACTAATGAGTGGGCCGACATTGTTAACTATATAGGCGTTAGACGAAACAAAGCGTTAACATTAAGCGTAATCGACAGCCAAGGCAAGTTTTCTTTGCTTAATGTACATTTTACTATTTCTGTGCAACTTTTTGATGCCAAGTATCCTTATTCGACACCATTATTCAATGTTCAAATATTTGATATGCCACGATCGCACTCACGTGCATTTCAAAAGTCTTTCAATTATTGAACTGACTTTACGTTTTCAAGTCCTTATACATGACTGTTATGAAATACGGGTTTAAGCCATTGTTCGGCTAGATCAATAATGTCATGATAAATGGAATTCTACGATTTTTAATGCTAAACCAAACCATATTGTATTGGTGCGGTAACATCCCCGAATGTATTGTACCCAAACCATATTGTACGCAATTTTACTTTTAAATAAGTCTTAGGATATCTTAACTAGACTATTTTCATAAGTGGAATTACTAGAAAAAATTTCTAACTCAAAATCATATTTTTAAATACTTGAACCTGAGGGGTCCCTTAATTTTTCAACTTCGACCTCTTTTTCGGTAACTATCATAATTTTGTCATACGAAAATATTTTGAGGTGATTCTTGAGTCTAAATTGCTTAGAATTTCATGATCTACAACTTTCCTTTAGGTTGCTAAGGCATATTCGTACTTTAAATTTTTGAAAATTTGCAAAAACAGTCAGTGAGCATACTAGACTTATCTTTATTTGATTCGATTGGTAAAACATGATACCTCAAACATTAATTTGCTAAGATAACATGTTCTAACACTCAATAACATTTCATAACATAAAAATAATTAAATTATAAAACCTACTTATGTATGATTTATGACTTTTACTCAAGAACACGAAGAATGAATCGAAGAACACAAAGAACTAAGTTTCATCGTTCTTGGTTTAGCTTGTTAAAACATGGTGCCACAAGCATGAATTTGCTAGGTCATCATGTTTCAAAACTTTATAACACTAAATTACAAAATCATAAACCTACTTATGTAAAAAATTATGATTTTTACTCAAGAACACATGAAGAACGAAAAATCGTACATGGTAACAATTTATGTTCTTGAGCTTTTGGATTTCATATTTGAAATAATTTGACTATTATAACTGCTTACATATGTGATTATAACATTTTATATTTGACAAAATTTGGTCATTATAACGACTTGTTTACTTGATTATAACAATTTATAATTATTGCTCAAGAACACACAAAGAACACAGAGAACGACAATCGTACATAGCTACGACGTACGTTCTTGAGCTTTAAACTATAAAATGAAATTTAACATCATAACTAGTATAAAACGAAGAAGAGCTCAAAAATACGTGAAGAACACGAAGAACAACAATCGTACATGGCTACGGCTCGTATTCTTGAGCTTTTAAACAAAAATTAAACGAATATATTAACAACTAACGATTTACCTCTCGCAGTGCAAGCTTTAACTATTTATTTGCACTTAAATTCTTGTCTCACAAGAATTCTCTCTATATTTGCTCTTTAGCTTGGTGAAAATGATGTGAATTTGTGAAGGAATGGCATCTCTATTTATAGGAAACCAAGGGTCAAGGTAGTTTGGTCTTTAGTTTAAAAGTCAAGGGCATTTTAGTCTTTTCACACATTATTTAATTAATAAAAATGAAATAATATCTAGATATTTTCAAGCTAAAAACAGCTCACTTAGTTTCTAAAAACTTCCCGATCTGTTTTGATATTATTTCTTCCGACTGGTTGAAATTTCAATATATCGGATAAATCGCATGCGATTAATTTGAAATATTTCGAATCAGTAATATCAATTTTAATTAGTTATACGTATTTTTTTCATAAAATGCATCATATAGTATTAATATGATATTTCGTGTAAGCCCCGTAGTTTATACCTTATTTTAATCTCGAATACACTTCTGTGTGTTTTATGTATTTCTTTCTGTATTTGTTCCATTTTAAAATTTCATAACCTTACAGTTATTTTTTTTAAATATTTTTATTTATGAAAATATCTCCGTTGTCCGTAAAAATGTTATTCAGAACTGTGAATTTTTACAATTCAGAAGACAGTGTCTGAATCAATAGTATTTTACGCATTTTTCGAGAAAAACTTTTATTGGCTAAATAGTATTTATACTTCATATAAACGCTATTTCATGAAATACGATATGTCAAAACGTCAAAAAGAACAATCAGAAAGATGAAAAACATTTAAACTTCATATTAACACTCTATTGTGAAATGTGAGAAGTCCTACAGATAAAAGGAACAGTCAAACGAATAAAAAATATTTTCTCGTGAATAGTATTTTTCACGTTTTTTGAGGAAAAAAACTTTTATTGATTATTTCGTGTTTTTAAAGATGAATCTTGAAACGGAATGTCAATTTAACCTACATGTTTTTCTCGAGAGCTTAGGTTATTTTCTTGGGTTTAAACCCTAAGGTTTAGGGTTTAGGATTTAACTCTTTTTTTCAATTTAGTTTTTTGCTTTAAATTGACTTCTTGATTTTATTAAGAGTTAAGGTTAACTACGTGAACCAAAACACAAAATCCTACACATAGAATAATCACATAACACATTTAAAAGCTCAATTTTTAAGTTTTACTGATCACGTACCACATAGTTTAGGTTAAAAGTTTTAACCTACAGTCGTATACGATTGTATTTTTGACTCGTATATATTCTTTAAGATAGCTCAATGTTTATTCGAGAAATCGTTCTCTAGGTTTTGAATTGACAATCTTTAATTAGATCTTGTCAAATCTTATTTGAAATGTTTGGGATATTACATTCACCCCAACTTAAAAGAATTTCGTCCTCGAAATTAACAAATTAACTTATAACTAACTTTAATCATTTAGTATTATATTTATAAATTCTATAAATATTCAGGATATTACAGTGGTTCCCTATTTGGCCACATCTCACCCTCAAGGGTTTAACAATAGGTAGAGCAACTCATGGTTCGTACTATGGCCACATCTCACCATCTAAACCTTGATACCTATGTATTGATACCTACTTTATACTATGTATAATACCTATGTATAATACAATCCATTGTATCGATGAATAGTGATGTCTAAGTTATACAAGTATTTATATACAATACTTATAAAATACAACAATCATACATAATTAATTCCCTAACACATAATTTAGGTTATAAAGTTAACATTTATTAATCATATACGATCACATTTACAACCCTTATAAAGATTTGGAATATTACATACCTTTTATTCAATTTTTTTATCAGACGATCTCCCCAAGGGTCTTTCACATCATCAAGAAACAAGCATAGTCAAAATTGTTCCATACCATAATATGGAAGCCACAAGAAAATAAGAGCCAACTTAATAGCATGTAGAACTCGATGGGAGTATAGACTGTTTTTTCCATTGTTATTGATACTACATGAACAACTAACACACCATGGAAATGGTTTTCAACTCCAGGAAAAAAAAGATAACTTGGCAGCCTTTAGCAAGGAACAATGCTTAAAAACCAGAAGTCTCATAGTTAAAGGCTATCTATAATGCCAGAACTGATTTTTTTAGTGTTTGTTCATCTACTATCTTGAGCGTTTGATATAGTGCATTTAGAGTTCTAAATACGTTTTTTTTTAAATTTTGTCTACAAGTAACATATTCTAAATGATACTTATTTAATTCACAAACGTAACAATTGAATCTCAAACGCGCCACAACATTTTTGATGAGGTAACCAAGCGCATTAATCACAACTGCTGCAAACAATATAAACATTGATAACCGAATATACCCTTCATTTCAAATATGTGCTTAATGGAGTTGTACCTTTCTCTAAAAACATTGATAACCGAATGTACTCTTAATTTCAAATATGTGCTTAATGGAGTTGCACCTTTCTCTAACATTCCCAAAAGAGTTGAATTAAGTTTTGATGTCTATTAGTTCGCCAACTGAAAAAGATTATAAACCAATGCTCGTAATAGGGAAAAAAAAAAATCATTATGTTAAAATTTGAAGGTTTCTACGAGTCGGGTCAAACAAATACCCAATTTCTTTCCCATACTTCGAAGATCAACAGGGAAGGGTCTTGATATCTTTTTCACCTTCTTTACCAAAACTTAACAAACAATCTCAATTTTGTTTATACACGTGCATCCATAACTCCAAAAACATGAAAGTATCATCCCCTCCACCATTACCTTCTCCCTATCACCCATTTTTCAAGAAATTCAGATTTTAAAATTGTTGCAAAATCTACACAAAAACATTCCACGAATAACAAATGACATTTTCAACCTCTATTTTATACTCATGAGGCTACAATCTACTTCCACAACCTGCTATTGATAGAAATTTCCCAGGCGGCAGATATAGATGTGGGAGGTGGTCGATGTTTTCTTTCAAAAAAAATTCATTTCAATCTTTGATCTTGCAAATACGTATTCATAGAGAAAATGCTCAAAGGTAGATTTTATTGGATTGAGAACTTTAAAGGGTTGAGTGACGGGATAAGGGTAAGAAGAGATTAAGGAAGAAAGTTTGCAGATTTTGGGTTGTTAAGAATGTTTGGAAAAATTAAACTCTTATGACTTTGATTTTAAAATTCAACGAAATTGTAATATAGTATTTTCTCTCTCCTAATATGCAAAGCCCCACATGCCCATGCAACATCCACATGACCTCCATGTTGGAGCCACATAGTCACAAAATCCACGCATGATATTTTTCCATTAGGACCGTAAGTTTTCTTTGATGGAATGAAACATTTTTGTTAGTACAGTTAATATTTTAAAACAAAATTTAAGTACAAATCAATATGTAAGTTGTGACTCAATACAAGCACCAAATGTTATTTAACTCGTTCACAAAATCAACAAATATGGAAATAATGTTTCTTTAACATAGATAAAAATTAGTAGAACAGCAGGTAACTTTAAGGGAAAATGTGTCGCCTTACCTAAGCTTTTGCAAGACTTACGAAATTAATGAAATGACAACTAACATCTACGAAAATGGAAGCATTCCTTAGTTTCCCTTTCCGCGAACTTTGACTCATAAAATACTCCCAGCTTTCAATCACTTAATTACATTGTATTAGATATGATGATTACGGGAAACTAATTCATATTTTCAAGTAGCACAAAGGACAGAGCAACATAACTAAAACATTATCATAGCGTGGTGAGGTAAAACCACGATAATTGATTATTAATTTGCAGACACGGGGAATGGCGGAATGCCTCTATTTAATTGTACATTTGTCGTATCAGTAAAGATCACAATGCAGAACTACTTCCAGCTTTGTTTTCAAAATTAGAAATATGAAAAGAATGTTGCGACAGCATTAATTACTAAAAAAGGGAGCAAAGGTCACCTCTTGTTTTGTCCATTTTTATTGATACAGATTCAAGAATATTGCTAGCAGAAGAAATCAGCTCCATCCTCAACATCATCAGTTTTGATGTTCCCACATTGAGCCATTAATATTCTATATACTCTCTTTGAACAAATCTCACCTAATCTTCTGTCCTCACCAAGTAACCCTTCTGTTGTCAAGTCCTTGAGTAGAAATTCTTTTTCATGCACCTGCCATTACACAGAGAACAACAAAGTTAAATGTCACTATTGACAATGCCATTTTTAATAGGTTCATAGACTGTAGGATTTTTATTTTGTCCTTCAGTTGTACAAGATGATTTTGCATGGAAAAATAAATGCATATTCCCCACAACGTGCCGCGGGGGCAACCATAAACATTGAGTTCGTATCAAATGATTTAAAATAATTAAACAAAGACATGAAATATCACTTGATTTAATGAAAAATAATAATATTTTTAGAAGTTAGTAACGGACATGTGTGACATTAAAACTTTATTCCTAATAATTTTTAAACCAATCAAACCATGAAACATCCTCTGTATTTATTTGTACCGCAGTTCTAGGATAATATTATTTGCAAGCAAGCTCATTTACCATTTACCAAAAAAATAATTGTAAGTAACCTATACCAGCCATCATAATAAAGTATGCTTCGTAACCTAGTGTCTTGGACTAACAACAAAATGGATTCATTCCAGTGCATAACATAATTTAAAAGCTGTCATTTCTCCACTGCTGTGGGTGTCTGAGAAACAGAGAGAGAGAGAGGTGCCTAGCAGGTAACAGGAGAGACTGTACTTCAAAATGGCTGGTCATAAAAGAATAAGAAATTTATTGGCTCCACTAGCTTATGTTTCACATGGGTATGTTCCAACATATTCTATGATAACGATAGACTCATTCAGATTGCTCATAATTAAAACTCCAATGGTAGTACAGTGCATAAAATGACTGTCATTTAATCTCATCTTTACATAGGCAATTTGGTGAACCATCTTGTTTCTCTTTGCAGTTTATAAGGTTTTTATTCACCAAATCTCACAGTAGATTTTTCAAAAATAATTATTTGAAAAAGATAATTAGAAACAAATAAGGATACAAAGCAAGTTTTGTTTCTTTTTTTTTTTCTTTTTTTTTCCCCATCTCCATGAGGCATTTCCGGACTCTATTGTGCATCTTGTGACTCTTAGGGGAGTTTTCTATAGGAGGCCCTAACGTAGGCTCTTTACAAGGTCCAGTATTGATGTTATTGGGCCGTAAGTGTGCCTTTTGGTTCCTATATACTTTTATATATTACTCAATAATTTTTATTTTTTTAAAAGAAAAGGACTACAGAGAAGCGAAACAAATTACACCTAAAAAATAAATTAACGAGTAAGGCAACTGGACTCCACTGGGCGTGGGAGAAATGATAGAGGTCTTGAGAAATAACCTCAAACATCAAGGTCTCTGGTTCCAATCCCTATTCTTGGGGCCAAACTAACATATCAAAAAAACAAAAAGAAAAGAATAAGGCCCCTGGAAAAATAAGGAAAAGAAAAACAATCAAAAGGGAATCACCTTATAATCAAATGAACATTAGAAACACAGTAAACCCTTGAAAAACTACGGGGACACAACAAATCAAGAAAGTCGCTTTGTCCTTCCACGTGTTTCAAGAAATAGATTCTCGTTTATTGAAGACAGTTAATTGTATCTACATTGCTCGCCTTCAATTTAACCTGTAAACTGTAGTTAATTTCTGCTACTGCATCTTGAGTTTGAATTAAGCTGTGAGTTGAACATATTATTTTTGTTTATGGTATTTTTGTCCATTTTTTTAGCATGGGTTTCCTATATACAAGTTATTTCATCTTTTTTGCAAAGTTCTAGTACATAGCATTTGTCGCATTTATATTTTTCCCATTTCTGGTCAATGTACTGTCTAAAGTAGCAATGCAGTCGACAAGGAAACCTTCTTTAGGTGCTAGTCCTCCAAATGGCATTCTAAGGAAAGTAATCCAGACAACCTCTAATAGATAAAGACAAATTATACATTATTATGGTTTCATCATTTATGCTTAATATCATATTCCATACCCATCTTTTATAATTTTTCTTTAGACCTACCTCTTTGTGCCCCAAAACTTTACCAATGCAATAGCACAGTTCCACGGTATACTGCTAAAAGCTTAAGGCAAAATCCTTGATATTGGTGGTTTAAATGTGATAGTAACCACTTTTTGCAGATTAAGGACTCGAGGGTAGATCTATATTAGGGTTCAAAATCGCAGTATCGGAACGTATCAAGATAGTCAATTCATGTGGCATCGGGTATCAGTATCAGTATCGATATTGAGCGATACATAACAAAATTTTATATTGCTTTACAGATTTTTAAAAAATACTAAAAAAAATAAGAATTAGTAAAATAATGATTTAATACATGGGTAACGCTAGGGGTCACAAAATTTTGGTCTCTTAAATGATGTGACATCATTATATTAAAACATTGGTTTTAGGCACATCTCTTGTGATTGGTCATGCTATAAAGTATTATTAAAATATTATATGCCACATAATTTGAGACCCCCTTTGAGATCAAAAAATTTGAGACTCCTAGCATTACCCTTAATACATACAAAGTTGTCATTTAATAAATATATAACACTAAATAAGTATATGATACATAATTATTGGACTTGTTAACATTTTTTGATGCAAAATTCTAAATTCTTTTTATATACTGTATATAGCAATATCAGAAGATACATTTACATATCAGTCAATACGTTATGTATTGGCCACTACTAATATCAATACGTATCGGCCGATACGTACCGATATCGACCGATACTTTGGACCGTGATCTATATCAACTTCACCCTTCTCAAAACCCTCAATTACTACTTGATAATGGCCTTTAACGATTTTCATGAAAGTGATCATGGCCATTAACGTTTTCCTTGAAAGTGATAATGGCCTTTCACTATAGAAAGCATTGATTAAAAAGTAGTGAGGAAAGCATGAGATTAGAAAGCTTTTGTTACTAAGTTTCTCCAACGTTTCCAAAGCATATTTGGAGAGTTTCCTAATGGCTGTTTGATAAAATTTCCTAGCAGCATTCCTAAAATTTTCTCAAGAGGTTTGTCGCATTTTCTGAACTGAATTGAAGCGAAACAAGTTAGTCATACAAAACTAATTTTCTACTCTACTGTGAGTGGAAACCCCTCAATCTTTTGACAGGACTCGTATGAATCCTTCTTTCTAGCTTATATAGAACCCCCTAATTTGACAAATCTTCTAGCTAAAACTTCTAAGAGGTTGCATGTTACTCACCTAAGAAAAGGCAGCCTTTAATATCTTTGTTCCTACGGCAAAAAGTGCTTATTGATATTAGCTTTAGGAAAATGGGCCACCCAAGAAGTGATACACAAGGTGAACAGTGTAACAATGGCATAAAGGAAATAGAATTGGAAAGTTTAGAGTCAATCACCAAGAGATAAGTTGATTTGCTTCAAATAGAGAAGTATAGCCATATAATACTTACTGATTTAGTTGGATCCATATAAATACTCAAAAGGGATTTCATTGTAGGGTATTTTTTCCAAATTGCAATGGCAAATCGTGGTTGAACTTTCGGAATTGCTACCAGTGCTTTTAACCTGAGAGAAAAAGGCAGAGTGTCATTGGGAACAGAAAAACAATGCATAAAAAGCAGCAAATCAGACATGGAAAGGAGCTCAAACCAAGCTATAATAGAAGAAATAAAAGATTCATGTTACAAAAATTATCATAACTCCGATGACGATAACACAATGTTCAGTTGTGGATTGGGTGTGCAAATTAAATAAATAAGTATCAAATGAACAAGAGACTTAAGATAATAAGTCTCGTACAAATAAGCATTAAATAGTATGGCTAACAACAGCTTTTCAATTATCCTCACTAGAAATGCAAAAAGATATAATATTAATAACAGAGTTACTGAATTTTCCATAGCTAACTTAGTGTTGTGAACTTGTGTCACCGCTTAACTCATGTTAAATCCATGCTGGTTAATTACGGCCCACATGGTAAGTAACCCACAACTCAAAGCTCGTAGAGAATTACAAAAAAATAAAGAAAAGCTGAAATCCACGACCATCGGCAGGTATTTTGGCCATAACTCATAAACTTCCAACATATCAATTAAATCCCATCCACCTCTTAAACGACTAAATTAAGCTTGAGAAGTCATTAAATCCTTCCATTCTTCACTAAATGAGATAATTACCCATTAGAAATAGAAGGGTTTTGAATTACAAAAGAAGAGGATGAGAAATCCGCCTGCTGAACCCTCGGTAAATCCAAAAAAGACATCCCCCCAAAACACACACACACACACACACACACACACACATAGAGAAGAGCCCAATACGGAAGTTCACAAGAAAAGTGACCGTCTCAAAAAAGATGAAAGGACAAGAAAGCAATCTCTAAGCCAGGAAAATATAAATTAAAAACATTCCAATATTATTTAGCTACATTCTGAACAAAAGAGATTTTTGTTTAGAATTACCACGCCTACTACCACTCATATTTCTATCTAAATGTCAGGCTCCACAGGTAGAGTTGATAATATGTTTAATGATAATATGCCAACACAACCTTCGCAAGTCTTTCTAAAAGAGGAGTCTATAACTCTATATACTTGATCCTTGCACCTCAAGGGTTACATCACACATCATTACGTAGACAAGAGCTCGAGGGGGAATAATTTTACTTCAATTCATTATACTGAAGCTTATGCTTCTTTTAGAAAGATAAAGAGAAGACCTTGAAAAGGTTGCTATTGAAACAAAATCCTAAAGTTCCCAAAAGAACTCAAAAGCCAAAGGCTATAATTTGTTAATTTATCCCAAGGTCCCTTGCTAGCAGTCATAACCACCAGTCAAATCCTACCCATTCAAATAATCTAATCTTAGCCACATAATTTAGTCTACTAAACAAAAGATTAAAAGACTATCATGATGTAGGACAAGCCATACCAATTTGGTTGGACCAACACAAAGGACATTGGAAGCCCATGATAGAGAGTCCAAGAAGTTTGATTTATGGTAGCTCAGTAGGTATAAATTAGGAGTTTATTAAGGTTATTTCCTTGATTGATCTGGTCCCCAAGTTCTAGGCCCCCAGGTTTTCTTGGTCTCCAAGTCTTAAACGCTACCAAGTTTATTCAGTTAATTGAATAAATTGAATGAAGCTTCGTGTTTTTTGGCTTTTGTTGCATTGTTATTTTAGTCTTATTCTTCTTAATTTTCTACACCAATTCTAATTCTTATTTCTAAACCCTAATATTGTTCTCATCAAGTGGTATCAAGCCTAATTCCTGTCCCATCCCAATATTACAGTCTTGCCATTATTCATCATCACTGTAACCAGCCGCTCCCAAGAAATCACATAACTGAAACCACCAGAAAACTATCATTATTAGGACAGTAAATTTATTTATCATGTTTTACTGTGCATATATTTTCTTAATTGATTTGAGATGAAATTCGTCCCAACTAAAGATCAACCACCATTGAAGCTCAAACATGATGCAGGCTCCTTTATTCTCAAGTGACTTCCTAATGACATTGGTATACCTAGTCCAATTCCTAACTCAAAGTCGAATTATTTTCAGTAGAGGATAATTGTTGTAGGACAAGCACAACCAACTTAATTGGACCAATACAAAAGGCTCTGAAAGCCCATGCCAAATTGTTTAACAAGGAGTTTTATTTATGGTAGCTAGTAACATTAGGTACTAATTAGGAGTTTATAAGGTTTATTTCCTTGATTAAGATGAACTTGGTCCCCAAGTCTTAGGTTTTCTTTATTATTGTAATCCTTATTCAGTGAATTGAATAACTTGAATTACACTTTGGGCTTTTTTCGCCTTATTATCTGCCTCTCTATTCTTCTTAAATTTCTTCTCCAATTAAAATCGTATTTCAAAACCCAAATTCTAATCCTATTTCAAAACCCTAATCTGATCCTCAATATATTCAATCCCAAATATTAAAATACTGTAGCATGAACATACTCTGCAACAGTACTCTCAAAATTTTGCAAAAATGCTCCAGCATCACATCAAATGACTAAACATAATCTCATCTTTTATTTCTTGTAGGTGTTGACCATAGTACATGGCTGAAGGACTCCTTCAGCTCCACCTCTTTGTTGCTAATGATAAAAGTCTGAAAGGGGTAATCTAAAGTTTAGGCACTCATATCAGAAAATGTGAGGAGTCTAAGTTATCCCACGTGGAAGAATGTATACATTGATAATTTGACCTAACATAAAACTAAAACCAATTGGTTAGGATATCCTGCAGAAAACAAAAAATGACGATTCATTCCATAATGTAAAATAGTATCAGACTAGCAAGCGAAAGTCAATTTTACATCCACTGGACATCTTTAACCTCACTATTGAGTAATTCATAGAGAGTTATTTCAAACATCAGTTTCCTTCAAACACTATACATTCATCATGTAAACAAGGAGATTTTTTTTCTTTTCTTGATAAATTTATGTAAACAAGGAGACTGATGCACTAAAACCTCAAATGAGATTCCAAATATGTAAAGTAATCTGAAGAAAGGGGCTATATGAACAATCACATTAGAGACTCCCAGCACCATGACAATAAAGACTAAATGACTGTTAATGAGATTCCAAATATGTAAAGTAATCTGAAGAAAGGGACTATATGAAAAAGCACATTAGAGACTCCCAGCACCATGACAATAAAGACTAAATGACTGTTTTGATAAGCATTATATGGTTTAGCCTACTATCCTATACCAAGTAAAACAAGATTTAGTAATGACTTCAGCCATTGTTTATTACAAAGACAGTAACTACACTGCTTCCACAATTTATTTATGAGAGAAATACTGTCACAACTATTACTTACCACGTGTTCTTCTTTATTAAAGTCTTGTCAACACAATCCTTGGGGACAAGAGATCCATTGGCATTTACAGATAGTTTTGTTAACTTCTTTCTGAAATAAATAGGAGATACAAAATTAATTAGAAAGAAATATATAGCAACAGAACAGAACATAGACACATGAAATATGATTTACTTAATACTTCTAGGAAAGATAATATAACAAAAATATTTTAGTATTATGAAAGAGCTTGATCTGGTACTGCTGCATATATTACTGCTAACGAACATTTTTGATCCAGTGAATTAAACCGGTAACAGACCAATAGAATTGGAGGTATAATAGATTGACTAGCATGTGCAAACAACAAACAAAAGAAAAGATAAAAAAAAAATTACAGGATCCAAGATTGTCCTTCATGCAAAGAAAAATTCTCCCCAAACCAAGATCGTGCATGCAAACAGTTTAAAAAAAATTCTACACTTTGTGAAAGCTGTTACAAAGCAAGAGAAAGAAATTTATTATTGCTGGATACCTTCAAACAATGAAATTCCAGATCCAGAATCATAAGGGTGTTCCGGGTATGATAAAAAGTAACAAACATGTTACAAAAGTTAGTTCAAATACAAAACAACTCCTATACATCAGATGATGTGGTATGATACTGGTTGACAGCTTGAAGTAGATGTAAAGGAAAAGTCCAAATTCCTGAATTTATTTATATTCCCTCCATCCAAAAGAAAGAGAGAGAGAGACCTACTCCCTTTGTAATTTTTATTCTCTTTTTTCTGGACAGAGGGGAGTATAGTTTTTGGCAAACACATTCATTAAACAGCCACCTAAACGGCTAAACATATGTGAAGAACCAATTTTATGATTTTCAGCCTAACTTTTGAGGACTGAATAGATCAATAATAAACTTAAGCAATATCACCATATATTACCTAAATTGGCAAGAGGCTAAGCTGCAAGTCAAGCCAACAACATGTTCAGCTAACTCAGCTTCATCTATGCACTGCCTTGAATGTACGTTAGAAAAATATGTGGTTAATTTTGACATAACCTGTCAGAAGACAATATTTCATATATAAGCAGAAAGACATTATAGATACAAAATTCCATGTAGTGAAAGGAAATGTTCTAATTCATAAAAAGAAAATAAATGATAAGGAATTGTTACAACAACCTCCTCAACAGGAGGACTCTTCCAACCACTATATTTGCTTGGGTCTTTGTACTGTCCTTGTTCCCTAATACAAATATTGAAAAATGGTGGTTAGACCATTAGAGCATTGCAAATTAAATACGTAAAATAAAAAGGAAAAACAATAACTACATCAAGTTATCAAGTTTGCATCAAGAACTAATCAGTCGAGTCTTATTGTCCAGAATAAGATATAACAAGAACTCCAGACAGTAATTGCCAGCAAAAATGGACAATGTATAGCAAGCATATAGAGGAAGGAATATACCATGAAGTTTTTATTATACATTACCCATGTCAAAAGCTTGTCCAATATTTGCAGTTATAATCCATTTTCTTAAAAACAGGTCCTATCATTAAAAATATAAAATAAGCAAACACAAGAAATGGACAAATACTAAAGTAACTGGGTTGGGTTGGTTTGAGGGCGGGGGGGGGGGGGGGGGGGGGGGGGGGGGGGAATGGGACTGCATTTTAGTGCCAAAAGTGCATCAAAGATATGGCTATAAATTTATAGCTTTCACATTAGATTTATGCCTTCATGTAATGGACAATAGCTCGCTTTTTTATGTTTTGATGATAGGTACATTTTGGCTCCTGAGTATGGGAATTGGACTCATTTTATAGCATAGAAAGTTGCCAATTATTCAACCTAACTTAGAAGAAACCCACTTTAATAAGACTCCATTTTTAGGGTGTCTTGCACAGATATAGAGGGCTTCCAATAACACCTTTTTTTTTGCTAAATTTCCAATAACACATTTACACATTATATTTTCAATATATTTGTTAAATGATACCACGTTCTTAATATAAGAACAAATTGTCCCCTTCTCTATTCCTTTAAGACTTAGACCACCTTCCAAGCAGCTGAAGAAGGTTCCCACAATCCAAAACAGATGATATTATCATTATATGCTTGATCATTCTCATCACATCTCTATCTAGATCTAAATAAATCTCTGAAAGCACATCATTACCTAAAGCCATAAAAATTGAAATTCAAAAAATATAATATATATATATATATATATATGAGTAGAAGGTATCTATGATTGACCTTACATAATTTACCTAAGGCCACATTAAATACAAAGTGATTTTGATTTTCACTTAATAATCTAATCATACGGATGCAAAACAGAATGCAAAAATATGAAGAAAAAAAATTATTTGATTTAAGGTAGAGCACCATGATATAATGATGTAATTAAGTGAAGATAAAAATCACATTATATTTGAAGTGGCTTAGATAAATTATGTAGGGTCAATCCGATATACCCTTTACTCTATATATATAGAGACATAGACATACATATACAAAACAACACTTACTATGAGATCTACATCAAATTACAAGGGTGGGAGCAACCAACCAACATGATACGTGAATCGGAAAAAGTGTTTCTGCTGACCTTTTATTGATATATGACATAAGCTTGTTAGTGACGTAGCAAACTGTATAAGTTGGATAACGGCTTTGCACGCTAGAAACATGATCCATTAGAGATTCATTCATTACAATGTTGCAAAACTCATCCGCCTCATATACAAATAAAACATATGGAATATTGATTCCACTGGACGAGAGCTGCAAAACATAAAGATTATAATATCTTAAAATTTAAGTTGCCTGTGAAACGTGTAAAGTGTGAAACTGGCAATACGAAAGAATACTTTTATTAATAAGCGAAGCATAGAAAGAAGTTCCTAGTGATTATAGTAGTATGACTTACTTAAGTACCCAACATAGATTCCAGGATAGAAATAGAAGTGTAGAACAACAACACTATGCATGATTCTCGTAGGACTCAATACAAACAATATGGAGAAATTAACAGTAATCAAGGGTTTGTTCCACATCTTTCATAGAGAACCTTTGTTCTGTTTTTCTATATAATCGTTTCAACAAGAATTATTGAAAGAACTATAAATACGTTTAGAAAAGTATGAAAAAACAACAATAAAAACCAGAACAAGCCCAGCCGTATACAGAGCCTTTATTCCTACATTGACTCAAACTGTATTAAAGGAATTATATGGTTTCAATTTTTGATTCATAATGTATCTCTTAGTAGTACTCCATTTTAGATAGAGAAAATTCATTCTCCAGAATGATAACATGCTCCACAGAAAGTACTGATTTGACATTTCCATAATGATACTATTTTCAATGGAATCTCAGTGCATCATATGCATGAAAATGGTGTTTAATGATGAAAGAGAATTACAGAACTTCATAGAATTTCAAGAATTAATTACCTGCGAAATTTCTTCTGGAACAGTCATTGTCCACACTATGGATCTTTCAATTGGATTTGATGTTATACGGTATGTAATACCTTTCTCAGCAAACCTGCTAAGTAAATGTCCTAAACTAAGAGGCAAATAACTTGGTCAGTATGTAGAAGACAAAAGGTAGATAAATAAAGTCGACTTGAATAATCTGTAAAAACTGAAGAATATCACAGATCTTACCTCCGACTGATCCCAGTTCGACTACTTTAGTGTCAATCTCAGCCACAATTGATTTCAGAGCCAACTTCCCTTTTTCCCACTTCTGCTTTTCTTTCTCAACTTTTTTTATCTGAAGAGCTTCAGCTTTCAACGCTGCTTTTTGTAACTTCTCTTGCTGTCATGTGTATCAACTGATTCATATATGTAATAATCCAAATCAAGTACCAACAATATCAAACTTACTTCTTTATGTTGTCTCTTCTCTTCTATCAAACGAAGTCTTTCTTCTTTTGTTGCCCTCTGTTTACCCTTTGCTTCATCCATGTTTTTTTTGCTATTTGCTTTACCTTTACTTGTATCTTTGGTTCTCAAAACATCAGAACTAGGCTGCATCTTGTCCATTTCTTTGTCCCAATGATTACGTGCCTGAATAGAACTCCATCAGGAAAATGTGATGCATACAATATAAACAAGGAAAGTCATCAACAAAAAGAATAAGTATAAGTGCACAAAATCCAAACACTACATCCATCTTAACCATTAAAAAGTGGAGCATGGCATTGAAATCCGTGTCATGTCTCACTTTTTAGTGGTTAAGATGTAGTGTTTAGTTTTATATCTGGATGTTGTGTATGTAGACTTGTCCCAACAAAAAATATATTTGTTTAAGTGTTGTGGACCATCCAAAGTAGTTTATCCTAGAGTTGCACTCGGCTCAATATGAGTCGGGACCTTTATGGATTCTATAAGCATTCACGGAAGACTTTTGATATCGAACCCCTCTGGCAGCATGTAGCAAGAGATAAAACTTCAAGAGTAAGTGTGGGTAACTTCAAGATTAAGTGTGGGTCACAAACTTATATATTCATGTAACGTATTAGGTAGTAGGTACTGATACACTACTAAATGAAATAGGGAAATCCTAAAATAGTTAACATGAAACTCCTTGTACATAAGACATATAACTATGGAACTGGTCTCACATATATCAACTTTGGAGTTCCACTTTTAGCATATTTACCAATATATTATTGCCAATTTAAATAAATATATCACAAAAATAAAAAGTAGTAAACCAAAATTTTTTGCAAAGAAAGAGCCTTGATATAGTTGGATTCCACTTTATTTGTATTCAATTCATGTGTTCCACAAAAAATAAGGGACAACAACTTTTTTGGTAATACCAATCTAGGATGAAACTAATATCACACAAATATTACTACATTTTCAAATTTAAAATAGAAAAAGGACTGCAGCCAAATTGACTGTAATAATGAGCACGCGCAATATTTAAGCACAAGGTGTTGTAATTGCCAATCAAAAAAGAAACAGGTAATTCGCTCCAATTCTAATTTTCTTTATCAATCCCAATTTCATCATCCCTGCCCCCTATCTCTATATAGAGTGTATATATAATAATTCAACTGACCATCGTCAAAACAACCTTTCAAGTAGAAAGTCAAAGTGAAAGGCTAAAATAAGAACCCAAAGGTACCTGAAAGATATCCTTTTCTGAAAAAATTGGATCCAAAGAACTGTCCCCACACATTTGTGTCATGTTAGCATTCCCTGATTAAAAATTATCTTGTAACTTCCAACACAACATAGGAAAGAAAATTCCAAATAACAGGAATTTTTCTCTAGAGATTTTAAAAATTAATGACAAAAATAAATGTCTAAACTGCACAAAGAAATCAAAATATAGCACCAACTTACCAAGAGAAAATGTAGATTCAGTAGATCTAGAGCTGAATTTTGAAAATGTTTCCGCTTCAGTATTAGCAAGAGGCATCATGTTTTGTTTCCTAGTTCCAGTCCCAGAAACATAGTCAGACTCATTATCAGACTCCAAGAAAATCAATCCAGAGATTCCTGAAAATTGGATGACAAATAAACTAAAGTTAAAAACATAATCCAGTACATTATTGAGCTAAAGAAACACATATAAAAATCAATTATGTAGAGCTGACCCAATTGTTTAATGAAAATATCAGTACATTCCTCATCTAAGTTCAAACACTTGAGATCTTAAATTGATATATTGAAAGAATTTCTTTAATAATGACTTGGACAATATTAAACATCATTAACAGTTTTGAAATCAAAGAACAACATTTGAAATATTAGTTGTGCAATACAGATTGAGCTGAGGCAAAGAGATCAAACCATTACCGAGATCAGCTACATGCTAACTATGTATTGCAAGAAATTTTGAAAGGAAAAAAAAAACTCCTACTAACAGTCATGATTAAACTGGACAATAATATAATTATCACAATATATATATATATAGATAGATAGATAGATAGATAGATAGATATATAGATAGATAGATAGATAGATAGATAGATAGATAGATATATGTTTGTGTGTCTCTGCATAAAATAATCGGTCAGTTCAATTACATCATATAGCCAAAATCAAACTTTTCCTACCAGTAGCACAGTATTTTTCTTTTGCTCAACAAGTTAAGGCAAAATATTCATGTACACCTCTGTCTGCTAATTATGTCTCACGCATATACATATGAAATAGGACATCTATGAGTGCTTTCAACTCACAGAATATCAAATCCTCTACGAGAATACCGTAGCAACACTCAAAAAAGCCTAGATCTTCTGAGAATTCAGCCTCAGGTGAACCAGATCTTTCATATTTTATTTTTTTTATAATTAACAAGTCCTTCATTCTAATTACAATAAGTAAGTGCCTGTTTTAACTAGGAAACTGGTTTTAATTATAATCATAGATTTTAATTACAAGATTATTAGCTTTTTATAGGATTCTTTACTTGGTTGCTAAGTCATAAAGTTCCTATATAAAGAGTTGTAATATTTATTATTTTTTAGATTACCGAATATTATTGATTTGAGAATAAAGCTCCGTGTCGTGCTTTTATGTGTTTATTAATTTCTTTACCGATTCTCTGTGGAGATAGGTACTCTTATTCTTTCTTTTCACCTTGTCCTATATCACTAGTTACATCAGCTCAAAATTATTCATATTGAGTAGAGAGGAGTTTGTAAATGCTCCACATTATGCAAGTCGCCAATCAGTTGAAAAGGATGTTCCATTCATCTCTCATGTCATGCTGACTGGGAGAAAGAGAGGTGGAGAAGGGAAAAAACATGGAAACTAAGAAATCCAAATGGGAAATTGCAGAATCAAAGGGTGTGCATCAAAGAAAAGGAGAAAGCTTCATTAAACAAATTTGTTTAATGCTCAGGCAACGACAACCCAGAACAACCCCCTATTTGGCTTATTTGTCACAACAGAGAAGTTGTTACTTAACATTTTTCTCATTACTTACAAGAAACATGATATCCAGTTAAATTGAAAACAATCCTGCTGCTTTGGTAAAGCAGGCTACACGCCTACGTCTACAACAGTTTTGAGGAAGGAAAAAAAACTTAGAAAAAAATTGACATTTCCATCCCCCGGTGTTTACCTTTTATTTCTGTGCCATTGTTAGGGGTGTAGAGTGAGAGCATTTTGTTCAGAAAAATACCAATCTCCAGAAATTGGAATTGTTGGAGACTAATAGTATTATGATCAATAATTGACCAAAATACTCATTCAGAACGTCAAACACTAATTCCAAAAAATTGAATGAAGAAAAAAGGAACATTTGAAAATTTAAAGTGCCTATGTAAATTACATATATATACATATACATATATCTCAAACTATAATTAATCGCCAATTAGAATTCATATCTAATATTTTAGCACTAATAACAACAACAAAAAATTCTTAATTTCAGATTAAGTAAAAGCAAATGAAAATTACCAGAAGGTTTAAGGTCCGAGGCAACTCTAGTGCATTTCACAATCGAAGGAACAGAAGTTACCAAATCGGACATCGGAGTCTCGGGAACGAACGACGGCGTGGCCGCGGAACCCGATGGCTTGCGAGGCGTTGGGTCATCGTCGATGACAAAGACTGTTGTAGGGTTCGAATCGAAATCTGTTCTTTGTCTCTTAGAATGGATTGCAAACGGAGTTGAAACGGCATCGTTTAGGTGCTCGCTTTCGTCTTCGTCGGAGAGTATGTTTACAAGGCTTGGCTGAGACATTGCAGAAAGAGCCAGAGATAGAGTGATTGTCTTCGAATGTGTTATTAGCGCGGGACTAGCAGAGAGACGAGGTTTGTACTGTTTCTTCCTTTAATTTACTTATTTAATTATCAATACATTATAATTATATAATTAATAATTTTAATTTATAATTCTCACGAGTATTTTATAAGCTCAATGAATAATTGTTATTGAATACATTAGCCTTATGATCTCTATTTATATTACTTTAAGGAGAATACTAGAATCCCTAATTCTAATAACAAAAAAAAGTTAAATTACATAACACTTCTAATTATAAAAGGAAACAAAAACCCTAATTAACTCATCCACGTTGCTATAGTAAAAATCTAGCATATGCCAAGGCGCTGTTGAAACTTGTCACTCTTGATGCTGGAGCGTTGTGGTGCTTGAGCACTGCAGCACTTGGGTGACTAGCGCTGCGATGCTTGATGAGACGTTACGGCTAATGCTACTCTTGGATGAAAGGGCGCTGAGCAAGGGATCGATTTGCCCCCGAAATAGCATCAAAATTTGTATAAACTGCACCAATTAATATCGCATCAATGGTTCCCGCGTATGTGACGGTTTTAGGTGGGTTGAAAAACTGAATTTACGATTTGGGTTTGATTTCTAAACAAAATCGCATTTAAAAAATCGCATCATCACCAAAAAGATGTACCATTTGCTTCAAGCTGCTCCAATTGATACACACTCAGAAATTAGTTATCCTAGAATGGCAATTTTTGGGTCTTATGTTTCAGGACTTGAAAGCTTGAAAGAGTTGCAACTTTAATATATCATGTCCATTTATATCGCCGCTTGAAAGAGTTGCAACTTTAATATATCATGTCTATTCATATCGTGGTCAATTACAGGCACTTTATCTCTCTAACGAGTCTGATTTAAACGTTTATATTATTTTGTGTTTATGAGTTTAGATTTGGAGCAATGTTACTTATTTCCTTCTTCACTTCCCCAAAGCTTACTAAGTTTGGAGATGAGAAGAAGTGAAAAGTTGATCCCGATTACAAAGAGGG
Source organism: Hedera helix (assembly GCA_947179155.2). Classification (NCBI taxonomy): domain Eukaryota; kingdom Viridiplantae; phylum Streptophyta; class Magnoliopsida; order Apiales; family Araliaceae; genus Hedera; species Hedera helix. Next base: position 18,493,375 of record OX359269.1, on the reverse strand, counting down.
AGGTCGACGTAATTGGTACCCCTTTATCTCTCTATCTTTATAATATGTATACTTATATGATTTTCATTCTGCAATTTGTTAATTCTCACACATATGCATGTTTGTTTGTTAAAATTTAATTTATTTAATATGTGTATCAGCATATCCGTATGTATATTTTCAAAAATTACAAATAATAAAACTGGCCTGTCTCAACATTTTAAAGCTAATGCCAGTAAATTAAAAGAAAAAGAAAGAAAACAAAAATTAGAGTGTAGTGATTATTTGCAACTTTTTTGTGAATTATTTGAATTGCTTGACTAACTTCACTTAATTTAGAAATATACGCCAAACATTGATAATTAGGCTGCTAGGATTATTCACTCACATTTTTGAACTCGAATTTCTCATTAAAACCCCTAACCAGGTCTCCAAAATGACATTGAATTGCAAAATTGGACATTTGGACTTGTGTTTATGTTCTTACATTGTGCTTTAAAGTGATTTTTGTATGTAAAAACTTGAGTATGTATTTAAGAACTTTCTTATAGAGTAATTTATTGCCATCAAATTTTGTAATAGAAAATATATTTTTTAATATATATATATATGATGAGTGGGAATTATACCTACGAATTGGACACTTTTTGACTTAGTATTATGTTATCTTTAAATATTTTTTAATGTATTTTATTTGTTTTTTATGTTATTTTGTAGGAAATACAAAGGAGGGGCAAAACAAGAAATTCTAAGATTGAGTGGAAATTTTGTAAATAGGAGCAAGTTAGCGCGGTCAGCACTGAAACCAATACAAACTCAACACGGTCAGCACTGAGTCGCAGCAGCAGTTGTTCAAATCGTGACTTAGAGCAATTTTCAACTCCTAATTGGATTATATAAGTTTGGAAAGTCTGAGAAAGTGGGGAGAATATAATTACGACACTTAAGACATATTAGTGGAGATTTATTCTGACTACGGAAGATTGAAACATTGAGTGATCAAGTTGGAGGCTTCTAGCGGTAGATTAAAGGTAGAAGAAAGAGAAAGACAAAGGGCAACAAAATAGCTTATTCTTTTCCTTTTTTTCAATTTTCTCTGTCAACCTTATGATGTTATTCAATTTGATGTCTTTTATTTTAATCTCTAGCATGAACTAATTTATTATTCAGGATTGCAACAAACATTTTACTAGCATGAATTAAGTTATTCATAGGCTTCCAGTTATGCATTTTTTATGGGTTATTTATCATATTTTGTTATGATTGTCTCGCAACAATTAATTTGACACCTTGGATGAATTTGAAAAATGAAGTCTAAGGTTAGGTCTAAATATGATGGCATGTATTCTGATTTTTCTGCATATAATTGATTACCTAGATTAGTGTATAGAATAAAAATATATCTATACATTGCATGTAACACTGATGAGAGTTGGGTCTTAATGAATTTATTTAATTAATTATGCAAAGAAATATAACATGATGATTGAGATAAATATGTTTATTAAATCATTGAAAAATGTTTAATAAGAAGTGATTGTGAATTCTCGGTTAATAACCCAATGAAATGAAATAATTGGAGGTAGAGTAATTAGATTCATGTGGAGTATTAGGGGAGTTGTGATCCTGTCTTCTTAAAATCTGGTAATATTTCATTGTAATTTTTTAATTTTTAATTTAAATCATTATTCCTTTCAACTGAATTTGGATGTTTATAAAAAGTTGAATTGAGATAAAACTGGTATTTAATAGAGTGTTTAAGAGAGTACTCTGTGGGATTGATGTTAGTACTTGTTGACCATGTGCACTTACGCGTTATTATCGTTATATAAAACGATCAACAATATATTCAATTAGTTTTGAAACCGAAATCGCACTCAAATGAAACCATATCGCACATTTTAAAACTGCATCAAACTGCACCTTACGATCTTATGTGTGATTTTGAATTTGTCAAACCACACTTAAAGTTTCATGTGCAGTTTGAGTTTCAAACCATACCATGCTCTAGCCTAACACTCTCTGTAGTGTTTCTTCCATCGCTACGGCACTCCATGGTTTTCATGCATGAATGCTTTGCCGTGTAAATCACTTCTAAGCCACATTCAGAATATAAATTGCACGTGTAGCCATGATCCATGAATAACAATAGTACTCCTTCATTATGCTTTGCTGAGGCTAACAATAGGAACAAGAACCAATTAACGTGACTAGGATCAGTTAACATGTGGACAGTCACTAAAAGGATGACCATGTTCGAATGTCTCATGCATTTAGGACTTCAACGTGAATCTGATGAATTGCCAAATTAATTTGTTTGGGATGCATAATTAAACTCTTTTGAGGATAGGGTCATGTGAAATATTGCCAGCTCAACTACTTTTTTAATGATCCGGCTTGAAGTAATTTCAGCCCAAATGCCTTGAATTAATATAATAATCCCTTTCTTGAACCATTTTAACTCTAATTCTTGAAACTGGTCCAACTAGAATTAACTTGAATTAGCCTTGTTTGATGTAACCTTGGTCATGATCGTGTCACATGGGCTGGCCGTGAGTTGATCATTTAAGCCTTGCTAACTCCGAATTGATCTGATCCAAACTTGCCGAACTGGGTTGAATAGGAACCTTGAATTACCGCACTTAGCCTACTTGAACTGCTGCAATGTTGGGCTGCCCAATGGGGCTATTATTGGCCATTCTCTCCTTGGCCCAAGCTCTAGCAATGTGAATTGGATCAGCCTTATCCTTGACCTGAATTATCCAATCCGTAGACTCCTTAGATTATTTAGCCACGTGTTATTTATCCTCCTCAGCTACATATGTCATATGAACCTCACTAGCCGGAATCTTGCCCAAGTCTTCATTAGTTGCCTTATTAGCTTAATGACGAGCCTTGTTAATTTCCTTGTTAGCTTCATCATCATCCTCCTTACACTCATTAGCAACCATAGCAGCCATGTAAGCCTTATTATCCGCGTCTTCTATTGATGACTTAGGTATACCCGAGCCCTAATCATTATCCTTAGTCAGGATCATATCAAAGAATGTGTCATCCTTCCACCTAGTAAAATTGTTATGGCTATACCAAAAATAGATAGAAATCTTTCATTACGAGATAAAATACTCCGAAATTGTTATCATCATATTAAAGAATGTGTCATTCTAGGATAATAGATAGTATGTCAGAGTTGTCATCAATTTCATCGGTTATACTTGGTAAATCATAATTAGAGATATTCTTTTTATGTTGGAACAACAGAAGCTTTAGGTCTTTGAGAAATTTATTCATGATAAATGTGTTCCATGTGGAATTGTTCGCTTCATAATCCTCAATAATGTAATCATAGAAACATTCTCACAACGTTCTAACCCCATATGTTTTAGAAAAGCCAAAATTGTAGCAAATAATCTTCACAAGACAGAAGGCATGCAAACATTACTTGCTTCCTGAAGACATTGTCTTATTGTCATCTACAACATTTCTATTATTATCAGGTGGGACTAAAACAGTTGTATGCCTCGAAAATGTTGTCTTCAAAATTAATCCTTTTTTTTAATAGTAATTGTAGAATTAATTACATTCTACATATTTTCAGCATTATTGTAAGTACTCTTTATTGAATGGGTCGCATAATTTCTTATAAACGCATCTTTCGCTTTTAGCATTGACCGCTAACTTTAGGTCCACATGTCTATATTTCGTTTGTCAGATAACTTTGTAGAGTGGAATCGGGAATCTTATTCTAAATAAGAATTTAATCACGAGCTCTCAGGTGGTAAAAGTCTTTCTACTCGGACCTGATGAAAAAAATGGGATAATTTCTTATAGACTTGTTAAGAATGATTTTAATCTAATTCACGGCTTATTAGAAGTAGAAGACGTTCTGATGGGATCCTCTTATTGCTTGTATTTTTATAATGACTATACCATGGTTAATAATGATGCTTAATATTGACTATTAACTTTTTTATAAAAAGATAAAATAAAATAAAATAAGTAGTGGGTCTAAATAAAAGATATGATCATTATATAGGTGGTGAAGTTTTTGAAATCATATATTATTAAATTATATATTCTAAGAATGTATATGGAGTAATTAAGATACAACTTTTTGTCCTACTTATTATCTACGTGTATGTACATATAGTATTCTTTATGTTTAAATCTAGTTTATTTATCATTAATATGGAAAACTTTAACTAAATATAATGGGTTACTTACATAATTGAATAAGAACAATGTTGTGTGTATTATTGTGCTATAAATTCTTGTGCACAAACATATTTTGTATGTGACGTGGTTTCCTATATTAAACTCTTAAATAGGTCCTAAAAATTAAAGCCACGTCATGCCATACATGATTGTGCATAATTTTTTATATTATTCGATTGTATACGTAATCAACAAATGTGTATTTATCAAATAATCATAATAAGAAAGTGGAAAAAATGTAAGGAGAAAAAAGCAAATAATAAAAAAATCAATGTACTTATTTATTAAAAACAAATCTGTGAATCAGTGGGGGTAATCAACTTCGAACAATTGCATGAACATGTGTTACTGGTAATTAAATGGATTTTGGTCACTGATCATGACTAGCATCAATGAAATTGTTGACGCCTGATTCTGTCGGACAGTCCTGCTGGCCGTCCGGTAAGAATACCTACACAAAAGTCCAAACGTCTTGGGCCGTTTGTGGACTCCTCCGGTGTGAGTGTTAGTGAAGGTATCGGAAAAGTCAACAATGGAGGTTCGAATATCTAGTATTGCAAAATAATGCGTTACCCTTCTCTCCATTATCAACTGAATATTTATACTGCATATCTGAATAACGGTTACCTGTGTAACGGTTTTGTCCATTACACTAGGTAGTTATGATGTATATCTGGTTCATCTTCCACCCACGTGCTGTAAGCCCAATAGGAAAGGTACCAGGATGACGGTCTATTGAGCCTAGCCTAATGTGAATTCCCGGATCAGGCCTGGTTAAATATACATCCTAACATTGCCCCCCACTCCTCCAGTATATGGATGTGTTGGGGGAGTAGAATGAAACCTTCCGAAGAAAAAAAACTTCCCTCGGGAGCCCGTGGGCATCAGACCGATGGGAAATGTCCTTCGGGAACCCGGAGGTATCAAACCGAAGATAAAAGCTCTATCGGGAGCCCGGAGGCATCAGACCGATGGGAAAGCTTTTGGATAAGGCATTGGGCCTTTATAATCAGGGTTTCAAGCTTTGGGCCCATATGTAACAATCAAGCCCAAAACTTTATTTTTCGACCCAACGGATCCGGCCCAAGGCTTACACAGACGTTTCGTTTGCAACTCAATTTTGAATTTCGAAATCTTTGTCCAAATAGCTGGCAAAGCTTACGCGGGAAGGAGCATTTATTACGCTGCAGTAAATACTACGAATGTGCCCCATCCGTCAGATCGTTTCCATCTGAACCGTTGAAACGCTTAGACAAGATAAAAAAGATCAACTTAAGTGTATCGTCGTTTTTACCAGAGGCAGCTATCACGAAAGAAAGGACGTTTGAGAGAGAAAAATTCCATTCCCAGCCCAGATTCTATCATTCCTGCTCTGCTGCCTTTCGATCGATATTCAACAAATCCTTCTTATTAAGATCAAGTAAGTTCTTTACCTTCTTTTCTTCAATACCCCATAATGGCTAGAAGTACCCAAGATACGAGGGCTCAAGCTTCGTCTTCCCGGGTTGAAGACGAAGTTACTGTTGCCGAAACGGGGATCCCAGAGGGTCAACCATGGAAACCCGTGGTAGTCACCCGGATGAGGGATTTAGAGGAGTACAATAGGAATAAGTATTTTAATATCCAGTATAGAATAGCCAACATCCCTTTTTCAATCCGGAACCAATACTTTGATTTAGTCCAAACAGAATTTTATATCACCGATACATACGAAATCAAAAGGCCTGGGGCTGGGGAGAGGATGTACTACCAACTTGAGGATGGATGGATCCCGATCCATAGGCAGACGCTGATATATGGGGTCCGATTCCCTCTTCGCCCCTTCGTATTGGAGTTACTGCATACGACGGGGCTCAGCCTGAATCAACTATCCCCCAATTCTTTCATCCATATAAACAGTTTTATTGCCTTCTGTTCTTCTGAGTCGACCCTCCCGGCCATAGATTTCTTTTTTCAATTCTTTTCTATTACTAATAATAAGGAAAAGGGGTTTTACACGGTAATAAAGACCCCGGGAAGGGATACCCTAATGGAGACCCCCTCAAGTAACAAAGGGTGGCACGGGGATTGGTTTTTCATCAAGGGACCGGACACTGAGATGGTCGGACCTTGGTCAGACCCGAACAAAGACCAGCTGAATTCGAAGAGAATCTCTCGGGCAAGGTTAGAAGAGTTCGAGGTCTTATATTCCAAGAGACCATCTGTGAAGTGGGACCGAAATCTCCTTAACGACCAATACTGGTTGTATTCTTTTGGCCGTAAGTCTTTTTCTGTGCTTGCTCCTTCGTTCAGAGACCCTTTTGATATGCTTACCCTGTTTTTCTGATTGTATTGTAGTGGCTGATCAAGGAAAACATCCTAACAATGAAGCCATCCTGGAGGCGGCTGGGGCCCCGAGGACCAAGATGAGTGTCGCCGATAAACTAAAGGCGAGCCGAAGCTTGAGGGCTGCAAAGCCCAAGGACTCCACCCAGGCCGCTGCCAATCCTAAGATGGCCACGAGATCTTCTCAGGTGGATGATATTATCAAGCCTACCAAGGGAGAGAAGTCTGCTGCCGAAGACTCGGGGGCTGGGAAACCGAAAATAAAGAGGAGAAGGCTGATTCTGACATCAGTACTGGAGGCAAGAACCAAGCAAGCTTCCGCTCCTCAAGGGAGCTCATCTACTCCTCCCGCCGAGCAAAGTGTCATCAGGCAGTCAGAGGAATGCCTTACTCCCCCCTCTCAGAATAAAGGGAAAAGACCCGATGAAGGTCAAGAGCCCCCGAACACTCAAGTTGGTCCGATGGACCCCCCAATGCCGACTGGGGGTTCGAGACCCGAGGAGGGGATTAATATGCACGCCTTGGGTTCCTGGATGATCCCGTTTGCCGAAGATGGTACCGAGGGGGCCGACCTGAAGACGCTTATGGAGATGCTGTTCTCCTGCCATGCAAAGGTAAGGATCTGCTTGCAAAATTTTCTTATTTGAATTGGTTAACTTTCTGACTCATTCATCGTTCAACCGTTTCTTTTCAGGGAAATGCAATTCTCCTGAGGGTCTCCGATGAGCAGAATGTTCTGGAGAGAAGAGCCAAGAAAAGCAGCAAAGGGCATGCTGAGGCTCTGAAGAAACACCAGAAGACCAAAGACCAGCTGAAGATCATGCATGACTCCTTCCAGATCATGAAAAAGGAGTATGAATCGGCTCGAGAGGCTCGTTTGGAGAAAGACAAGGAGATCGATTTCCTGAAGGCCCGGGTGATCGATCTGGAGAAGGCAAATGCCCATGCAATGGATTTGGTGCAGGCCAAAGAGCTCAAGAAAATCCAGCTTGGGAATAAAAAGAACGAGCTCGAAGGCCAAATCCAAAGTCAGAAGATTCTCTTGACCCAATCGGAAAACATCATCCAACTTCAAACTGATCAGATGAAGAATCTTAAAGACAACGTTGAACTGATCATCGAAGGTTGGGGTGCCAAAGAAGCCGATTGGCTGAAAGGACCGATTGCCTCTGCTTCCCCGAGCGTTTTAATACCCGAACTCAAACAGAAGGTGATAGATGAGTACAAAGCCTCGGATGTTTTCCAGGCTGACATCTTGGCCTCTGTTGTGAATGAATTCAGCGAGGAGTTTGAATATGCTCGGGAGCTTGCTAAGGAGAAGGGTCATGATCCCGATCAGCTGGGAATTATGTTTCCCGAGGATTGAAATGTATAGATTTTTGTTTGTTTTTTTATTTTACATTTTGTAACCCTTCGGCCAATTAATCAATACAAATTATCTTTTCTCATGAGTTTTATTCTATCATCTGTATGTACAATTGTTTACTTATACTGCTTCGCCCACCACTAGCCTGATCGGATATAAATCCAATAAGGCTAGGAGATGAATTTTAAAGTGTGTATCAAAACAGTAATACAAGAACCAGATGATAAAAAACATTCTCATTAATATCGAAAAGATAACAAGTTATCGGCTAAAAATATAGCCTCAAAATTTCACCAAATACAAAAGTCTATCGGTTTCAATGATAACCTCAAAATTTGACTAAGTATAAAAGTCTATCGGTTTCAATGATAACCTCAAAATTTGACTAAGTACAAAGTGTGAACTACTGATAATACCTACGAAGCCGAAAAGCATGCCAAGTATTTGGAATATTTTTTCCATCCATGCCCTGAAGCTTGTAAGTTCCAGCCCTCAACACTTCGATTACTAAGTATGGACCTTCCCATGTTGGCATCAGTTTGCCAGTTTCCCGAGGTGTGGACGCCTCGGCTTGTCGAAGGACCAAATCGCCCACATTGAATGACTTGTTTTTGACATTTTTGTTGAAGTGCCGAGCAGTTCGTTGTTGATAAGCAGCCAATCTGAGGACCACTGAATCACGTTCCTCTTCTAATAAGTCGAGGTTTAACCGAAGTCCTTCGCTATTGAGTACTTCATCGAAGTTTAAGACCCTTGGTGAAGGTACCCCGATCTCAATAGGTATCAAGGCTTCGGAACCATAGGCCATCTTAAAGGGCGTCTCCCCAGTAGTAGTCCGAGGAGTTGTTCGGTAGGACCAAAGAACATGCAAAAGCTCCTCGGGCCAGGCACCCTTCGCATCTTCCAATCTTCTTTTTATGCCATGAAGAAGTGCCCTGTTAGTAACTTCTACTTGTCCATTGGCCTGTGGATGGGCTACCGAAGTCCGACGATGCTGAATGTTAAGCTTCGTTAAGAACCCTTCGAACGTTTTGCCGACAAACTGAAGCCCGTTGTCGGAAACCAGAATCATCGGGATGCCGAATCGGTAGACTACTTGTTCTTTAAAGAATTGGAGACATGTATGCTCGGTGATCTTGGCAAGTGGTTTGGCTTCTACCCACTTGGTGAAATAATCGATGGCGACGATGACAAATTTCACTTGTCCCTTACCCTGTGGAAGAGCACCCAGTATGTCTATTCCCCATACAGAAAAGGGTATCGGAGAAAGTATCGGGGATAATTCTTCGGGAGGTTGGTGTGGGACGGATGCAAATATTTGGCACTTATGACATTTTTTGACGAAGTCTTTGGCATCTTCAAGCATGGTCGACCAAAAATATCCTTGTCGCAAAATTTTATAGGCAAGTGCTTTTGCTCCCACATGATCCCCGCAGATTCCTTCGTGAACTTCCCGAAGTGCGTAATCGGATTCCCCGGGGTCGAGACATTGGAGCAATGGGGAAGAATAGGATCTTCGGTACAGATGGTCATTGTGGATACAGTACTTGGTGGATTTGTACTTTATTCTTCGAGCCATGGATTTATCTTCGGGCAATTCCCCATTCAAAAGGAATTTAAAGATAGGGGTCATCCACGAATCCGCCTGTTCAATATCCAACACTGTTTGAACCAGGGTGCTCGGATGTTGAGTATACTGCCCCATCTAATTCCCCTTGATCGGTGGTTATCAATTTGGAAAGAGCATCGGCCATGGTATTTTCGGATTTGACCACGCCTAATATCTGATATCTCGGGAAAAATGTTAATAAAGACCGAACCAGATGGAGATAGGCCTGCAAATGAACTTCCCTTGCTTCGTATTCCCCCAACACTTGTTTCACAACCAGTTGGGAGTCGCTGTATATTGTCAAGCTCTTTATTTCCAGACTTCGGGCCAATTTCAATCCTACCACCAATGCTTCGTATTCAGCTATGTTGTTAGTGGCTATAAATCCAAACCGGATAGATTGCTGCACTTTGAAGCCTTCCGGAGAAGTGAGGATTACCCCAGCACCGCTTCTCGCCCCGGCACAGGATCCATCGACATACAAAGTCCATGCAGTCTCCTCGGGGTTTATTGTCACTTCCTCGTTCTCGGGTTCTACTTCTTTGGCATCTTCGGGGAATGAACATTTGATGATGAAATCAATGAGGGCCTGAGCTTTTATAGCCGTCCGAGGACGAAATTCGATGTTAAATTGACTTAGCTCAATGGCCCATGCTGCCAACCTTCCCGAAGACTCTGGTCTGTAAAGAACTTTCCGTAACGGTTGGTCCATGAGGACGATGATAGTCCGCCCCTGGAAGTAATGTCTCAATTTTCGACTGGAGATAATCAGTGCGTAAGCCAACTTCTCTAAATTTGGGTATCTGGTTTCAGCGTCCCGAAGAGCATGGCTTACGTAGTATGGCTTTTGTCCTTGTGAATCTTCCCTGATTAAAGCTGACCCGACTGCCAAGGATGTGGCAGACAAGTATATTTGTAGATCCTCCTCGGGCAGTGCCTTGCTTAATATCGGAGGGGAAGAGATATATCTTTTAATTTGCTCAAAATCCCCTTGGCAGTCTTCAGTCCATTGTAACGTTTTCTGATTTTGGGCTCCCTTCAAAGTCCCGAAGAATGGAAGACATTTCTCTGCTAGTCGTGCCACAAATCGCCGAAGAGCTGCCAGCCTCCCGGTCAGCCGTTGAATTTCTTTAAAGTTCTTCGGAGGTTGCATTTCAAGAATAACCGATATCTTTTCGGGATTTGCCTCAATCCCACTTCGGCTGGCCATATATCCCAAGAATTTGCCTGACCCGAGGCCAAATGTGCATTTAGTTGGGTTGAGTCTCATGTTGTGTGTTCTGACATTCTCAAAGCATTCTTTCAAGTCGGATAAATGATCATCCTCCTTCATGCTTCGAACGATCATGTTGTCCACATAGACTTCCATGTTCCTCCCAATCTGGCTGCTGAACACTTTGTTCATCATTCTCTGATAAGTAGCCCCCGCGTTGATTAACCCGAAGGACATGACTTTGTAAGCATAGATGGCTCGGTGGGTGATGAAAGCCGTTTTCGGTACATCGCTTTCAAGCATGGCGATTTGGTTATACCCTGAGAAGGCATCCAAGAAGCTCATTATGGTATGTCCTGAGGTGGAGTCGATCAATTGGTCTATGCTCGGGAGAGGATAATAGTCTTTCGGACATGCTTTGTTGAGATCCGTGTAATCCACGCACATCCTCCACTTCCCATTGTGTTTTTTGACCAACACCACGTTGGCGAGTCATTCAGGATAATTGATTTCGAAGATGAAGTCAGCAGCCAGAAGTTTATCAATTTCATCATCAATTACCTGTTGCCTCTCGGGAGCTATGTTCCTCCGTTTTTTCTTTACGGGTCTGGAGTTCGGGTTGACGCTCAACTGGTGTACGACCACAGTTTTATCAATGCCTGGCACATCAGCTGGGACCCATGCAAAGATGTCAGAATATTCCCGAAGAAGGATGACCAACCGAGTTTTGGTTTCATCTTGAAGGTTTGTGCCAATCTGTACAATTTTCTGATCATCATCTGGAAATAATGACACTTCAACCGTATCTTCGGCCGGTGTTGCTAGTGGTTCAGTACATCCCTCAGTGAAAGGTTCCAGCTCGATCTTCATGGTGGCTTTCTGTCTGCTATCACTGGTAGAGGATGTCTGGATGGTCTGTAAATAACATCTTTGAGAAAGATCCCGATCACCAACAGATTCCCCGATCCCATTTTTGGTTGGAAATTTCATTTTTAAATGCGGGATGGAGGTAATCGCTTTCAATGCCGATAGAGTTGTTCTTCCTAAGATGGCATTGTAATTGCTTTCCACTTGAACCATGTAAAAGCGGACCATGATGGAAGCTTGTTTCGGGGCAGTCCCGAAGATCACAAGCAATTCAATCGTCCCTGCTATACGGACTGGGTTATTCCCAAACCCGTATAAGAGGGACTCATTGCAGATCTCCAGCTTCCTTCCCCCCAAGTCCAGCCGATTGTATGCTTGACTGTAGAGTACATCGACCAAACTTCCATTATCAACAAGCATTCTCTTCATATCCATGGTGCCGACCTGAGCCGTAATGACTAATGCATCCTGGTGAGGAGTAACCATCCCCGATGGGTAATCATCATCGGAGAAAGTAATGGGGTCGGTCTTGATGCCCTGCGGTCTACCGGTCACTTGATGGATTTCTCTGCCGAAGGCTTTTCTCTTTCTATTGGACAGAGCGGAGATTGATCCTCCGAAAATGACATCAACCACACCTCTTGCTTTAGTAATGGGTGGTGGTGGCTCGAGGCGATCGAAGGCTGATGATCTGTAGGAATCGGCGACGTAACTGTCCAGGTTGCCATTCCGTACCTGCTTTTATAGGAAGTCTTTGAGATGGTAGCACTCCTCGGTATCATGCCCTTTGGCTTCATGATAAGTGCAATATCTATCTCCTTCCTTTTGTCTTGCAAAAACCCGAATCTTCGGGGGCTTCTCATAGAAGGGTTTGTTTTTTATCGCTTTCACGATATTGCTTTTGCTAGTGTTCAGGGGTGTGTAATCCTTGTCAGCACCCCTCCTATCCCTCGGGGGATTGTTCTTTTGTTGTCGATCCTTGTTGGAATCTCTTCGATTATTCCCCTTCTTTCCATTACCGTTGGATTTCTTTTCGGCATTAACGCCTCCGGGGTCTCTCTGGTGAAAGTCACCGGTATGTTTCGATGACCCCCGAAGATTGGCGAGAGCCTCTTCCAACTCTACGAACTTGTCCACCTTCTCATAGGTCTCCGATAAAGTTTCGGGAGCCTTCGAGATAAGCTCCTCAATTAACCTGCTGGATTTATCAACATTTACCATGGTTAAAAATTGGATTACCTGCTTCGGGTCAATCCCGTTGATTTCTGACACAGCCTCCCTAAATCTTTTGATAAATTGCCGAAGAGTTTCATTCGTCCTTTGTTTTACTTGTAGGAGGGATGTCATCATTCGAGCTCTCCTCTTGTTGCTTCCGAAGCGGTTGTGGAATTGTTCCTGCAGCTCCTCCCATGATTTAATGGATCCGGATGGAAGGGAGATGACCCATTCTCTGACAGTTTTCTTCAGAGTGGATAAGAACAAATGGCACATTGCCACTGCATCGTGACCATGAAAGTGCATGGCTTGCTCGAAGGAATATGTGTGATCATGCGGGTCTCCTGTTCCGTCGTACATATCCAAGGTAGGGACCTTGCGGCTTTGATCGATCTTGGCTTCTTCCAGATCTTTCGAGAATGGAGAGAATCGAGCTTTCTTGGACCCATAGTACTTATCCAAAGCCTTATTGGGGGAAGATTCTCCAGTGTGGTTCCCATGACTACGTCGGTCTTCCCGATCCTTTCTTATCGGCGATCTGGCTCGTTTTCTCAAATCTGCTGTCCAGATCGACTTAGAGTGAACTGGTTCTTTCCCGCTTCTTCGGTTTTCTCCCCCTCGGAGTTCCGTGTGATTATCATCTCGTCTAGTATGACGATCTGAGCGGGAGGCTGAGCCTCTCTAGCTCAAAAGATCATTGCCTGCCTCGGTTAATTCCTCATACTGTCTGTCGAGCTCTTTCTGCTAGAGGTCCAGAGCCTTCTTTCTGTCGAGGATTATCTGGAGGCGACGGTCTTTATCTGCCGCTGTCTCGTGGTGAGACCGGGAGAGAGGTGGTCGTCGCGGATGACTCTGCGACTGTGAAGTTTCCATGTTAATGATAGTTGATGGAAGTTTTACTGCCCCTCCTTCTAGCGCCAATGTTGACGCCTGATTCTGTTGGGCAGTCCTGCTGGCCGTCCGGTAAGAATACCTGCACAAAAGTCCAAACGGCTTGGGCTGTTTGTGGACTCCTCCAGTGTGAGTGTTAGTGAAGGTATCGGAAAAGTCAACAATGGAGGTTCGAGTATCTAGTATTGCAAAATAATGCGTTACCCTTCTCTCCATTATCAACTGAATATTTATACTGCATACCTGAATAACGGTTACCTGTGTAACGGTTTTGTCCATTACACTAGGTAGTTATGATGTATATCTGGTTCATCTTTCACCCACGTGCTGTAAGCCCAATAGGAAAGGTACCAGGCTGACGGTCTATTGGGCCTAGCTCAATGTGAATTTCCGGATCAGGCTTGGTTAAATATACATCCTAACAGAAATAAACAGTGATCTATTTAGGGTTAATTAAATTTCAATGGTTCCACTAAACAAACTTGGGACTCCAGGCTTTGAAATAACATGAATATAGATCTAAATCAACTGAGGAATTATGAGTGAATCAGAATAAAGTTCATATTCTTTCTTTTTGATGTGCAAATGGTTAATGATATGATTGGTTTCAATTTATAAAATTTTATTAGAGCTATAAATTTTTTAATGGAATAGTATAAGATCAATGAAGATGAATACTAAGTACGAACTCTGAAATAACTTTATTACAACATATCTGTAAGATTCATGAAAGTGCAATATTCAAACGTTAGACACCATCAACTACATCAACAATAGCTTCATTCTAACGTCGGAAGGAGCAACGATGATGAGCTAGCCTGGTCACTTTTCCCATAAGCTCCTATTTATTGACACATGTACAAGAATATCAAGATAATTGTCGCTAATAGCTACTACCCTAGACATAATTTTTAAAAGATAAACTGCAGTACTTATCCTTTCAGTCCAAGTATTGAGTGCTGCAACGAGTTCGTTGCCAATGTCTATTAATACAGATCTTCTCTTCAATGTCATAATGAATAATTTTATTATTGTGAGGTCCATAACAGCCACCCGTGAAGGATTTGAGAGGATTTCACCAAAATTATCAGGGTTGTTTGCACTTGATGAAGCTATTGTAGCAAATCTCTTTGCTAGCAAATTTAGTTTGGACTTGTGGTGGTGGTGTTCAAGTGAAGCTCCTATATATATATTGCTAAAACATGCTATATGATACTCATTTCCATGCGTGCGTCAATGTCACTGTGCATAACAACTCATTGAAATTAAAATGACCAAGTATAAATACACAATAATTAAATACTACATTTAATACTATTAAAAAGTAAAGTATAACATTGAAATTTGTGTTATGTCTCACTTTTTAATGATATAAATAAATATAATATTTAATATAATATTTAATTATTATGCACGTAGATTTGTCCAATTATAATTCCTTAGATCGGTAACTATATGTGCACCGAAAAGTCCCATGGCTCTTAGGCTAGTTGATCTCGTTAAAATATCTGAATTGATATGTTTAAAATGTTATAGCTAGAAGTTTGCATAATTATGATATCACTTATCATTTACTAAGAGTTGTTCAGGAAAGGACTAGCATCAATTAGTTAAACAATGATGTGTCACTATAATTTTTTTTTTATTTTTACCACTAGTTGTGGCATGCTTTAGTGAACCCTAACGTAAAGTGTTCAATTGTATCGATTTTTAGAATCTTGTTAAATAAGTTTATTTGTCACGATTCTGTTATATCAATTTTTAGAATAATTTTTTTATAAATTTATTTGTCACGATTTAATTATATTATTTTTTTAAATTAGGACAAATAAATTTATTTGTAACGGTTTAGTTGTATCAATTTTCGAATCAAAACAAGTATATTGATTTGTGACAATTTAGTTGTATCGGTTTTGGAACTAGAATAAGTAAGATGTTTGTTACAGTAGTAAACCATTTAGATAAAAAAACATATTACTTTTTCTTTACAATTTGGTGACTGACGAAGCCAATTTTTTCTTTATTAGATTTTGCTATCATGTCTATCTTATTATTAATTACAAAAATATATGATTATATATACCAATGGATATTTACTACTTATATTATTTTTAAAAAAGCATATTTGAATATCTTCTTTCCACTGGAGGGTTCATAATGTCACGATCATCATATATCATTTACGAGTTTAGTGTGCCAACTAGATACAACCCCGCGCGTTGCGGCGGGATTATTCGTTTTGTTAAAAAAAAATAAAAAATAAAAAATTATTTAGATTAATCACCAATCAATTTGAGATAATATAAAAATAAAATTATGGGATATAATATTAATTTAGAATTGATGCAATTTTGGGATATAATACCAGTTTAGATTTGTATTTATGATATAATATTAAAAAAAATTTGTCTGATTAAGGAATTTAAAAATTTTAAAAATTATGCATGAAATTTTTTTGTAAATAAAGTTCTAAAGCCCAATGATGGGATAATATTACATATTTTTTTTTCTTGAGAATTATTTTTAAAAAAATTAAAAATTCAAATTATTGGATAATATCATATATTTATGTGTCAGAGTTATTAGCAAAAAATGAGATAATAAAACAATTCAAAAATCAAATTATTGGATAATATCAATTTGAAATTGCGGCAAGTCAATATAGTTTGATTGGTATATGAATACAACATTAGAACAAAAAATTCATACGAATCTATTGTATAATTGTAGTTTTGAGCAATATGTATAGTTTACATGTTATCAGTTAATTCAATATTAACTCTCTTACTTTGTTTCCCATTGTTTGTGCTGAGTTGTAAATCTCCAATTGCAGTTAGTTGAGCAATAACATCTAAACACAAAACATTACAATTACACAGTTAAATAATAAAATTTGTATGAAAAAGATGGCTTCAAAATCATTGTAAAACATACAAACTAAGTAGGAATCATCAATCGCGCTAGCTAGTATTTGATCAAATGGACTGAATTGGAGTCCATATTTATGAATTGAAGCATCATCTGACTCTTGCAATGAAGTGGAATATACGAAATTAATCTTATATGGATGTTTGGTAGCTTTAAAAGAACCACCGTTCTGACTAACAACAAAATTGGTGACAATAAAAACTTTGTTTTCCTTGACCAATGGTTGAAATTTATTTTAAAGTGTTCTTTTGATATTGGCTTGTATTCTGCCATCTTACGAAGGAATAACTTGTAGATGTTAAGTTGTTATAATAAAGGTAAACAATTTGTAGATGTCAAGTTGTTATAGTAAAGGTAAAGTTTATGTATGTATATATATCTTCTTATTCAACAATATCATCTTAATAGTATTTATGTAGTCACCTTTATAGAAGCAAGGCATATTTCAGAGTTTAGTTATTTGTGCCTTAATTTTCCACGTTTCTTTTTACAGGACTGATGTTAGCAACACAATTGTATTTAGTAGTTGCGCCAACTAAATAATCAAACAACAAAAAAGTTGAAGTCAGATTCGTGAAGAGACAAAGGGTCAAAATGAAGTAAAAGTAGAAAGAAAATTTGAAGTCAGATTCATGATGAGGCAAAGAAATAGAATGTAATAGAAATAGAAAAAGAGCAATAACAAAAGAAAAATAAGCTTACCATATAGAAACAAAATATATGAAGAAGAAAACTGTTATGTGGTGTGATTTAGAATAAAATAGGTGGTATATATTTATAGGGTTATTATAAAAATTGTGTAGACCAACCATACATAAAATTGGATTATTATCTATTTGGTATTTCTTTAATTTTGCAATTTTATATGATTTGTGACAAAAAAAAAAAAATTATTTTTTGTGCTATACTTATATATTTTAATGGGATAATATTGAATTTTCAATTTATTGGATAATATTCGATTGTGTTATATTTAATTTGAGATTGCCTAAATTAATGGGATTTTAATTGGATAATATTCAAAACTGAATTAATTTGATAAGATCAAATTGAGATTGCTTAAATTATGCAATATTTTTAGGTGATAGATTTATTTGCAATAATTTAGAATTATTGAATGACAGTCATATTTATGGGTTACATTTTATTTTTTATGATAGTAGTCTGATTTGTTAAGATTAAATTAATAGGATTTGAGGATTTGAGATTACTAAAATTAATGGAATTTTAATTGGATAATATTCTAAACTAAATTAATTTGATAAGATCAAATTGAGATTGCTTAAATTATGCAATTTTTTTGTGGTAGAGTTATTTGCAACAACTTTGGGAGGTAAAAAATAATATTATTATATGTACAAATCCGAATGTATTGGATAAAGTAATTATAGATTTAGTTTCGAATCCTAATGCAATATTTACGGAGAAGTTTTATTTTTGGTTGGGAGAGTTGCCAGAAGTTGGGGATCTAATAATATTATCAGATAATTAATAATATATGTAAAAAAATTAGAAATTGTTGCATGACAATCATAACATGGATTTGATGCAATTTTGTAATCGCAACATATTTATCGGTTATATTACAATTTTATTATGTAATTATGGAATTAATATTATTTTTTTGTGAGATAAAATTAATTTTTAAAAGTTTAATACATAGGCGTGAATTGTATGAGTTAAAATAATTTTATTGTCTGTGAGAATAGTCTGAATGTAAAAATAATTATTTTTATGGTGAGTATGGTCTGATTTTTTAAAGCCGAAAAAATATAGAAATATTCAATTGTGAGATGTAATATGTATATCGAATTAAGATATGTTGAATTATTCTGTGTATGTGAAATAATTAAAAAAATGGGTGTATTAAGGTTTCACTGAAAGTGTAAGTTGCGAGTGACATTTTCAGTAATGTTTCATCATAGAGCAACACGTGGCATAAGTTTAGATTTAACGTGAGATTGAGATAAATGGTATAATATTACGCTGTAATATAATTAATGTTGTTATATAAGTGTAAATAAATGGTATAATGTTACGTTATAATATAATTAAATTAGTAATGATAACATTTTTGCAGTTGAGATTAACAGAGCACTTGAGATTATCAAAACAGTTTAGATATGTACTGATTTTGTTTTTAGGATATAATAATTATGTTTGAACATAATTAAATTTAGATTTGTAGTGATCGTGTAGATTATACAATACATTATAAAAATAATTTTGTTATTATTTGTGTGTGGTATAATATTATAAATGGTATATAATGGTTAGTAAATTGTATTTTTTTACTTGTTTAAGGTATAATGTGTAGTATAATATTATAAAATACGAAAAGCAGGAGTAATGGTTCAGCTCAATTTTGTTATTATTTATTTAATAATAATATGTATGATATAAGTAAAATATAATATTATAAATGGTATATAATATTATAAAATTCCAAAAGCCAGATTTAATGGGTAATTATGGTTAGTAATTTGGGAAGTAAGTTATATGTATGGTATAATTATATAAATATAAAATGTATAATATTAGGAAATTATAAAAAGTGGAGTAAATTCTCAAAATCGTAGTAAGGATTGAGAGTATTAAATACGTAAGACATGTGTTTCATTGTGAGAAAGCCACTTGTCAAGCAACGGTGTTATGTACTGTATTTTAGTATATATAATAGATTTCGAGATCCATTATCAAAATTTAAATGAGAAATTATAATATTTGACCTTTAATTTTTGAGAAAATAACCTTCACTTTTTCAATTCAATTTTCTCGACTCTATTATATTTAACAATTAGAACTTGAAATATATAAAAGAAAGGGACAAATAAATTTATGGACGCTAGTACAAGATAATTTTGATTATAAGACTATGGGACATAAAAAGTTTACAAGTCAACTGAATGATGAAAATATTTCGCCAATAATTTTGGATTGAATACCCAAACAAAATCTTTTCATATTTTTAATTAGTTAGATTATATAACTATAAAAAATATTTTCATAAAAATTTGGGTTGAAGGACCAAAAAAGATTCTTTAAAATAGATATATAGATTTGCGAATTTTTAAAATTCAAAATTAATATGAATTCTGTTAGTGCATTTATATTTTTACCTCTGCTATTGAATTTAATGATGATATGATGACAAAGAGCTTAATGTATATTTGTATGAGAAAAATAAGTAATATCGTAAAATTCTTAAAGAGATAATCATTATACAATGACTTAGGAAAGAAAGATTTATCATTTTGTAAAGTCCTTAAAGAGTCGATCGTTGTACAAAGACTTAGGGATCAAACTTGTCAAGTTGATCCAAATTGTAGAGTGTAGATCTTAAATAATTAAGACTAAGAGCTCAAGTTTGCAAGGCTGAAGACTTAGTTCACTGAGATCACAAAATGAACTAAGCAAGTCTAATGGATTCATCGAGTTGAATATGAAGATATCAAGATTGTAGAGTGACTGAAAGGAACTCCAAGATTACAAAACTTGACTTCAAACAAATGAGTAGAATGCAGAACTACAGAGAAACATAGAGTGAGGACTGAGCTACAAGGAATAATAGAGTGATGCTGAGCCACAAAGAAGAGCAGAGTGAGGAATGACTGCAATAATTGCAGAATGAACTTATTTGAGAATTGACTCTACAATCCTAAATATTTGGTGTTGTAGAGTGCAACTTCTGACATGCTAATAGCCGTTCTAACAAGAAGTTGTCCAACACACCTCCAACATGAATATCCTCGAAATGTGTTGATTGAAAGAATATTGTAGAAATCCAAGCCTACCACAACACATAATGAACTGACACAGTTGACAGATCAGGCGGCTACAACAGTCTACTAGTGTACCAGTCTACATTAGAAGACTTTTAAGATAGATACCAGAGTAATGGTAAATTTCAAGGGACATTTTTCAAGAGAAAAAACTATAAATAAATTTTATCTCTAGACTTCAAAGTTATCGATCGATTAAGCAATAACATGAGATAAAGCTTATAAGTTAAAAAGCTCAAAGAATCCCTATAATCCAAAGGCCATTTTGCACTTTACCACTCTACCCTTGGAAAGAAATCGACTATCAATGCTAAATCATTATGAAGACGAGCTTAAACGCAACTTAGCAGCACCTCAAACTCAACCACAGAGAGATCTAAGAGCCAAGATAGAGTGCTCGTCTGATTCTAAGTGAATCAATCCTCTAGAGGGAGATTATAAAGTCAAGACAGAGTGCTCGTTTAATTATAAGTGAATCAGTTATGTGACGCTCCCAAATTCGGGTTCCTTGAACAACAAATTTGGTGCTTACGATACTACTCTACCATTCAATCCCATCCATTTGTTTTGAATAATAAAGCTTAATTTATATTGATACATAACTATCCCAGGTTTACAGACCTTTAAACATTACAAAATATTCATACCTGACACATTACAAAAATATAATATTTACAATAGTTCTCTAACTATACATTTACTACTTGTTAGCCTTTCGTTTTTCTTTATCTACTTCTGGTCCCTCGGTCTGTTCAGGTTTAGCTGAAATATCATGTTAAAGCAAGGGTGAACATAAAATAGCTCAACAAGTACATAAACAAATAATGACATGATATTTCTGAAATAATGAAAGGGAATAATTTACAATAAAGCTGAATCATTAACATTTCTGTGAATGAACATGAAAATATAACATAAGTCTTTGCATGATTAGCTTGAAACATGAAACTTGCTTGCTGTACGGTCACAAGACCAAGAACTCGTTAAGAACAATACTAATCATAAAGACTGATACTACTCGAGTTCATTTATAAGACTGTATTTCATTTTAGATGTGTACTCTAGGTGATTAGCCTATC
The DNA here is from genome assembly GCA_947179155.2 of Hedera helix. Classification (NCBI taxonomy): domain Eukaryota; kingdom Viridiplantae; phylum Streptophyta; class Magnoliopsida; order Apiales; family Araliaceae; genus Hedera; species Hedera helix. The sequence goes on along the minus strand of OX359269.1, from coordinate 18,471,906 downwards.
GTACCTTTATATTGTGCACAATATAAACATCTAGCGACACAACCACGTCATAAACATATATTCCTTTCTTTACTTTTATTCCCCTTTTTTATCAGGATTGTTCTGTTGCATCATTTAATAGATTCCGCACCACAACAATATGGATTGGAGAGCATAACAATAAATATCTGAATTTAACATGAATTATTTCGTACATATGTCTAGCCAGATTAAGACGGACATCGACCTTTCTCAATAACAGTTCAATAATGAATGAACTTCAAAATGATTCATAAGAATGCATAACATTTAACATTGTTCAAAGAACTACAAATGAGAGTTCAAATAGAACACTTGCATTCGTCATCGTTTACCTTAACTGATAAATTCTTATTCTGTTTATGTCTTACATAACCATAATATTGATTCATGCATTAGTTACATACACATGCATGCTATACCTTGCTATACAAGTTATCATTTACCTTTACATAACCCTTAACACATAACACATTGTTCATTTATATCTTAACATCTACCACATTGATCATTTTTATCAATTTATGGTTTATAACATATATCTTTATCATTTAATATTAAAACATTTTATTTTGGATCAAAATAATTTATTTTTTAAAAAGACTAGGATTGCTCCCCAGCGGAGAACATTGCGCTGGCCGCAAAAAGCTTGCAGTTCCACTGCACCCCGACAACGACTAAAAGCGTTGCCAGCGAACTCCTTGCAGTCCAATTGCGCCCCGGCGCAGTCTTCAGTACAAAAGACCTCGCCCCGGCGTAATGCTGCAGAATTTGAAAAAAAAAGTCTTTCCAATTTTCATGCTATTTTTGGCCCTTTTTCATAAAACTTGATTCTAACACTTGTTTGAGCACATATAACATATATATGACTTGCATGGACCTTAAAAAATATTAAAAATCTTTAAACGACCCTATTTTTCCATAAATTTTATTTTAGGTGTCGGCGAACGTTTTTAAACGTTTAAAATCCACTTTTATCGCCATTAACACCAATTGACTTCCAAATTGACACTAACAAGTATATTTACATGAAACTTAGTTGTTTAACTTCATTTTACCTCCATTTGCATAAAATAGCCAAAAATCACCTTTTTTGTGGAATTTTGCCAACTTTAACAAAATTCACCTTAAACTTATACTTGAATCCTTGTACTCTATACCTCATACACACTAACACATGCTTATTTAGCAACTTTGGATGCTCATATAACTTCTACATGCACCTTCTAAAGTACTTTACAGATTATGATTTGGTTTACATGCAAGTCATAGCCTAATATTCTATCTTTCTATAAACAAGTCTTGCTTTACAACCTTTAAAGAACATATGATGCTATCTAACATGAAATTATACATGCTTCTTACATGATCAACACTTTCAACTAGGTTTTCATCATTTCTATCAACATATAACATATGATCATCCTTAAATTATGGTTTTTAGCTTTGAATACATGCATGAATAGTTCATCACCTTTGCAATACCATACTTGAGCTTAGGGTTTCACCATATATCAACCATATAGCACATAATTCATATAAATCTTACTTTTAACCATGAATACTTGCATGATTACAGTTAAACTTGACTTTAAACACTTAAAAGATGAATTTTAAAGCTATAACTCATTTATACCTTCTTATAGCTCTTCTTCTTATTGCTATGAAGATACTTAGTGCTAGATGATCCACTTTGATGGTTAGCTTTGCCTCTCTTGAACACTTTCTTAGCAATCTTGCTAGCTTACATGCAACCTTAGCTTTCTTTCTTTCTTTACTTCAAACTCTCTCTCACTTAGCAAGAAATGATGAAGAAACAATAGATAACTAGCTTAATACTTGCAAAATGTATACTTACATACTTTGTATCTAATGCTCCAACAACTAACCATCTTTGGTTAGCTTAACTCATGCATGGTTAGGGCTATTTAGGACAATTCCCTTCAATAACTAATGGCATTCAAGTCATTATATACCAAAAGGATACCTAGGCCATTTCATAGCTTGCCAAGGATATCATGGTCTTTTCTCCCAAAATCTAGAGAATTTAATTCCTTTAAATCATAACTTGCTTATTTTTAATCCAATTCAAGTCCTTTTTGCTCCAAATTTATTTCATTATGCTTGAATTTTATTCTTTAATCAAATAAGTCATAATTGGCTTGTCCCAAAACACTTAATACATTCTAAAAATTTAATTTCATTAATTAATAATAATAATTACAATATTGACAAATTTCATGTCATTACAAGTTCTCCAAAGGGAGGTTGAAAAATCGAGACAAAGAGCTCACCTGATTCTAAGTAAATTAGTTCTCCAGAAGGAGGTTGTAAAGTAGAGACAGAGTGCTCATCTAATTCTAAGAGAATTAGTTCTCTAAGTGAGATTATAATTGGTTCAGAGGAACCTGGTCTAAGTGATTTGATCCTATAATAGATGATCTCTGCTTGGTGGAGTAGTTTAGGTTCCGATCCTCTTAAAAATCATTGTATACTTTATTATTTTCCTTAACTACTATATTAATTTTGATAAACTACTATATCAACTGTGATATTATCCGAGACTTGATTTCCACAATTTCATAGTACTAAAGTCAGAACTGAGATCTTCATCCAATCTTTCAGGGAGTTTTAAAAAACACAATATTCCGCTGTACTTAACTAAATCAAATTAATTGATAATTATTGGGTAAATAATTTTATTCTAAGTTTTCAAAAAGGATATATTCAACCCTCCTTTTAGATCTCTTTATGCCATCTAGGAATAACAATTGGTATCAGAGCAACGTTCTCATTGAATAACTTAATTGCTTGAGTTTATTTAAATGGCATACAACAAAATCAGTTTTAAGCTTGGTGGTGGAAACAAGCCACCAATGTGCAACAAAGATAGATTCTCTAATTGGAAAGTGCGTATGCAGGCATACATGGATGCTATAAATGATGAGCTCTTCGATACTGTACTTAATGGTTCATACATTTCTACAAAGCTAGCTCCATCCATTGAAGATTCAAACAAAGTCACTGTCAAAACAAATGTTAGAATGGACATACAGTGAAAAGAAACTAGTGGCTCTTGACAAGAGGGCTCATTACATCTTGTTCATGACTCTAGAAGATGATCTGTTCGAGAATGTGGTCAACTGCAGAACTGTAATGACCAAGATTTTTGAAATATATTATATTGAGATGTATGTAAAAAATTTATTAATAAAATGAATTTTTATTGAGAAGTTATTGTGGTGTGATAAAGTGATGGCTTAAATAGATATATGTGTTGGTTTGCAAAATTATGGCATACATATAATCAAATTATATAAGCGCAACGGAAGCAATAAAAATCAGATTTTAAAAATTTTTGTACAAACCAATAACCCGGATCTTTCTTATGCGACTATTATTAATTGATGAAGGATAAAAGAATTTATACCTTTATAGAACCAAGCTTCCACGGGTACAAGTTCATCTCCCTTTAATCCTTCACGTTCTTCTTCAAATTCACCGATTAGATTCCACGGATCAATGTTAGCTCCCCAAGTGTTGAGCCTCTAGAGGTGATCCACCAAGAGATCTATGAATTAAAGAAGTGGATCTTGGTTTCTCTAAACCATGGGTGGCTAGCCCTAATTCTCTCTCTCTCTCTCTAACTCTTAGATCTAGAGAATTATGGAGTACTCTCCCTCTTCTAATGAAAGAGTGTGTAACCTTGATCTATGATAAGACTCCTCTTATTTATAGATCTAGTCAACCCTCCTAAACTATTTAGGATTAGGGTTTTAATTTAATTCCCAATTTAATTAGGAACTAAATTAATTAATTACAATTCCTAAACCATTTAGGAACTTAATTATTTAATAATGAGAGTACTTCTTATTAATTAATTAATTACTAAACCATTTAGTAACTTAATTAATTATTATAATTATAATTCCTAAACTATTTAGGAACTTAATTATTTAATAATAATATTACTACTTATTAATTAATTCCTAAACCATTTAGGAACTAAATAATAATACTAGTAATAATAATAATAGTAATAATAATAATAATAATAAGACTCCTCTTATTAATTTATAATTAGTATTTCTAAAATACTAAATTATAAATATTAAGCTATTTAATTTATTCTATCACCATAGTATAAATTAAATATACTTAATTTATTATTACAATTATGCCATCCACTTCTAAAATAAATATTACTCTTTTGCGGTGTGACCTTTTAGGTTCTCCATATTAAACCGGTTGTATAATAAATATATTAGAACAATTTTAATTCATTTATTACGAATTAACTCTTTAATTCAGAATAAATAATTATTCCACAATAAGGGTAAGCCCCCCTTAGCGATTAGTCGACTTTCCAGATAATATAGATTTCAACATTTAATCGTAAAAGAACCTTTCAGCAAATAGTTACCGTACAATTCAATCCTTCTACCATACAATGTCCCAATCAAATCTAAGACACGGAATTTCTGTCAAGTCTTATTTATTTGATTATATGCATTTCAATTCACAAATGCACAACTCTAGTTAATGTAAATTAGAAACTCCTTTCTAATTCCATTCAACCCTGGCCAGGGATTTCTGAGTTGTCACTTATTGAATCGCATAGGACATTCTCTCCCTTTACTGGAAGTGGTAGATCATTTGTTGACCATTCATCTATCTCCATGTGTACCTTATTATACCCAAGCACATCCTTTGATATACCAATAGGTCTTAAGGAATATGTCAAAGTATAACTTAGTACACACAAGATACTAAGATGATCTCAAGTCTAAGGATCACTTGTACGACTATCACATAAGGAACTCCTATTGACAGACGAGTAAAACTCCATTAGGTGTTCCTTGAGCGAGTCACGTTCAGTGAACTTATTCTCTAATAAGCACCTACATTCTTGCTTTAGTGTCTCTACACAAATGATTATGAGATCAATCATCCTCTTCATAAGAGCAAGCATAGTATGTACCAATCTATCCGGATCTACTAATCCCCTTTTTAGTGATCCAACGATTAGGAACAATGTTAGTTTTGAGCTATCTTGAATTTAGATCTCATTAGCATGATCCTCATCATGGTTCTAAAAGCATTGCTCGAAAACTATGGGTTTATCCATTTTGTTAGTTCCCAGAGGCACACAAGTGATCTAGAAGGGGGGGGGGGGTTGAATAGATCTCTAGAAACTTTTTAACTTTAAGAGTTCATTACCAAATAATTATTTGATCAAGATATGTTTGCACAGCGGAATATTAGTTTGAAAAACACCACTTAAAGATTTGTAAAACTTCTCTGTTGAGTTTAAGCTTATATTGAAGAAGGTCATTTGTTAAGTAAACTAATTCACAGTCATGTGTAGATATATATATATAAGACAGAATGTGAAAGACTGAAAGTAAAATGACACCAGAGAGTTTTAAGTGGTTCGGAGACTGAATAACTCCTACTCCACTCTTCTACATGACAGTAGGAAATCCACTAAGGTTTAGTCCTCCGGACTAGGACACTCTCGCCCTCATCAAAGCTAGCAGCTTTGGTTCCTTTAGTAACATTAAGACTAGGACACTTTTGCCCTCATCAAAGCTAGCAGCTTTGGACTGTAGACTAAGTCCAGCAGACTTAGAATCTCTTGTACCCTTCGGTACTCAACAAGTCCAGCAGACTTGATTTCTTTTTAGCCACTTGGGCAAGGATCCTTTGACCCTCTTTTGTGTGTTGGATGCTTGTTGGGTTGTGCTGCTAAGATGAACTTTGATCTTCTTTATCTTCTGGTACTTAGTAGCTGCTTATGATCCATCATTGAATGCTGCTGATGTTTGTCGTTGATATTCTCCTTCTTTCTGATATTCAGCAACTACTCAAGATCACCAAATGTGCTGCTAGGCTTTTGCACTTCAGCTCCTTTGGTACTTGATAACTCCTCGAGATGAACTCCTGAGATGACTGTGATGCTTCTTCTTTTTGGTACTCAGTTGTTCCTTCTTATCATAGACAGTTTATTGCTTCTCGAGATGGGCTTCTGAGATGACTGTAATGCTCCTTCCTTTTGGTACTTAGTTGCTACCATGTATGTATCAAGTTGGCGTTTAAGCTTCTCTCTTCCATGTGCCTAGCAGCTCTGAACACTTCTCTTGTAATAGAGTTGTTCATCTCTATATATTCAGTGTTAGTGTTCTGATGGATCGTAGAGTCCTTCAACATATTCATTCTGTTTCACTCTACGATCGGTTGTTGTCTTATATCATCTCTCTTGTATATTTTTCAATTGCAACAACCCTTTTTATTTTTGTTTGTTATGTATGCCTTTATATCTCTGAGCATATGTTTCCGTTGAGATAAATCCCGTTGGTTTCTTTTGGCTTTGTGCAGATCTGAAATATCTTCGATGTTTGACTTTCTTGCCACTTGTGTCAGTGCTTTTCCCTTTTCTGACATGTTCTGATATATTGACCTGTAGCTCAGCTTTCTCTGAATATATAGTCGTTGCACTCCCACAGTTGTTCAGTAAGGATTATTATTTCCTTTGTTAATTAATCTTCTGATTCATCAATAAATATCTTCCTTGACTTTTAGAACCAACTGTTCTGATGCATTCAGAGATGTCCCATTGGTCTGACTTTATTCACCATTTTCCTGAGCAGTGGGTCCTGACTTATAGTCGGTTGGGCACAATATCTACTGCGACTCTGACATGCATCTGTATCTCAACAGCACTTAATCTTTCTTTAATCTGGGCGAGGAGTATTCCCTTTTCTCTTGCACCATATAGCCGTTCTGTTAGTCTACTTGCCTTGACCTGCTTAATGAATTCGTTGAGTGATAGACTGTCTACTTTGTTTCTGCGAATTCAGCTTCATGAATGTTACTTGAGGTATGTCAAGTGAAACGTTGAGTTAGAACGATCTTTTCTCTAACTCTGCGACCTTGTTGCTCTGGTCAGATCGTAGAGTTTGTGCTTGCAATGCTTTGCTTTGATTTCGTTCTACGATCTTGTAGGTTTGATCAAATCGTAGAGTTAGTTAACTGTAGTGCTTCTTAGTGGAATCGTTGAGTTGCAGTCGGTGTTGCTTCATCCTTTAATTCTACTCAACGATTGTTCCATGTGTATAGCAATCTTCTGTATTGCCTTGTCATTTTGTTCCACTCTACGATCTCTTCTATCTGCATACCTTCCAATCCTTGTAAGCTTGCTCAACAATCTTACTCTACGATTTTACCAAAGAGTGTGTATCGTATAGTACATTTCTTCTCTGGTTCAGCGTTATCTGCAGGCTAGCTTGGCTGTCTGTTCGACGATCGTAGAGTTCAGCTCTACGATTTGTACTTTAAAAAGTTCTTTAACTTTACTCGTATATCCTGTAGACTTCTTGCATATCTGTCTCTCTTTGATGATCGTAGAGTTATCCTGGTAAGGAGTCGTAGAGTTAACTCTACGATTTATACAAAATCGTTGAGTCTTCTTTGAAAGAAATCGCAGTGTCCGTTCTACGATCGTATAGACTGATCAATCTAACAGATTTGATCTTTTCTTACTAAGTCCTTTCTTACATTATTACATCATTACATATTGAAAGGACTTTTACAGACTTTGACATACACAAATACATCAATGATTCATTCTTATGCTACCCTGCTAATATCATACGTCTTTTATGCAGAGTGACTTCTATTGAAAGATCAACCTAACATTTCTGATCTTTAAAATCTAAGTCCTTTGTACACGTATATCTAAAAAAGGACTTTACAACTTTTTAATCCGATAACTTTCATTCTCTTTAATAAGCAGCAGATAGTTTATAACAAGATCATATTTGTGCTATACAAGTGTGTGCACATCACAGTATTTGAGATAGATAATATATATCATACACCCATAACAATGTAAGCACATAATTAGATTAACATATAATCACTTTGTCAAATAACCTTTTAAACACTTTTAGACAAGCTGTGCACATAAAAACAAGTAGAACATCTACGCACTTTTTCAGATTCACATTGTATATCAATCATGACAATCAATCATGTAAGCACATAAACACTTATAATCAATCATGTAAGCACATAAACACTTTCAGAGTATCTAATCACATAATCAATTAAGCACATAAGCACATTAACACATATAGAGTATCTAAGCACATAATCAATTAAGCACATGAGCACATTAACACATATGCACTTTGTCAGATACATATTGACAATTAACCAAATAAGCACATTATAAAATCACTTTGTCAAATAACCACATAAGCACATTTAGCCCAGTCCTTTTTGCACAACAATCATCATCATCAAATCAAGCAACATTCAACACATTTGATTAATTCAAGTAATTAATCATGAATAAAGAAATGCCTTGATACTTTTATTAATAAATGAACAAAATTACAAAATATATGCTTATCAAATCAAATGTGATTGGCTTGAGGGCATATTACTTTCAATATGTGTATATATGTTCTATAAAAGAGATGAAATATGTAATAATCATGAAGCTAATTAATTTAGTAAGGACTAATTATGGAATAAATAGGAAAGCTAAGAGGATTTAATTAAATCAAGCAATTATAACTGGAATCAATTACTACCTAAGTTATTAATAAGATTTGTTATAAGCCTTGTTTGGCAAATGATAAAGTCCCACCAACTAATTAAGCTAGGCCAACATGCTTGAATACTTGCAAGTATTGTGTGGAATTTTACAGAGACCCAATCTATTAACCAATTAAATTATGTGTCAAGCCCAATGCAAGTTGTGTAGCAAGCCCAAAACCTAACCCAAACCAAGTCCAAGTGTTGGGAGATTATGTAAACAATGACCTAGGCATGTGATGCAATAAAAAGGAGCAAGAAAAATAAAACAAAAAGGAAAGGAAAGAAGAGTGGCCAACTATATGTTTGTTCGTAATATTCATGAATATACAATCAAATTGCACAATAGCAGCGGAAGCATGGTAAAATCAGAATTTAAAATTTTTCAAATCATTACCAGGATCAACTTTTATATACAATTATTAATTAACAAAAAGGAGATAGAGAATTATACCCTTGTAGATACTAGTTTTCCACAGGTACGCGTTCAACTCTTATTCCTTTGAGTTCTCCTTGAATTTCACCAATTAAATTTCTTTGATCAACGTTAGTCACTAAAGTATTTGACCTCTAGAGGTGATCCACTAAGGAAGAATAATGATTCAAGAAGTGGGTGATGGTAAACCCTAGTTTTCTTTCTTTTTTAATTTCTTAGATCTAGAGAAACTTGTGAGTATTCTCCCAAATACTTATGGAAGTGTATCTATAACCCCAATCCATAATAAGACTCCTCTTATTTATAGATATAGTCAACCCTCCCAACACCTTTAGGAATATGATTTTTAATTAAACTCCTAACCTAATTAGGAACTAATATTAGAGTACTCTTATTAATTAATTACTAAACTATTTAGGAACTAAATAATAATAATAATAACAACAACAACAACAACAACAACAATAATAATAATAATAATAATAATAAGACTCCTCTTATTAATTTATAATTAGTATTTTCAAAATACTAAATAAATATTAAGGTATTTAATTTAATCTACCATCATAGTAGAAATTAAATATACTTAATATTTTATTACGATTATGCTATTTGCTGTAGGGTTTCAATACATAAACGCAGCGGAATTTTAAAATTTTTCCAAAACCCTAAAATAGGATCCATGCGAAAATATATTAATTCAGAGGTTTAGATATATTTTTACTGATTATCCGAGCTTGAATGGAGATGATGAAATTTTAGAACGGCTTCGAATCTTCAACATAATCCAACGGAACTGCGTCTCTACAGTATCCACACGAACACCTCCGCGAATCTTCACACGATCTGCAGCAAAGAGAGTCGTGGTACTAGCCGCCAAGATCTGCATCTGGATTTACTGAGTTTTTCTTTCTAGTCTCTTTCTGAAAGCGGCTAGGATTTAGGTTTTGATTTTCACGTACTTAAAACAGCTGATATATCATGTATATATAGCAGTTAAAAGAATTAATCCAAAAACTAATTAGAAAAATAAAATCCGAATTTATATATATATATATATATTATATTTTAATTAAGTCTTACTTAATTAATATACATATATACAAATTATCCTATTAATTTAAATTCATAATTTAAATACTATCAATCATATTGATATATTTAAATCCTAACAATTTAAATTAATTCCCTTTTAATTACGTTCTAAGTGTGTGACCTTATAGGTTATTATTATATTGGCAATAATTTTAAAATCATATTATAAAATTATAAACAGTGAGCGACATCTAGTAATGCATCACTGTTACCCAAATAATAATAACATCGATGATTCGATGCAACCTTTTCGTGACCAATGTTTCAATGTAATTTAATCCTTTTAACCTTGACATCCTAGATTAAACTTGAGGCATGAAATGTGTCATACTCTTCATAATTTAATCTGAATTTTCTTGATCAATGAGTAGACTATATGAAACAAATCACTATTTGAGCATTGACATGTGATAAGTGGTTTTTATACCTACGAATTGAATACACTTGAGCTTGATAAATTGCTTATCTTTAAGTATTTATGTTAGTTTCTATGTGTTTTTACGTGTTTGTTGTAATTTAGGTTGTAGAGTAAGTTTATGTGTTTTTTGTTCATTTACACGTCTTTTTACCACATTATTATAGGATGTGGTTTTCTATTACTTTTTATGTGTTTTATATTGTTTTGTAGGTATTATAATAAGAGCTTGATAAATAAAGGCTTGGATTGCCCGGTTTGTCTTTTCGACGTGTCGTTTGCATAAAGGCCAGCTTTTGACATTATTCCGACCAGAATCTCTGCTTGTGCAAAACATGAAAGTTGTATAACTTCTTCTCATCTTTCCGAAACACCTTGAATCATCTCAATCGGAGATCGGACGCAAAAACTACACCAAAAATATGAAGAAATTACACAACAGCTACTTCACGCCCAAGTTTGGCCTTCATCCTTTCTGATTCCGCAATTTTGTAAAACATAAAAGTTGTAGGTATACGAATTTTGTTTCCATAACATCTTGAATTACCTAAATCGGAGTTCGTATGAAGAAGTTACGACCAGAATACAAAAGGATCAGAAAACTGAATTTCTGCCATTTCTGACAAACTGCGCAGCTGCGCAGTTTTTGCACTATGGAGAGGCGCAGCTGCGCCGTTTACCAGGCAGACCAAGATTTTGCGCAGCTGCGCCATTTTTGCACTGTGGTGAGGCACAGCTCTGCCGTACGCCAGTCAAGCCGCGAACAGAGTGCTATAAAAGCCACTTTTTGTGCCCTAAAACATAACAATATCAGTTTCTTCCGAGAGGGAGCGACTTGGGCAACTTTGGGAGGCCATTTTGGTGATTCCATGGAGCTCCTACATCAACTTGATTCCATGATTTAGGGAGTTTGTTCATACTTCTTTCTCTTTCACTTCCTTGCCTCTCTATATCATGTATTCATTTGAATGTTGATTTTTGGAACTTATAAAAGTTGTACATGCTTTAATTATATTGAATCTTGTTATACTCATTTGCTATGTATGTGTGGATGTTGTATTACTTGTTTAGTATGAACTAAGCATTGAATCTAAGTGTTGTGATGGAACCCAATAGGTTGTTCTAGTTGATTTACTCTCTCTTTGGTTGGCACCATATGGATTGGTTGTTGTATTTGTGCTTTGTGGTTAATTTATAGGTCGTGCATTTACTTAGTAGCCTATACGGAACTGAGAGAGGGAGTATAGTGTTTGACCCAAGTATGTCACACATGTTCGTGATTCCACATGGCGTTGGGATTATGATTTGTGGAAAGGATAGACATATACCGATCCACCATGTGCACCCTTTGAGAACCTGACCTTCAACCCTTGTTACTCTTAGCTTGGGCGTTCCTTCCTGTTTTTGTTGCCTTGTGTCGGATTTGGGTAGGATGTCGCTACATGACGCTCGAGAGAGGCATGTTAGTGCCATAGAGAGTTCTCGGGTGACCATTCATTGGCTACGGCTGTGTGGATGTGTTTTCATATTTTGCGCCTAACGCATATTTGTCTGACCTAGTTATTAGTGTGGTAATTTGTGCGGAACTGAGAAAGGGAGTACCAGTTTAGACCTAGATACAATGACACGTGTTCGTGATTCCACCTGGCGTTGGGATTATGATTCGTGAGTTAGGATAGAGATATACCAGCTCGCCTCGTGTAGCCAAGAGAGAATCTGTTCTTCAAATCCTTTTTAGTGTTGACTCTCATAGAGATATAGTGAGTTGCCTAGTTAGGGTGTTCCTTCCCATTTCTGTTGCCCTTGGGTCGGATTTGGGTGGATTCGGGTATGGTGCAACGAGAGTTGGCCATATCTATTATAAAGAATTCTCGGTTGACAATTCGTCATGACCGAATGGCCAAAGAGTGAGTTAGGAGACTTGAATGAACTATTGGGGGAAGTTACATACTTAGATTCACCTATATTTAATTGTTCTCAGTAACTAGTATTAGTTTAATTTTATCAGTTTAATTTAAAAAACAATTAATCATTCGTTTAAATAGGATTGAGTTGGTTTTAAGTTTGTGTTTGGCAATTCTTGTTAATAATTCCTCGTGGGATCGATACTCTACTTACTCTTTATTACTTGTTGACCGTGTATACTTGCGCGTTTTGTTCATTCAAACGAACTCGTCGGGGTCGAAACTCATTAAATATAAAAGTATAAAAACAGAACAAAAACAAGTTCCGACCGTCGACCCAATAAGTTTTTGGCGCCGTTGTCGGAAATTAGTTTAATAATTATTGCCATCATTAGCTTTGATCAAATTAGTCTTAATTTAAATATTTCTTTTTATTTTATTTCTTTTTACTTCCTATATTTCTTTTTTTTCAGGTACCATGGATAACTGTGATTATCAATGGCCATACATGAGCATGACTCAGCCAAGGGAAATAGGGATTGAAAGACTCAATGCAATTTCTGCATTGTCAGCACAACTTGAGACACTTTCGAGTAAGTTGGACGTTCTAGGAGCGCGCAATACTCAAAGTGTGGATGTGTTTTGTGATTATTGTGCTGGAAATCATCTGAGTCATCAATGCACCATCAGTTATGGACCGGTATAGTATGGGGGTGATTACCTCAACAACTATGCTTATCCCGACAATTATCATCAGGATTGGGGATATCACCCGGATGATTCATGGAGCTACACTCAACAAGATCAATACGATGCTCCAAGTCATATGTACCTACCGGATTTCTCATGTCCACCTCCACCGCAACATGAAGAAAATTCAAGATTGGAGGAATTGTGGTCCAAGTACATTTCCTCCATTCCCCACGCGTAGGACAACTTCTCATTTATTTAGTTTTCTACTTCTGCTTAGTCCCCGCATAGTATTACATATGTGAGAACCACAACCGGTATCTAATACCCAAGTAGAACTTTGACTTATAGAAATATTTATTTCAATCATGAACAAACCTGAATCTGTAGTAAAAGCTTTTTCAAGCTTCTTCTGCTTAACTACTGCAAGATACTTTTTACAGTTTCTCTTCTAGTGACCTGGCTTATTGCAATGGAAGTAGGTTCCTTTGCTGTCAAGTTCAACTTTCTTGATATCCTTAGCTTTCGCCTTGCCTTTAGCCTTCTTCTTTTTCTTATTTTTAGAAGAACCATTAGGTCTCTTCCTCTTCTTAGAAGAATCATCTACCCACAACACCTGTTCCTTCTTAGATGGTAAGTGACCCTCCGCTATTATCAACATATTACATAACTCAGGTAAACTAACGTCACTTATTCATGTGAAAGTTCATAATAAATTGTGACAAGGTGTCTGGGAGTGACTACAAGATTAAATCTTGGCTCAACTCCCCATCCATGACAAACCCAAGTTGTCTAAGTTTTTCAATCAAATTGATCATCTTGAGGACATGTGTTTCTACAGTAGTATCCTTGGCCATCCGAGATCGGAAGAGATTTTTAGATATCTGATATCTTGCAGTCTTACTTTACTAACAATACAAATCTTTGAGGAGCAGCAAGATAGTAGGTGCATCCATTTTCTCATACTGACGTTAAAGCCCATTATTCATGGATGCAAGCATGATGAATTGAGCCATAAATGCATCATCTTGCCACTTCTTGAGAGTAGAAATCTCTTCTTTAGAGGCTTCTTCTGCAACACTTATAGGGACAGACAAATTTAGGACATAGGAAAGCTTTTTAGCAGTAAGAACTATTCTCAAATTCCTTAACCAGTCCGTATAATTCAGTCCGGTGAATTTGTTAGCATCAAGTATGCTTCGCAATATGAGTGAATTAGACATCTGTAAATTCTGCATGTGAAATAACAACATTTTAGCATACATTCATTTTATTAATTATCAGAATAAAATATGTCTTTATTTAAATTGGTATCTCCAACTATTTTTATCAATCTATATTACCCTCGCTATATAGTTCGACAAATCTAATTAAAGTTTTGCTAGTGAGATAAGGATCTCGTCAACATAAATATAACCTTGTGTGTGCACAACAAACTATATATATTCATTAGGTAGAGAACTCCTTGTAATTACATCAACATGTAACTCCTTTTCATTTTGCCTTTCAAATTATAATAATCAAGTGCGTGCACATCCGAAGTTCATCAAACTATATTACTTTTGCTATATAGTTCAACAAATCTGATTAAATTTTTGCTCGTGAGATAAGGATTCCATCAACATAAATACAGTCTTGTGTGTACACAACAAACTATATTTATTCAACAGATAGACAACTCTTTGTCAATTACATCAATATGTAACTCTTTTTTATTTTTCCTTTTAGATTATAGTAATCAAGTGTGTGCACATCCGAATTAAAATAATCTAAGTTAAGAGAAAAATACCATCCTTGTGTGTGCACATCAAAATAGTATAGTTCAATTTCTTATAAACATCCAATGTAATAAAGTCAACATCTTAAATATTTAATACAAGCCTTGTGCGTGCACAATAAACTCATATTAAATATTTAATACTCTATTGCTTTATCATACTAGATGATTTTCAAATATCTTTAAACGTTACAACTTAAGAGGTTTGTTATTAATTGTCTAATCTTTTTTAGCGCACATACACACACATATATATAAAATACGCGACATATTATTTATCATGCGAAGCATGTTTGATAATATATAATATAGATAACTAGTATGCACATATAAAATACTATATTATACTTGGATTAATTATGGATTTTATTCTTGTTTGGTTCACTTGGTACTTGAGTCATCAAGTGAACCAAGAGGTCAAACCTAGGGTGTAAGAACAAATACATTGAATATAACTATTACATTCAATAAAACGAGCTCCATTACAAATGAGTCTTCAAGCGCTCCTTGATCTTCAGCTCCAAATCTTCAAATAATTCTGTCTAATCATATTACAATCTATTTTCATAAAACAGAAACATTGAACAGCAGTCAAGTAGAAGTACACAGAAGGGAGATAGAATTTAAAATAAAAAAATTTAAAAAGACGAGGTATGCGGACCCCATTTATTAAAACCCAACAATTCATGCATCCAACTAAAATAAATCCAATCACATTTTTGTTGTCAACGCCCCGGCGCTCAGCCCAGTGCTAGATGCTAAAACCTAGCGCCCTGGCATTCAGCTCCAGAACCAGTTTTCTCGAATTTTTTTCAACAAGTGCGAATTGATCTATTTTTCATCCAAAACATGATTTTTTGCAATTGTCTTCAAAACCTGTTATTTTATATAATAAATTATGCCCAATAAATTGTTCTAAACACATACCCATACATATACGAAACCGAAACAATTAGTAATTTGCAAAAGTTTAACTCTTGATGCCACTGTTAGTTTGCAAAAATATGGCATACATACAATCTAATTGTACAAAGCAGCGAAAACAAGCAATAAAACGATTTAAAAAATTTCTACAAACCAACACCAGGATCTTTCTTATGCATTACTATTATTTGAGGAAGGATAAAAGGGTTATACCTTTGTATATACTATTCTTCAATAGGTATGAGTTCACCTCTAATTCCTTTGCGTTCCTATCCAATTCAACCGATTAGAATATATAGATCAACGTCAGCTACTCAAGTCTGTAGCCTCTAAAGATAATCCACCAAGAGTAATATGGATTGAAGAAGTAATTTGGATTCAACAAGATCTTGGATGGTTAGCCCTAATTCTCTCTCTTTTTCTAACTCTTAGATGTAGAGAATTATTATAAGTATTTTCTTAATACTTCAAACGTGTGGTTTTGTAACCTCAATCCATAATAAGACACATCATATTTATAGATATGATCAACCCTCCTAAACTCTTTAGAAATAGAGTTTTAATTTAACTCTTAATCTAATTAGGAACTAAATTAATTTATTATTAAAATTACAATTCCTAAACCCTTCAAAAGTGTATGTTTGTAACCCTAATCCATAATAAGACTCATCTTATTTATAGATATGATCAACCCTCCTAAACTATTTAGGAATATAGTTTTAATTTAACTCCTAATCTAATTAGAAACTAAAGTAATTTATTATTATAATTACAATTCATAAACCATTTAGAAACTTAATTATTTATAATGAGAGTACTTGTTATTAATTGATTCCTAAACTATTTAGGAACTAAATAATAAAAATAATAATAATAATAATAATAATAATAATAATAATAATAATAATAATAATAATAATAATAATAATAATAATAATAATAATAATAATAATAATAAAACTCCTCTTATTAATTTATAATTAGTATTTTCAAAATACATAATTACAAATATTAAGCTATTTAATTTATTATTACTATTATGTCATAACTTCTAAAATAAATATTTTACTTTTGCAGTGTGACATTTTATGTTCAATATTAAACAGGTTGTAGAATAAATACATCAGAACTTTTCTAATACTATTTATAATAATAAATTAAAGACCTTTAATTTATTTATAAATAATTATTTATTTATTCCACAATAAGGGTTAGCCCTCTTAGCAGCTCATGACTTTTTGGATAATATGAATATCAACTTTTGAACACATAGAACGTATTTCGCGAATAGTTATCGTACAATCAAATCATTTTACCACACAATGTCCTAATCAAATATAAAACATGAAATTACTATCAAATCTTATTTAATTTGATTATATTCATTTCAATTCTAAAATGCACAACTCTAAATAATGCAAATTAGAAACTCATTTATAATTTCATTGTGACTTGGCCAAAGACTACTGAGTTGTCAATTCATCGGATCACATAAGACATTCTCTTTCTTTACTAGAAGTGGTAGATCCTTTGTTGATCATTTACATATCTCCATAGACAATTTATTATACCCGAACATGTCATTTGTTATACTCAAATAGTCTTAAGGAATATGACAACGTATAACTCATCATACACAATATACTATGATGATCTCAAGTCCAATGATCACTTGTACTACTATTACATTAAGAACTACTATTGACAGACAAGTAAAACTCTATTAAGTATTCCTTAAGCGAGTCACATTTAGTGAACTTATTCTCTAATAAGCACTTACTTGTTTTAGTGTCTCCATACAAATGATTTATGAGATCAATCATCCTCTTTTAAGAACAAGCATAGTATATACTAATTTATCCAGATTCATTAATCCTTGATTTAGTGACCCCACGATTAGGAACATTTTAGTTTTTGAGCTATCTAAAATTTAGATTTTATTAGCATAATCAATATAATGATTCTAAAAACATTGTTCCAAAACTATGGATTTATCCATTTAATTAATTTAACCAATCAATCATGAATAAAGAAATTCCTTTAAATAAATAATTCTTTTATTAATAATTGAATAAGATTACAAAGTATATATTTATCATATCAACATATGATTGGCTTAAGGACATACTACTTTCATTGTGGTTCTTGAACTTTTTCAAGATCTATTTTACTCTCACTAACTCCTTCAAGGATAAACTCCTTTTTCCAAGAAGGTAGCATGTTTCGCCAAACACCTTTTAATCAGTAGGATTATAGAAGTAATACCTAACTCTCTTTAGGATATCTCGCAAATTTACACCTATCAAATCTTGTCCCAAGCTTATCTTTTCAAACCTTTTGACATAAGCTAGACAACCCCAAATCTTAACATACTTAAGACTTGGTTTCCTCCCTATCCATAACTCATATGGAGTCTTAGAGACGAATTTTTAAGATACTTTATTTGGAAGTTACGTAGTCGTTTCTAAGGCATACCCCCAGAAGGATACAAGAAGATTGATAAAACTCATCATGGATCGCACAATGTCCAGCAATGTACGATTCCTCCTTTTAGATACATCATTCAATTGTAGCATACTAGGAGGCGTCCATTATGAGATAATACCCATATACAAAGTTACATGTGGCATATAGATATCTTCATCCTATACACTATTATGATACTCTTCCTAGAAAGAATAAACAAATTCACATGTTATCATATCCAGATCTAAACCTATAATCCACTTTTAATTTCATATAGATTATCACAATAATTAATCACAGTCAATTAATACATTAACGCACAAAATAATTAATTAGGTCTAAATACTATAATTCATTCGTCAACTTCATATAGATTACCACATTAATTAATACAAATAATTAAATACTTGAACACACAAAATATGATAAACAATTCAATTATAATTATTTTAATTAAAAAGAAAAAAAATTAATTTAAACTACACATTGGGTTTAATTACAATCTCAAATAAAAAAATTAGTTCATAAATAAATAATAAATTATCCATAAATAATTCAACATATCAAAATTATAAAAATAAAAGAGAAAAAAAAGAATCAAATCTGTGTTGATACTCGTCTGTCACTCAGATCACAGTCTCCAATTCCCAAACTATGCCTTCAATTCTTGAATCATTCGCGTTGAATATTTGCTCTTATCTATGTTAATTATATTCTAATAATCTGCTATTCTATGTTAATGTATGATATTGTGCTAAAAACATAAGAGTTATAATGTATTTATAGGAATACAATAATAATCCTAAGCTAATGTGAAAAAGAAATCATATTTGGAATCCAATTAAAGCAATAAATCGCGAATAATCCGTTTTCTAGCATTTTTGTGCTATCCAAACATGGCATTGACTTGGTCAACGCGCGCTCAAACCAACCGCGCGCCTCTGCACTACCGCTTCACCTGAACGACGTCGCACCTCTCAGATTCCTCACATCCGAACATTGCGCAGATCGCTTTGCTTCCCTGCATGCTCCAATCCACAAAACGACGCCGTGTGCTTGCCTCCGGATGTTCAGCTGCTCCACTTGCGCACATTGCGCACCTGACTGCCATTCCTGTTATTTACGAATTTGTCACTTAATGTCATTATTTACCAATTTGCCATCCGGACTTGCTGAATTTACAGGTTTGTCATTCCTTTAATAGTTTCCTACAAAATTATATATAAATTAATTAAAAATAATATAAAAATACTAAAAATAATAATAATGCATAATAATAAATAAAACACTAAAAATACTTAAAAACTCACAAATAACTAAGCCTAAAAATTCATAATAAATAGGTATATAATCTCATTATCAACTACACCTAGGTTAAATGGTGGGAAATGTGTAGACAAAAATAAGGGTAAATAAGATGAGAAGTAACCTTGGTTTAGTTGTTAGTAAAAGTTAACCCTGGACTAGTTAAGTGGTGGGAGAATGACTTAAGTGCTAGCATTTTCATTTCAGTACACTTAGCCATTTGAGAGAAGAGAAAATTTGAGAGCAAAGAAAAGAAAGAGAGAGGAATGAGGATTTATTACATTTTTTTAGAGCAAGCAAGAGTTAGGAAAAATCTATTAGCTAGCATCCATCCTCTAGTAAGAAGGAGAAATCCATTTAAGGTTTAAAAGTGTATTAATCCCTAAAACTCTATTTTAACTTATTTTATTGTTAAATCTATGGTTGTGGTAGGAGTATATTGTGTTTCGATGGTGGTTTTGTGCATAGGTAATAGATCTATAAGTTTTATATGTGGAACTAAAGTTGAGTAAAGCCCTATGTTGATAAATATGTGTTTGATAACATGTGTTTGCAAGAAAAGCTATGAAATTCACATATTTATTTATATTTTGATGAAAACCCTAGTTTTAATCTTGAGTTCTCAAGTAAATAACCTTGTATGGTGGAAAATGTTTAATATCTGTGGGTTTTGTCATAGATCTAAAGTTTTGTTAAAATCGTGTTGCTGGAAAAATGAAATGAAATGAATTTATAATGATTTTTTATTAGAAAACTCTAAGTTCAATTTTGAATTGAACATTGTTTTAAGCTTGGAAATGTATTTCAGAAGTGTAAGGAATTGTGAAATGGGTATATTATGATCCATATAAAGCTAAGAGATAAGAAAATCTGGAAAATTTTGAGTGTTAAAAATCTAGACAGGTGGCACAGGGCGTGCCATCTAAGTGATATATCTGGCGCGATGTTCGTTGGGCCTGTGTTTTGTTTTCTACCACACCGGCGCAGGACACGCCAGTGTAGGTTTAAATCCGGCGTGGGGTGTGCTGGTTTTCGGCGTGGGGTGTGCTGGTTTTTCAAAACTAAAATATTATTTTTGGAGGCCCATTTATGATAATTAGACATTATTAAATGTCCAAAATTGTAATGTATGTATAAAAAGAAAAGTGTAAATTAATATAAATCAATTTGGGTCCAATAGTGACTGTTGGTAGAATGACTTATTAATTAAGTCGTACGAGAGGTAATAAATTAAAAATAAGAGTAAATTAAGAGTCAAACTTTGACTAATGTGTATGGTCGATCTCGCATAACATCGTAGGTCAGACGAAAGAATGCAGAAGTTATCATAATTGGTAGAAATGGTAAAAGGCAAGTTTTTCAGAACTTGTATTATGTGTTAAATTATTATTGTGTGTAAGCTAGTTGTTAGTTATGTGCAAGATTTTCGGTGTTATGTGGATTTCTTATAAGCATGTTTATAATGTGTCTAAGTGCAACGTTGTGATTATAATTGTTATTAACCGGTTGATAATCCAAGATATTTGTGTTAATTCTATTTAATAATTTGATAAAATGCATAGTATGAAATGTATGATACATATATATAGAAAATGTGAAGCATAAGTCATATGATGCATAAAACAAATGCATAAGCATAAAGGATATGTTTCATACATGAAATACAAATCAAATATGAACTGTGAAGCATGTAATATGAAACGTGCTACGTGTTAACTGTTAAACTTGTTGAGCCCATGCCTCACTCTTGCTTAAAACTAATATTTTAGTAAAGTTCGAGAAATCTGGAAGTTCAGGTAAACCCAAGGAATCAGGAAGGCTTATTTGTGATGACCCTAAATCCAGGTTCCATAACCTCGGGTCTGGTTCTCACTATCTCGAATCATAATAATAACTAAATACATAGTCTTCATTAATCTAGCGGAAAATTCATACAGTTCCTTACAAAAAGGTAATAGAATTCCATGGTCTTTAACCTTAATCTTCATCAAATCTATCTTAAGGGATTACACCAGATTTACAAAAGTAATTACATAGAAAGAAATTAATTAACGTGCATTAAACTAATCTAATATTTGACTTTTCCCTTGCATTTGTCCTTTTTGGAGCATTCGGGCTTAGCTGAAAATAAGTCATGATATAACAAGAGTGATCAACTAGCTTGCTCAACAAGTTTAAGAACAGATAATACAAAATATATCATGATTGAATGGGAAATAACATCAAAGGTTTCAACAATAGATAACAATTGTGAAAGAACAAGAATCAATTTTCAATGTAAAAGAAAGATTTGAATCTTCACTGCTGAGTGGTCTTTAAGGACCATCAACTGCTGCTAAAGGTAAGACAGATATAGATCTGCCACTTTAGTAGTTTGATATTCGAGGGGATCAACCTCTTGTACCCTATGAATATGCATAACATTCAGACATGTTGCGCAAAGGTCAGTTTTCCGACAAAATAATCCCTTTATATAAGGTTGTTCGTTCTCGGTCTTACTATAAGAATCCGCACCAACCAATGGTTTGGATAAGCTCTTAAAATATTCAAGTTGATGAATTTATACATGCAGTGTCTAGCCGAAACAATTAGCTTAGACATTCTTAAACAGTTCTTGATTTAATGAACTATAACTCTTGTAAATACACTATGTGCAAATATAATAACAATACGGATGTGGAATAACTTTAAATAATTAAACCACTTAAATCTTTGACGAAATAAATGCAAGTCTAGGAACTTCTCAATAACAATTTGAATAGGTTTAAAGAACTTGCAAAAATAAATATAAGTTAAGGGTCAGAGAACTTGCCTCGCTTGTTGATTACTGCTAACCAATTCAATTTACTATCCTTTAAATAGACCTAACAATTTATCAAGTTGATCATTCAATTAGTATGATATATAGGTTAATATAATAACCTTTGTATATCTTACCTACACTTAATCACATATTTAAATAATTAAGGTATATTAAACACTTATGAAATATTATCATTATTTTATAATATTTTAATCATATAAACCTACATTAATCATCTGATATATTTTAAACTTTTATCTAATATTATTAATCATTTAATAATATTTTATTAACTTTATAATATTATTAATTCTTTAATAATATTTTATTCATTTTCTAATATTATTAATTATTTAATAATACTTTATTCATTTTCTAATATTATTAATCATTTAATAATACTTTATTGACTTTATAATGTTATTAATCCTTTAATAATATTTCATTCATATTATTAATCATTTACTAACATTTTATTAACTTTATAAAATTATTAATCCTTTAATAATATTTATCCTCTTTTACATATTAATTTAACTTTTTATGATGTTTAAATTACTTTTATTGGATCCAAAAATAATAAAATAATTTATCAAACAGTTTTTATCTTTTGACCTGACCCTGTAATGACCACGAATTCCATTAGACATTGTAATTATAATTAATATATAATTAGCAATGAATTTAAACTTTTTGTACTAATGAATTGTGCATTATATAATTAAATAGATGTAGTTGTATATGCATATATTTATTTAAAGAATTAAAGCAAGGTGTATAATTAATTAAAGCAAATTTAATTGGATTATATTTTAAATCCAAATGAGTTGATAAACTAGGTCAAAGATATTAACCTAGTAGCCCATGTAATTAATTTAATTACTAGTCCATGTAATTAATTAAACAAAGCCCAATGCATAGATTGCTTCTCTTACAAAGCCCAATGCTAGATTGTTTCTCTTACACACTAGATCCAAGTTGGCCAACAACTCTAGTCAATCAACTAGTCAATCACCATGTCAATTCATCAAATAGTAAGCTTGATTAGCCTTTAATTTCACCAACATTGGTGAATTAGGAAGCTTAATGATGGTTAGTAGAGTGCTATAAAAGAAGCACTCCACACTTGTTCTATGTTGGCTAATTCATTGTTAGAGAATTCCTAGAGAAAGATAGAGAGCATTTGAGAGAAAACACCTAAGTGTTGAAAGAAAAAGCTAGAGCTTGAGCTTGGCGGATGTCCAACAATCTCATCACATACTTTGGTAGGAGGAGAAGGAGAGCACACAAAACATTAAGGTTTAAAAGTTCTCCAACCATTTCTTATTTCACTTTTATAGCCTATATGCGCTTTAATCGGTTAAAATATATTTTTAACCGATCAAAACTCGTTTGGCTAGTCTAGAAGTATTTAACTATGTAATATATGTATATTTATAACTCTATGTGTTTATAACATGATTTGGTATGTGAAAAATGCATAAAAGATGTAGAAATGTTCATAACACACTTTACCGGTAAAAACCTAGTTGAGCATGTGATGTTTAATGTTGTAGTTTGAAATGTACAAGTTGAAAAATGGATTTTTATGGCTAGAAAGTTACATATATGGGTTTGTAAGAAAACCGAACTTGAATCTTTCAAAAATATGAAAAAACAAAGAAGTTATGGCTTTTACCACAAAACATGTCATTTTAAAACCTTATAATTTTTTAATCTTTCATTGTAAGCAACTTTACGGATATTTCTGTTTGGAATTTGAATTTGTGATCTAAAGAGAAATTGTAGAGGGGGATATTTTGATGAGAATGGACTTAAGAATCACCTCAAAATGTTTTAAAATGAAGAAGTTATGGCTGTCGGAGCATCGGAGGGTCGGGCAGTCCTCAAGTTAGGGTTTCGGAAAATTTGTACCACCGCCGCAGCGGTCAAACATTCTGCTAAAAACCAGTTTTAGCAGTCCGGGTCGGGTCGGGTTGGGTCAGTCCGGGTTGAGTTTTTATTGAAAAATTAAGTTGAACTAAGTGTAAAATGAATGTATTTGTGTATTGAACCAATATATGGACTATATTTGGAAATAATGAGTAGCAAAATATTTAAAATAAAGGTTAAGATAAACCCAATTAAAATGTTAACTATTGATATTGTTTAAAAATTATTACTAAAATATTATTAAATGATTAATAATATTAGTATATGATTAAAAAGATATTAAATGATGAATAACATTGTAATTGTGTAAAATATTATCAAATGAGTAATAATATTAGATGATGATTAAAATATTATTAAAATAATTAATAATATTAATAAGGGAATAAAATATTATTAAATAATTAATAATATTAGATAATAAATAAAATATTATTAAATGATTAATAATATTAGATAATGAAGAAAATATTATTAAATGATTAATAATATTAATAATGTGATAATGTATTATTAAATGGTTAAAGATTAAAAAAAATATTATTAAGGGATTAATAATATTGGAAGGATAATAGAATATTATTAAATGATTAATAATATTATAAGACTAATAGAATATTATTAATTGTCACTAATATTAGATAAGAATGTGAACTATATTAAGTAATTAATATAGGTTTTATATGATTGAAATATTATCAAGTAATGATAACATTTCCTAAGTGTTTAATATACCCTTAATTAATTAATTATGTGGTTAGGTATAACATATATAGATGTTATCATATGAATGCGTATGTGATAATAATTTGAAAATCAACTTGATTAATTGTTAGGTCTATCTAAAGAGAATTTAACTTGAATTGGTTAGCAGTAGACCACACACAAGACAAGTTCTCCAACCATACTCAATTATTGTTGAACAAGTTTCTATACTTGTATTTATTGTCAAAGCTTGAAGTGGTTTAATTATTTAAAATTGTAATATCCCAGATATTTTCAAGATTTTAAATAATATCTTAATTGATTTTATTAAAGATTAAGGTTTAAAACCTAGAACTTGAGAAGTAAGATGTGTAGAAAATGGGTGAACATTTTTTTTTAACATAATTTATTAGTTAGAAATTAAATGTGAGAATATTTTAATGATGCATGTAGATAATTTATTAAGGAAATAAATTCAATTGAGAAGTGAAGATAATTATATTAATACGTATATACCTACAGTGTGATGATTAGCCAAATAAGAGGATGAGTAAGTTAATACTTAATTAAGCTAATAAATTAATTAGTTTAAATATGAAGTAAGAAGGAAAGTCATGTAATATAATTAATTGAGTTAATTATATGAGTCATGAATTAAAATTGTAATTAATAAGTAGAGAAGTTAGAATATTGCCTAGAATGACAATATTAAGAAGTTAATTAATTAAGTAATTAACTTAATTAGTAAGTTGTTATATGTGTTAGCCAATATGAGAATATTGCATGAAGGTGGGTAATTAAATATTAAGCCCAAGTGTTATGTTAATTAATAGTCCAAGAGGTAATTAATATAAGACCAATTAAATAATATTGGCAAGTATTGTATATAATGTGGTGGTAGTCCAATTAAATTAATTACCTAGCCCAAGTTATAAAGATGTGTGAGTTGTGTTGGGTAACCCAAATAATTAAATAAAGGAGCCCAATGCAAAATAAACTAGTAGCCCAAATATTGAGTCCAAATTTAAAAGTCAAATGTTGGTTAATATGTTGGAAAATTTCAAGTATTGATTGAGTGTAGAGAATTAACTAGTGTAGGGTTAATTGAATAACCCTAGTTGGTAGACATGAGAGAGCATTAACCAAACATTGGTTAATTGCTAGAGGAAGGAAGGTAGTGTTGGGAATTAACTATGGAAGAGTTAATTATGTAACCCAATGTGGTAGAATAATTAAAGGTAAGTCTAATTGGATTATATTATAAGTCCAATTGATGTATTAAACTAAGTTAAATAAATTAACCTAGTAGTCCATATAATTAATTAAACCTTGATTCAAGTTATAATTAATCAAGCCTAATACTTGTTTTAATTAAATGTAACATAGGGTATTTAATGTTAGCCCAATGTAATAATTAATTTGAGCCCAAACAAGTAAATTGAATGAGCCCAACTTATTATAATCTAGAGTTCAAGATAGAGCCCAAGAAGAAGTCAAAATTGGTCAATATTGATATATATATACATGTATATATATAGGAGTATATATATATAATTAAAGCATTAAAAATAAATCAAAAATGGGTGATTAAATCCCATTTTTGCTGAGAATTGTAGGGGGCCCACTTGGGGTGACTTGTGTTGCTATGTTGCTTCTAATTTACACTATGACAAGGTTGGCCAACAACCCTAGTCAATCACCTAGTCAATCACAATGTCCATCAAAGCAATAGTAAGCTAGATTAAGCTCTAAATTCACCAACATTGGTGAATTAAGAGAGTTAATAAATGATTAGTAGAGTGCTATAAATAAGCACTCCACACTTGTGCAAGGTTTGTTAGTTCATTTATAAGCATTTCTAGAGAGAAAAAGTGAGAGCATTCCAAGAGAGAAATAGAGAGAACACTTGTGAGTTGAAGGAAAGTGCTAGAGAAGGAGCTTGGTGGATGTTACATAGCTTCATAACATACTTGGGAAGGAGAAGAAGAAGAGCACACAAGTCCATAAGGTTAAAAAGTACTCTAAACCTTCCGAAGTTCATTTTTGTAGTCTATATAAGTTTTAAACGGTTAAAATATAGTTTTAACCGATCAAAAGTTATTTTGATGCTCTAGAAGTCTAGATCTATGTTATATAGGTAGATTTATGATTTAGTATGTTTAAATCAAGTGTCGGTATGTGTGATACGCAAATAAATGAAAGAAAATTCTATATTGTGTTACCGGTAAAACCCTAAGTGGTTCAATCTTAAAATTTCTTGTCAAACGTTTTCAAAAATGCGATCGAACCATGAAATATTGTAAGACAAGAGGTTAGGAAGATAACAACACTAAGTTGGTGTCATTTGGATGAATAGATTTCATTTTATTCAAGTTTGAACCTTTAAAACCAAGGATTTGTGATTTTAGTTTTCACTTTGTCCTTGTGAGCCATTTTTAGTCCAGTTCCGTTCGGAATTTGGATTTATGATCTAAAGAGAAGTTGTAGATCATGAAATTCTAATGAATTTAGACTCAAACATCACCTCAAAATATTTCCGTATGACAAAATTATGGCCAAACTATTGAGAGAGGTTCCAACAGCCAAGTCCCGGCGTCTAGACGCCCAAAATACGCCCAGAATACGCCCATATTCTGCCCATGGCCGTAGATACGCCCCAAAAAGGCCTTGGGCCGGTGTAGATACGCCCATGCTTGGAAAAAAATAAAAATAAATTATTTTATTATTATTTTAACCAATAAATGTATTTTTTAATTATAAATAATGGATTTAATAATTAAAAGAGGATAAATATTATTAAAGATTTAATAATATAATTAAATTAATGAAATATTATTATTAATATAATAATATTAGAAAATTAATAAAATATTATTAAATGAGTAATAATATTAACAAGTGAATAAAATATTATTAAATGGTTAATAATATTAATAAGTGATTAAAATATTATTAAATGGTTAATAATATTTGTAATAGATTAAAATATTATTAAATGGTTAATAATATTTGAATGTAGTTGTATACTTATATATTATCAAAGGTAGATGATATATTGAGGTATTTGGTACATTATTAAATGTCCGAATCGTTAAGTTATGTAAAAGAAGAATGTTTAATTAAATTAAACCAATGTGAATAGTCAATTTGTGACTAAATTTTAGACAACTTATTAAAAATAAGTCGTACGAAGAACGTGTAGTGAAGGTATAAGTTAGATGAGCATACCCGACATGTCCAACTGGGGTTGGGCTAGGGTTTTGTCCGGAACTTAAGGGTTCGTTTGTCGGACATCTTAACAGTTAATAATTTAAAGTTAGAGTCTTATATATAGGCTAAGTAATAGTCATTGCATCTAATGATTATGTCAATTTCCTATATAAATTGTAGGTTGAACGAAAGACGCAAATAAGCATAACTGGTAGAAGCGAACCAGACAAGTTTTTCAGATATTGTTGCTATGTGTATAACTGTTGTGTGTGCACTTGAAGCATGTGAGAATTTGAATTAAATATGTTTTTGGTGAAACCATATGAGGTATGTTGATTCTATATGATAGAAAGCCTGAATTAATTGAATAAGTTGAATTGTATGTTATGTATTTATTTCAATGCATGTTCAGTATGTTGCATGAATAAATGCAAAGCATGAGAAGCATGATGCATTCATATAATGTAATGCATGAAGCATGAGAAGCATGTATAAACATGAACTATGTGTTATGTGCTATCTGTTAGACTTGTTGAGCCGTCGTGCTCACTCTTGCCTAAACCAACATTTTCAGATAGTGCAAATCATTTGAAGTTCTCGAAAAAGATCAAGGAACAGGAAAGTATATTACTTTACTGAAGATCTAAATATTTGTTGTAGATATTAGTCCGAATTGGACACGTAAATGATTGTGTAGTGTAAGACTTTAGTTGGTATGTTATATGAGTGTTAAATACACAAGTTGATTGTAATAAAATGTCGTATCATGTATGATATTAAGACATACTAGGAATGTATAAAGATTTCGATTCTGGAATAGAAAGAGATGTTGTAAAATTGTAAGTAAATGGTTATTTACCAATTATAATATTGTTGTAATTCATGAACAATAAGGAAAATGTTGTACTCGTGTTAAACCGAGTTTGAGGTTCGAGGGACCCGGATTCGAGGTCGTCACAAAAATTATCCCACATCCATATTGTTTATGAAATCGCACATAGTGCATTTGAGCTTAATAATCCTTGATTCATGAACTGTATTAAAGATGTCTTAAGCTAATAGTTCAGCTAGACATTTTATTTATAAATTCAATAACTTGAATACTTGTAAAAGCATATCCAAACCATTGTTGGGTGCGAATTTCTTATGTTAAGTCTGAGAATTGAACAACCCTAAATTAGGGGATTTTATGTCGGAAAACCGACTTTAGCGCCAGTTGACTAAATGCAATGCATATACAGCGGGTTGAATATGTTTATCCCCTTGAAAACCAAAACTACTTAAAGGGTCAGAGGAAACTCTATTATACCCTCGTTAGTTCAGGGTCCTTGGTGACCACTCAGCATTTAAGATTCGAATATTCATGTTCAATGAAATTTGAGTCTTGTTCATTTCACAATTGTTTAATCCATTGTTGAAACCATTGATGTTATTTCCCATTCATTCATGATAGATTAAATCTCTATGATTGTTCTTAACTTGGTGAGCAAACTAGTTGCTCATCCTTGTTATATCATGAACCATTTTTCAGATAAACCTGACTGCTCCAAGAAGGATAAGGGAAAAGGGAAAGCCAGAAATTAAGTTATATTATGTTTGTTAATTAATGTTTAGAATTGTATTTACTGTTGGTAAATCTTTTGTAATTCCTTATGTTAGGAACTGTTTATGTTATGGTTAATAGATCCTAGTATTGTAACCTTTTTGTAAGGAACCCATATGTATTATTTCGCTAAGTTAAATGCAATGTATGTATTTAATTACTAGTAATGTATTGATCAGTGAGAACCAAACCAGAGGCTATGGAACCCGGATTTGGGGTCCTCACAAGTTGGTATCAGAGCTGTAGGTCAGAAACATTAGGATTTACGAAACCTAAGTTATAAGCTTAGTATTAAACTCATATCAAGTGCATTAGGTGATGAATCGGGGAGATTCATCATATTGTGTATTTTTGGAGGTGGATTGAGAAAATCCATCGAGCCGAGATGTACATGATAAAATATCATTTCATTTCATCAATGAATAGATTTTATTGCTGTACTGACATGTGTTATTTTCATGATATAGGATGGCAGAGATCGGACAGTCGAGTCACACTGTTGAGGAGGATTACATTCATATCTATATGGATATTGCACAGCCGCTGGTGGCTGCACCTGTTGAGGAGCCGGAGTCAGATCCCGAGGAGGGGGATCGCGTGGAGCCCGTCTGGGGCAGTGTGATGAGGCCTTACAGTGAGGAGGAGGCAGAGTCTGAGGAGGATGAGTTAGCTGATGGCATGGGCACTACTGCCGCTGACATCATAGAGGGCTTGACTACTAGGAACGAGGAGCTGGAGGCGAGGGTCCAGCATCTAGAGGAGCAGAATCTGACCCACCAGCATATGGAGGATCAGTACAAGGATGCAGCTTACCAGTTCTCTGGCGAGAACACGGAGCTGAAAGAGAGGATTGTAGGACTGGAGGATCAGGTACAGGGGTACGAGGATTCGGTGGAGCACTTTGCAGTGCTAACTCATCAGCTCGTAGATCAGGATGTGGAGCTGCAGGCCAAGTTGGCAGTAGCTGAGACTAGGTTAGCCGAGGCTGAGCTGAAGGTTCAGCAGGTTCAGGCAGAGAAAGCCGTCATCCGTGCACACTGGCAGGAGGCGATAGAGGACAGAATGGAGATGGAAACCCAGCGGGATGCCGCTCATGGTCAAATAATAGAGCTGGAGGAGGAAATCCGTGAGAAGCGGGTTAGGACGGATAGACTTAGCTATGTCTATCGATCGTCATATGGTAGACTTCAGAGAAGGGTGCACTACTACCCAGCTGAGGAGGGCCAGTCTATGCACACCATCAGTAGGAATGTGGTAATGGCCATCGAGGATGAGGAATATGATGATGCGATCCGTAGGGGGATGCACAGCCAGTAATATTAGTTGTTTTCTATTTATGTATGTAAATAGATGCAGTAGAATCCAAATTTTGTTTTATTAGAGGGTTAATATGTCACTAAATCCCAACTCTAGGAAGTTGTAGGATATGTCAGATCCCATCTTTTGTAGCTTCTCAGGGATAGAAGCATTTATAGCAGTATGCTTTCGATGTAAAGTGTCATGCACTACTGTTTTAGCATATGAATATAAATGCAGTCAAATTTATGTTTATATGTGTGTTGAGATAATTACTTGTATTTTAGCTAAACGTTGTCTAAGATACAAAGCAATGAGATGAAAAAGATGAAACAAGTATAATAATGTAAATTTTTGTTTATAACAGAAAATGCCGCCACGTAGACAACCACCAAGGAACCAGGGGGTAGAAGAGTCAGTTAACAACGACGAGGGGGGACACAACATAGACCCAATGCAAAACTTTGTCGACATGCTAGCTGAGGCAATGCAAAACCGTCACCCAGTAGTAGCAAATCCGCCACCACCACTAAATCAGTTGGCCAATTTCAAAGACTTTAAAGCGGTGGGACCGCCAGAGTTTAGGGGAACGTCAGACCCAATAGAAGCCCAATAATGGATAAAGGAAATAGAGAAAGCGTTCGTTATCGCGAGGGTAGCTGAGGAGCAAAAGACAATCTTTGCTACCTATATGATGAAGGGAGAAGCAAATTTCTGGTAAGAGGCCAATCAGAATAGGGCTGGCGATGGTGTCATGCCATGGACAAGATTTAAGGAAATATTCGACGAGAATTATTTCCCGAAGAGTATGAAAAGTAGGATGGAAGTGAAATTTCTAGAACTGAAGCAGGAGAACATGTCGGTACCGGAGTACGCGACAAGATTCAATGAGCTGGCCAGGTTCGCTCCACATCAGGTGGACACGGAGGAACGCAAGGCCAGAAGGTTTGAAAACGGATTGAGACCTTGGATATTCAACAAGGTAGCAATACTGCAGATTGACTCATTCTCAACCTTGCTGGAGAAGTCAATCATTGCGGAAGGGGGAAATGATGCGTTAACCAAATTTAATCAAGAGAGGAATAAGAAGAAGAGTGAAGGGGGAAGTAAGAACAGTAATAGTGGGGGCAATAATAATAACAATAACATCAACAAGCACAAATGGGACAACAACATCAACGACAAGAACTCGGGGAATCAACAAGGAAGTGTTCAGAAAAGGAAGGCATGCAATATATGTGGAAAGAATCATTTCGGGGAGTGTAGGAAAGGTAAGAACACGTGCTACAACTGTGGTCAGATGGGACATATTTCTCCAAATTGTCCCCTCCCAAAGAAAGTGAGATATTTTTCCTGCGGAGCTTCCGACCACATGATAAAGGATTGCCCTAAAAGGAAAAATGATGGGGGTAGCGGCTACAAGGGCAATAACAGCAAATTGGCTATCGGGGGACCGGTACCACAGAATAAGCCGACAGCACGGACTTTCAATATGGCGGTGCAAGATGCCGTGGAGTCAAAAGACGTGGTGTCAGGTATTATTCCGATCAATAATATAAATGCATATGTATTGTTTGATTCGGGTGCTACCTGTTCATTTGTGTCTGATGATTTCGCTAGACGGTTAGAATTGCCTAGAGAAAAACTAGAAAACTCAATGGACATAGAAGTTGCTAATAAAGAAGTGATTCCTGTAGAGTACATACATAGAAATTGTTGTGCTGAAATCAGGGGTCAGAAGTTGAATGTAAATCTAATTCCAATACGTTTGGGGGAGTTTGATGTAATACTTGGGATGGATTGGTTGTTTAGACATGGAGCGATAATTGATTGTCAGAAGAAGTGCATACACCTTAAGACACCAAACAAGTCTAAGGTCGTATTTTATGGCAGCAAGTCGTCAAGACAGTCTTCTTGTCTGACGATGATGCAGGCCAAGAAATTATTGATGAAAGGTTGTGTAGGGTATTTGGCTCATGTGGTGGATACACAAATAGTAAGTCCCGAGATGGAGCAAATACCAGTAGTTAAGGAGTTCATGGATGTTTTTCCAGATGTACTGCCAGGTTTACCGCCAGACAGGGAGATAAAATTTGTAATTGATTTAGTACCGGGGACAACACCAATATCGAAGGCACCATATAGGATGGCTCCGGTAGAAATGAAGGAATTGATGGTCCAGTTACAGGAGTTGTTGGATAATAAGTACATTCAGCCAAGTGTTTTTCCATGGGGAGCACCTGTGTTGTTTATAAAGAAGAAGGATGGATCGATGAGACTGTGTATGGATTATAGGGAGCCAAATAAGGTAACAATTAAGAACAAGTACCCGTTGCCACGAATTGACGATCTTTTTGATCAATTGAAAGGGGCGAAGTACTTTTCAAAGATTGACTTAAGGACTGGTTATCATCAATTGAAAGTCAGGAAAGAGGACGTACCCAAGACGGCATTCAAAACTCGATATAGACATTATGAGTTTCTGGTGATGTCGTTTGGACTAACGAATGCGCCAGCCGCATTTATGGACATGATGAACAGAATATTCAAGCAATAGTTGGATAAATTTGTTGTTGTGTTCATTGACGATATTTTGGTGTATTCCAAAACGGAAGAGGAGCATGCTGAACACCTAAGATTGGCGTTGGAGATTTTACGGAAGGAGCAATTGTACGCTAAATTTTCGAAGTGTGAATTCTGGTTGGAGAGAGTTCAATTTTTAGGTCATGTTATTGACAAGGAGGGAGTTTCAGTTGATCCAGCGAAGGTTGAATCATTGATGAATTGGGAACAACCAAGGACGCCGACGGAGATAAGAAGTTTTTTAGGGTTAGCGGGTTACTATCGGAGATTCATTCAGGATTTTTCAAAGATAGCAACACCGTTGACTAACTTAACGAGAAAGACGGTGAAATATGTATGGACGGAGAAGTGTGAGGAAAGTTTTCAGGAGTTAAAGAAAAGACTTAGTGAAGCACCTATATTGACTTTACCTGACGATATTGGAGGTTTTACGGTCTACAGTGATGCATCGCACAAAGGACTTGGCTGTGTGCTTATGCAAAACGGCAAAGTCGTTACGTATGCGTCCAGACAATTAAAAGATTATGAGAAGGGATAACCTACCCACGACTTGGAGTTGGCGGCGGTAGTGTTTGCCCTTAAAATTTGGAGGCATTATTTGTATGGAGAGAAATGTGAGATATTCACAGACCATAAGAGTCTGAAATATATATTCACACAGAAGGAGTTGAATATGAGGCAATGGAGATGGTTGGAATTGATCAAAGACTATGATTGTGAGATTCTATACCATCCCGGCAAGGCCAACGGAGTAGCAGATGCTCTAAGTAGAAAGAGCCGGGAGAAATTGTTCATATTGACAGACCAGAAACAATTGGTTCAAGAGATGGCTCGAATGGAGTTGGAAGTGAGAAATCCAAATGAGTCAATAGAAGTGGAGGGGAGGCCAACCTTGTTAGATAGGGTAAAAGAGGCTCAAGACAATGATGGAGAATGTGTCAGAATAAGGGAGAGAATGACCGATGGGGAAGAGGTCAAATTTAAAATTGTTAGCATGGGATTGCTGAGATTTGAAAATCGTGTTTGGGTACCGCTAGTGCCTGAATTACGAGAGGAAATTTTGCAAGAGGCCCACAGTACGAGATACTCAATACATCCGGGGAGTACGAAAATGTATCAAGATCTACGTCAGCATTTGGTGTGATGTCGCAAGCACCCAAAAATAAAATCTTACTTTGGAAAAATAAATATGTAGTAGTGCAAGTAAGAGTCGATCCCACAGAGAATGATTAATTTAATTTTATGTTTTTGCAAACAAAAGTTGGGGGTTTTGTAATTAAAGAAATAATTTAAATAAAATTAACTAAAATAAATATGCAAGAAATAAATAAGAATAGAAAGCCTTGGTTTAAGTCAAAATCCACCATCAAGAATTTACAACTGATCACTGATGCAAAAATAAATCAATTAATATTTTGAAGATTCACCGTAGAAAGAACTACTCGCAGGTGGAATAATTTTTCTCCTCTCTCCTTAATTTTAGATAAGTAGAGCCACGTGGTCTAAATACCCTTACTATTAAACAACCCCCGACACGTACTAAAGATTTAATTTAATAGCTGCATAAAGAATTAGAGAGATCGTTGACTAAACAACACAAGCCACGTGTTTGCATTTAATTTAGATGAATATTCTTCCTAAGATAAACTAATCTTTTGATCTGCAAAACAATTATTAAACTTAGTTGCTTCACAAATAGTAGTAGATTAATATGAATAATAGACTAGTAGTACTCCTAGTAATTAAACAAATCAATCATAAAATTAAGCATAGAAGAATATTCAATAATCAAAATATAAATTGAACAATTAAAATAAATTAGATCTCACAGTGTATAAATCTTGATGGCTTCAATCACTTAAACCAAGAAAAATAAATTAATTACTCATAATAATAGAGAATACTAAATAATAGAAGAGAGAATTTTTATTCTAATGAGAGTTGTACGTTACAATGTGTATCAAACCCTCTATTTATAGGCTCCAAAATCCTCCTAAACCTAGTTGGAATTACTCTTTTCAAACCCTAATAGGATTTAAAATACAAATAAAAATAAAAGAAAAAGAAATATAATTATTATCCTAACCCTAGTTGGAATAAAAATTCAATTTGGAATCAAAAAGTAGCAAAATTCGCGAATAATCTGATTTGGGCAATTAACGCGTCAAACAAACATGGCCTTCGCTACAGTAGCCGCCAACGTCAGCCGCCCGCGCGCATTGCGCGATACGGACCATCAAACGACGTCGTTTTGTTCCCGTTCTTGCGACTGTTCACGACACCGCGCGCATTACGCGGAAGCTCTGATTAAACGGCGTCGTTTCGCTGCTCGACAATCCATCCGCGCGCATTGCGCGATCGCCTTTTTTTTCGAAAATTACAGAAATGCCACCGGTGCTGGTTAATTACCATTTTAGCCTCAGAGTCTTGCGGAATTTGCAGATTTGCCCTCCGGTTTTGCTGAAATTACCACAATGCCATTAGACTTTTGCAGAATTTACAGATTTGCCCCCGAAGCTTATTTTTCCTACAAAATCAAATATAAAATAAATAAAAAAATATTATAAAAATACTAAAAATCCTATAAACACATAATAATAAATAAAACACCTAAAATACTAAAAATAAATAAAAACACATAAATAAAAAGAAATATAAAAATACTATAAAATTACCTAAATTAACATAAATTAACTAAAATCCTATAAAACCTATTAAAATCAAAATAAGCTAATTAATTAAATATTTAAGCACACAATAAATATAAAAACTAAGTATTAGGGAATAAAAATATCGTATAATTTAACTCTATCAGCATTTTTGGTGGCCGAATTTAAAAAGTGAGGTTGCAGAATGTGTCAGCCGATGCCTAACTTGTCAAAGGGTAAAGGCCGAACATCAGAGACCGGGTGGACTATTACAGCCGTTAGAAATTCTTGAGTGGAAATGGGAGCATATCACAATGGATTTTGTGGTAGGACTTCCAGCAACACAGAAGGGATATGACGCAATATGGGTGATTGTGGATCGACTAACAAAGTCAGCACACTTTTTGCCGATCAAGATTAGGTTCAGTTTGGATCAATTGGCCAAATTGTACATCAAGGAGATAGTTTCGAGACATGGGGTGCCGGTATCGATTGTGTCAGACAGAGATCCGCGCTTCACATCAAAATTTTGGAGAAGTCTTCAAGAGAGATTGGAGACA
Source organism: Hedera helix (assembly GCA_947179155.2). NCBI lineage: Eukaryota > Viridiplantae > Streptophyta > Magnoliopsida > Apiales > Araliaceae > Hedera > Hedera helix. Next base: position 18,434,932 of record OX359269.1, on the reverse strand, counting down.
CAGTTAAGAATGAGTACAACGTATCATCCGCAGACCGATGGGCAAAGTGAGAGAACAATTCAGACATTGGAAGATATGCTCAGAGCCTGCGTGATGGATTTCAAGGGCAGTTGGGAAAACCATCTACCACTAGTTGAGTTTGCATACAACAACAGTTATCATGCGAGCATAGGCATGCCGCCTTATGAAGCCTTATATGGCAGAAAATGCAGAACACCGCTATGTTGGGATGAGGTAGGAGAACGTCGACTGTTGGGGCCAGAATTGGTTCAACAGACGGTAGAAATTATCAAGGTAATAAGAGCTCGGCTAGTAGCAGCTCAAGACCGTCAAAAGAAATACGCCGATTTACATCGACAGAAGCGAGACTTCGAAGTGGGGAGTTTTGTATTCATGAAGGTATCTCCCTGGAAAGGGAATATCAGATTTGGAAAGAAGGGGAAACTGAGTCCAAGGTTCATAGGACCGTTCGAGATATTAAAGAGAGTGGGTGAAGTGGCGTACGAGGTAGCTTTACCTCCTGAACTGGAGTATATTCACAATGTGTTATACGTGTCAATGTTGTGACCATACAAACCAGACTATAAGCATGTCATATCCTATGAGCTAATACAAGTTGAGAAAGACTTATCGTACGAGGAAATTCCTGTCCAGATACTATATAGGAAAGAGCAGAAATTACGGAATAAGGTTATACATTATGTCAAAATCCTTTGGAGGAATCACAACGCTGAGGAAGCTACGTGCGAGCTTGAACAAAAGATGAAGGCTAACTATCCGAATCTTTTTGAGTAGTTTAAATTGTAATTCCGGGGACGAAATTCTTATAAGGGAGGGAGAATGTAATGACCACGAATTCCATTAGACATTGTAATTATAATTAATATATAATTAGCAATGAATTTAAACTTTTTGTACTAATGAATTGTGCATTATATAATTAAATAGATGTAGTTGTATATGCGTATATTTATTTAAAGAATTAAAGCAAGGAGTATAATTAATTAAAGCAAATCTAATTGGATTATATTTTAAATCCAAATGAGTTGATAAACTAGGTCAAAGATATTAACCTAGTAGCCCATGTAATTAATTTAATTACTAGTCCATGTAATTAAACAAAGCCCAATGCTTGATTTAATTAAATGTAACCTAGAATATTTAATGCTAGCCCAATGTGCTAATTAAATGGAGCCCAAACCAATTAAATGGATGAGCCCAATATATTTAATCCTAGAGTCCAAAGTGGAGCCTAATAGGAAGTCAAAATTGGTCAAAATTGTTACGTATATGAATATACATATATAGATATATATATGTATAATTAAAGTAGAAAAAATTAAAGAAAAAATGGCTTGGAAAATCCCATTTTGCTGATTTTTTGAGGGTCCCACTTGGATTGCTTGATTTGCTAGATTGTTTCTCTTACACACTAGATCAAAGTTGGCCAACAACTCTAGTCAATCAACTAGTCAATCACCATGTCAATTCATCAAATAGTAAGCTTGATTAGCCTTTAATTTCACCAACATTGGTGAATTAGGAAGCTTAATGATGGTTAGTAGAGTGCTATAAAAGAAGCACTCCACACTTGTTCTATGTTGGCTAATTCATTGCTAGAGAATTCCTAGAGAAAGATAGAGAGCATTTGAGAGAAAACACCTAAGTGTTGAAAGAAAAAGCTAGAGCTTGAGCTTGGTGGATGTCCAACAATCTCATCACATACTTTGGTAGGAGGAGAAGGAGAGCACACAAAACATTAAGGTTTAAAAGTTCTCCAACCATTTCTTATTTCACTTTTATAGCCTATATGCGTTTTAATCGGTTAAAATCTATTTTTAACCGATCAAAACTCGTTTTGCTAGTCTAGAAGTATTTAAGTATGTAATATATGTATATTCATAGCTCTATGTGTTTATAACATGATTTGGTATGTGAAAAATGCATAAAAGATGTTGAAATGTTCATAACACACTTTACCGGTAAAAACCTAGTTGAGCATGTGATGTTTAATGTTGTAGTTTGCAATGTACAAGTTGAAAAATGGATTTTTATGGCTAGAAAGTTACATATATGAGTTTTTAAAAAAACCCAACTTGAATCTTTCAAAAATATGTAAAAACAAAGAAGTTATGGCTTTTACCACAAAACATGTCGTTTTGAAACCTTAGAATTTTTCAATCTTTCATTGTAAGCAACTTTACAGATATTTCTGTTTGGAATTTGGATTTGTGATCTAAAGAGAAATTGTAGAGGGGGAAATTCTGATGAGAATGGACTCAAGAATTATCTCAAAATGTTTTAAAATAAAGAAGTTATAGCTGTCGGAGCGTCGGAGGGTCGGACAGTCCTCAAGTTAGGGTTTCGAAAAATTTGTACCACCGCCGCAGCGGTGGAAACCACCGCCTCAGCGGTCAAACATTATGCTAAAAACCAGTTTTAGCAGTCCGGGTCGGGTCGGGTCAGTCCAGGTTGAGTTTTTATTGAAAAATTAAGTTGAACTAAGTGTAAAATGAATGTATTTGTGTATTGAACCAATATATGGACTATATTTGGAAATAATGGGTAGCAAAATATTTAAAATAAAGGTTAAGGTAAACCCAATTAAAATGTTAACTATTGATATTGTTTAAAAATTATTACTAAAATATTATTACATGATTAATAATATTAGTATATGATTAAAAAGATATTAAATGATGAATAACATTGTAATTGTGTAAAATATTATCAAATGAGTAATAATATTAGATGATGATTAAAATATTATTAAAATAATTAATAATATTAATAAGGGAATAAAATATTATTAAATAATTAATAATATTAGATAATGAACAAAATATTATTAAATAATTAATAATATTAGATAATGAAGAAAATATTATTAAATGATTAATAATATTAATAATGTGATAATGTATTATTAAATGGTTAAAGATTAAAAAAAATATTATTAAGGGATTAATAATATTGGAAGGATAATAGAATATTATTAAATGATTAATAATATTATAAGACTAATAGAATATTATTAATTGTTACTAATGTTAGATAAGAATGTGAACTATATTAAGTAATTAATATAGGTTTTATGTGATTGAAATATTATCAAGTAATGATAACATTTCCTAAGTGTTTAATATACCCTTAATTAATTAATTATGTGGTTAGGTATAACATATATAGATGTTATCATATGAATGCGTATGTGATACTAATTTGAAAATCAACTTGATTAATTGTTAGGTCTATCTAAAGAGAATTTAACTTGAATTGGTTAGCAGTAGACCACGCACAAGGCTTGTTCTCAACCCTACTCAATTATTGTTGAACAAGTTTCTGTACTTGTATTTATTGTCAAAGCTTGAAGTGGTTTAATTATTTAAAATTATCCCACATCCATATTGTTTATGAAATCGCACATAGTGCATTTGAGCTTAATAATCCTTGATTCATGAACTGTATTAAAGATGTTTTAAGCTAATAGTTCAGCTAGACATTTTGTTTATAAATTCAATAACTTGAATACTTGTAAAAGCATATCCAAACCATTGTTGGGTGCGAATTTCTTATGTTAAGTCTGAGAATTGAACAACCCTAAATTAGGGGATTTTATGTCGGAAAACCGACTTTGGCGCCAGTTGACTAAATGCAATGCATATACAGCGGGTTGAATAGGTTTATCCCCTTGAAAACCAAAACTACTTAAAGGGTCAGAGGTAACTCTGTTATACCCTCGTTAGTTCAGGGTCCTTGGTGACCACTCAGCATTTAAGATTCGAATATTCCTGTTCAATAAAATTTGAGTCTTGTTCATTTCACAATTGTTTTATCCATTGTTGAAACCATTGATGTTATTTCCCATTCATTCATGATAGATTAAATCTCTATGATTGTTCTTAACTTGGTGAGCAAACTAGTTGCTCATCCTTGTTATATCATGAACCATTTTTCAGATAAACCTGACTGCTCCAAGAAGGATAAGCGAAAAGGGAAAGCCAGAAATTAAGTTATATTATGTTTGTTAATTAATGTTTAGAATTGTATTTACTGTTGGTAAATCTTTTGTAATTCCTTATGTTAGGAACTGTTTATGTTATGGTTAATAGATCCTAGTATTGTAACCTTTTTGTAAGGAACCCATATGTATTATTTCGCTAAGTTAAATGCAATGTATGTATTTAATTACTAGTAATGTATTGATCAGTGAGAACCAAACCCGAGGCTATGGAAACCGGATTTGGGGTCGTCACAGACCCGGCCCGACCCAGTCCAAAAATAATTTTTTAAACTATTTGGTTCACTGCTGCGACGGTGAATTACAGAAAGTTTCACTCCTGTGGCGATGAGATATACCGTTGTGGCGGTAGATTAAATTTTTAATTACAGAACGTTTCACCGCTGTGGCGGTGAGACCTACTTCTGCGGCGGTAGCTCTGTTTTTCAAAACCCTAATTTTTCAACTTTGATTTCTTTGGTTCAAACTTACATAAAATAAAATTTACACATCCAAATGTCACAAAATCAGTGTTGTTATCTTTCTAACTTCTTGTTTTATAAATTTTCATGGTTCGATCACATTTTTGAAAACGTTTTGACATGAAATTTAAGATTGAACCACCTAGGATTTCAAAATCGACATGTTTTGTGGTAAGTGCCATAACTTCTTTGTTTTTCCATATTTTTTGAGAAATTCAAATTGTGTTGTCTTCATAACTCATACATACAACTTTCTAGCCATAGAAATCACATATCTAACTTGTACATTTTAAACTAAAACAATAAATAGCACTTAGTTACCTAGGGTTTACCGGTAAAACATTATATGAATTTTTCTTCCATTTATTTGCATATCACACATATAAGTACATATAATAAACATATCAAAACATGAATATCCCTATATATTATAGTTTTAGACTTTTAGGGCATCTAAATAACTTTTGATCAGTTAAAAATACATTTTAACCATAGAAAATATATATAGACCCTTAAAATGAAATAAGAAAGAGGTAGAACACTTTTCAATCTCTTGGACTTGAATGTTCTTCTTCTCTTGGTTATGAACCTTGTTAGTGACTCCACCTTGACTATTCTCTAACAATTTCCTTGGTGAATTCTTAAAGTTACAAGAATTCTCATACTTTTCTCTCTAGGAAGCTCTGTCTTTTCTCTCTTTTTGCTCTAGCAAATAACTAACCAACACAATCAAGGTGTGGAACATTCTATTTATAGAACTTCCTTAATCACCATCAACATTCACTAATCAACTAACATTGGTTAAATTAGGAGCTAATCTAGATTACTATTCGATGGATTGACATAAGGATTGACATGTTGATTGACTAGGGTAGTTGAGCAACTAAAGTGAAATGTGAAATTAAAGCACCATAGCTCAGCAAGCCACCCCATGTGGGGGCCCTCCTTGACTAGCCAAATGGGGAATTTTTCCCCAGTTTTGATTTATTTTTATAGCTTTTATATACATATATATACATATATATATATATATATATATATATATATATATATATATATATATATATATATATATATATATATTGACCAATTTTGACTTCTATTTGGGCTCCACTTTAGACTTAAGAATTAAATGTGTTGGGCTCATTCATTTAATTTGTTTGGGCTCAATTTATTTATTTCATTGGGCTCTCATTTAACTAATTGATGCTTCATTTAATAAAACAAACATTGAGCTAGTTTAATTATAACATGAACCAATATTTAATTTAATACATGGGCTACTAGGTTAATTAATTGGACCTAGTTTAATACCTCATTTGGACTTAAGAATATAATCCAATTAGATTTACTTTAATTAATTCTATTACCTTACTTCCTTATTAAATAAACACACACATACATAAGTATATTCATTTAATTATATCAATGCACAATTAATTAGTATAAAAAATTTAATTCATTGCTAATTATTTAATAATTACAATTACAATGACATATAGAATTCGTGGTCATTACATTCTCCCCCTTTATAAGAATTTAGTCCCCATAATTTCAAATTTAAATTATTCAAAAAGATTCGGATAGTTAGTCCTCATCTTTTCTTCAAGTTTATACGTAGCTTCTTCAGCGTTATGGTTCCTCCAAAGGACTTTGACAGAATGTATAACCTTATTTCGTAATTTCTACTCTTTCCTATCTAATATCTGGACAGGAATTTCTTCATATGATAAGTCTTTTCCAACTTGTATTGGCTCATAGGATGTGACGTGCTTGTCATCAGGCTTGTATGGCCACAACACTGACACGTGAAACACATTATGAATATGCTCAAGTTCAGGAGATAAAGTTACCTCGTACGCCACTTCATGCACTCTCTTTAATATTTCAAATGGTCCTATAAACCTCGGACTCAATTTCTCCTTCTTTCCAAATTTGATCTTCCCTTTCCAGGGAGATATCTTTATGAATACAAAACTCCTTACTTCAAAATCTCTCTTCTGTCGATGTAGGTCTGCATATTTCTTCTGGCTATCCTGAGCTGCTACTAGTCGAGCTCTTATTATCCTGATAATTTCTACGGTCTGTTTAACCAATTTCGACCCTAATAGTCAACGTTCTCCTATCTCATCCCAACATAAAGGTGTTCTACATTTCCTTCCATACAAAGCTTCATGAGGCGGCATGCCTATACTCACATGATAACTATTATTATATGCAAACTCCACTAATGGTAGATGGTCCTCCCAACTGCCCTTGAAATCCATCACACAGGCTCTGAGCATATCTTCTAATGTCTGAATTGTTCTCTCACTTTGCCCATCAGTCTGCGGATGATACGTTGTACTCATTCTTAACTGGGCCCCCATTCTTTCCTAAAGACTCCTCCAGAATTTTGATGTGAAACGCGGATCCCTGTCTGACACAATTGATACCGGAACTCTATGTCTTGAAATTATCTCTTTTATGTACAGTTTGGCTAATTGATCCAAACTGAACTTAATTTTGATTGGCAAAAAGTGCGCTGACTTTGTTAGTCGATCCCTTCTGTGTTGCTGGAAGTCCTACCACAAAATTCATCGTGATATACTCCTATATCCATTCAGAAATCTCTAACAGCTGTAATAATCCACTCGGTCTCTGATGTTCAGCCTTTACCCTCTGATAAGTTAGGCATCGGCTGACACATTCTGCAACCTCCCTTTTCATATTTGGCCACCAAAAATACTGACGTGGATCTTGATACATCTTCGTGCTACCCGGGTGTATCGAGTATCTCGTACTTTAAGCCTCTTGCAAAATATCCTCTTGTAATTCAGGCAGTAACGGTACCCAAACACATTTTTCAAACCTTAGCAGTCATTTGCTATCTACCTTGAACTTGACTTCTTCCCATCAGTCATCCTCTTCCTTATTTTGTCGCAATCTTCATCTTTGTCTTAAGCCTCATTCACCTTATCTAACAAGGTGGGGCTTGCTTCCATTGCTATTGACTCCTTTGGATTTTTTACCTCCAACTCTATTCGAGCTATTTCTCTTATTAGTTCTTCTTGATCTATCAAAACAAATAACTTCTCTTTGCTCTTTCTGCTTAGAGCATCAGCTACCACATTGGCCTTATCGGGATGATATAGAATTTTACAATTATAATCTTTGATCAATTCTAACCATCTCCGTTGCCTTATATTCAACTCCTTTTGTGTGAAAATATACTTCAGACTCTTATGATCGGTGAATATCTCACACTTTTTTCCATATAAATAATGTCTCCAAATTTTAAGGGCAAACACTACCGCTGCCAACTCCAAGTCGTGGGTAGGGTATCCCTTCTCATAATTTTTAATTGTCTTGATTCATATGCAATGACATTGCCGTTCTGCATAAGCACACAACCTAGTCCCTTGTGAGATGCATCACTATAGACCATAAAACCTCCCATGTTGTTTGATAAAGTTAACATAGGTGCTTCACTAAGTCTCTTCTTTAACTCCTGAAAACTCTCCTCACACTTCTCCGTCCATACATACTTCACTGTTTTCCTTGTCAAATTTATCAATGGCGTCGCTATCTTTGAAAAATCTTTGATAAATCTCCGATAGTAACTTGCTAGTCCTAAGAAACTTCTAATCTCCGTCGGCGTCCCTGGTTGTTCCCAATTCATCACCGCTTTCATTTTTGCAGGATCTACTGAAACTCCCTCCCTGTCAATAACATGACCTAGGAATTGAACTCTCTCCAACCAGAATTCACACTTCAAAATTTTGGCATATAACTGCTCCTTCTTTAATATCTCAAACACTAATCTTAAATGTTCCACATGCTCCTCCTTTGTTTTGGAATAAACCAAAATATAGTCAATGAACACAACTACAAATTTATCCAAATACTGCTTGAATATTCTGTTCATCATGTCCATAAATATTGTTGGCACATTCGTCAGTCCAAATGACATCACCAGAAACTCATAATGGACGTAACAAGTTCTGAATGTTCTTCTTGGGTACGTCTTCCTTCCTTACTTTTAACTGATGATAACCAGTCCTTAAGTCAATCTTTGAAAAGTACTTCGCCCCTTTTAGTTGATCAAATAGATAGTCAATTCTTGGCAATGAGTACCTGTTCTTAATCGTTACTTTGTTTAACTCTCTATAGCCCATACAAAGTCTCATCGATCCATCATTCTTCTTTGCAAAAAGCACAGGTGCTCCCCATAAAGAAACACTCGGCTGAATGTACTTTCTATCTAACAATTCTTGTAACTGAACCATTAACTCTCCCATCTCTACCAGAGCCATCCTATATGGTGCCTTTGATATTGGTGTTGTCCCCGGTACTAAATCAATCACAAATTTTATCTCCCTATCTGGCGGAAGACCTGGTTGTTCATCTGGGAAAACATCTATGAACTTCTTAATTACTGTTATTTGATCCATCTCATGATTCACCATTTGTGTATCCACTATATGTGCCAGATATACTACACATCCTTTTCTCAACAATTTCTTGGCCTGCATCGTCGTCAGACAACAAGATTGACTTAACGACTTGCTGCCATAAAATACGACCTTAGACTTATTTGGTGTCATAAGGTGTATACACTTCTTCTGACAATCAATTACCACTCCATGGTTAAACAACCAATCCATTATGAGTATAACGTCAAACTCCCCCAACCGTATCGGAATTAAATTCACACTCAACTTCTGACCCCAGATTTCTATACAACAGTTTCTATATATATACTCTACAGGAATCACTTCTTTATTTGCAACTTCAATATTCATAGGGTTTTCTAACTTTTCTTTAGGCAATTTTAATCGTTTAGCGAATCATCAGACACAAAGGAACAGGTAGCACCCGAATCAAACAATACATAAACATTTATATCATTGATCAGAATAATACTTGACACTACGTCTTTTGATTTCACTATATCTTTTGATTCCACGGCGTCTTGAATAGTCATGTTGAAAATCCGTGTTGTCGGCTTGCTTTGTTGCACAGGCCCTCCAATGGTAAGCTTACTGTTGTTTCCTCTATATCCACTTCCTCCTTCATTCTTCTTCTTCGGACAATCCTTGATCTGATGGTCTGTAGCTCCACATAAGAAACAACCTCCTCCCTTCTTAGGTCTGGGACAATTAGGAGCGATGTGCCCTTCTTACCTACAATTATAGCAAACGTTCTTCCTCTTCATGCATTCACCCAAATGATTCTTCCCATATTTACTGCATTTGATCCCTCTCTTATGATCGCTTTCCTGGGGTGTTCCTGAACTGTTGTTGTTCCACTTGCGCGTGTTATTATTGTTACCTCCACTGTTATTATTCTTACTTCCACCCTCACTCCTCTTCTTATTCCTTTCTTGATTATACTTAGATAACGCCTTGTTACCTCCTTCAGCTATTATTGATTTCTCCAGTAAATTTGAGAACGAATCAATCTGTAGTACTGCCACCTTGTTGAATATCCAAAGTTTCAATCCATTCTCAAATCTTCGAGCCTTGAGTTCCTCTGTGTCTACCTAATGCAGAACAAACCTGGCCAACTCATTAAATTTTGCCGCGTACTCAGGTACCGACATATTTTCTTGCTTCAATTCTAGAAATTTCACCTCCATTCTACTTTTCATACTTTTCGGAAAGTAGTTCTCATCAAATATCTCCTTAAATCTCGTCCAAGACACCACACCTTCCCCAGCCCTATTCTAATTGGCTTCCCACCAGAAATTGGCTTCTCTTCACATCATATAAGTAGCAGAAATAGTCTTTTTCTTCTCCACCACTCTCGAAATAACAAATGCCTTCTCTATTTCTTTTATCCAAGACTGGGCTTCTATTGGGTCTGTCGCTCCCCTAAACTTCGGCGGTCCAACTGCTTTGAAGTCCTTGAAGTTTGCCAATTGATTATGTGGTGGTGGCGGATTGGCTACTGCTGGGTGTCAATTCTTCATCGCCTCAACTAGCATGTCGACGAAGTTCTGCATTGGGTCTACATAGTGTCCCCCCTCGTCGTTGTTAACTGATTCTTCTACCCCTTGGTTTCTTGCTGGTTGTCTACGTGGCGCCATTATCTGATTAAAGAAACAGGAAAATATCTAATTATTATGGTTTCTAAATCTTATTCTTTTATCTTTTCACCTTTATGTTGTATCTTAAGCAATTTTAGCTAAAGTACAAGTATTCATCTCAACACATATAAACATAAACATGACTGCATTTATATTCATATGCTAAAACAGTAGTGCATAACACCTTGAATCGTAAGCATACTGTTATAAATGTGTAAGACCCTGAATTTTATGAAATATAAAATTTAATTTTTCTTCATATATATTTTTTCTGAAACAGTAAGTGATTAAATTGACGAAGTTAAGAGTTAAGGATGTTATGTGCAAATTTTATTTTATCGGATAATATTCATTTTGTCGGGGAATATTCGTTTTGTCGGGAAATATTCGGGTCGTACTGCGGCGCAGAAATAACCAATCATTGGTGGACCCCACAACGAAATATTTGTCAAATATATAAAACGATAGAAATAATATTTTTAAATTAAAATAGTCAACGGTGTTATCACTTTTAACTATTAAAATACCCAGTGATAAAAGAATAGTATCATACGGTGTTTCATGGTATTTTACTGTAGCACACGATATTCTACAGTAGCACACGGTATTCCACAATATCTAATATTATTGTTCTAATAACGTGGTCATTGCACAGTATTCATCAATAATTTTTTTACAGAGTATTTTGCATTATTGATTCAATAATTATCATTACACTGTATTTTATATCATTGAATCAATAATTGTTATTGCACTGTATTTTAAAATTATTGAACTTAATAATTATCACAATAGCAAATATACAATAATTTATATTATTAAATTAATATTGATCTGTAACGTATTCTTATATTATTTGTGAATTATTGTTGTAGCATTATGTAGGACTCACAGGAAGAAAAAAAATATAAATATAAAAATAAAAAAAATTATTATTATTATATGTGAATAGTATGTGGACCCTCTGTGGAGCCCACATAAAGAATGAAAAATGTGAATTTGCTAGGAGGAGTTGATGGAGGCCGCTGCAGCCGTTGCTGAATTTTTCAGCACTGGCATGCAGCACACCTACCACGCATAGTACCTTCTTTTCTCCTATAAATAGCTTACTCAGATGAATAGAAAAATCATACATAAAACATAAAAAAATTCTACAAGTATTTTATGAGTTTTCTCTGAGAATAGTAAGATTATCTTAAGTGTTTACAAACTAAAAAGAGTGCATAAATTTTTCAAGTAAGTATTTTATTAAAGAGTAGTAATTGCACAAATATCTATTTCACACAATATTCACAAATCTTCCTTTACAAGACTTTTCTTTAAGAAAATTTATTTTAAAAAAATAAATTTTGGAAGATTTATTTTGAAATATTATTTCAAAAATTATTTTTAAAGTTATTATTTTACACTACAAAAATTTATATTATATAAATAATTTTAATAGTTCATAATATATGAGTTATCATACACCTTAAAATTTATATGTGGTAATTACTAATTATATTATAAATATATAGGTTGATCAACCACCTTTTTATCAATATTCAGTCACGTGATAAGGTAAGGAATATCATCTTTTTTCATCTTTTATTATTTAAACTTACTACGGTAAGGGATACCATCTTTTTCATCTTCCATTATTCAAACTTACTACGGTAAGGGATATCATTTTTTTTATACTCTTAAACTTACTATGGTAAGTATTGTTCGGTAAAACTTTTGAAATGATTATATGTTCCTTAATAGTTGTGCTTCATCTAATATCATTTTAATTGAATTTTCCTATTTTTCTAAACCTTTCTCTTGAACTGTGGATCTTGAATATCATTTTAAATTTCACTTTACATCATGTTGATAATTTAGACATTATTTGAATATGCACAAAGTAAAATTATAAACTTTCGATATTTATTGTTTATCTTATTTCTTATGTTCATCATTTATATCACTGTTGTTATTCTAATAATCATAATTAAGTTGTTGTGGATATCTGTGGCCTGGGGCATAGATAATAGGATAAAGGCGATATACTGGTGGTGTGTCTTTTATGGCACGTGGTAAAAGTTCTCTTTGGCCTGGGACAAAGATGAACTGTTGTTTGGTATGATTATGACGAAAGGCTGAAGATTGGTATAATCATGACCGTTGGTGTTATATTAAATATCTTTGGCCCGTAGTGCAAAGATGAACTGTTGACTTGCATGATTATGACCAGGAACTGTGAAATTGTATTAACATGGTCAGTGGTGTTTCAGATGATAAAAGTTGATGATGTTTTTCTTAAAAAGAAAAGCGAGTGGACATCATGGTCCATATGATTTTTCTAATGGTTGTTATTCTGCAGCAATTATTGATCTGAACTTTGTTTAAAAACTTAACTGCAGTTGTTAAATTAAAACTTGTTGTTTAAATTATTCTATCAAAAACTCAACTGTTGAAGGCTAACGATAATTTATTTGTCATTATCCTAGTTATGATATTCTTTACTGGGCAATTTGAGCTCACCATTTCCTTTTGTTCCATTGTTTTTTAACAGGAGATGAGAGAGTAGTTGGGTCTAGTCGGGGGATGGAGTGAAGATCCGAGTTATAGCTGTATTAGTCTTCATAAGTTGTAAAATAGTGTGAGAATAATAATGAAGACTTAGTTGTGTATTATTTGAATACTGTATTGTGGTACGTTGTACGTTGTATTGTAATAGGTGTTGTGTATTTTGACAACTCAAATTTGGGCTATGTGGGCCCAGATTTGGGGGTGTCACAATTGGTATCAGAGCATATGGATATGGTCTTTAATGGAGATCTGAGGTTAGAATTAGGAGAAGAGAGACGAATAGAATCAGTCACTAATGTGTCCTACCTAAATTAGATTTTGTTATCTAATGAGTCGATTTGAATATAGGGACATGAAGTGATGAGTCAATTTGTTTAACTAACATTTATTTTGTGACCACAGTTAAGCATGACATCTAGAAATCAGGAAGTTAACTATAGAATGCCCGAAGCAAATGTTGCTAAGAACCAGGAAGCGACGAATAATTCTCCTACAAACTCAGACTTGAGTCATTTGCCTAAAATAAAATTTATTCGTGTTCTATCCAGGAAGGATGAAGGTGAAAGCTCTATTACAGTCGTTCCAGATCCGTTCTTAGAAGAAATTAAAGGATGTGATGAACTTGCGAAAATTATTGCCTTTAATATGCTCACTAATTGGAAGAGTCATATCACCTGGTTATGCTCTATAACAAAGGATCAGAATATATGGACTTTTCATATCAGTCTTTGGGATTTTTGGTATTCCAGCTATAATTTTCAAGAGTATTTAAAAATGATGTTTCTATACTTTTGGGCATTACAATTTAGAGGAATTTAGGTTAAGTCAGTTATTATCGTAGAAACTGCAGTTTATCGAAAATACTATTTTAATAAAAAGCATTGGTACGTTACTACTGATGAAGTTGATGAATCCGAGAAACGGTTTGTTAGAAAATTATTTAGTGGTATTCCCATGGTTGAAATACGTGAAGATCCGGATGAAGTATTCGGGACTCGATTTGACGGTAACAGTCTTGCTAATCAAGAAATCGAATAAGGTGATAACCAGTAAGCTATTTATAAATTCTTATGAAGTTTATGCCCTGTTAGATACTTGCTCTACCCGTTTCTTTTATCTCACCTACATGTGCTCAATGTTTAAACTTAACTCCTGAAAATTTGGACTTTGACTTATCAGTTGAAATCCCATTATGAGAAATAGTCATTACATATATTGTATATAAATATTGTCTAGTTCAAATCAACAATGTCACATTACCCATTGACCTTATTTCTTTGAAAATGCATGAATTTGATGTGATTTTAGGAATTGATTGGTTGACTATCCATCATGCCCAAATTGATTGTTTTCATAAGATTATTAATTTTCATAATCCTAATCAACCTGTCATGCAAATTCAAGCAACTAAACCATTGAAATCTGTAACTGTTATTTCTAGCCATAAAGTCATTCGTTTATTGAAAAACGGATGTCAAGCCTTTTTAGCTCATGTCACTGATTTGAATAAAAACACGTCAAACTTGAATGATATTCCCATTGTTAACGAGTTTTCTGACGTTTTTCCTGAGGAACTTCCTGGCTTATCCCCAAACCGTGAAATTGAATTCTGTATTGATCTTGAACCTGGTACTAAGCCCATTTCCAAAGCCCCATACCGAATGGGTTCCATTGAACTTCAAGAGTTAAAAGTCCAACAACAAGAATTGTTGGATACTGATTTCATTCGTTCAAGTGCATCGCCTTGGGGTGCTCCTGTTCTATTTGTGAAGAAGAAAGACAGGAGTATGAGATTGTGCATTGACTACTGAGAATTGAATCATGTCACCATAAAAAATAGGTACCCGTTACCTCAGATTAATGACATGTTTAATCAATTACAGGGTGCTCAATATTTCTCAAAGATCGATCTTCGTTCTGGATCTCATCAGTTAAAGTTTAAAGTTGAGGACATTCCAAAGACAGCTTTCAGAACTCGTTATGGATATTATGAGTTCTTAGACATGTCTTTTGGACTAACTAATGCTCCTGCAGCTTTCATAGACTTGATGAACCGAATATTCAAAGAATATTTGGATCATTTTGTGGTTGCCTTTATTGATGACATCCTCATATACTCCAAGAGTCCTGAGGATCATGAACAACACCTGAGATTGATACTCCAAAAGCTTTGTGAAAATAAACTAAATGCCAAATTAAAGAAATGTAAGTTCTGGCTTGAGGAAGTCACGTTCCTTGGGCATGTAATTTCAAGACAGGGATTATCGGTTGACCCTGAAAAGATTGAAACAATACTAAATTGGAAAAAATTCAAGTCAGTAACGAAAGTCCGAAGCTTTCTGGGCCTAGATGGTTATTATCATAGATTCGTAGAAGGATTTTCTCGAATCATCACTCCATTAACTCAGCTTACTCAAAAAACCAACAAATTCGTATGGAGCGAGGAATGCGAGAAAAGTTTTCAAGAACTCAAGAGAAGACTTGTTTCAGCTCCTGTTCTAACCATACCATCAGGATCGGAAGAATTTGTTATCTACAGCGATGCTTCAGGAAAAGGTCTAAGTTACGTTCTTATGCAACATGGAAAGGTTATAGCCTATGCTTCTCGACAACTCAGAGATTATGAGAAAAATTACCCTACTCATGATCTAGAGTTGGCAGCGGTCGTTTTCACATTGAAGATCTGGAGACACTACTTATATGGAGAAAAAGTGGATATCTATACGGATCATAAAAGCCTCAAATATTTCTTCACTCAGAAGGAACTCAACATGCGACAACAACGTTGACTTGAACTGTTAAAGGATTATGATCACACTATCCAGTATCACCTGGGAAAGGCGAACGTTGTAGCTGACGCTTTGAGCAGAAGATCTTATGCGAGTACAAGTGAACTGCTGACAACACAAAAGCATATTTTGTATGATTTACAAAACATGGAGATAGAGCTAAAGATACCAGGGATCCACTTGAAGATTGCGCACGTGCGAGTAGAACCGACTTTAATCGATAAAATTAAAGCTGCTCAAGCTACTAATTCGGAACTGATGAACATGATGAAGAAAGTACAAGAATGTGCTATTCCCGAAGCAAAAATTGATGAGAAAAGAATACTTCGAGTCAACTCTCGACTCTGTGTTCCTAACGATCCTGAATTGAAGCATAAAATCATAATAAAGGCACACAACACGCCGTTTGCAATCCACCCAGGAGGTACCAAGATGTATCGTGATCTTCAATATACATTTTGGTGGAACATTATGAATTGGGAGATTGCAAAGTTTATCTCAAGGTGCCTAACTTGTCAACGTGTCAAGGCATAACAGCAAGTGCCTAAGGGTCCATTACAACCACTTGAGGTTCCCGAATAGAAGTGGGAACACATCAATATGGACTACATGACGGGTCTTCCCAAGGTTTCTCAAGGCTTAGATGCAATTTGGGTCATCGTAGATAGATTGACCAAATCAGCTCATTTCTTACCTATACGAGAAAACTTTTCACTTGAGCGTCTTACCGGTATATACATAAATGAGATTGTGAGATTGCATGGCACACCAATTTCCATAGTTTCTGATCGAGATCCTAGATTCACTCCACGCTTTTGGATCAGTCTACAAAAAGCTATGGGCACTGAACTACATTTTAGTTCTGCATACCATCCTCAAATGAACGAACAATCGGAAAGGACGATCCAGACCCTCGAAGATCTTTTAAGACTTTGCGTACTAGAATTCAAAGGAAGTTGGGATAAGTACTTGTCATTGGTTGAATTTTCCTATAACAACAGTTACCAAGTAAGCATAGGCATGGCTCCATTTGAGGCTTTGTATGGACGCAAGTGTCGCTCTCCAGTATGTTGAAATAAGGTAGGAGAAGCAAAACTGTTGGGACATGAGTTGGTACACTTGAAAACAGAAAAGATCCAAATGATCCGATAATGAATACAGACCGCACAAGAACGATAAAAGAGTTATGCTGATCTTCATCGAAGGGACGAAAGTTTCAACATCGGAACTCATATATTTTTACGTGTTTCCCCATGGAAAGGAGTTACGAGATTCAGAAGGAGAGGAAAGCTCAACCCTCAATTTATTGGCCTACAGACTAGCTTTACCGCCTAGTATGTCCCACATTCATAATGTTTTTCACATATCTATGTTATGTAAATATGTGAAGGACCCAAACCACGTCATTGAGTTAGAATCGGACGTTATAGCAGAGGATTTAATGTACAAGGAGGTACATGTTAAGATCCTAGATAAGGAGCAGATCCTACGCTCAAAGGCTATACCTCAAGTCAAGGTTTTATGGAGGAACCAAGATACTGAGGAAATGACCTGGGAGCTAGAATCTGAGATGAAATCTAAGTATTCTTATCTTCGAAATGTCAGGTACGTCAATTTCGGGGAAAAATTTCATAAGGAGGGGAGGTTGTAAGACTTCAAATTTTATGAAATACAAAATTTAATTTTTCTTCATATATATTTTTTCTGAAACAGAAAGTGGTTAAATTGACAAAGTTAAAAGTTAAGGATGTTATGTGCAAATTTTATTTTGTCAGACAATATTCGTTTTGTCGGGTAATATTCGTTTTGTCTAAAAATATTCATTTTGTTATGGAATATTCGGGTCGTACAGCGGCACCAAAATAACCAATCATTGGTGGACCCCACAACAAAATATTTGTTGGAAATAGAAAACGACAGAAGTAACATTTTTAAATAAAAATAGTCAACGGTGTTATCACTTTTAACTATTAGAATACTCAGTGATAAAAGAATAATATCATACGGTGTTTCATGGTATTTTCCTGTAGCACACGGTATTCTACAGTAGCACATGATATTACACAGTGTCTCATATTATTGATCTGATAACGTGGTCATTGCAAAGCATTCATCAATAATTGTTATTACACGGTATTTTGTATTATTAATTCAATAATTATCATTACACTGTATTTTATATCATTGAATCAATAATTGTTATTGCACTGTATTTTAAAATTATTGAACCTAATAATTGTCACAATAGCAAATATACAGTAATTTATATTATTAAGTTAATATTGATCTGTAACGTATTCTTACATTATTTGTGAATTATTGTTATAGCATTATGTAGCAACCACAAAAAGAAAAAAATATATATAAATATAAAAAAATAAAAATAAAATAAATTAATTTTATTATATGTGAATAATATGTGGACCCTCTGTGGGGCCCACATGAAGAATGAAAAATATGAATTTGCTGAGAAGAGTTGGTGGAGGCTGCTGCAGCCTTTGCTGAATTTTTCAGCACTGGCGTGCAGCACGTCAGCTCACTTACCATGCATAGTACATTTTTTTCTCCTATAAATAGCTTGCTCAGCTGAATAGAAAAATTACACTTAAAACATAAAAATTTTCTACAAGTATTTTGTGAGTTTTCTCTGAGAATAGTAAGGTTATCTTGAGTGTTTGCAAATTAAAAGCAGTGCAGGAATTTTTCAAGTAAGTATTTTATTAAAGAATAGTAATTGAACAAATACCTATTTCATATGGTATTCACAAATCTTCATTTATAAGACTCTTCTTTGAGAAGATTTACTTTAAAAAGCTTTCTTTGGAAGATTTATTTTAAAATATTATTTCAAAAATTATTTTTGAGGTTATTATTTTACACTACAAAAATTTATATTATATAAATAATTTTAATAGTTCATAATATATGAGTTATCATACACCTTGAAATTTATATGTGGTAATTACTGATTATATTACAAATATAGGTTGATCAACCTCATTTTTATCAATATCCAATCACGTGATAAGGTAAAGAATATCATCTTCTTTCATCTTCTATTATTTAAACTTACTACGGTAAGGGATACCATCTTTTTCATCTTCCATTATTAAAACTTACTACGATAAGGGATATCATTTCTTTTACTCTTAAACTTACTATGATAAGTATTGTTCGGTAAAACTTTTGAAATGATTATATGTTCCTTAATAGTCGTGCTTCATATAATATCATTTTAATTGAACTTTCCTATTTTTCTGAACCTTTCTTTTGAACTGTGAATCTTGAATATCATTTTGAAATTCACTCCACATCATGTTGACAATTTGGACATTGTTTGAATCTGCACAAAGTAAAATTATAAACTTTCAATATTTATTGTTTATCCTGTTTCTTATGTTCATCATTTATATCACTGTTATTATTCTAATAATCATAATCAAGTTGTTGAGGATATCTGTGGCCTGGGCATAGATAATAGGATAAAGGCGATATAATGGTGGTGTGTCTTTTATGGCACGTGGTAAAAGTTCTCTTTGGCCTGAGACAAAGATGAACTGTTGTTTGGTATGATTATGACCAAAGGCTGAAGACTGGTATAATCATGACCGTTGGTGTTATATTGAATATCTTTGGCACGTAGCGCAAAGATGAACTGTTGACTTGCATGATTATGACCAGGAATTGTGAAATTGTATTATCATGGCCAATTGTGTTTCAGATGATAAAAGTTGATGATGTTTTCTTAAAAAGAGAAGCGAGTGGACATCATGGTCCATATAATTTTCCTAATGGTTGTTATTCTGCTGCAGTTATTAATCTGAGCTTTGTTTAAGAACTTAACTGCAGTTGTTGAATTAAAACTTGTTAAATTATTCTATCAAAAACTCAACTATTAAAGGCTAACGATAATTTATTTGTTATTATCTTAGTTATGATATTCTTTACTGGGCTATTTGAGCTCACCCTTTACTTTTGTTCCATTATTTTTCAACAGGAGATGAGAGAGTAGTTGGGTCTAGTCGGGGGATGGAGTGAAGGTCCGAGTTGTAGCTGTATTAGTCTTCATAAGTTGTAAAATAGTGTGATAATAATAATGAAGACTTAGTTGTGTATTATTTGAATACTGCATTGTGGTACGTTGTATGTTGTATTGTAATAGTTGTTGTGTATTTTGACAACTCAAGTTTGGGCTGTATGGTCCTAGATTTGGGGGTGTCACAAAATGTCTCTATCCCTGATAGGCTACAAAAGATGGGATTTCTAATGAACATATCCCACAACTTCCTAAAGTTGGGATTTATAACATATTAACCCTTTGATAAAACAAAAGTTGGGTTTTATTGCAACTATATACATACAACCTCATAAAATACTATTACTAATAACTGTTCATCCCCCGATGGATCGCATCATTGTACTCCTCATCTCCTATAGCCATTACCACGCTCATGCTAATAGTGTGCATGGATTGGCCCTCCTCAACTAGGTAGTAGTGTACCTTGCTCTAAAATCTACCAAATAAAGAGCGATAGACGTAATTGAGCCTATCAGTCCTCACCCTCTTCTCACGAACCTCATCTTTTAGCTCCAGCATCTGTTTATGTGCTATATCCCTCTGAGTCTCCATCTCTATCCTGTCCCCTATCGCCTCCTGCCAATGGGCACGGATGGCGGCCTTCTCTACCTACACTTGCTGAACCTTTAGCTCAGCCTCTGTTAACTTAGCATCAATCGCTGCCAACTTAGCCTATTGCTTAGCGTCTTGATCAGTTAACTGATGGATTAGCAACCCGATGTGCTCTATAGAGTCCTCGTACCCATGTACCTGCTCCTCACGATCTGCTATCTTCTTCTTCATCTCTGTGTCCTCGCCAGAAAACTAATAGGCCATTGCTTGGTATTGATCCTCCAAATGTTGGTGGGTCAAATTTTCCTCCTCCAAGTGCTGGACTCTTTCCTCCAGCTCCTTATTTCTCATAGTCAGACTATTGATGATGTCACTGGCAGTAGTGTCTATGCCATCAGCTGACTCATTCTCCTCTTCAGACTCTGACTCGGCCTCATCCTCACTGTATGGCCTCATCTCGCCTCCTCTAACTGGCTCCTCTCTATCTCCTATCTCTAGGTCATACTCCGGATCCTCTATCGGTGCAGCCACCAGCAGCTATGCAGTATCTATATGGATATCAATGTAATCCTCCTTAGCTGTGTGACTCAACTGTCCAATCTCAGGCATCCCACAATCACACAAATAATATGACATCAGTATCGCAATAAAATATATTCATTGATGAAATGAAAGTATATTTAATTGTGTTACTCCTCATCTCGATAAATTTCCTCAATTTATCTCCTATAATTCTAAGTAAGTTGACTCTTCTAAGGTTATATCCCAAAGTTTCGCAACCTAAAGTTTTCTAACCTACAGCTCTGATACCAACCTGTGACGACCCCAAATCTGGGTTCCATAACCTCGGGTCTGGTTCTCACTATCTCGAATTTTAATAGCAACTAAATACATAGTCCTCATTAATCTAGCGGAAAATTCATATAGTTTTTTACAAAAAGGTAATAGAATCCCAAGGTCTTTAACCTTAATCTTCGTGAAATCTATCTTAAGGGATTACACCAGATTTACAAAAGTAATTACATAGAAAGAAATTAATTAACGTACATTAAACTAATATAATCTTTGGCTTTTTCCTTGCCTTTGTCCTTTTTGGAGCATTCGGGCTTAGCTGAAAATAAGTCATGATATAGCAAGGGTGAGCAACTAGCTTGCTCAGCAAGTTTAAGAACAGATAATACAAGATATATCATGATTGAATGAGAAATAACATCAAAGGTTTCAACAATAGATAACAATTGTGAAAGAACAAGAATCAATTTTCAATGTAAAAGAAAGAATTGAATCTTTACTGCTGAGTGGTCTTTAAGGACTATGAACTGCTGCTAAAGGTAAGACAGATATAGATTTGTCACCTTAGTAATTTGATACTCGAGGAGATCAGCCTCTTGTACCCTATGTATATGCATAATATTCAGACATCTTACGCAAAGGTTGATTTCCCGATAAAATAATTCCCTTATATAGAGTTGTTTGTTCTCAGTCTTACTATAAGAATCTGCACCAACCAATGATTTGCATAAGCCCTTAAAATATTCAAGTTGATGAATTTATACATGCAATGTCTAGTCGAAACACTTAGCTTAGACATTCTTAAACAGTTCTTGATTTAATGAATTATAAGTCTTGCAAATGCACTATGTGCGAATACAATAACAATACGGATGTGGAATAATTTTAAATAATTAAACCACTTAAATCTCTGACGAAATAAATGCAAGTCTAGGAACTTAGTCAATAACAATTTGAATAGGTTTAAAGAACTTGCAAAAAAAAAATACAAGTTAGCCGAAACAATTAGCTTAGACATTCTTAAACAGTTCTTAATTTAAGGAATTATAAGTCTTGTAAATGCACTATGTGCGAATACAATAACAATACGGATGTGGAATAATTTTAAATATTAAACCACTTAAATCTCTGACGAAATAAATGTAAGTCTAGGAACTTAGTCAATAACAATTTGAATAGGTTTAAAGAACTTGCAAAAAAAAAATACAAGTTAAGGGTTAGAGAACTTGTCTCGTTTGTTGATTACTGCTAACCAATTCAATTTCCTATCATTTGAACAGACCTAATAATTTATCAAGTTGATCTTTCAATTAATATCATATATAGGTTAATATAATAACCTTTGTATATCTTACCTACACTTAATCACATATTTAAATAATTAAGGTATATAAAACACTTAGAAAATATTATTATTATTTGATAATATTTTAATCATATAAACCTAAATTTATCATCTGATATATTTTAAACTTCTATCTAATATTATTAGTCATTTAATAATAATTTATTAATCATTTAATAATACTTTATTCACTTTATAATATTATTAATCATTTTCTAATATTATATTTATTTTCTAATATTAATAATTATTTAATAATATTTTATTTATTTTCTAATATTATTAATTATTTAATAATACTTTATTGACTTTATAATATTATTAATCATTTAATAATATGTTATTCATATTATTAATCATTTACTAACATTTTATTAACTTTATAATATTATTAATCCTTTAATAATATTTATCATTTTTTACCTATTAATTTAACATTCCAAGATGTTTAAAAACCTTTTATTGGATCCAAAAATAATAAAATAATTTGTAAAACATTTTTTATTTTCTAACCCGAACCAGCCAAAATCGACCCGACCCAGTCCGAAAATAAATTTTTGAACTGTCTGGTTCACCGCTGCGGCGGTGAATTGCAGAAAGTTTCACCGCTGCGGCAGTGAGATATACCGCTGCGGCGGTAGATAAAAATTTTAATTACAGAATGTTTCTGTAATGACCGAGAAAATTACGAACCCAATTTTTTATTTATTTAATTATATCCATAAGAAAATATGAGGTGTGAAGTATGTGTGTATGTGTTAAGTTGTATGATGAGAGGTATTAAATTAGTTAATTAAATTAATTAACTAAAGAAGGAAAAATATTGCAAGAGAAGCTTATGTGATGAAATCACAAAGCTTGAATGTTGGGCTTGTATGGCAATTAAGAAGTTTTATAATGAACAAGTTAATTACTTGTATGAATAATGAGAAAGAAGAAGCAAGTGAATTATTAAAGATAACCTCAATGTGAGAATAATTGTTTGTGTATGGTTAACTATATTATAAATCCAATTTGATGATAAGGGTTGGTGAATGAATTAATTTAATCAAGTCCAATGTACTTGTATTAATATGTATTAGGGTTTTATTAAAAAAAACCCAAGAATTTGCAATTAATAGTGTTATTTAATTAAGGAGTCCAATGGACTTATAAATAGCAAATCTAATTGGATTATAATTTAAATCCAAATGAGTTGTTAAACTAGGTCAATTAAGTTTACCTAGTAGCCCGTGTAATTAATTTAATTACTAGTCCATGTAATTTATTAAACAAGCTCAATGTTTATTTTAATTAAAAGTGGCATAGTTAGGTAAATGCTAGCCCAATGTGTGATACAAATTGAGCCCAAACAATTTAATTGAATGAACCCAATAGAAGTTAATTCTAAGGTCCAAAGTGGAGCCCAATAAGCTTGTATAGGTAAATATATATACATATATTGGTGTATATATATATGAATACTTATATAATTATATAAGACTTAAAAATAAAATCAAATTGGATAAATAATTGGTCAATCCCCAATTTTGGGGCCCACATGGATGGAAAGCTAGCTTGTTGGTTGATTTTGAGTGTAAAATGGTTCAAGTAACCCCCAACCACCCTAGTCATTCATATGGTCAATCAAAAAGTCCATCAAGTGGTCATTCCATGCATAGTAAGCATGAATTAAGCTCCTAATTGACTAGAATTGGTTAATTAGTAGATGTTAAGCAAGTCTAGAGAGGTTCTATAAATAGCATGCTCCACCCATTTGCTATGTTTGTTAGTCATTTGGCAAGAACTCCAAGAGAGAATAGAGAGAGCATTCTAGAGAAAATAGAGAGAACTCTTGAGAGTTGGTTTTTCAGCAAGAAAATTGCTAGAGACTTATCAAGGAGGAGTCACCAACAAAGTCTCTAGCCAAGAGAAGAAGAGCATAAGGTTCAAAAGTGTTATATCTCCTCTTTATTTCATTTTTGTTGGCTATATATGTTTTATATGGTCAAAATATATTTTTAACCGATCAAAAGTTGTTTTGATGGTCTAGAAGTCTTAAGCTATGATAAATTGGTAGATACATGGTTTCATATGCTTAAATCATGTTTTGGTATGTGTGAAAGGCATAAAATTGGAAGAAATGTCTATATGGAGATTTACCGGTAAAACCCGAGGTAGCTATGAGCTATTTAATGTTGTAGTTTGAAATGTACAAGTTGGAAAATTAATTTCTATGGCTAGAAAGTTAGATCTATGAGTTTTGAAGAAAAACCCAACTTGAAGCTTTCAAAAATATTGAATAACAAAGAAGTTATAGCTTTTACCGCAAAAGATGTCGTTTTTAAACCCTAGATGGTTCGATCCGTAAATTTCGTGTAAAACGTTTTCAAAAAGACGATCGAACCATGGAATATTGTAAAACATGAGGTTAGGAACACAACAACACTAAGTAGGTGTTATTTGTATGTGTAGAGTTTATTTTATTCAAGTTTGAACCATTAAAACCAAGGATTTGTGAAGTTAGTTTTCACTTTGTCCTTGTGAGCGATTTTAAGCTTAAATCCGTTTAGAATTTGGATTTGTGATCAACAGAGAAGTTATAGATCATGAAATTCTAATGAATTTAGACTTAAAAATCACGTCAAAATATTTCCGTATGATAAAGTTATGACCAAATAACTAAGAAAGGTTATGGCAGCCAAAGCTAGCCTTTTTGGTTTCTGCCCATAGGCGTAATGACGCCCCAAATCAGCCTTGGAGCGACGTCATGACGCCCAGGCTTGATAAAAATTATTTTATTATTTTTTTAATTATTTTTAAACCAATAAATATATTTTTAATGATAAATAATGGATTAATAATATTAGATAATGAATAAAATATTATTAAATAATTAATAATATTAGATAATGATTAAAATATTATTAAATGACTAATAATATTACTAAGATAATAAAATGTTATTAAATGGTTAATAATATTAGTAAGTTAATAAAATATTATTAAATGATTAATAATATTAATAAATGATTAAAATATTATTAAATGATTAATACTATTAGTATATGAATAAAATATTATTAAATAGTTAATAATATTATATTATGAGTAAAATGTTATTAAATGGTTAATAATATTAATGAATGATTAAAATATTATTAAATAGTTAATAATATTAGTATGAGAATAGAATATTATTAAATAGTTAATAATATTAATGAGATAAGAAGATCTTATTAAATGATATTATCTTGAGTGTAAAATATTATTAAATGAATAATAATATTTATAAGTTATTAAAGATATTATTTGACAAATAATATTATTTGAAGAGTAAGGCATTATTAATAATGTTAACATATGATTGAAATATTATTAAATGATTAATAATATTATTGAGATGATAAAATATTATTAAATGGTTAATAATATTTATAAATGATTAAGATATTATTTGATAATTAATATCATTGGGGATAGTGTAAAGCATTATTTAATTATTAATAATGTTAATAAGTGTTTGAGATAATAAAGAGATTAAGATGATTATTAGATGGTTAATAATATTGAGGAACTAGATGATTTATTATTGAGATAATAAATGGTTAAAATATTATTATACGATTAATAATATTATATGTGATATTTATATATTATCAAAGGAGATAATATTATAAAGCAATGAAGTGATGGTTATGTAAGTTAAAATATTATCAAGGGATTGATAATGTTATTAAGAGTTTTAAGGTTATGATTAAGTGATAGATGATTTAATACATATATGTTAAGGTTATTAATGTTAAATAAACCTATATGTGTAACAGCCTTCCAAAATAATACCGCAGAAATTGGCGAATTAAGACCGCGCGACACGAAAATCGAGAAAAGCAAGCCGGACAGCCGCGGATGCACCTGCGGCCACCGACAAACGGGACAGTGCGCGGCTCGAGGACGGCACACGGCAGCCGAGGATTCGACGCGGACGGCTGGCGAGCCCAGCCGCAGATGCACCTGCGGCCAGCCGCAGTTGCACCTACGGCTGCCTGCGGAAGGCTATAGATTGCCATTTCCACCCGAGAGTTCAAGAGGAGAAAAAGAAAAAATAGATTTTAGAGAGAGAGAGAGAAGTGCTCAGTTCTTGGCTAGATTGGTGTCAAATATTCATCTTCTCTTGATAATTAGTTGAGTGTTCTTGTATTGTTGTCCGATTCGTGAAATAAGAAGCTTCAATCGTCTTTTTGCAAGGTGAAAAGGGTGCGTTCTTGGGTTTCTTTTTGTTGTTTGTATTGTTAGCATATTGTTGTGATTGGGTTATGTGATGTAGTTATTGTTGTGATAATGACGACGATCCGTGGATTAGGTGTTGTTAGTGAGGGTTCCATCGGAGCATAACTCCTCCTAACACCCCGATGACATCCGTACGGTGATATATTTCGTTCGTTATGGTAATGAGTAGTTTGTAGTGATTGAGTTGTGATATTTGAGGTATGTAGTATGATAGCAATGTTTAATATTGTTAGATTTGGCTTAGTATTGGTTGTGTAGCGATTTGGGTGACTGTGAGCCTAGGGAGGAGATCCTCGTGATCGAATCCCGATGATGGACGTTTCGGCATATGTAATCCTTGTATAGAGTCCATGGATGTGTATTTTGTAATATCGGGCCTTAAAACGATACCAAGTCGTGTTCGGGTTAAGGCCCCGTAAAAATAATAAAATATGTGATTGTGGGTGTTGGGGGTTGTCTGGATGGCTCACATGCCCATGGATAGCCCCGACACGTTTTGGGATGTTTGTCTTAATTTACAGCACAGGAAATGGTTTTCCAAAATAAGGCAAATGATAAAGATTTTCTAAAAAGAATCAAATTAGGATATTAGATTCACGAGGTTGTAAAATTAAGAGTTTTGGCGAAACTTTGATCCTTGTTTGACGAAAAGGCTACATTTGGTTTTAAAATGTCATAAAAGATGTTTTCGTCAAAAATAAATAAACGTTTTCACTAAACTTTGTGCATAGGGTTAAAGAGTTCTAGAAGTTGCATTCATTTTATTTATATTAACTATTAGAAGGCAATGTATAGTCTCGATTCCTATTTGACAAAAGTTTAAAAATATTGTTTTCTAAAATGACATCTAATAAAAAACCTCAACGTTTTCGAAATTAAAATCAATCTTTCTTATAAAAAGCGAAGCCTCGTCATTCGGGTCAAAAGACGTCTAAACGCTTTCCCGACAAAACACATTTTGCCATATAAAATCAAAGCAACTTTATGCAAAAGGACGCCACAAACCTCCATTTAGGCACACACACACACACGCGCGCGCGCGCACACACATTTTAAGATTCAAAAAGATAGGAAAACATCGAGATTGCGGTAACCGTATTTCACGGAAGTCGGGGGGTGCCTAACACCTTCCCCTCGCTTAAGTAAGCCCCCGAACTCTATGAATCTCGGTTTGCGGACCAATTGAATCAGAGTCACATATGAGCCATCACGATTACGAAAACAAAATTCGGATGAGTTGGTACATCCATTTCAAATATACCAACTGGCGACTCTGGTCAATTGGCTCATAAAAATTCGACATTTCAAAACCCCGTCGACACTAAGCCGACCCTTTTCAAAATCACATTTAATTCAAAAGGCTAAAATTGGAAAGGACATTTTTAATATTAAAAAACGAGACGACAAAATCCCGGCGTCGACAGTTATGATTAAGTGATAGATGATTTAAGACATATATGTTAAGGTTATTAATGTTAAATAAACCTATATGTGTTATGCTAATTGGAGGATCAATGTTATTGAATATTAGGTCACCCAAAGGAAGTATTTTTAGTTGAATAGCGGTAGTCAGCAGAACAGGCAAGTTCTTCTTAACCCTAACTTGTATTTATTGTTGCAAGTTTTCTTCAACTTTATTTATATTGAGCTATTCAAATTATTGTTGAGCAAATTCTACACTCGTAGTTATTTGACAGAATTTAAAGTGGATTAATTATCTAAAATTATTCCACCTCATTATTGGTTATTGTATTCGCACATAGTGGCCTTTTGGTTTAAAAAATGCTCATTCGAATTCCAGAAAATTATGAATGAAATATTTTATCCTTATTCTAGTTTTTGTATTGTTTATATTGATGATATTTTAATATTTTCTGATAATATTGATCAATATTTTAAACATTTAAATATTTTCCTCAATATTGCTAAGAAAAATGGCTTAGTAGTTTCTGCTTCAAAAATGAGTTTATTTCAAACAAATGTAAGATTTTTAGGACATAATATTTATCAAGGAACTATTATTCCTATTGATAGATCAATTGCTTCTGCTAAAAACTTTCCTGATGAAATTAAAGATAAACAAATGTTACAAAGATTTCTTGGAAGTCTAAACTATATTGCAGAGTTTTATAAAGATCTTGCCAAAGATACAAGAATTTTATATGAAAGATTAAATAAAAATCCTCCTGCGTGGAATAACAAGCATACTAATGCTATTAAAAGAATTAAACTTAAGGTTAAATTTATTCCATGCTTATGTCTATCTCATATAGAATGGAAGAAAATTATAGAAACTGATGCTTCTAATTTAGGATTTGGTGGAATTTTAAAACAATTGAATCCTACTAAAAATAGAGAAGAAATAGTAAGATTTTATTCTGGTCATTGGAATCCTACACAAAGTAGATATTCTACAATAAAGAAGGAAATGTTATCTGTGATTAAATGTTTATTTAAATTTCAAGATGATTTGCTAAATCAAGAATTCACTCTCAGAATTGATTGTTCTGCTATTAAAGAAGTTTTAGAAAATGATGTTAAAAATTTAGTTGCTAAACAACAATTTGCTAGATGGCAATCATTATTGGCCATATTTTATTTTCAAATTGAATATATTAAAGGAGAATTAAATTCTCTTCCCGATTATTTGACTCGCGAATTCTTGCAGGGCAAACCATCTCCTCTAAAAGAGGAGGTAGAGGAGGTTATACCTCCAGAGGAGGTGGATTATCATCCTATGCCAGAGGTTCTACCTCAAAAATCCCATCAATGAAAGAAGCTTTTACAGAAAGATGAAATGGATAATATCCATATTTCTAAATTCTGTGAAGTTATACTCAACAATTTAGATTTGAAATGATTTAAAGAACCAAATTATGTGGCTTCAAGATATTTTGAACCAAATATCAATTATCCTTTAAAAGGATCTCAGAATCATCGTCTCTTTTATGAAACCATTCTGAGTGAAACTCTGTCTGTTGATTTTGAACATTTTTATTGAGGAGGGGAAACAAGTAACAAACATGCTCCTTATAGCTTTTCTAAAGCTTATTTCAAAAAGATGTTATCTCCCTCTGATTGGGGATTGGATCCTAATAGGGTCAGAAATATGGTGGGTTATCCACACCAAAATTTCATTTATTGGGATTACAAAGATGCGTGGTTTAATTGTTTTTATTATGACAATCCTCAGAAGAAACATACTTGGTTTCTTCGCTTTAGCCCTGAATTCAGTAATACCGATCTTCCTAATTGGTCATACACATGGTGGCAGAGATTAGGTCCAGAACCTGAAATCTTGCCAAAAGACTTATACACTATTTTTATTGGTTTTAAAAACCATTATCCTCAGTTGCAAGGAAAAGATTTTATAAATCTGTCATACCCATTATTTAATTTTTTAATGAATTATCAAATTCCTTGGATTTGGTGTTGGCAATATGGAACCAAATTTCAAGAAAAATTTAATTATGGTCTTCCCAGTTTAATTTGCCAATTTAAATATAAATGGTGGAATAAACTTGATTATAATGATATTATGCATCTAGCTATGGATCATATTCAACATTATCAGAACATGGAGAAAAAGGCTTTAAAAGCCAAAGAAAAAGAGGAAATATCTAATCCAATCAAGTCTCTAAAAGAATCCTTGAAAAGAAAATATCCAAATGCTTCAAAAGCATAAATACAACAAAAATTGTTGGAATTGACATCACTATCAGATAGTGATAATGAGGAAGAAAATGATGATATCTTTATGGCCACTAGAACAATTGCATCCGACTCAGAAAGCAGATCGGAAAATTAGGAGGAATCTCCCGAAGATTTTGCACAATCTGTGTAAGTTATTTTAAATCAAGAAGAATTTCCTGAATTGGACACTCAGCCAGATTATGGACAAAGAATAGAGATAATGGAACGACAGGTTAAACTCCTGAAGGAACGTAATCAACAATTCAAAAAAATATGGGGACCAGGAGATAAGTAAGCTGAAAGAAAAAGTTAAGGAGATTGATAATCAAGACAAGAAAATGGATGACGCGTGAAAAAAGTAGAAGGAATCTACTTTAATAATAGCAGATGTCGGCCAGTACTTTTATAAAGTAGTCAAGCTGTCAGTAGCTTTAATAAAACATGACACTGTGTACTTTAATAAAGTTTGTAAATTATTAAAGTTGTAATTATTTAGCTGAATAGAAGATTGTCGGCAATGATTGAGTATGTTGCGTCATTGCTTACGTTTTAGTTTGCTTTTTAGTTCTACTTAAGCCGTGCTAGTCTTCAACTGTAGGCACGCTTTTCCTAAGTCTTTCTCTCTCTAAGTTTGATTATCAGCAATCAATGAAAGGAATAATATTTTTATTTTCTTCTATATGTTTATAAAATATTTCTTTAAATTCTAAAGTCTGTTGTTTAGTATAGTATTTAAAAAACCATTTTCTAAAATCATTATATTTTGATAATTAAAATTCAGCATTAATTTTTATTCTATCTATAATAAAATCAGACTCATCTGACCATTCAATAGTGTTCACAGAAAAATTCATATCACTAGGTGTACGTGAACCTATATGCATAGATTTATTTCTATAGATAGCATGAGGAATCTTATTTTCTGATTCTTTAATTCCAACAATATTTTCAGTTTCTAATCTAGGATTTTCAAAAGGTTTAATATTTGAAGTAGATGCAACAGAAGATGTAAATGCTCTACCAGTATGACTTAGTTGGTCAAAATTAGTTATATTAAATTTTGCGACTCTTCCTTTTTGACCAAAATATTTTTCAACATTTCCATCTGGAGTCTTTATTATTTGTTCAATATCTCTGTTTTCAACATTTTCAGGAGCAGAAATAGATATACCAGGTAAAATCCATTGTTCAGGTAATTTAATATCAGACCAAGCAATTGTTTTAGGAATATTAACAAAACTTTTGGACATATTTGCCTCAAATAAAATAGTTTTTCCTTTAACATCAAATTTTTTAGCCTTTGGAGCTAAAGTGTTTAATACTTTAAATTTGACTCTATAAATTAAAGCAATATTTTTAACGCCCATTTTCATATCATAACCACTGGTTTGAATATATAAAGTTAAAACATCAAGTAATCTTTTATCAGTGAGGGAAACCTCAAAATTAGGAAAACAGTCAAAATAAACTGGACCATTACATAGGTTTGTTTCAACAAGACCAAGTAAAGAATTTGAAAACTTATTACGCGTAGAATCACACAAGGCAATACACATAGAAGTATTTAAACCTTCTCTAGTTAATGGTTTAAATCCAATTTGTACACATCCGAGATGGATAAAATTATATTCATCTTTATATTTTTTAATATCATTAGAAAGTAATTGTATAGTTTCATAGGTTTCAGAAATAGGAATAGTTTTTTCTACAGTCTTTATAATTGTTTTTGATTTTAAATCAAAAGTTCCAATTTTATAAATTTGTGTAGATTTAACTTTAGGTAAAGATCAATCTTTAAGATGTTGTTCAAGTAGTTCATATTCAGTTTCATCAGAATTTTTAATAAATTCATCTCTAGTACTATCAGTACTAGAACCTAACCCTATTGACTTCAGCATTCGACTCTCAACTTTTAACTAATTAATTATTCCTAGCTCGGCTGTCAACGATTTACAAGGACACAAGACCCTAAAATGTCTTCTCACGGCTAAACGGGTGACACTCCTTAACGCGACTTGGGACCGATCCACTAAGAACAATTAATAAATTAAAAGCAAATAATCAAAATACTGTTATCAACAAGAATTATGACTCTGATACCAACAGTGGACTAGGCGGATAATTTCAATCTGAATTTCAGATTTTACAAGGTCTATTAACCTATTAGTTTCAATAATTTTATTTTGAAAATAATCTTTATTAAAACTATTAGTAGAATTTATGTAATTAGAATAATAGTAAATTAAAATATTATTATTATAATCTAAAATTTCAAACAAATTAACCAAATAATTTACAGACATAAAATATCCGCACTAATACCAACAGGATCATATAATAACAAAATATATTACAAACACATTCAATATACAAATACATAAATTTAAATTTTAAATTAAGAAGACTTACAGGGAGATTCCATGGAAGCCGGGATAAAAGCAACACCAAGGATGTACAAAAAACTTCAAACTTTTATTGATAAGAAATATTTTACAAAAGTTTGATCGCTAATAATCAAACAGAGAGAGAGAAAGACTTGGGAAAAGCGTGCCTACAGTTGAAGACTGGCACGACTTAAATAGAACTAAAAAGTAAGCTAAAACGTAAGCAATGACGCAACAGACTGAATCATTGCCGACAATCTTCTATTCAGCTAAATAATTACAACTTTAATAATTTACAAACTTTATTAAAGTACACAGTGTCATGCTTTATTAAAGTTACTGACAGCTTGACTACTTTATAAAAGTACTGGCCCACATCTGCTATTATTAAAGTAGATTATACTTTTTTCACGCGTCATCCATTTTCTTGTCTTGATTATCAATCTCCT
Organism: Hedera helix; assembly: GCA_947179155.2. Lineage (NCBI taxonomy): Eukaryota > Viridiplantae > Streptophyta > Magnoliopsida > Apiales > Araliaceae > Hedera > Hedera helix. Next base: position 18,401,476 of record OX359269.1, on the reverse strand, counting down.
TAACTTTTTCTTTCAGCTTACTTATCTCCTGGTCCCCATATTTTTTGAATTGTTGATTAAGTTCTTTCAGGAGTTTAACCTGTCGTTCCATCATCTCTATTCTTTGTCCATAATCTGGCTGAGTGTCCAATTTAGAAAATTCTTCTTGATTTAAAATATCTTGCACAGATTGTGCAAAATCTTTGGGAGATTCCTCCTGATTTTTCGATCTGTTTTCTTAGTCGGGCGCAATTGTTCTAGTGGTCATAGAGATATCATCCTTTTTCTTCCTCATTATCACTATCTGATAGTGATGTCAATTCCAACAATTTTTGTTGTATTTCTGCTTTTGAAGCATTTGGATATTTTCTTTTTAAGGATTCTTTTAGAGACTTGATTGGGTTAGATATTTCCTTTTTTTCTTTGGCTTTTAAATCCTTTTTCTCCATGTTCTGATAATGTTGGATATGATCCATAGCTAGATGCATAATATCATTATAATCAAGTTTATTCCACCATTTATATTTAAATTGGCGAATTAAACTGGGAAGACCATAATTAAATTTTTCTTGAAATTTGGTTTCATATTGCCAACCTCAAATCCAAGGGATTTGATAATTTATGAAAAATTTAAATAATGGGTATGACAGATTTATAAAATCTTTTTCTTGGAACTGAGGATAATGATGTAGGACAGATTATGGTGGATTGTATATTAGATAGCAATAGTAGTAACAGAAACCTAGGGTTTAGATCTACTCATAAACCACTAGGGATTTAGGGTTCAACTCCGCGTCTTTTACCCTAGAAGGAGAATTATCTCTACGATAATTGAAATAACTGAATAATCAAAATAATCAATAGCGTCCTTAATCTGAGAGTACATCAACCTTTAAATAGGAACAAATCCTAATTCAATTAGGACACAAACCCTAATTACCCTAAAAATATTAAATGACAAAACTACCCTACTACTTAAATAAAACACTTAAAATATTAAAAGTACCATAACTAATAAAATACTATCTATCTCCTAAAATTACAACAATTCCATAAATAAATAAGAAACATTAAATCTATAAATAAATACTTAATAACTTGATCTTGATTCCCGTCATTTCTCCCCTTGTTGGAGAAAACTCGACCTCGAGTTTTATAGAATGAGATAATGAACCATGAATTATTCTTCATTGAAACATCTTAGAGTACCGTTGGAAAGGTAGCTGACAAGAGAATCACTTTTGCATTTAAAGGCGTTTGAAATAAATCAAGAGGAATGATAAACTCAATGTGATTAACTTGGTTTGAAGCAATTTCTTAAACCGGCTCCTCTTTGACAACAATCAACTCAACATCAACTTCAAAATCTTCCTCAATCCGCTGTTCACATGCAATCTTTGACTCAATTTTATCTTCAATAATGTCCAATGGTTCAACTAGTGGAGTTTCAAGAATTGTCATAGACGCGTCACAACTATCTGTAGTCTTGGAATGGTGAACATCCTCTTTCTCTTGCTCTTGCTCTTGCGTTTGTTCTTGCTTTTTCTCTGCTCGAATATGTGCCAGCAAGTTAATAAGGTCATCTTTTATAGAAGAGATTTCATCCTCTATAGAAGAACATCTAGAACCAATTTCACGTGTAGCCTTTTGAATTTCTTCGGATTTAGCTTATTGACGTTTTTCTGCTTCAGCTTGTTGACGTCTCTCTATCGCAACTCTTCTTTGTTCATCTTGATATCGCCATTGAAGTCGATCAAGCTCGTAATGTGCATTGGCAATATGCTGTCTAACCTCTTCTTACTCAATTTTCAAACAGGTAGTCCAACCATATATCTTAACGAGGTAGTCTATTCGGTAACTTTCATCACAAAGAAACCAAATTTCCTTTTTTTCCCTTTCAATCAATTCTTTTGTGGTTCGGTACATTGGTACAATAACTTTAAACTAAAATAAATAAATAAAATAATTTTTTTTTTTTAAATTAACATTGACTAAACTGAAAATTACTAAAACTTTAGGGACTCAAATTGAAGGAAATGAAAGTACAGGGACTAATACCTAAAGGTTGAAAGTTCAGGGGATAGTTTAAAAATTTATGAAACTTTGGGGACTAAACTAAAAATTGTGAAAACTTTGGGGTTTAAACTGTAATTTTTGAAAAGTTAAATTTGCAGATTTAGGGTTACCAAAGCAGCAGCCTCCTTATCCTAAGCAGCAGCCTCATTTTCCTGTTTCAAAAGCAGTAGCAGTACGGCATTTTTTTTTCTGCCACTTCTAATTTATTTTTTTTTGCCTGGCTTGAATAGCACTCCGTGAAAAGTAACTGTGATGAACAGTGCTACGATGAACAGTACTGTGATGAATAGTGCTGTGATGAACAGTAAGTGTGATGAATAGTGTTGCGATGAACAGTAACTTGCACTGAACAGTATTTTTCCCCCCACCCAAGATCTCCCAAAAATTGAGAAATTAATGGAGAAACCCTAAACTCTGATACCACTTTGATGTAGGACAGATTATGGTGGATTGTATATTAGATAGCAATAGCAGTAACAGAAACCTAGGGTTTAGATCTACTCATAAACCATTAGGGATTTAGGGTTCAACTCCGCGTCTTTTACCCTAGAAGGAGAATTATCTCTGCGATAATTGGAATAACTGAATAATCAAAATAATCAATAGCGTCCTTAATCTGAGAGTACATCAACCTTTAAATAGGAACAAATCCTAATTCAATTAGGACACAAACCCTAATTACCCTAAAAATATTAAATGACAAAACTACCCTACTAATTAAATAAAACACTTAAAATATTAAAAGTACCATAACTAATAAAATACTATCTATCTCCTAAAATTACAACAATTCCATAAATAAATAAAAAACATTAAATCTATAAATAAATACTTAATAACTTGATCTTGATCCCCATCAGATAATGGTTTTTAAAACCAATAAAAATAGTGTACAAGTCTTTTGGCAAGATTTCAGGTTCTGGACCTAATCTCTGCCACAATGTGTATGACCAATTAGGAAGATCGGTATTACCGAATTCAGGGCTAAAGCGAAGAAACCAAGTATGTTTCTTCTGAGGATTTTCATAATAAAAACAATTAAACCACGCATCTTTGTAATCCCAATAAGTGAAATTTTTGTGTGGATAACCCACCATATTTCTGACCCTATTAGGATCCAATCCCCAATTAGAGGGAGATACCATCTTTTTTAAATAAGCTTTAGAAAAGCTATAAGGAGCATGTTTGTTACTTGTTTCCCCTCCTCTGTAAAAATGTTCAAAATTAACAAACCGAGTTTCACTCAGAATGGTTTCATAAAAGAGACGATGATTCTGAGATCCTTTTAAAGGATAATTGATATTTGGTTCAAAATATCTTGAAGCCACATAATTTGGATCTTTAAATCATTTCAAATCTGAATTTTCAACAGTGAGTATAACTTCACAGAATTTAGAAATATGGATATTATCCATTTCATCTTTCTGTAAAGCTTCTTTCATTGATGGGATTTTTGAGGTAGAACCTCTGGCATAAGATGATGATCCACCTCCTCTACCTCCTCTTTTAGAGGAGATGGTTTGCCCTGCAAGAATTCGCGAGTCAAATAATCGGGAAGAGAATTTAATTCTCCTTTAATATATTCAATTTGAAAATCAAATATGGCCAATAATGATTTCCATCTAGCAAATTGTTGTTTAGCAACTAAATTTTTAACATCCTTTTTTAAACTTCTTTAATAGCAGAACAATCAATTCTGAGAGTGAATTCTTGATTTAGCAAATCATCTTGAAATTTAAATAAACATTTAATCACAAATAACATTTCCTTCTTTATTGTAGAATATCTACTTTGTGTAGGATTCCAATGACCAGAATAAAATCTTACTATTTATTCTCTATTTTTAGTAGGATTAAATTGTTTTAAAATTCCACCAAATCCTAAATTAGAAGCATCAGTTTCTACAATTTTCTTCCATTTTATATGAGATAGACATAAGCATGGAATAAATTTAACCTTAAGTTTAATTCTTTTAATAGCATTAGTATGCTTGTTATTCCAAGCAGGAGAATTTTTAGTTAATCTTTCATATAAAATTCTTGTATCTTTGGCAAGATCTTTATAAAACTCTGCAATATAGTTTAGACTTTCAAAAAATCTTTGTAACATTTATTTATCTTTAATTTCATCAGGAAAGTTTTTAGCAGAAGCAATTGATCTATCAATAGGAATAATAGTTCCTTGATAAATATTATGTCCTAAAAATCTTACCTTTGTTTGAAATAAACTCATTTTTGAAGCAGAAACTACTAAGCCATTTTTCTTAGCAATATTGAGGAAAATATTTAAATGTTTAAAATATTGATCAATATTATCAGAAAATATTAAAATATCATCAATATAAACAATACAAAAACTAGAATAAGGATATAATATTTCATTCATAATTTTCTGGAATTCAGAAGGAGCATTTTTTAAACCAAAAGGCATAACATTCCATTCAAATTGTCCAAAAGGCACAGTAAAAGCAATTTTATATCTATCTTTTGGATCTATTTGTATTTCCCAGAATCCTAAAAATCTTACCTTAATTATTATAATAGTAGTAGTAGTTATAATAATTGTACTAATAATTGTAATACTAATTGTAATACTAATAATAGTAATAATAATAATAATAATACTAATACTAATAAAAATAATAATATTAATATAGTAATAATAATAATAATAATACTAATAATAATATAGTAATAATAATAAGAACAACAGTAACAGTAACAGTAATTGCATGTAAGCAACATGGGTCACCCTTTTAGTATTGACACTATTTTTTTATTTTTCGGGTATTGCGATCGTTATGTTTGCACATGCAAATTGATTTGGGTGAAAAATCATAGTAACGGTTCAGATTCATTCTTATTGATGTATACGTTTTAGGTTGCAAAGAGTTTTTAGGTAATAGAGTATTTTTAAAATTTTAATTTTCGCCGTGCCTTTAGGGATGAGCAATTACGTATCATTTCTTTGGTGTGTTTGCAGTTTATATCGAGAGCAACTATTGTAGTAGGCTCTGACTCATGGTATGATAATCTTTTGTCCAATTTCAAGAAAAAATATAAAAAAATAAAATGTTATGGTGATGCGATTTAGTTGGTGTTATGATAATACTTTTTTGTTTGGACTTAGAGGGCTTGTGACACCCCAAGATTTTATAGAAATTCTAAATGAGAATATTGAGGAATTAAATAAAGGTTATGAGATAAAACGTGGCTTAAATGATAGAATGTATTAAGAAATGATTAAATATAAATTATTATATGAGCAATGTGCTATAAATAACCTATGTGGTTAAATTTGATGACAAGGAACTCCTGATATGAATAAGGATCAGTTAGCCATTAAAGCACATGAGAGAATTGAGATTTGAAGAAATTATAATGGATTTCGAAGATTAAATGGTAATGCCTACATTAAGGCAATTTGAAAGGAAGCAGTATGGAACACTATTGTGCCAGTAGGTGACAACTTGGATATATGAAAACGTATATATAGGTACATGTATGTATTTGAGTTAGTAAAGATAGAATGATTTGAGGTTTGAGAAAATATTGAAATAAGAAATACATATGTGAATTGATATTTGGATATGAATATTAACGAGTTTAATTACTGGGCCTGATGAGGCGATGCTATGAGAATAATAAAGTAATGTATGACTATATGAGTTAAGGAAGGAAAGAGTAGTTTAGCCTAAATGGTGTGTTAAGGAAATTATCGGAATAATAAGACTAATGATTGTGAATGTTTTGAAGTTAGTACGGAATTGGTATTTAATTATGTAAATGGTGTGTAATTTATAGAATGAAATACTCTCGAAGATGAGTAGAAAAGAATATTGTATGCAGTATGGGTTAAGTTGACAGATATGTGTATGAAGTAAATATGTAAAGGAACGTAAAATCGTAATAAGGATATTGGGAGCTTAAAGGATAATGATGATGGATTTTGGTAATCCGGTTGATATGTGCTTCTCAAGGAAGCGATTTAAGGAAAAGATGAGCAATTTGAATTTATTGGGATGTGAAAAATTAAATTTGATTAAATAAGGAACCGAGAAGGTTTGAAAGTGAAATAATACGCAATTGTGGCAAATATTATAAATTAATGAGTTATTAAATAAAATTAAGTTTCCAGGTGTGACAAGTAATTTAGGACACTATTTGATGAAGGAATAAAATTCAAGTATAATGAAACGAATTTGGATCAAAACGGATTTGATTTGGATAAGAAATGAGCAAAGAATGAATTAATGGGGGAAAAATGTATGAAAGTCTAGTTATGAGGGGGAAAGTTGCAAGAAATGAAAATCTAGCTAATTTGACAAATGACCAAAATGCCCCTCAACAAATTGGATAATTACCATTGTGTCCAAAAGGGTAAAAAGACCAAAATACCCTTGACAAATTAAGAAATGACGAATAAGTCCCAAGTGGTGAAATGACGGAAATGCCCTTTACTTATTATGTGAAATGACCAAAACGCCCTTGGAAGTGTTAACCAAGGTTATTTGCTTAACCAAGCCTAGTTAACTCTCATTTATCCTTATAAGTTAAGCAAGTGAGCCATTTCATTTCCATTTTTGCTGAAAATGTTGCTAGCATTCGAAAGTTCTAGCAAGAGAGAGAGAAATGAGAGAAAAAGCTATGGAAGTCTTGGAGAAAAGCTAGGAATCATGGAGCTAGAGACCTCAAATGACTAAGCAACAAGAAGAAAAGAGGAAGAACTCATCAAGATAAAGCTATCTATGTGAAGAAGTTTTCCATCCAAGGAGGTATAAGCATGATCTAGTTTTAAAATGTGAAGTTTATGTGATTAAGTTTAAGAATATGTATCACCATGCATGTATCTTTGACATACATGGTTAGAGAGAAAAATTATGTGAGTTATATGCTTTATGTTTGAAAATTGATGAAAACCTTAGGCTTGAAAGTTGTGTAACAAAGGTAATATGCTATTCATGCATGTGTTCAAAGCTAGAACTTATGATTTAAGGAGAAATATGTGTTATATGTTGATGGAAGTAGTAAAACCCTAGTTGAAAGTGAAGAATATGTTCAAGACATGTGAAGTTTCATGTTAGATAGAGTTCTAAGTTTATAAATGGAAGATATGTATGTTTGTTTAAGAAAAAGAGTACTATTAAGCTATGATTCATGAAGAATTATATGTTATGTGTTGCTAGATACGTTAAAAACCTAACTAAGGAGGTTGTACATGTATGATGTATGCATAAATTTTATGCTAAATAGCTTCAAAGAGTCATAAAAGCATGAGAAGTATATTTTGTGAAGGAAAGTTAAATATTAGGCTATACTTTTTGTGTAGACAATGTAATAATCTGTAAAGTGCACTGGAATGTGCATATGAAATTTATATGGACGTACAAAGTCGTTAAAAGTGTATGTGATAACCTATGTTGTGCATTGAAGTTAAGATGTCAAGTGGTGTCTAAGTTTTGAATTTGAAAGGTTTTGAAAAGTTAAGGAAAATCCGATTTAAAGGTGATTTTTGGAAATTTTGAGGATTTAAAGATAAAATAAAATCAAATGAGTCATTTGCATGTTATTATACATGTTAGAGTCGAATTAGTAATCAACGGATTTAGAATTGAGTGAATTGGCGATTCGAACGATCGAAATCGATCGTTTCGAATCGAAACGGATTTTAACGGACAAAAATCGCCTTGTGCGAAATTTTACGGTTTTGAAAGTTGGGACATGTCATATATGATGTATGTGAGCTATGTCAAGTGTCGGAATGGAATTTTAAAGCTTATGGCTAAAAATCACAAAGTTGCAAAAGTTGAAATTCAAAGTTCAAAAACTTTTCTAAGTCTGAAATTATTGTGAACAGAGCCCTCCTACAGGCTAGCGTATCTCTGATTTAGAAAGACCAAATGAGGCAAATGAAAATTTTATAAAATACTATGGTATGAGGTCTACATGTGTACCAAATTTGGTGTCAATTGGATGTATGGTGAAGGAGTTAAAATTCACCAAAGCAGCAGCAAAAATCAAAATTTCAGTTTTTGGCAGAAAAGAGGACCACGGCCGGGGCCATGGTTTTGTAGGCAAAACCACGGCCGGGGCCAAGTTTGGCTGAGAGGTTTTGGCCGGGGCCGCGGATTTCTAGGCCAAAAGCCGGCCGGGGCCGCGGTTGCCAGAGTTTAAAGAAATGTTATTTTTGACCCAAAATGAAATGTTTTGATACTAAATGATAAAGATAAGTTATGTAAACCCTAGATTGATAAAAATGGACTATGAAAAGGGTGGTATAATGAGATAATGAACGGCATAATATATCATGCCTAAAGCTAAGCCAAATCAAGTTATGATGTATTATTAACCTATGTAAGGTATAATACATCAAATGTAATATGATTAGAGACGAATGGTCGTGTAATTATGAATTAAGTTTGACAAGTTAAATGTGTTTATGATCCTATAATGATGAATATAGATTATGTGTTTACAGATAGCGCTCGATGTAGCAACCCAATGCAATGAAGGATAAGAAGGCCAATCGAGGCAATAAAGGTTAAGTATATAAAGGCGTACAGACAAGTTCTTCAGATCTAAGTATAATAGATATTCTACGTGAACTACGTGATAAAAAAATGAGTTGAAATGTGCCTATGTGCAGCTATGTGATTTATTTGCTACATGACTTATGTGACGTTAAACATTGTATGATAAGATAAAGGATGCATGACGCATATATTAAATTGATAGCATGAAAGGTGTTAGCTGATTAACTTGTTGAGCTTTATGCTCATTCTTGTTATGTACTAACGTTTCAGGTAAAGTACAAGAAGACCGGAGGTTCCGGTGCAGCTAAGGTAAAGAATGTGGATAGATAGATAAACATGAGGAAAATTTGATAATTGTAAATGATGTAATGTAAATTTAGCAGATGAATGTAAAGTTGTATATGTACAAGTTATGTAATAGTTGGTTAAATGCCAAACTATGATAGTAATAAGGAATGTATGGTATATATGTATGGATCAAGATATGCATATGTACAGGTAAATATATGAACAGAACCAGGTACAGAACAGGTAGGGTAAACAGAGTCATGTATGATTGATTCATGGCAAAACTTAGTTACAGGTTATATAAATCATGAATAAATACGATTATAGAAATTGTAATAGACATAAGTCACAAATTGTTAATGTTTGACCTAAGTTTAATGAAAGGTAGGTGAACGTTGCGATCCTGAGACATGTTTAACGAATGTAAGTTAAATAAGTTTTGATAAAAAAAATGGACCGCATTTATGGTCCAAAATACGATTTTAAAGGTCAAAGGTTAAAGTTTAACGCACGGGATCCCGGTTAATGTGGTTTAAGGTTTATGTTTATGTCATCCAGAATAGAATGGATAGAATTAAGGAAGGTATGGATCTCGGGGCGTCACAGGGCTCACTTTATACTTTTGGGTATATGCAAAAATATTTCTTTTGGATTTTTACATCTTTTTTTTCCTCAGTGGATCCTATCAAATGGCTTGCAGTGCTACCCTTTTTCCACATGAAATACTATTCATGGATCATATTGATCAATGGTTAGAGATACTGGAGGCAAATAAATGCTGTCAAACTTCTCATTCCTTTTTGTCAATAAAAGAAAGGTGTGTGAGATACCTGAAAATACTAAATTACATAAATTTGAGTCCGCTATCGTCAATCAATTAATTGTTCAAACCTGGCAAGAACTAATTTTAAGTTGGGAATGAGTAACACACTAATGTTTGCCTAAAAAAGAAACTTTGACTGGATTGAGTATCAATCTTTTTGTATTAATAGTTGGACTCCCAGTTCTATTATGGAACTAAGAGTTCACAACAGTTTTAAATTTTTCAATTTAAAAATATTGAATACAGTACTCAAGTGTTATATTAATTACATTGGGCACGGGTTATCCCTAATATATACATGTATACATGTACTGGAACAGATTGTACGGATGCTTAATGAATTGAAATGAATAACAGTTAGCTATTTTCTCTCTCTCTCTCTCTCTTCTCCCTCACGAACTCAGCTGAGTTCTTCTTCTTCCTTCCTTATTCTCTTATTTCTTCCTTATTTCTATCCTTCTTCCTCCTTTCTTCTCTATGATTCTTCCCTATTCCTGTTTCTGTTCTTCTCTATTTCTGTTATTCTTCTTCTTCTATTTCTGTTCTAACTGAATTGCAGGTCAGGCTCAAGTAGGTTCCTGACACCATCACAAAACCTTACCAACACCAGTCCGCCTACCACTCAACCAGATCAGATCCACAAACAACCAAAACCCTCATAAACTCCTCTATTCGTTGGGCATTTGAAGGACCATAGCCTTTGGCACACCAGACTCGCACCAAATAGGCTAGAAAAGAGCTTTCGAGAGGACTCACGCACAGATCTGCTTGTCAAGAAATGGCATGAGTCAAGAAAATGAGAATTGAAGAGGAGCAAGTGGGTGGGCCGCAGGAAAAAGGGGGTGGAAAATTAGGCCAAGGAAAATGGGCGGGAAAGGAACCGATGGGGAGAGGGGAGATTTCCTAGAGAGAAGGGGGAGCTTCTTTCTCTACCCTACTTGGGACCCTCCTTTTACTCTCTTTTTTAATTTTATTTTTTTTATTGGCACACTAAACACAGGTTGACAGTCTTAAAAGAAGCTGCATTTTTTAGAGACATTTTGATGTCAAATTGCCATCAAGGTTTTGTTTTTTAAAGAGAAGGAGAAAGTTGGGAATATATATGAAAAAGTTGGACTTGGTATTGTAGGCTATTTGGGGACAATATTTAAATTGTAGAATGTTTACTGATCTGTTCCATTTTCCTTTGAAAGTTGCTGATGGAAACTATACACACTTTCAGCTAGGTAGCATCTATCTGAAAATTGTATGATTCATATTGTTGCACATTTCTTTTTGCAATCACTCATTCACTCTTGGGGCCTTAATCTAGGATGCAAAATCAGCTACGGGGTAGCAGGCAAAGCATGTTCCCTCATCAAATGAACTTGCTTAGGACTGATTGCTTTTTAATTTCCATGGAGACTGAAAATGATAAATGCAAGGCATCAAAATTTGAGATATTTTGAAGTGTTATGAATGACATCTAGTAATTTAAATGTTAAATAGCTGTGAACTTGGATTATGTCCATTTATTTCCATGTGAAATTATGTCAACTTTTTACTGTGCAGGTACTACTCACACAGCAATTATTACCTTGAAATATGCCGATGTTACAAGTCAATATATGATATCCCATCTGTCAAAGAAAACTCTGCTCAGTGGATACGGGTAAGTCTCCTCATTCATTAAATCCCCAGATTTTTCCGGGTAATTTATTTTCATTTTTTTTTGGTAGGCTGGTAATTTCTTATCATTACAATGCACCGGTATGCTTTCTTCCATCTTGATTTTACTTCTCTTCTAATTCATATCTTGCAGGTGTTGAGAAAAATATGCCGGTACCTAGTTTTGTCACCACATGATCCGATGCAGTCAAGCCTTCTGAACTCTACCTTGGATGATAAGAATCTTTCAGAAATTCCTCATTTTAGGTATATCTCCCCCCTCGACCAAAATGGGAAAAAGAAAAAACAAGAAAGAAATAACATATTTAATTTTTATACTTCAGTTTGTACCATCAATAATTGTTTTCCTTTCAATCTATCATAGGCTTCTCTTAAAACAATTAATTACCATTGAGGTCATTCAGTGGACGGCCCTATGGAATTTATTCAAAGATGAGTTTGAGAATGAAAAAAACATGCTTGGTGGCTCTTTAGGTGATAAGGCTGCTGAAGATTTCAGAGAGAGAGTAATAGAACATGTAAACTTTCGCAAAAGATGCTATTCTTTCTTACCTTCTTGTTGAGCTATTTGGTAAGAATTTATTTGACCAACTTGTGAAATGTTGTGTGCAGAACATTCTTGTTGTTTCAAAGTACTACTCACGCATAACCATGAAAAGACTTGCGGAGCTGCTTTGCCTCAGCATTCAGGTTTGCTAATCATAACTGCCAATGTTTAATGTCAATGATTGTGATTCATTTTGGTCTCTTCAGTAAGATGATTTATATTTGTAATAATCCTCCTCTCCAGCCCCAAAAAAAAAATAATACATAAATAACTGAAAGAAAAAGAAGAATTAGAATGTTATAATTGTTATTTCCCAAAAGTAGTTTTTGGGACATATATCATAAAAACTGTGGGAGCACTCTTATAAATGATTATTTATAAATCAAGACTTCATTCCATCAAGAGTTGGTAAGATTAGATTTACTGTGTGAGTATTCAATGTCCAAAACTGTTTAAGAGCCTTTAATATCGTTTTAGGTGTTTAAGACATGGTTTTAAGTTTTGACACGTAAAAATCCTGTAACTTATTTAAAAGTTTATCCTTTGACTCCAATGTGCTACTTTTTGCTAATTTAGTTCTCGAAAAAAGGTTGCAACTATGTTATATTCAGAAAATGATAGAGATAAATTTACACAATGGATGTTATAAACTCTCAAAAATAGATTTGGAGCTAACCAGATGATGAAAGGTTCTTATAGGACCAGGGGCGAATCTACTGAGGAACGAAGGTGTGGGGAATTGCCCTTCTTGATTTTGGTAGGAAGAGTGATTTGCTACGACTACAGGGAGCAAATAAAGGGAGAGGGTGACCAAAACTTACTTGGGTAAAGTCGAGAAGGATATGTGTGCAGGAAGTTTTGCATGGGAGATGGGACATGGACCTAGAGAAGGACAGTAAGGCGGCAGGGATTCATGTAGCGGACCCCAACTAGTTTGGAAATAAGAATTTGTTGAGTTGAGTTGAGTTGAATGGTAATAAAAATATTATTTTTCTCAAGAAATAGAACAAAAGCACATATAAACATAATTTTCCTCATCATGATTTTGGGAGAAAGACGCTAACTTTATATTTAGCTCACCATAAAATTACTCGGTTGATATTCTTAATGCTCATTAATCTTGAAAGTATTGAATATTTATGAAAATATTGGGAGTATTGTCATTATTGAATATATCAAATTAAGATTATTATCATTGTGAAAATATTGAAAATTTTGTCATTAGTGATGGTTTAATATTTGATGAAATTATTGGAATGAGTTTATTGAGATTGTTAAATTTTGTTGCCCTTAATATTTATAATAATAATAATAATAATAATCATAATTCTTTAATTTGAAATTTTTTGGGTGTGTTCTTTATATCCATAATTAATTAATTAGTTTAGTTTCGGATGACTTTATAAAGTTTTAAGGAGAATTAGAATGATTAAATTTAATGAAATTGTCTATTTGATAGTGCTCAAAACGATGTATATTACTGAAAATCAAAAATAATTTCTTCAAAAGTGAACACCTAATGATTATCTTAGTATTTTTGATAATATTTAGTAATGTTTGTTGCACATAATTTTTATGTAGCCATGGAGAAGTAATACAAAAAAAATTGCTAGAAGAATCATCAGTTATTTCATTTAGTCCATGATGGAGATAGAGAGCAACACTATTTTTAAAAAAATATTGCTCGCTATTGGAGTTTAATTAGCATGTTTTCTGATGGATTCCGGATGAAAATTTAGTATGTTGTATACTTCGACCATTGCATCAAAAATTTCTGGCTCCGCCACTGCATAGGACTTTGCATCATCATATTTTACGTTAGAGTCTCTTCTATATCTATTCTTACTTGATTTCTTAATGGGTGAATTATTATTTTCCATATGTTTTTTAGGGTGGGTGTATTTTGATTTACTTATTTTTCATTGGGCATTGGTGGTATGTTGTAGTCTTATTTTTTGGGTCTTGTAATTCTGGTTTGTCATGTGCTGTTGGTCCAATTCCTGTAGCTCTGACTCCGTGGGGAACAGAACAGGTTTATTTGCTTGAACTAATATTATATGGACAAGCCACGCTCTGCTTCTCTGCCTGCAGGCCTCAGTTTTCTTCTGGGTGGTGTCAAGGAAAAAGATTACGCAATAATCAGCATAAGTGGATATAAATATTTTATAATTAAGCTAGGATTACAAACAATGTAGTAGTAATCCATGACCCTTTAGTCCTACTGAAAATGGGCTGCCGGAAAAGAATATCTGAAGGTTTTCTAAGGATTTTGTTAGTAGAAATACGACAGATTAGGGTAGTTTGTCATGAAATACTCCGATAATCGTTCATAATTTTCGATACAATTATTACTTTGATGGTAATATCTCATCGGGGTTGCAGGCCACAATGAACCTGTTGAGAAGGAATCTAAGTTATTAAAATAAGGACTTTTAAAGGCTGATTACTTTAACAAATAAAAAAAGATAGATTAGTTGAGTGACAGTTTCTTTGTTGGTTACTTATGTGGATTTTGAAGTTTGTATATTGTGCATTACCACCTTTCATCTATGAAGCACAAACACTTCTTGTTGGTCGATGTATCCGTGTTGGATACATGTAGGACACTCTGACATTGACACTCCATCTGGATATGTATTGCATGCATACTTCTAGATACGTTATGATAGGTGCTAGTATTTTCGCTAAACTTAAACTTTGAAATTACCACCGGCTTCTCTCTTGTAGATCCTGTTATCTCTTAGAGCTGCATGTTATAATCTTATTTGTTATTAGACTTGGAGATATGTTGCATGATACAAGTGTTCTTCAATATTTTGCTAGATTTTATCATGCTTTATTATATAAATATATATATACATCCTTATAAGGCATACACTATCTATACCATTAAAAATAAGAAGGAATAAGCAGAATTAGAAACTAAAAGTCGACGTCCGCTACTATTAGTAGTGGATGGTAAAAAAAATACATTCCATCCGCTACTAATAATAGCGGATGCTAATCAGAATAAGGGTTTGACTTTATTAACCAGGATTTAAGATTTATTAATTAGGATTTAGAGTTTATAAACCAATGTCTAGGGTTTATTAATCAGGATTTAGTAACTAGGATTTAGGGTTTATTAACTCGGGTTTAAAGTTTATTATTTAGAGTTTATTAACACGGGTTTAGGGTTTATTAATTAGAGTTTAGTTTTTAGGGTTAGGATTTAGTTCTAAGGGTTTGGCTTACTAATGGACGTTCGCTACTATTAGTAGCGGACGTTTAAATTTTTTCTAAACGTCTACTACTAATAGTAGCGGGCGTTCATTTTTAGCCTTTAATCTTGGTCGTTGCTTCTGCTTTTGTACGGTATAGATGGTGTTTGTCCATTTTTGATCCATAACAAGTACTTGCTATGCATCATGCCTAATATATATATATTTGTTAAAAATATACGTAAATTCAGTTTATCACCCAACGTATAGGATCCTTCTCATTTTTTTAGTGAAAATTTTGTGTCCCATGACTCGAACTGTGTCAAATCTGTATCTTAACTACGTATCCATGCTTCCTAGCCTTTCATCATGGATTACACCATCTATGGTTGTGTTAATGTGATGATGTGGTGGAATTAAAGCCGGCATTGCAACCTCTATTCAATTAGCTCTATTATGAGTTCTTATTTTATCTTTCTTGCTTCTTAGGAAGCTGAAAAGCATCTTTCAGATATGGTTGTTTCCAAAGCACTGGTGGCAAAGTTTGACAGACCAATGGGTGTTGTCTGTTTCCAGACGGCGAAAGATAGTAATGACATTCTAAATTCCTGGGCCATGAACCTGGAGAAGCTGCTTGACCTTGTTGAGAAGAGTTGCCACCAAATACACAAGGAGACAATGGTTCACAAAGCTGCCTTGAAGGTTTGAAAATGCTGATAACAAACTAAATGTGAGTTCTATATCATCCATCACCTTTGTCATTGGTCATGTGAGCATATCATAGGAGTTGCCAAGTTTCTTTTGTTATTACAATGCTTTTCCTTGTCAAAAATTTGCAGATTGGCCTATTTCTAGTCAATTATGAGGATTAAAGACTTGATTGTTACTTCCAAGTTAACATTGGTTTTACTTTCTTTATCCGTGTTATAATTTGTTCATGATGCCTACATCACATGGTTTCTGCCTTTGATTATACTTTTGCATTTTTATGATTTATATTCATTACGCCCATCAGAGTGATGCTTGCATTATGAATCAATAGGTTGTGATCTGAAATACTAGGTTGTTGATGCCTGTACTTTTTCCCGATACATCTTGTACTTTATTTCTAATAGCGAACAATCAGTTATGAATGAGGATTATATTTTGATCGCAAGGCTTGAAACTATTGTGCCCGGTAGCCTTTCCCTGTATAATTTAACTACGAATTGGAATCTTTTTCCCTTTTAGTGCCCATTTGCGGAGCGGTGTCTGCGGCGAGATGAAGCATTTTTGAATTCAGAGCTTTTGAAAAAAGTACTTTCATAAGAATGTTAAAATAGTGTTTGGTTAATTGGTTATACAATTGTAAAACTGTTTTTAAACAAATAAAAGATAAAATTATACAAAAGTGTGATGACTTTAATGTAAGGACAAGTTTGTTAATTGCGCTTTGGCCACAAATGTTTCCATAAAGCATTTTTTTTTTCTGCTTCTGTTAAATGTAGTTTTTATTCAAAATTTTCGCTTTTGGAGGATCTTCGATGCAGCGGGGAGGATCCTGCATACAAGGAGAAGCAGCCCTAGTATCCATATTATCTGGACAGACGGGGGATCCTGCATACAAAGATGGGTTAGAAGTGCAATTGATCTTTACTATGTTTGGGAGTTTTATTTTGGGAAGAAAGGAAGGGAAATTTTTTTCTTTTCAAAAAAAATTGGAAAGATCTTTTCTTTCCCACCGAAACGAAACTCAAAAACACAAATTAGAATTTTAGCATCTTATAATTTGTGGAAGGAAACTGATATTTTTACATAGACCTCTTTCACATTTATGTGGAACTTACTATTTATGTGAGAGGTATCACTTGAAAATATCACATTAATATAAATTCCCTTTCTGGAATTAGTCTCGCAATCTTTAGCAAGCTTAAGAGTAGTAGGTCAAAGCTCTCTTGGATTCACATGAGCATTACGAAAAATAACATCAGTCCTTTGAAGCCATAGTTGCCAAAACATGGCAGTCCAAATAAAAGGTCGTTATTATCATTTTGCTGTGTTTTTTTTAAAAAAAAAACAATAACACGAACTGCGAAACTATCGAGACATAATACCAAGAGGAGAAACAAACCAAGCAGCTTTTGTGATAGACGCCACGACGCGTATGGACTAGATCGTGGCGTAAACGTCGCTTGGATCGTTTTCTAGAACAGGCTGTAAATGGAACCATGATTCGTTGCTTATAAAGAAGCAAAAACTTTGGTATAATTGATGGAACTTCGACCCGTTGCTTATAACGAAGCAAGAATTTTGGTATAATGTAGAAGACGACACAACCAAGTATGGACTAATTGATTGATAAGGCAGAATTGAACGTCATGGATAATTTCGATAAGTTCAATAGTTCTAAGGAAGCAAAAGAGAATACTCTCACAAGAACAAATAATCTTATTAATGAATAGAATTATGAATTACAACATCAGCATTGTGGTCTATTTATATACCTAAAAAGTAATCCTAATTCTAAAAACAAAAGGAAAACTAACTACATTACAATCATACTTAACTTGGAAAACAAATCCTAACTAACTAAGCAATTGCTCATTCCCTTGCCGTGTTTCCTCCTAGATGCCACTGTTTTAGGCCTTCTAGAACTGCCGTATGCTGCTCTTAATGCCCTTAGGATTGTCGATCCTTCGGAACTCTTCCTGACAAATATGCAACCATTCTCGATCTCCTGGATCAAAAATCAAGTTACTTTTCTCTAGGCACTTTATGCATTGTCCTGCTTGGTTTGTGTATCACTCTATTTTCATCTCAATGTTGAGTCTTTTCCTTTCCTGTATCTTCATAACAAATTCAACTTTTTTTCTTTACATCTATGTAAACACATTCAAAAATAAGCGGTGACGTTAAATCCAACGGAATAAAAAGATTAAAACCAATTTAAAATGATGAAAACTTAATTATACAGATTGAACATTATGAGTATAACCAAACTCAACATATATTAAATACTCCTCCCAGGTTTTGATAAAAATGAGAATATCACTGAAATAGATAACAATAAATTTATCAATGAAAGCATGTAAAACATGGTTTATTAATATCAATAAAGTACTCGATGCATTAGTTAATCCAAATGATATAACTAACCACCCGCAAAAATCATATTTCACTTTAAAAACAATTTTTTATTTATCTCATTCTTTCATTCTAATTTGATAATATCCACTTTTTAAATCAATATTAGAAAAGACATAAGATGCATGCAGTTCATCAAAAAATATATCATCTAAACAAGGAATAATATATCTATACTTTATAGTGATATTGTTGACCTCTTGATAGTCGATGCACATTCTCCACTTCCAAGATTACTGAAATAACACATGGACTCGTGTTTTCTCTCACAAACCCTTTCAACATCAATTCACCAATCTATTTTTGGTTACTCCTTTGTCTCATCGGGATTACTCCTATAAGTTATAAAGCTGTTCGGTTTGGAATGATAGCACCGGACACGAAATCAATATGATGTTAATTGACTTAAATCTTTTGTATAGGTGGTAAACCATGTGATAGCTCCTTAGGAAAAATATAGGTGGTAAACCATGTTGGCATTTAAAAACGCCTTTTGATACAAAAGTACAATCTTTGGCTGTTTTGTAAACGCTCTTTTTATTTCACTCTTTATTGCATAGAAACTTGTTTTTTCTCTTTTCTTTTCTATCAATGGCCAAATCTTCTCTCGTATTTTCTCTCTCAATCGTTTTAATCTCTCATTTGTTTTCTATCTCAATTTTTTGTTCGTTTTCATTCTCACTTTTCTCGGCCTCTCTTTTATTTTCACTTTAATTTTCATTTGCTTCCTCTCACTCTATTTCACACTATATTTTTGTAAGTGCATTAGATCTTCATGAACCTGTTGTTGTGGTGTCATTGGAGCTAGAGTGAATTTTCTTTGACTATGTACCAATGAATACATGTTGGTAAAGCCATCATGCTTAACACGCCTGTTGAATTGCCATGGTCTCCCAAGTATCAAATGACTAGTGTTCGTCAGAACTATATCGCATAACACCTAATCTTCCAATGTAGAATGAAATCAGCACCTGTTTAGTCACCTCTACTTCTCCCTTATCGTTGATTCCTTGCAACTTGTAACGTTGAGGATGTGATAAACGCTACGACATGTATGCATGAGGTGAACGCTACCTAGGTCATTTTCTAGCGAAGTTGTGGATTACACCAGCAACCCCGCTACCCGTTGCTTATATGGAAGTAAGAACGTTGGTACAATCGAAAAGTGTAAGGTATAATACACCACAATCAACTGTGGATTGTTCATTGACAAGTCAAGGATTTCGCCACAGAATAACTCTGATAAGTTCAAACAAATCGTAAAGAACCAAAAGAAAGAATAATCTCTCAAAGAAAATATATTGATTGAATTGTGTAAAAACCATCAGCTTGGTCCCCTATTTATGACTCCCTAATTACTTGAAACCCTAATGAAACTCCTAAATTACAAAGGAAAACTAATTACAAAAATAATAGAATCCTAAATACATAAAATAACTTGTTGCTTGCTTTCCTTCTAGAAAATTCTTCAATTGCAGTGGAATTGCCTCTTCTATAAGGCTGTTTTACCGTGAGTTAGGCCCTCTCTTTGTTTGACCTAATCCCTTCTTCTAAAAATAAGCCTTTGCCGCAATATGTAAGCTAAGGACCCCTATAATTTAGCCTTCCCTTGATGCTTCTAGAAGCTTTAGTTCGTGTATTTCAAGTTACTGAAGTTTGAACCCAAACTCCTATTATTTTGCCGTGAACTTGCTCCTTAAGTTATCGAGGTTTGCCCTAAAAATTAGCCTTGTTGTTGCTGAGAAAATAAGATGGCTTATGGCTGAATTGGGCCTTCAATTAGCTACTTGTTAGCCCCCTTTTGTTTGGGACAATTACATATTTTAGTACATTTTTAGAAATAATTACAATAATGGTGCATCCATAAAATAATTACAAAACTAATATATTTTTTCATATTTATTTACAAAATTAATATATTTAGTATCCCTTTAATTTAGGTGGGTATTTTAAATATCATCTTCATTGCTGTCATCATCATTATCATAAAAAAGAAACAAAAATTTCTCCTTCATCCCCCAATCTCTCTCATCCGTTGCAAATATCCATCTATGTTTCCTCCACTTCATCCACCCGCCTCCTCCCTCCGCCCTCTCCTGTCGACCACCACCCCTGCCCCACCCCACCCCCCAGCTGCCGACCCCCACTCCCGCCCCCGCCCCTCATCCCCTCCACCATAACCCCCCTACCCCTTCCCCTCCCCCCGCCTCCTTCCTTCTTCCCCCGACCGCCACACCCCGTCCGTACTCCATCTTCATGCACGTCGTATCTCTTTTTTTCGTTGTAACTTTTTCTCTCTCACTCTCTCTCTCTATCTCTCCGTCGTCCGTCCTCCATATAATTCATTACCGCCGCTGTCATCCATTACAACCGATGTCCTCCATCTCCTCCGTTGCCATGAAACCCATTGAGAGAGATTTACAAAGAATATGGAGGTAATCAATTACTGAATGTAAGTAACCAACAATAGTATGTACGTAACCAAACAATTTTTAGGTAACCAAACACTAATATAGAGGTAACCAATTTTCTGAATGTGTAGTAAATAGTTTTTTCGTGCAATAAATCTAGATAACCAAACACTAGTATGAAGGTAATCAATGTGTAGTAACTAGTTTTGGCTACCGTTGTATTAAAGGTTGGTTACATCTGTATTAAGGTTTGGTTACCTTTTGTATTAAGGGTTGGTTACCTTTATATTAAAGTTTAGTTACCTTTTGTATTAAAGGTTGGTTAGCTTTATATTAAGGGTTGGTTACATTTGTATTAAAGGTTGGTTACATGTGTATTAAGGTTTGGTTACCTTTGTATTACAGGTTGGTTACCTGTGTATTAAGGTTTGGTTACCATCATGCAGTTGGTTGCCAAATCTTCAGACCAAGGTAACCAATTCAGTTTTATTAAGTTACTAAATTATTTTTGAATGTGATGCAGTTGGTAGCCAAACCTTCATACAAAAGTAACCATTTTAGTTTTTGTGGGTAACCAAACAGTCATAAAAAAAATTCTGAACATTAAGAGTTACATCTATTTGTTTTCAAACTTATGTTTGTAGGGCGAATCTTCTTCTTCTTCTTCTCATTGGCAGTGTTATACTTTTGTTGAAGTTAAATGAAACATAATCTGACAGTTCATGCTTGCTTTTCACCCCTTTCTTTTTCGCAGGATCTGAAACATAATCTAACTGTGTGTAAGCTTAAGATTCGCGACGGCGAAGGAGGAAGATGACGAGAAAATAATTTTTCGTGGCGGAGATTCGCGGCGGCATAGGAGGAAGATGGCGAGGGAGGAAGATGACGAGATTTTTTTTTTTTTTTTTCATCCATTTGATTTGAATTTTGAATTTTGAATTATGGCAGCCTTATTTTAGGTTCCTTATTAATGTGAAATTAAATGGTTTGAATTTATTGTGTTATTTTTGTAAATACTTTTTAATTGTTGTATATTAGTGTTAAGGACCCCTTTTGTTTCCCCTTGATTTAACTTCTTGGGCTGTCAATAATTAACTTAAATTGGGCTTGAATTGAACTTGTTTAAGCTGCCTAAATTAGCTCTCCTTTTGGGCTGCGAGATTTTACTCCGTTGGGCTGCATATTGAGCTCCCTTAGTCTATTAAGGCTTGGATCATGTTAGATACTTTAAGTTCAGCTCGTTTTATTACCTTCCTTGAATTATCTTAAGCCCAAACGCTTTGAATTAGTCCATTGACGTCTCATTTGACTTCTTTAGAGAGTACTCTTGAAACTGGTCCAACGAAAACTAGAATTGAATTATCCTATCCTCATTTGATGTAGCCTTGGTCAGGATCGTGTCATTCCCCTTCTCTTGAAAATAATTTGTCCTCAAATTTGGTCAATTTGAGGTCCTACATCAAAACGAATTAAATTAGTCACCTTAACAACTCTAACACGGTTCTTACCTGACAAATTTAACCTAAAGGCATTAACAATGATGCACGCAAGGAATTGAAAAGTTCCATATCCTACTGGATCAAAAATCAATATATGGAACTCTTCCCATTGCATATGCAACCACTCTCGAATCCCTGGATCAAACATAAAACAAAACCAAAAAACATGCATCTCTGGTGTAATCACTATGAAACGTAACTCAAGTTTTTATGCATAATTTTTTGGGTAAAAAATTAAGACATTTTCCTTAGGAACCATATATATTGTCTAACTTGTTTTGCGCACTGTTCTATTTTCCCCTCAATGTTAAGTCTTTTCATTTTTTGTATCTACATATCATTTCAACCTGTTCCTCTCCATCTAAGTTAGCATATTCAAAATCAAACAATGCTGTTAAATCCAACTTAAACCCATAATCAATATGAAATGATGAACACTCAATTGTAGATTGAACATTACGATTATAATCAAAGTCAACAATTAGAAAAGACTCTTCCCAAGTTTTAATAAAGATGAGAATATCACCATCAAAATAGATAACAACAATATTACTAATGAAAGCATGCAAAATATGGCTCATCAATCTCATGAAATCACTCGATGCATTAGTTAACACAAACGATATAACTAAGCAATCATATAAATCATATATTACTCTAATTTGATAATAATCACTTTTAAAATCTATTTTAGACAATGCACAAGTACCATGTAGTTTATATAACATGCCAACTGAGCAAAGAATAGGATAATGATACGTTACAATGATATTGTTGACCATCAGGAAATCAACGCACATTTTTCATGGTCTATCCTTCTTAGGCACTAAGATCTCTTGAGCGGTGAACTTGTGCATTCTCTTAACGCATCCTTTCTCCATCAACTTTTAAACATGCTTTTGTAACTCCGTTGTCTCCTCGGGATTGCTCTTGTAAGCTGGTTGGTTTGGAATGATAACACCAGGTAATAAATCAACTTGAAATAGAGAAACAATAGAACTAGACAAAGAAGAGTATATTGTTTAGTATTCAATAACGTCTCTTTATATAAAAGTACAATCATTGTCGGTTTAGAGGGTTCAATGCACTGAAGGCCACTGAATTCTAGGATTTTTTGATTTTGAGCCAATTTCTTTTTGTCAATGCAAATCGAGCCCTATACTATTTAAAATTTTGGATATTGAGCCCTGGATGCCACATATGCATTGACTGCCCACGTGGCGCACATGTGGCACCTGTGACATGGCAGTTCAAGGGAATAAAGGAAAAATTATTTTTTCTAGCAAGACTTAAACCCAAAATCTTACATTTGAAACTTGGACCCTAAGACCACCAAAGCACCAAAGACTTATCTACTAATTTCACCCAAAAATAGATTATATATTATACTTACAAAATCATAATAAAGTTTAATAATGGTAATAAGAATAATAATAATAATAATAATAACAATAGTAATAATAATAATAGTATAATAATAATAATAATAATAATAATAATAATAATAATAATAATAATCATAATAATAATAATAATAAGAAGAAGAAGAAGAAGAAGAATAAACTAATAATAATAATAAAGATTAATAATAATAATAATAATAATAATAATAATAATAATAATAATAATAATAATAATAATAATAAAATAATAATAATAATAATAATAATAATAATAATAATAATAATAATAATAATAATAAAGATTAATAGTAGTAGTAGTACTAGTAGTAGTAAAAAACTATTATTAATATTAAACTATTATTTTCTAGTTACACAAGTGTAGGTCTATCTAAGTTAAACTGGCAATCCATTAGAGTTAAGATTTTGGAAACCTATTTAGGAACTACAAAATTAAATGAAAGATTTCGACAACAATTCTATCACCCAAGAAAAGGAATAAAAGTTTTACCCCCCACTCAGTCAACGACCCCGAAATTCGAGCCACTTTATTTCCTTAAATCTTGTATTTAATAAACATTATTTTCATTACGTCCAAATTTCGGTCCGTTAATAAATCTTTAATCACCTTCTTTAATCCATTAATTGATTTTTAAAATTATCAATTACCAAAATCTTCATATAAATTTTTCTTTTTCTCAATCATTGTATTAAAATATTTATATATTTAAAATTCTTACATCTTGGATCCTAGTCCCTGGATCGCAACCTTAACTTTTTCCTTCTTTACAAATATCATACTGTTCAACATTTAAAATTTAATAATGATTATATCTTCACATTTGTTCGTTCAATCGTAATTCACAATTAGACCATTTAATAAATCTTTATCGTAACAATCATCTTAAACAATCATAGCTCGCCCTGTAACTCTATTCGTCCTATCCGGACAAATTTGTAAATAGATACAATACATTCACATAAATTTTACCAATTCACTCACATTAAATCATGACATCGAAATTATAACAGTTACGTATCCAACCTTCTAGATAATTCATCTTTAGCACAATCTGATATTTCTGAAACTCATTTATTTACCTGCAAAAGTTTATTTTAAGCAAGTAATGAGCACAACGGCTCAGTAAGTTCAACAGTTTAAAATTTCACGTAACACATACCTTAATATGCTTAGTGTGTGTCATATATCATGTGCTTGTGCTTCACATATAGCAATATATCTCATATCGTTGCACAAAGAACACATTGTGGTCATATTAAACACGTATCACATAGCACATAACTTGTATGTATTTAAAACAAGAATTTTATATCATAATAGTTCAACATTTAACATAAAAGGGACTGAAGAACTTGCCTGGCATCCAATTATTTAATTGCAAGCTCAAAACCCTCTATCGATCAACCTATGATCATAAAATAATCAAATAATAATTATTTATCTCTTTATGATATTAATTTACTTAATTAATATCATCTCTAGGCCAATTATTAGTTTATATGGCCAATTATATTAATCTCGTTCCTTAAAATATTCGTTTAACTTAATATCCAATACCTCTAATACGGACAACCCGGCTCATCGGATAAAATTTAACATAACTGGTTGTCCCAAAATTTTATCTAACCTTTTTCTAACTTTTAAACTTAATAGATTAATATTTAAAATATTTAAATATTAATCTCCAATATTTAATATTTTTACAAAAATATTAAATTTAATGTCCAAACATCATTTCTATATTTTCAGTATTTTTCTATAATTTTCTATGATTTTTAAACAATTTTTAAACATTTATTTCATTAAAATTTGATTCTGAGGGCATTTTAGTAATTTCAGCGCCCATAGGGACTCATTCGGTATTTTCCGAAAAGCCCAGAGGCATTACCGTCATTTCGGCAACGTTAGGGACAAATCCGGAATTTTCTGGAAAGTCCAGGGGCAATTCTGTAACTTCCGCGGCCTTGGGGACACGTTGGGTATTTCTGGAAAAGGGCAGGGGCAACACGGTAATTTTACTACGTTGCTCGGCCGCGCATTACGCGCGGCCCTCCCTTGCCGACACCAAACGACGTCGTTTGGCACCTGATTCCAGAATTTTCCGCCCTTCCGAACGACGTCGTTCAGTCTGCGCTTTTTCATCTCCGCGCAATGCGCGGACCTCTTCCCATCGCGCCCTAAACGACGCCGTTTAAGCTGGGCCGGTAGAAAAAAAATTGGCCGCGCGCCATGCGCGGCCAACCCTTAACAACCTTCTTCTTCCTCCAGCCGAACAGTAGCCAACTTCCAACAATTTCCATTTTTAATCCATTTTTTTCACCACAAAATTATTCTAAAAATTACATAATTCATATATATACATTCTAAAATTATTTAGAATAATTATTTTAATTATTTCCTAATTTTCCACAATAATAAATTAACACCATAAATACCCAAAATAACTCAAAATAAAATTGAATTATACCTCATTTGGCTTCAAAAAATCTTTCCTTTGATGGTATAAATCTCATTTCCCATGATGGTGGCTATGGTGGTTGCCGGTGGACAAAGTGGCTTGGCATGGTGGTGATTCGGGTGGGAGGAGAAGGGAGAGTATTTGTGTTTTTTTTTTGTTTTTTTTTTCTTGTTTCCTTTTCTATTCTTTTCTTCCTTATATACACTTAGTTGCTTACAATTTTTTTAATAAAAAATTTTCATTTCGCCGACTTTATGTCACCGACTTAGGCTTGCGGATAAATCCCATGCAAAATAAGAATTTAATACATTACGTATTTACTTCGTGTAATAAATATTTTATATAATATATATAAAATATTTATTTTAATTCCCCAAAAA
This sequence comes from Hedera helix, assembly GCA_947179155.2. NCBI lineage: Eukaryota > Viridiplantae > Streptophyta > Magnoliopsida > Apiales > Araliaceae > Hedera > Hedera helix. The sequence goes on along the minus strand of OX359269.1, from coordinate 18,375,070 downwards.
TCATAATATGATTTATAAATAATATTAACACCTCTTTGGGTACCTTTCTTGACAAATTTTGTACACGCATATCGCCATGCATGTAATTATTTGAGGTAATTTATACCTCCAAAAATCATAAAATAATTCATAGGACATATAAAAATTATTTTTCATAATTTTTCACTTCATTACTTAGACATCATGTTACATTAACATGTTCATATTTCTGAAATATTATCTTTCATAAAAGTCATAATAATTCCATTATGCATAAATATAATTTTTAATAACTTAAAACATTCATTTTTCTTATTTATTATTCAATTTCTTTACTATTTACAATAATTTCTTTATATATAAATTATATAATTTAATATTATATAATTTATATAATTACATTCTCCTTTTAAATAATTTCTTAATTTCCTCCAACTTTATTCCATTTAATCACCTTATATAAATTACATAATTATTCTTATATAATTTATGTAATTATTATTTTCTTCATACCTTATTTTAATTTCCTTATATAAATTATATAATTTATTATTATATAATTTATATAATTATCTTTCATTCTCAATTAATTTCTAAACCTCCTCCAAAATTCTTGATAAATTCTAAAATCAACACATACAATTTTACCAACTCCCTCATTCACTTTTTATTTAAATTTGGATTAATTTAATTATTAATCCCTTTATTTCCATAATTAATGAAATTTAAGATTATCAATTAAACATTCACATATATAATATACAAATGTATATATATAAATATATACATATTTAATTCATACATTTTACATTATCATATAACCTCATTTAATTTTCGTACCTCCACAACAATTTCTCAATATTAAAATTCCTCTTATTCTTAATAAATTGTATTTAAACAATTTATTTACTTTTTAATTACTTAAATTCAATTCCATTTATCATAATCTCTGCACAGATTTAATTTACTAATTAAATCTCATCACATACCTTAAATCACATAAAATAATAATTAATTTGAACAATCTTGATAATTTAATCAATTAAATTCTCATTTGATATTATTAAAGAAATTTTGAAAATTCGGATCCTCACAGAGACGAGACGACAATCGGGAGCTTAAGCGCTTAAGTGACAAGGTGCTCGACTAGTCGTCCGCAAGTCGACAAGTCGTTAACAATGTAAATTTTATACCTATAAAATTATATATAATTTAACATTTATATGAATATTTATATATTTATATTTCTAATGATTTACCATATTCATGATGCAGGTTGTAGCATATCACTGCACAACAAGGAGCGAACAAGATCAAGTCAAAATGATAATTTTATTATAGTTGTAATTTTTTGAACTTGTATGATTATATCAACTTCAAATTATATAAATGGTGATACCTTTGTAATATTTAGTTTATTAAGTTTTAACATTGTATATATAGAATACCATAACAAGTAAATAAGCATTGTTAAGATAAAGTTATAAACAAGCGTATAATCATATCATAACATTAGACAACTATCCTTAATAAGATAAAGACATATTCATTGATACATTGCCAAAAACAAACATAATATAGAAATAAGCTGTAAGCAGGAAGCATGAAGCAGTAAACACTAAGCATAATATTATGCAGTAAGCACTAAGCACGAAGCAGTAAGCAATAAGCAGTAAGCACTAAGCAAGAAGCAATAAGCACTAAACAGTAAGCAGGAAGCCAGAAGCAGTAAGCACTCTAATATATCAGTCCAGTAGAGCAGTAACCAACTAACCATGAAGCATAATATTATTACATTTACTGATCATTTCAGCAGACCCAACTCCTGTCCAAAAAAAAAATGACGCCGGACTCAGAGCAGAATTAGAGAAGAAGACTTTAAAAGATCGGCAGATTAGAAGGGGAGAAGAAAAGAAAGAAGAATAGAAGAAGAAGATGAGGAGAAGAAGAAGAAGAAGAAGAAGTACCTAGAATAATCGACTGCCGGTAGAAGTCGTCGGTACTCGGTTGATGATGGTTGAACTGTCGCAGGTACCTTCTCTTTCTGTTTCTTGCTCTGTGCTAGTCTTCTCTTCAATTTCTTTCTGAATTCTAAATAGGTTTTACGGTTTTGTATTGAATCGCGTCAATTTTTTTTTTAACCCTTTCGGGTCGAGCCATACCCGCTATGGGTAAGTCGCCCGATCAGCTTCCTTGTCGACCATGTCGTCTTCGAGCCACCCAAGGCGACGACTTTCCTATCTGAGTGGTCGCCTTTGTGCACCTCCACCAAGTCATCCCATCGCCTTAGCCACGAACAACACCTTAATGCCTAAGCGTCGCCTAGGCGACGACTTGATAAGCCTGCTAGGAATTCATGAATATTTATTAAATCTTGTTCCAATGATCAAATAAAATATTTATCTCAGTTAAGTTGCTATATTCCTATGCAACATAAATAAAATAAACTCATTAAGAACCAATTCTCATTCAAGTTACATGCAGTATATAGATATATTCATATTCTATACAGAACCTTAGTTATTCAATTTTGCAGAAAAACTAAGAATGCATGCTATCATATTTAGATCTAACCTTAGATTTCATCTAAGGTATCCCACTAATTGTGGTATCCCACTAAATGTTGGCCAAACAATCAAATAATATGCATGAAATATGATAGACAACTCATCATGGATCAAATAATGAAAATAAAAGTAAATTTAATTCATTCTAGCACTAGGTTCAAATTGTAATCCTAATAAATAAATTAGTTCATATTATACATTGAAACATCAAAGTTTTCAACATTAGTTTCAAAGAGAAAAGAAAGAGAAAAGAAGAAAACTATGCAGCTTGAATCCTTCTCTAGCCTTTTCTTTGATCTCCTTGTGTTGTCTTCTTTGAAACTCCCTAGCCTCCAAGTAATCTCCAATCCTTGTTCTAGCTAAAAGCCCCTCAATTAGGTTACAAAAGATGTATTTATAGTCTAACAAGGTAACCCTAATTAGCCCAGCAATTAAATTCCTAAGCCCAATTAGATTTTTGCAAAAATCGCCAAAATCAGCAACTAGAAGCCCCGGCTTGGTGCGCCCCATGCCATTTCCATGAGTAAAATAAGCGCACCCTGCGCCATCTTGACAGAGACTCAACTTTGTTCCTCTAACTTCTCCTTTGATCGACATTGACCAGTTCATCACTCCTTTTAGCTTTTCCTACAAAATAACAATAAAAACTATCAAAAGTAACTACAACACTTAAAGATAAACAACATTTCAAGGTTAAGAATAAAAGATTCGTAGGTATAAAACTTACTCATCAAATATCCCCAAACTTGAATACTTGCTTGTCCTCAAGCAAAACAAAAACAAAAGTACACAACTAACCTACGAATCAAACATTGAACAAACATTTATCTGAACATATGCCTCAAAGATTACTAAACATAACTCATGAAAAATATCAAAACAATGCCACGTTTATAACCTTGGCTTGCTCATTAGTCTAGCACCACCCTCAACCATTTTATGTGCGTGTGCTCCAACTGTTTCAATTAGTTAACCCGTATTAATTTACATAATTAAGAGCTTATCAGAAAATTTTCAATATCAACTCTAGCAACTCACCCCAAACATTAATTTATGCTAATCAAGACTCCCACAAGAGTTGAGGGTTCCAAGAATGTGTTAAGCAATAAGCACAGTCATATTTCAATATTTTCTATATATATATATATATATATATATATATATATATATATATATATATATAGCTTGGTGAGTGCATCTTATGCTCCGTCTCACCTCCTGCGGAACGAGTGCGTTTTATGCTTCATCTCGTTCAAAGCATGTGACTAAGATCAAGTGCATTTAACACATCACAAGCTCCTTTGTTTCAACGCAGGACTTACAATTTTTTCAAAATTAACAATAGTTAGCAATTTCAAAGTTCTCCCAAACTTGAATGCATGTCTAGATTTCACTTCAAACAATGCTAATGCTAGTTTTATAGTCTCAATGAAATTTCTCAAAAGCACTTAACCATTTAAACCATTTCTCAATCACAACTATTGATATAGTTGGTAATGTGCTCCTTAATTGTAAAATGGGTCTCAAGCAGTATAAAACAATTACTAGGCCAAAATTAAAAGCTGCGCAGAATTATCAATTCTCCATGAGTTAGAAATAATAGATTGTTCATCATCGGCCACCATCAGATTCATATCAATCCAGTGCTTGATTCAACTAAAGTACCACAAACAGATGTATCCTAAATAAACCATAGCTATATATGCACACTATATGAAATTATGAAAACACAACCTTAAAACATATCAAGTGAACATATACTAGTAATGAATTAAATGCATCCTAATTATGAAAACATACTAGTATGAGCTACTAAATGCAAGACTTAAAATAAATACAATAAAATAATACCACCCCCAAACTTAAATGAAGTAATGTCCTCATTACGAAAAATAAAGGAGAGTTGAATAGAAGACTCCCCTAATAGGTTGATCAAACCATGTCATCGCCCTTCGCATCTAGAGAGTCTGGCAGGTAGTCAGGAACTGCAGGAGGAGTTGGAAACTGGATTGGGGTAGAACTAGAATTGGATCCACCACTCAAGAAAATCTGCGATAATGTTGAGGTGAACTGCCTATTAAACTCCAACATTGCATCCATCCTTTGTGCTAATGCAGCCATTTTTCTATTCTGTCTTCGAATTTGGCAATCTACTTCGCTATTTAATTCCTGAATTGCAGTCAGAATAGAGGAAGTATGCTCAGGTGGTTCAGTTGGGTCAGCAACTCGAGAATTAGGAACCATAATAAATCCCTCCCCTTTCGGATGTGAGATTCCGCCATCCCAAACTCTGTATCTCTCAATCGAGGCATGATCAATCGGAGCCATCGGGGGCTGGAGTAACTCATCGTCTCCACACCTTACTCCCGCTCAACTACAGTCCAGTAATCAGAGATGGATGTGATATGCCACCTTTTCCTATAAAAAAATTGGCAATAGATGCTTGAATTATCATACCCACATCTATCTTCTCGTTAGTCACTAGCGCAAATAACAGCGTTGCTCTCTCTTTGGTAACATCGCTTTGATGCCTAGTGGGCATCAAATTTGCATAAATAAAGTTGTACCAAGCTTTCTCGTAACGACTGAGCTCGGTGTGAGGGAAACTGACTTTGTCCGTAGTATTCTGTTTCATTGCCCATGTCGTTCCCGGTTTGCATAATATGTCAACCACATTGTCCAAATCGTAGTGCTCAATCCCCCATTGTAAATACCCATCATCTATAATATTTGGCAAATTAAAATAGGAATTGATATCCCGGCGAGCATATGACACCAATTTCCCTCTAACCTGAATAATGCAGCTTGGTGCATTCGTTGCATTGGCATAAAACTCTTTTACCACCGAATTAACTGCTGGACCCAGCTGCTCAGTAAAATTCAACCAGTGGTGCTCCACAATCATTTCCCCCATCTCGCCATCCTTTTCTGCATCAAGGCCTTAAAGCTCTTTCAAGTACAAAGCTCTTTTTAGCCAATATATTGTGAAACTGCTCCGTTGCTTCCGTAGTTACAAATATACTATGATCATAAGCTTGGGAAGAGCTTGAACTTAAACCTCATTGACACTTTGCAGACATTATAAACAACCTTAAAAGAAATCACCGCCCCGATGGTCTAATAGATGCACAAACAAAACCAACCCTCTTTTAGGCAATTTGACAAGTACCTGGTGTGCACCCTTATTCTCCCCTATAGCATACAATTCTCAGTTCAATCACCCAATTATATCAGTACTACAATACCCACAACAAAACAATGATTTAAACACCTCTAAAACAAAACGTCCATATTCATGCATCGATTTAAGCCAAATGAATGAAATAACAAATTCCCAAATTTAACTGTTTACTTTAATACTAAGGTATTCACATGCAAAACCATCTTCACAATACAAAAATTAACTAATAATTTACCCGAGTGGATTCGCATAAGACATGAATACATGGAACTTACTTGTAGAATCGCGATTTGGGAAGCGAAGAGAATGAAGTTCTATCAATGTCGATGTACCCAATGATTGGAACCTTGAATGTTTTTTTCTTGATAGATTCAAAAGTATGGGTGTTGATTGATGACTTGAAGCCTTTGTGCTAATAGATTTGGAACGGGTTAGAGGGTTTTGAGAGAGGGGAATGTTTGATGTTGATTGTGATTTGGAAATGGAGAGGGAATTAAGAGAAAATTTCGATCGGGTTCTTTTAAGTTTATGGAATTTGTATGTAGCACGCCCCGCGCCGTTAAGAGTACTGTAATGGCGCTCTCCGTGCTATTGGTCCAGAAAATTTTACTTGAGAAACGCATACAGCGCGCCCCGTGCCCAACGCTAGTATGTTAGAAAATTTCTTGGGGTCTTGTTGCTGCCTTGCTAGTCACGCCTTTTTAAGCTTTATTGGGGCACACCCCGCGTCAGTCCTCCAGAAAATTTTTATTTTCCCTTTCTTGCTAATTGAGGATTGAATACCTAAAAACATTAAGATCCATATATTAATACCTAATAATTTCAACCAAGTAACTAATAGTAAAACTGCTAGACACTAAAAGTTGATATTAACTATGAAATAAAAGGAATTAAAATTGGTTTGCCTGGTTTATAGTCGTGAGCCCGACTACCCCTTGTAGAATTATGGATCTGCCAAGTTGATCGAGGTACGATGACGATTGACATCACGACCCCAATAATGCTTCAATCATACGCTTTGAATTAGGTTCCTCGACCTCATTTGCTCCATGTGGAATTACTGTGGTAACCATAAATGGTATCGACCATCTTAACTTAAGCTTCCCTAGGAAGAGTTTCAGTCTGGAATTGAATAACAAAAATCGCCTGACCTGGTTTGAAATTCCGTTCAAGAATCCGTTTATTATGCCACCTTTTGACTTTTTCCTTATAGAGCTTGGCATTCTCGTATGCTTGATGACGGAATTCGTCCATCTCGTTCAATTGCAACAATCTTCCCCCCCCCCCCCCCACCCCCAACGCTTGCATATCGAAATTTAACTTTCGAAAGGCCCAATAGGCATTATGTTCTAACTCCACCGGTAGATGACAAAATTTTCCATAAACTATTCTATACGGTGTCATCCCGATCGGAGTTTTGTATGTAGTCCGATATGCCCATAGTGCATCATTTAACTTTTTTGCCCAATTTTTACGTGACGGATTAACAACTTCTCTAATATTCGCTTCACTTCTTGATTAGATACCTCGACTTGGCCACTTATTTGGGGATGATAAGTTATGATGACTTTGTGTGTGACCCCACACGTAGCGAGAAGGGTTGTAAAGTACTTATTACAAAAATGTGTTCCTTCATAGCTAATTATTGTCCTCGGGGTACCAAATTAGGTGAATATGTTTCTCCAAAGAAAGTTCAGAACCACTTTGGCATTGTTCGTTGGCAGTGCAGCTGCTTCAACCCACTTCGTCATATAATCCACCGTCACCAAAATGTATTGATTGTTAAAAGAAGAGGGGAATGGGCCCATGAAATCAATACCCATACGTCAAAAAATTTTGTTGACTTTGTCATATTCTAAACCTAATGTTTTGATGATGATTTGTTCTTTGGTACTAAATTCTTTATTGTGAATTTCAGGAAATTATTTCAAGGATTATTTGTTGGATTATTCAAGAAGATCGAAGACTATTTGAGTCCTAAGAATTTAATGTAAGGTCATTGCAAATATTCGATTTTTCAATTCAAGGCTCTAGGACATTTTATGTGTGCATAATACATGATTAGTGTTTTTAAATACTAACGGATATTAATGTTTATTTTATACTGGTTAGTATTTATTATATTTATCAAAGCTGTCCACACAACTAGATGAATATCAGTGATATAAAATCATTTTTTATTATGAATTGGACGCATCATGCATAATGCTTTGAAAAGTGCTAATCTTGATATAAGTGCAACTGTTAATCATGATATTTACTAAATGGTCATGATAAATTTCTAAAGCTATATTGAATATTTTAATATGCCGTGTATATGTAGATTTCATCATTCCGATTAAAAAGCAAAATCTTCTTTGACTTGGTATATCTAAATTACTTGCCATGGTTATTCTGTTGATTTGGAGATATATCTTAAAAGATATACTAGAAGCTAGTTCCGGATGTTTTGGTTTGTCCGGATATTTTGTTATTTTTTAATAGAAGAATAATATTCTGGTAAATCTGATGGGCAACGGATATAAAATATTTCAATATTTCTTTGAGCTACAACAGTAATATTTATCAAGGCTATAAATTGCATGAGTATATCCCAGCAAAATAAATAATTTTGACAGTGCACTAATTATATACTGAAAAGTTATTTTGGTGCAATCTGCTACTGTGCTACTAGAATTCTGATCTAGCATATTATTGTGAGCTTTAAATTGGTAATATCTTTTTGTTATTAATTGATCATTGCATACATTAGTTGAGCCTTATATTGTTAAATTGATTATTTGCTTTGATCACTAGACCTCTAAATTTGTAATTCTCTGGTCTTTGTTTATTCAGACTAAGTAATTGTCTAAATGAATTTAATCCAAATGTGGATTGAGAATTATTTACAAACAGGTTTAAGGAAGCATAGGTGCTTGAGGAGTGCATAGGTGCACAAGGAGCAAAAGTGCTCAAGAGAATTTAAGAATTCAATTAACCTATTTTGTAAAAGGTGTCACTTTGTAATTGAAAGATATATATAAAGTGAGTCTCCAATATTAGTTGGTATTGGACGTGGAGTAGGCTATTATTATAGAGGGTAATAGCTGAACCACGTAAAAAATCTTGGTGCTGATTTTATTGCTTACTTTTATTACTCACATAAGATAGTTAATTATCTTAATAATTAAAATCTAAAATATTTGCATTATCTTAAGATAATTTATTTACACCAAGTATTTTCTCTAAGTGATAAAATATTTTCATAGAATTTTTAAAAAAGGTCAATTCGGTAGGCCATATTAATATAGCAAGCTGAATTCATTAATATAGTAAACTAAATTCAGTAGTAAATTTTAATAAACGAAAATTTTATCATAGTTCGTTCCCACACTTATTCAACCCCCCTTCTAAGTGTGCTTTATTTAAATTTCAATTTCCACTTCTAAGATACCGTTAAGAGGCATCTCATGCCGTTTTGAAATATTGTCGACCATTTGATATCGATCACACCTCGTTGCTCAAAGATGGGCATCCTTGAATAGCGTCGGCTAATAGAAACCTGATTGTAACACTCTCGCTGCTATTCTATCTCCCCCGTAATGACCCTTATAGTCTGATGAATGACAATGCTTCAGTATGCTTTCTACTTCCTTTGGAACACACCGTTTTAGCTTCTAATCCTTACAGTTCTTAAACAAAAATGGTTCATCCCAAATATATTGCTTCACATCGTGAATGAATTTCTTTGTTGGGAACTCAAGTCTGAAGGAAGTACATGACTTACATTGTAATTGACGTAGTCTACGTACCATGACACTTCCTTGGTGATTTAAAATAGTTGTTCGTCTGGAAACGACTCATTTTTCACCAACCCATCTCCTTTTTGATTGTATGAGTTCTCAAGTCGTGAGAGATGATCAGCTACCTGATTTTTTGTACCCTTTAAGCATGGCTTTGCATCCTTCTTCGAAATAAGGCACTTGATCGACGAGTGATCAGTAAAGACTATGACCTTCGTTCCAATTATATAAGCTCTAAACTTGTCAAATGCGAACACCACATCCAATAATTCCTTTTCAGTCGTGGTGTGGTTTAGCTGCGCATCTAAGAGTGTCTTACAAGCATAATAGATGGTGTGAAAAACTCTGTCTTTGTGTTGGCCAAGTACAACGCCAATTACAAAATCGCTAGCATCACACATTAGTTCGAATAACAGAGCAATCCGGAGCAACCACCACTAGAGCCATTATTAATTTCTTTTTTAATATTTCAAAGACATCAAGACATGCCTGATCAAATCTGAATGGGACGTCTTTCTCAAGGAGTGTGCACAAGGGTTTTGAAATCTTTGAGAAATCTTTAATAAAGCATCTGTAAAATCTCGCATTGCCAAGAAAACTCTGTATTCCTTTCACTAATGTGGGTGGAGGTAGGTTCTCGATCGTTTCAATCTTTGCTTTGTCCACCTCAATACCGGTTGTTGAAACCTTATAGCCTAATATTATTCCTACCCGCACCATAAAATGGCACTTCTCCCAATTAAGTACCAAGTTCGTTTCCACACACATTTGCAACACCAAAATTAGATTGTCTAGACATGGATCGAAATTGTCGCCAAAAATTGAGAAATCGTCCATAAACACTTCAAGATTTTGTTCAACCATGTCTGCAAAGACTGCCATCGTGCATCTCTGAAAAGTAGTTGGTGCATTATAAAGACCAAAGGACATCATTCGGAACGCGAAGGTTCCATAGGGGCATGTAAAAGTGGTATTCTCTTGGTCTTTCGGGGCTATTGCAATTTGATTATAGCCCGAGTACCCATCAAGTAGACAGTAAAATTGTTGACCTGCCAGCTTATCTAATATTTAATCGATGAAGGGCAAGGGAAAGTGATCCTTGCAAGTTGCCTTGTTCAACTTACGGAAATCCATGCACACTCACCACTCGGTCACTGTCCTAGTAGGAGTGAGTTCATTATTTTCATTTGCAACCACCGTCATTACACCTTTCTTCAGTACACACTGCACTGGATTAACCCATGAACTGTCTAAAATTAAGTAGATTATGTTGACGTCCAACCATTTAATTATTTCTTTTTTCATTACCTCCTTCATTATCGGGTTCAATCTTCTTTGATGTTCAATGATTGACTTAGGTGCTTAGCTCCCTCCTCAAGTAGTATCTTGTGCATGCAGATAGATGGACTTATCCCCTTGATGTCTGCTATGGTCCATCCGATTACCATCTTATACTCATAGAACCCTTAAAAACTTGTCCTCTTGGGATTCATCTAGTGAAGCAGAGACAATGATTGACAAAGTGTTGGAATCTCCCAAATAGGCGTATCTCAAATGGTTAGGGAATGATTTAAGTTCTAAAATTGGGGGCTCTTCCAATGATGACTTCGTTCACCTTTTAGCATTTTCTAACTGGTCCAACGTCTCATAGTGCTTTTTGAGCTTCTAAAATATTGGTGATGCATCCAACAACTTCACAAACTCCATAGGATCCGAAAAATCTATAACATCCAAGTTGACTAAAGCTGCTTCAAGTGGATCCGATAAATAATTTCCATTGAATACTTCAACTAGTGCCTCCTTAATTAAATCTACCCGTAAGTAATCCCCAGCTTCCTTAGGGAACTTCATCGCTTTGAAAACACTGAAGGTGACTTCTTAATCTTGAACTTTCATCGTACGTTCACCCTTCTGCATATCTATCAAGGTTCTCCCCGTGGCCAAGAATGGTCATCCAAGTATAATTGGTATCTCATTGTCCTCTTCAAACTTCAATACTATGAAGTCGAGAGAAAAAATGAATTTATCAACTTTCACCAAGATGTCTTCTATGATGCCCTTCAGATACATCAATGATCTATTCGCAAGTTACAACGTGACATTAGTGGGTTTGGCCTCCTTTAACCCAACTGCTTGTACACTAAAAGAGGCATCCGATTGATGCTATCCCCCAAGTCACAAAGTGCCCTTCCGAAGAACTGGTTTCCAATCGTACATGGAATTGTGAAGCTACCTAGATCTTTCAATTTTGGAGGTAGCTTTTTTTGCAAGATAGCGCTACATTCTTCTGTCAATGCCACGGTCTCAAATTCTCCCAACTTCATCTTTTTAGACAATCTCTCTTTCACAAACTTGACGTAGCTCGGCATTTGCGTCCAAGCGTCGGCAAATGGTATATTGATGTGGAGCTTTTTAAACACCTAAAGTAACTTTGAGAACTGTTTGTCTTTGATTTCTGGAGTCTGCGAAAATGGTACAGGTGGCAACAGTGGTACCTTGCTCTCCTCCATCAATCCTTGCATTAGATCTGACAACTTTCAACTTGTTCACTTCAACTTCCTCTACCTCAATCTTCTCTTTGTCAACCTCTTTACCTTCCAAAGGTTTCTAATCTGTACTTCCATCACTAGCCACGTGCATCTCTTTCCCACTTTGTAAAGTTATGGCTTTGTAGTGCTCGTTTTCATCCCTCTTCGGATTGACTTATGTATCACTAGGCAACGCTCCATGAGAGCGGTTGTTTATGGCATGAGCTAACTAGTCCATATGATTCTCCAAATTTTTGATTGATATTGCTTGGCTTTTCACATTCAGATCCACTTGATTTAACAACCTGTCTTGATCACTCATTCTCTTTTCAGTTGCAGTGATAAATTTTGCTAACTCATCCTCTAAGCTTGGTTGTATTTTTGCTTGTTGAATGACTTGATTCTAAAGCCTCGGTGGATAAGCTTGCCTTGGAGCTGGATTCTGAGCCTGATTGTTGCTCCAAGAGAAATTAGGATGGTTCCTCCACTAAGGTTATAGTTGTTCTGATTGTTTTGTGGTTGCTATCTATTATAACTCCCCACATACTGTATTTACTCCGCACTGATGGCGTAGTGATCGCTAGCATGACAACACGGAGTTCACACGTAACTTCCACAGTTTGTTTTGACTGTGCTCCCCATGAATCCATCTTAGATAATATAGCCACTTGTGCAGTTAGGGCTATAACTGCATCTAACTCAAAAATTATTAATACCTTCTGCTGATTGATTCTTGTTGTTGGCCACTGTTAGTTATTGGCAGCCATGGTTTTTAATAGCTAGTATGCCTCATCAAAGTTTTTTCCCATCAGAGCTCCCCCAACTGCTATATCAATGCTTATTCTTATGGAGTTGAACAACTCGTTATAAAATGTCTGCACCTGTAACCACTTCGGGATTCCGTGATGAGGGCATTTTCGGAGCAAGTCCTTGAATATTTCCCATGCCTTATACAATGTCTCCGGGTCATGTTGGGTGAACAAGGTAATGTCATTCCTCATCCTCTTTATCTTCGCAGGTGGAAAGAACTTGGCCAAAAATTTTTGTGCTAGATCTGTCCACGTTGTAATTAAGCAAGGCGACAAGGAGTGTAGCCAACTTTTTGCCTTATCACGGAGTGTGAAAGGGAAAAGTCTTAATCTGATAGCCTCATTTGTGACCCCATGGAACTTGAAGGTGTCACAAATTTCCAAGAAGCTGACGAGGTGCTCGTTCGGGTTGTTGTTTGGAAGGCCCCTAAAATGAATTGAATTCTACAACATTTGAATGGTGCCTGGCTTAATTTCAAAGCTGTTAGCATTTATGGTAGGCCTCTGTATGCTAGACTGAATTTCTGTCACCAAGGACAGTGCATAATAATCCCTTAGCGATTTTTGCTTTTCTTCAGCCATGGTGCCTTGAGTCTGTGTTTCCTAACAAAACAGTCTTAGATTTTGAAACCTCCTTTCGATCTCATCCTCGTACGGCACTGGTTCCTGACCTTTAGACCTTGTGTGCATACACCAATTAGAAGTACCTAGATTTAATTCCGAAATAACATAATTTTACATACATTAGTGGAATTTGCAGCTTCGGTGACTACGTAATTTGTGTTAACCAAGATAGGAAAATTCAACACTTAGTGCACAATTGAGTCTAAGATCAATGAGTTCCAATGGCATACTCGCACGGATTGAAGCTTGCAAAAGCAAAAGAAAATAGAAAATTAAAAATGTTTAAATTAAAACAAATTAATTGTAACTAATATTGAAATAATTACTAAACATAGATTCCCAACAACGACGTCAAAAACTTCTTGTCAAATTTATATATAGGCAATTTCACGCAAGTATACGTGGCCAACAACAAATAATATAGAGTAAATATAAAGTGTCGAACCCACAAAAATCTATGCATAATAAATTTCAACTACAAGTTTCATATCAATCTTATTTTATTTAAACAATCACAATTCTTTTTACTATGAAAAGTATTAAATTAAAATTTGAAAACTAAAATTGTTAACAAAGATTGAATACCAAATGTGAAAAGCTTAGGTTCATAATTGTCCCCTAATGCATCACATGAACCTATTTACTCTATTTTCAATTATTTAATCCAATTGAGTTGTTAACTAGGAATTTATGAATATTTATTAAATCTTGTTCCAATGATCAAATAAAATATTTATCTTAGTTAAGTTGCTATATTCCTTTGCAACATAAATGAAATAAACTCATTAAGACTCAATTCCCATTCAAGTTACATGCAATATATAGATATATTCATATTCTATACACAAACTTAGTTAGCAGAAAAACTAAGAATACATGTTATCATATTTAGATCTAACCTTAGATTTCATCTAAGGTTTTCCACTAACTGTTGGCCAAATAATCAAACAATATGCATGAAATATGATAGATAACTCATCATGGATCAAATAATGAAAATAAAAGTAGATTTAATTCATGCTAGCACTAGGTTCAAATTGTAATCCTAATAAATAAATTAGTTTATATTATACATAGAAACATCAAAGTTTTCAACACAAGTTTCAAAGAGAAAAGAAAGAGAAAAGAAGAAAACTATGCAGCTTAAATCCTTCTCTAGCCTTTTCTTTGATCTCCTCCTTGTGTTGTCTTCTTTGAAACTCCCTAGCCTCCATGTAATCTCCAATCCTTGTTCTAGCTAAAAGCCCTTCAATTAGGTTACAAAAGATGTATTTATAGTCTAACAAGGTAACCCTAATTAGCCCAGCAATTAAACTCCTAAGCCCAATCAGATTTTTGCAAAAATTACCAAAATCAACAACTGGAAGCCCCGACGTGGTGTGCCCCGTGCCATTTTAAGCCTGCCCATGGCGCGCCCACCGCCATCTTTTCAAAACTTGAAATTCCTATCGGCATGCCCAGCACCATTTCCATGAGTAAATCAGCGCGCCCCATGCCATCCTAACAGAAACTTAACTTTGCTCCTTTAACTAATCCTTTGATCATGGTTCGAAATTGCGCTCGAGGTGCACGCCTCGAGACGTGCCTCAAAGCGAGGTGCGCCTCAAAGCGAGGCGACAGGTTTCCATGGCGAGGCTTACGCCTCAAATGGAAATATAGAGGCATGTGTCTCATTTGGCTGAGGCATACGCCTTAGTGCATTTCGCCTTGAAGCGTATCAAGGCATAGGCCTTGCTTTAAATTAAAAAGGTAGCAAATACATACCCTTCTTCTTCTTCTTTGAGATTATTCTTGTTCATGTTGTCCATTTTGCCAATGTTTTCAGGGGTTGCTGCAGCTGGCTGACTATGGGATGTGATTCCTGTGGTGGATTTCTAGCCAATTTGAGACGGACGGGAAAGATGGATTTGAAGGAGAGATGAATCGGCAGTGACGAGAGAGAGAATGGAGAAAGAAAATGAGATTTCTTTTCATTTTTCAGATTTTACTTTTAATCTGTGAAGCTTGATCCAATGGTGGGAGGTTTAGTTTTAAGACTAGATCCAAAGCGAGAATTGATCTGAGATGGATAATTGATCCACCGACTGCATATGTTGATGAGTTTTAAATGTACAAACATGATCAGACTGATTTAATGGCTTTGATTGAGTAATTTTTGATCCGATGCATGTTGTATTCCTTTAGTGGAATACACGTGTCAATTCTAGAGTTTTTAAAAGTGGTTAGTGGGCTACTCTAATTTCAACTATATGATCAACTACTTGAATGGTCCAGATTGCACCAGATAAATAAAATTTTGATTTTATTATCTCTTATATCCAATTTTGAGAATTGTATTAATTTTATTTAATTTAAACAATTATGTAAATTTTATACTAAATTTAATTGTTAATATAGCTATACATGCTTATATAATTTTAATAATGATGACCTTAATTAAAATATACTTAAGTTTATGAACATTAAATTATAATATACATATTATCCTAGTAAAATATTTAAATATCATAGTTGTTAGTAACAATGTTGTTGTTGTGTTATAAGTTTTACACCACCAAAAAGTCATAAAATCTTCAATTTCTTCGTAATAGATTAAGTCAAATTGCTTATTATTCATAATAATTTATGACTATTTCATTTATCGTTGAAAGCATAAAAAAAAATTAGTAATAAAAGTCTCTTTTACTTACAAGTTTTTTTTTAAAGATACTGAAGAGAAATAAATGAACAAAAAAGTGATAATTTACATTTGGTTATAAAAACATACTTTACAAATGAATATTAAAAAGAATATAAAAAAAGAAAAGAGTATTGTTTTCACATGCTGCAGTAGAAAGTGGTGTAAAAACATTACTGCTGAAAGAGGGAGGGTAAAACTAAACATAAATTTAAGAATTATATTGAATTAAACTAATATTACATAAATATCACCATTTATATAATATAAAGTTGGTACAAGTTCAAAACAATATAACTAAATATGTTCAAATTGAGGCTTACACCTCGCTCCGCCTCGAGGTTTACGCCTCGCCTCGTCCGGAAAAAAACATCCCGTACCTCTTTTAACTTTTTCGAACATTGCCTTTGATCCACATTGACTAGTTCATCACTATTTTTAGCTTTTCTTACAAAATAACAATAAAAACCATCAAAAGTAACTACAACACAGATAAACAACATTTCAAGGTTAAGAATACAAGATTCATAAGTATAAAACTCACTCATCAGTGCACTAATGAGTATCGATTTGTAAAGCTGTCATGTTTCACACGCTTGTCGAATTGTCATGGTCTCCCAAGTAATAGATGACAAGTATACGTCAGAACTACATTGCATAGTACTTCATCTCATATCCATCAATGCTGAATGAAACCAATACCTGTCTATTCACCTCTTCACAATCTATGATCCTTTGTAACTTGTAAGGTTGAGGATGTGTAACCGTTGACAGACCTAACTTTTTCACCATTGTAGTGCTAGCAATGTTAGTACAAATATTAACATCAATCTTTACAACGCACATCTTATTTTGTACAAGAAACCTAGTATAGAAGATGTCCTGTTGTTGTACTATGTCCTCCTTCATCTGCACACTTGTAGCTTTTCTCGTCACCAATGACTCTTCTTCGACAACATGGTTTTCTTCAACTCTTACGGTTGAACTTTATCTCCTTTACACATTAGGAATGTCTTGTGACAGCTTCATACGCGCCTCCAACCTGTCTAATCTCATATGAAACTACTTATCTTCATCCCTTGCCTCCTTAGGTTGAATTTGCTCCCTCCTACGCACAATAGGAGTATTTTGAGGTTTTGTAATGTCCTAGAATTTCCACGTCTTTATTAATTAAATTATTAATTTAATTTCTAACGAGTTAGTTTTACGAGATTCTTTAAATCTTTTTATGTGATTAATTAATTATGTGATTAAATAATTATGTAATTAATTACTAAAATTAATTAAAGGGGGTCACTAATATGTTATTAAATTAGTGAACAAACCCCAAAGTTTTAATATCAAAATAATTGATAAGTTTCCTATTAATTGAATATTCAATTAAATTGAATATAATGAGTGAATTAAATATAATAAATTAATTAATATGATTATTAGTTAATGTAAATAATGTGAAATATTAATAATAATATTTATTAGTCCATTTAGTAATTTAATACTTATGGGTTAGAATATTTAATTATTTATTCAATCTAATTATTTATTTAATCATGGATTGAATAATTAATGTGTAAATTATTAAATTAGCCCAACATGGGTCAATTAGTAGCCCAAGTGGAGAATAATAAAATTTGACAAATTAGTAGCCCAAACAATTTAATAGAAGTCCAATTGGTATTTTAAATTAAAGCCCAATGATTGGCCCACTTGGAAAATACTTAATTTAACTATTATTATTTAAAAAATGAAAAGTGACTATCAATTTGGGACAAAAAAGAGATCAGCCGAATCATGCTAGGAGAGGAGAGAGAAAATTAATATTTTGTTTGTATTTTTGATTTTTCATTTATTTAATAAAGGGTTGCTTGTTTTATTTTTTTGTAGTACATGAAACCATGCCTCTTTTCACCAACTAAGTCATGGGCTAACTTTCTTGTGCAAGTATCCAAGTAGGAGCATCATGACTTATACATATAATTTTTGTATCTAATAATTTGCAAGTATACTTGAAATTGTTAGATGTTATTTCATTATTTTCTCCAAGTCCAAAAGAGAGAGCTATAGAGCATTTGAGAGTGTGAGAAAAATATTTTGAGAGAAAAATTATCAAGAGAAGGAGTTCTTGGTTCATGTCATCTTCTTTCACCACCTATTTTGGAAGAAAAATGAAGATAGCCATTAAATCAAGGTAATGGTTATTCTAAATCTAAGTTTTATTTTTAAATTAAATAAATCATCATGTTAGTATAAACATGTTAATATAGTTATTAATGTGTAGTTGTAATATTTATGCCATGCTTGAGTTTAATATGTTTGGTTTGTATTTTGGTATATTTTATATGCTAAAATATGTGTTTAATAGCGTGTAAACAAGTTTTGGAATTCATGTCCAAAAATATTTTTATAAAACTTAGGTTTGATGTTCTAATATTATAGAACATTAAATCATGAGAAAAAACAAAGTTTGAATCACTCAAAATAGAGTTATACACAAAAGTTATGATTTATGGTAGTTTATGTGATGTAAAATTTTTTATAAAAAAATAATGATATTAAATCATGAAAAATTAATTTTTCATGTTATAAATTAATATAAGGTGATTGGTAATTTTTTTGGATTTTTATTGAGGAGTTAAAGATTTATTGAAGGTATAATTTTAATTGAAGTGTGTATAGCCGGTTACTGTTCACAATCTGCTAAAAAGAAAAAAAAATGGTTTTTCTCCGCGCAATGCGCGCAGGCACTTTTGGCAGTCGGACGCGGACATAAAACGGCGTCGTTTAGCCTCTGAAAAAGTTACGTCGCGCGTACGCGCGGAAGCCAACAGCAGTGACTCCAAAACGGCACCGTTTTGGTCCTGCTTCAGCTTAACGCGCGCAATGCGCGAGCAACAGTTTTCGCGAAATTATCAAACTGCCCCTCCGTGTTTTTTTCCGGCAAAATTACCATTCTGCCCTCGGATCAGTTTTCAACTTATTTACGGAAATGCCATCGGGTTAATTTTAATTAATTTAAATATTTGAAAATTAATTTAAAATCATAACAAAAATAATAATAATACAAAAATAATATTGGGGAGGATATTTTTCATTAAGTTTAATATTTAAATATTCTAAATATTAATCTAGTTAGCTAATCATGGTTAAGTTAAATAAATTTATTATTTATTTATTATTTTAAATGTTAATAATAAATAAAGGTGATAAATTAGCAATTATTATTTAATTCCTATTAAATAATAATTAAAGAGAGATAAAATTTATAAATTAATTATTTATTATTTAAATATTATTAAATAATAAATAAGGATAATTAAGTAATTAATTATTATTTAATTAGCATTAAATAACGATTAATGGAAATTAAGAATGAATTGATTATTATTTAACCTTAAATAATAATTAAAATTAATTAAATAATTAATTATTATTTGATTGACATTAAATAATAATTAAAGAGGATTAAAATTAGTAAAATATTATTTAATTTCCTTAAATTAAATAATAAGTAAAGTTAATTACTTAGTTAATTATTGGTTGATTAATATTAAATTAAAGAAGGTTAAAATTAAGTCAATAATTATTTATTATTTAATTATTATTAAATAATAAGTAAGTACAATTAGTTATTATTTATTTTAAATAATAACTAGAGTTAATTAATTAATTTCTATTTAACCAAGATTAAATAGTAATTAAATAGAGATTGAGTTAATAAAATAAATTAAATTTAATTATGCTTTAATTAAACAATTGTAATAAGTTGTTTAAGGGTTTAATAAGTGTCCAACACTTAAGAAAAATATTTTCTAACTTATTAAATTATTAACCTAAAATGATTAAGGGTCTATAAGGTTAATAATATTGTTTTGATTAATGTAAATTATGTGTTAGTACTTATGTGTGGTAAATAAGTTTATTATTAAGCGTATAGTTATGCAAATACGCTGTACTAATTATTAGACCGACTTTATTAATGTTAGGTCTTTCAAAGCAAGTTAGTTAAAGCTAGACATTTATTGTAGCTGAGCAGACAGGCAAGTTCTCTAACCCTACTCATTTATTGTTGAACAAGTTTCTATACTTGTATTTATTGTCAAAGCTTGACGTGGTTTAATTATTTAAAATTATCCCACATTCATATTGTGTATAAAATCGCACTTAGTGCACTTGAAGCTTATTAGTTCTTGATTCATGAACTGTATTAAAAATGTCAAAAGCTAATAGTTCAGCTAGACATTACGTTTATAAATTCAATACTTGAATACTTTTAAAAGCTTATCCAAACCATTGTTGGGTGCGGATTTCTTATATTAAGTCTAAGAATTGAACAACCCCAAATTAGGGGATTTTGTGTCGGGAAACCGACTTTGGGCGCCAGTGACTAAATGTAATGCATATACAGCGGGTTGAATAGGTTGATCCCCTTGAAAACCAAACAACTCAAAGGGTCAGAGTAAACTCTATTATACCCTCGTTAGTTCAGGGTCCTTAGTGACCACTCAGCATTTTAAGATTCAAATATTCTGTTTATTAAAATTTGAATCCTGTTTCATTCACAATTGTTATATCTATTGTTGAACCATTGATGACATTTCTCATTCATTCATGATATATTAAATCTATATGATTGTTCTAAACTTACTGAGCAAACTAGTTGTTCATTCTTACTATATCATGAACCATTTTTCAGATAATCCTGATTGCTCAAAGAAGGATAAGGGAAAAGGAAAGGCCAGAGCTTAAGTTAGTTTATGCATGCTAATTAGATGCTTAAATTTGTGTTTACTGTTGTTAAACCTTTTGTAATTCCTTATGATAGGAACTGTTTATGTTAAGGTTAATAGACCCTGGTATTGTAACCTTTTTGTAAGGGAACCAATATGTATTATTCCGCGATATTTAAATGCAATGTATGTATTTAATTGTTAGTAATGTGTTGAATAGTGAGAACCAATCTCGAGGTTATGGAACCCGGATTTGGAGTCGTCACAGGTTTCTCCCTACATCTTGTGAATGCATGCTCTTTTCGCTTATTCAGCTCTCAAAAGTAGTGGACTGAAACAAACTGTTTCCTTATCACGGTTTTCATCTCCTCCTACGTCTCGATCGGACGCTCTCCGCACCTACTCCTACTAATCACAAAGTGATCCCACAAAGTAACTACATAATCAAATAACTCAATAACTGTAAGTTTGACTTTCTTAAGCTCAGAATAGTTATGGCAGTCAAACATACACTCCATCTTCTCCCACTTCAAATACGCCTCAGGATCATTCTTGCCTTAAAAAGATTCAGCACGAGATTTTGAATACTTCTTCCACGAATCCTCTTCGGAAGTACTATTAATCTTGTAGCCGAACAGTTACTGCAAAATAGAGGTTAGAAAATAATAATTCTCACACACTAGTATGTTTGCACTTAATAACGAATGGCTCAATTCACTTGTGTTCACACCCAATTTGGCTTTTACCCTCTGTCGTACTCTTGCATTTTACCACTTAAATATTCTTCTTATATGTTTTATTGAACTAATCAAACAATAATCAAAATATTCTATTACAACTCAATAAGAACTTATCAAGAACAATCTGATTGAAGGCTTAGTAATCAAGCAAAACTCACGGGTTTAACAATATCAAGAGGATTTCGGAAGTTGATGCTATATAGGATTTTGGATAGAATTTGCTAACAGATGGCTGTATTGATGCTCAGATTTGAACAGGTTGCTAGGCTCACGAATTTGCAAATTTTGTTGGAACTTGTAGGGGATTTGTTGCGTTTGGAATGATGCAGCTTTGTGCTTCGGTTTTAAGGCCTTTTGATGTGTTGGAACTGCTACGGTTTGGTTGTTTTGTAATGATTTTGACTCACGATTTGGATTGGCTGCCGCTTAGATTTGGTATTACAGCTACTAGGCTTATGAACAGATTGACAGATTTTGATGTAAACTTGGAATGGGCTCTCGAAATTTGGAAGTTATAAGGCTACGAATTTGAGGTTTGAAGTTTGGATTTGATGACTTTGATTAGGCAGGAAATTTGGGTTAGAACAGTGGAAACAATCTGAACTTTTTTTTAATAATAATCAAACAAGAAAATAAAAGGATAATTGACGTCACGCGTGAGGTTGCCCGGAACATTTCTAGCATAGTTGTAGGTGGATTACACCAGTGAGGGTAAGCTACCTCTAGATGATATGAAAGTGTAGAAGAATAAAAGGTGAGGGTAACCTACCTATCGATGATATGAAAACCACCATTTTTTCCAAGTTGAGACGCAAAGAATATTCATCAGAGCTTCGTTTTTACTTTTTTTTTATTTTTTTTATTATTATTATTTTGTATTTTTTTATGGGCATCTTCCCAAAATTAACCTCACATAACTAACAATTTTCAAAGAAACACAATAACTCAAGTTACCGAGTTTTAAAAAGGATGGTAAACAAAAAAGTAGACAAAATACGTAATCATTTTTTTTTTATCAAAGTTTTCTGTCTAAAAATAAACGAATTTGAATGGATGAAAACGAATTAACATAATCAAAATTTTATAATTTTCATTATAACCTTTATATTACAAAAACAACAAAATTAATATAAAAATAAAATAATAATCTAAATGTAAATTTTTTGTTTCTTTTCCCTAATTAACTCGGTAGCAACATGAATTTTTTGTTTTTATAAGTTTGTTATACTTTTGTTTTTTATTTTAATTTAGGTTTTATATTCCTTTTTATTTCGTCAAAAACTCTTAAATATAGTAAATTCATCCCGAAGAAGATGGCTGATGACCGGAATCCGACCAAGATGTCACCGGAAAATCATCTCCGCTACTCTGTCTTGCAACCGGCCTAGTAACACCAGGTGGCTGAGCCGGTAAAATAAAAGAAAAATAAGGCCGTAGACCTGATGTTGGTGGAGAAAATGACGGCATAGTATTAGTATTTGTATACCCAAATGAAGATGAAGAAGAATCCAAAGTAGAAGCCCCATAAGATGACACTAGTAATTGCTCCAATAAACTTGTAGGTTGCTGCTGCCTCTGTAAGTAGTAGTTCATGTTCATGAAGTCAATTGAAGCCTCAGGGTTGCTCTGCATTGGGTACAAAGCTTGATTGTGCACAATCGGCTCCGGCGATGTCGAAACGGAGGAAAGGGTTCCCGGAGGGGGAGAAATGACCAACTGGGTAGCCGGAAAATTGGGCGAATTCGAGCCGATTGTGACGTTTTCCGGGAAATTGAGTTTTGCTTTGTTGCCTCTGAACTTGAGTGCTGCTTGATCATAAGCTCTAGCAGCTGCCTCAGCTGTGTCATATGTGCCTAGCCACACTCTAGCTGCTTTGTAGGGGTCTCTTATTTCTGCTGCCCATTTCCCCCATGGCCTCTGTCTTACTCCTCTGTATCTTCTTCTTGGTTGATCTCCAACTCCAGAGGCCTTTTGAGTGTTATTGTGATTATTATTGTACATGTATGTAGTGGCTTCTGCTGGTGGTGTAATCATTGCCGTATTACTTGTACCTTCTGTAATTTTAGGGGGAAAATCATATTAAAACTAGTCCAAATCTTTTCTACCAATTAATGTTTTATCGCAAATTAAATTCATCGTCTCCTCTCGTCTCATTTCATGTATTGTTTTTCAAATAATTTTATCCTATTACGGAGTACTTGTAGATAAATAGACAACGATTAAATAACAAAAATAGATTGGAGTGAAACACTAGATGAGACATTTAATATGACTATAGAATTATTCGTTTTATTTTTCTTCTCATCCTATGTAATGTTGTCAAATGTTAATTTTCTTATATTAATTTGTTAAATAGATAAAAATAGCATGATAACATTATATGAAGTGAGATAATATAGATGATACATGGAATAGGACAGTTTAATATGATGTCTTTTATAACACACAATAATAAATACTCTTTATATTTTAAAATATATGATTAAATTTGACTTTTAAAAATAAGTTGAGATATTACTAAATTTTAAAAGCTTATTTAATTTTAAAAATATAATTATAAAAATTATAAATTATTAAAAATACTACTAATTACAAAATCATAAGCAGTAGAAATATAGTTTTCAATACATAGAGATGCAAGATTTTGAACTATTCACAATATGTGCATGTCCTTGTTGCCCGTTACTTTTCAAGTAAAATTGGATGAAAAATGCAAATACACACCACCCTCTTTCCTGCAAATTTATTGCGATTAAAATGGTTGCAAAAGTAACTTTTGACTATTTACTTTTCAAAATAGTTGAATTTTGTCCTAAAGGTACTAAGAACAAAATAAATTAATATTTAATTTACAAGTAAAAAAATTAGTTGCACAAGATTTTTTTC
Organism: Hedera helix; assembly: GCA_947179155.2. NCBI lineage: Eukaryota > Viridiplantae > Streptophyta > Magnoliopsida > Apiales > Araliaceae > Hedera > Hedera helix. Next base: position 18,350,570 of record OX359269.1, on the reverse strand, counting down.
ACACTAGTAGTAAGCAGGGTTCATACTTACGTGAGAATTTTTTTTGTATAATTAATATTTTTACTTGTATTTATAGAACAAAATACGATGAGTATTACTTTTGAAAAATAATATTTCTCAGTATATTTTCTTTATAGATGCAATGCACATTTGTATTATGCATATTAAAAATTTTATATTTGTGGTGTTAAGAAAAATTTTGCATGGTAAATATCAAAGATCTTACTTTTGCGATTATTTTCATTTGTAAAAATAAAATTTAAGATGGCCGATATTTTTATATGTATCTTTGATATTTTTACATAATTTTTTTTCTTATAAAAATAAAATGGATAACAAGTTCGGGATAATGCGAAAATGCCAAAATTTAAAAAATATATGTGCATTTAGTGATACCCAAATTCAACTGCCACATTCATTTTAAGACGAGAAAAGATGCTAACCTCCGATGTTTGATGATGATGGTCCTCCAAGCGAAAAATCACTATATGCCGTACTACCTCTTGAAACTGATTCAGAAAATTGCTCACCACCACCACCACCGCCGTTGCTGCCTCCACCTTCCTCTTCACGTCCTCTCTTCACACCAACATCACCACCAATGCCGCCGCTGTCTACGCCACCTCTCCAATTAATAACCTCACCGGACACCACAAGGGTTAGCGCCGAAACCATGACGGACATCTCTTCCTCTCTATTGTGTCCCGGAAACATTGGCCCAAGCACTGATTCTTCCCAATATGCATGACCACCTCTTCCGCTTTCTCTCTCAACCGTGGCCGCCCTTGGTGGCTTAATGTCGCCGGAGTTTCTTTGATTCGCCACCTTGAACACACACATGTAATGCCTGTATATTTATACGTATGTATGATAATTCAATATATATAGAAATATGTGAGATGTAAAACTATTAGTAGAAGGCCATAAAGAGACGGTTATATAGGCAAGTTGAGAGATGAGCAGATTGGTGGTGGATGAATTGAATAAAATAAATTAAGTCCCACCGCCCATGAGCCACCGCCTCTCTTGTACTTTCTTTTTCATGAAGCAACGTGAAATACAAATTTATTAGATACATAAGTATATTCCCTTTATCGGTTGGAAGATCATACGTAAGCATTTATCCTTTTATGTTTTTGAAAAATAATGAACTTTACATTTAAGATTACAAACCGTACATAGAATAGACTTTATGTAATATTTGAAGTTGATGTGTATTTTAGATATCTTTCATAAAATAATTATAATTCAGTCATCTTTTTAATTATAGTAATATAAAATAAAATGATTTCTTTAAATTTATCATTATAATTTTATTGTTATATCATTATTATTAAATTAATAATATATTATTTTTAATTATAAGTATAAAATTACAAAATAAAAAGATATTTTTAATATTATTTTTTTATTAATATTATAAATGAGACTTATTTTGTAACCGATAAATATACAGTACTACTCGTTAATCGTAATCTAAGATTTTTTGGGTCCTTTTATGTCAAGTTGGGATGTTGATGACATTAAAGCTTCGATTGCTTCAAAGGTTTATTTTATTATGAGTTTCTAATTTTAGAAAGTCAAAAGCTTGGGTGTGAATTCACAACATAGGAGGAGCCTGTAGTAGACTTTATAGTTAATTCAAGTCGGTGATGAGAGAGAAAGAGCCAAGGGTCGACATGACCAGACATTCCAGTGAGACCCGTGCTGCCACCTTCCCTCTTATCTCGTGTTTTGTTTTGATACAAAAATCGTACAGCTTGGAAGTCAAAATTCAGACGGTGTAGAAGGTTAAATGTAAATTTTTTTAAAAAGTTTTTTCAAATTCACTCAAGTCATAGGATTAAATGTATAGTAATAATTAAATTGTAATAATATAATTTTTTTTTAAAAACCCATAATTTATTAGATTTTGATTTAAATTAATTTCTAAAAATTTTAAATTATTATTTTCATTATAAAAATAATAATTTTGTATTTGTATAATTTGGTTTTGATACTGATCATGTTTCAAAAATATAATTTTATTTGGTTTTGGTTTTGATTTTAACTAATTGATAAATTTTTAAAATTTAAATTTGTTTTAATATATTAATATCTTTTAAGTAGTTTACAATATAAAACTGTTACACTAATTAGAATCAAATAAATTCATATTATTGCTAAAATTTTAAATTTTTAAAATTTCATAAATTAACTAATTAAGAAAAATTCAAATTAAACTTGAGCATATATAGTGACTAAATGTTCTAAACTTGTAAATATTTATTACAATTTAAACAAATTCATAATCTCGTGCAAGACAAGTACAGTCTAGCTAATTATATTTAACAAAGGGATTTTGCTTTTACTCCTTTTATCTTATTTTTGTTAAATCCACATCTTATCTGTGTTTTGCTGGATTTTACACCGACTCGCATCACACTCGAGACTAAATGAAGAGAGAGAAGGAGAGAAGAAAGATAGATTTTCTCTCTCTTTTCATTCTTTTTAATTTGAAAAGAAAAAATTCAAGTGAAAAAAAATTATGAAATTTTATTTAATTTCAACTTTAATCTCACTATTCATTTATTTCTTTAAATTAATGCTAAAAATAGTATTCCAAGGAACTCTCCCATCCTTATGATAGATAGGAGTGTAAACAGATATAAACGAATCTGAATACAGTAGTATCCGTATCTGAAAAATTAATTTATTATCCGTATTCGTATTCGGTATTCGGCAGATTTTAAAAATGCTATCCGTATCGAGTATTCAAAATAATATCTGAATAGGGATCATATCCGTTTTCGTTTATTTTATTCAAATAAACAAATTATTCGAAATATTCGGGTATCCAGATTCGTTTATCAGTCACCTAATATAAAATTCATTCAAATTATTTATAAAGAAGTAAAGAAAAAAATTGAATAATTATTCATAATCAATCACAATTTAAAGTTTAAACTATACATATTAATGAATGAATGTTGATTTATTTATTTTTAATAAATACTATAATTAATGCTCTAAATTACAATTCAAATAAGTTTTTATTATTTTTAAAATTCCGAATTCAAAATGAATGCTCTACATATTAATGTTTTGATGTCCATTAATAAGTAGATATTCATTTTATGTATTAATTTGAAGTAATACTGTAATGTGTATGAATATTTATATCATTTAAATAATATTTATAACATTTATTAAATGATATATTTTAAATATTTTGTAACACTATATATAACTAGAATAAGAAGAGGGGGGGGGGGGAGATAATGAGTTTTAATGTATAGTTTATTAATGAATGAATGTTAATTTATTTATGTTTAATAAATATAATAATTAATACTCTAAATTACAATTCAAATAAGTTTTCATTATTTTTGAAATTCAAAATTCAAAATGAATGCTCTATTTATTAATGTTTAGATGTCCATTAATAAGTAGATGTTTATTTTTTGTATTAATTTGGAATAATACTGTAGTATGTATGAATATTTATAATATATAATTATAACATTTAAATGATATTTATAACACTTGTTAAATGATACATTTTAGATACATTGTAATACTACATATAACTAGAATAAAAGGGAGAGAAATAATGAGTTTTAAAGTGTAATTCCTTAGTTAATGAATATTAATTTATTTATTTTTAATAAATATAATAATCAATACTTTAAATTATAATTCAAATAAGTTTTCATTATTTTTGAAATCCTAAATTTTAAACTGAATGCTCTACTTATTAAAGTTTAGATGTTCATTAATAAATTGATGTTCATTTTATGTGTTTGGAATAATACTGCAGTGTTTATGAATATTTATAATCTATAATTATAACATTTAAATGATATTTATAATATTTATAACATTTGTTAAACGATCCAAAAATTATATTATAACACTTATTAAATGATATTTATAATATTTGTTAAATGATACATTTTGGATATTTTAACTTTATAATAGTAAAAAAATCATTAACTATACTCAAATCAATTTATTTCAGTTTATTAATATTATAATAAAAATGTTATTTTCTACTTTTTAGAAGTGAAATGACATATTTTAAAATTAATTTTTCTATAATAGTGAAAACTAATTATTATATAAGGAATGCCACTTAAAAAAAATTATTTTGCTTATTATATTTATATATATAAGTTATTTGGATACGAATTTCGGATACGAATCCGAATACAGATATCGAATTTCAGATATATTTATGGTCGAATGTTAAAAGAATACGAATACGTCTATATCCGTATTTGTATCCGTTTATTTATGGATACCTTTAAACCGAATACGGATATATCTTTTTTTTTTTCAAATGCGAATAATATCCTTTTTTTTCGAATACGAATTTTTCGATTACCATTTACAACCTTAATGGTAGGGTAGTATTTCTTCGTGGGTGGAGCCCCCATTTTTTCAAAAAAATACAAAGTACATGCATATATTAAAATAGCTCTTTTGTCTGGAGCCCTTATTTTTATTTTATTAATTTTGTTTTTTTGGTAATTTGAACACACATACACTCCATACCCCCACACACAAAAATTCAAACTCCTGATCTCATGATAACTATGAGGCCGGGAGTCAAAGACTCGATTTTAATAAACTTAAAACTCTCTACATATACAATTAATAAAAATTATTTTTTCTATTAAACTATCAAACTTTTTCTTCATCACTAAAATTTCTTTTCCTTTATTTCCAATTTAAAAAAATGGGATTGAAATCGTTAGTTCGTGTCCGGGAGAGCTGATTAATTAGTCTACACCCCCTTTCATGCAAAATCCAATTTAAGCTAGATTTGAGGGGGGAAATGATATTATCTTGTGAGTATTGATTGTTTTATTATCAAAATATCTAGATAAATATTAGTGATAATATTTTTTTAAAATAAACATATAATATAATAAATTACCGTTATAATTTATTTAATTTTATATATTAATGTTTGTAATTTGAAAGAAAACTTTGGATGACTCATAAGATAATGCTGAAGTACTAGTTTGATTGGCCAAGTGTTGTTGCTGACGTGGGCCTGTGGGATGCACGTTTTGTGCACGTACTGGTGTTTTTATATTATACGACAAGTTGAATAAACTTTGTCTACTTTGACCTCAGTCAAAGAATCTGATCCTCAGACGCGATTATAGTCTTGTCGACGCATATAATATTGTACTAATACTCCCATTATTTCCTAAGAAAATTGGCGAAATTAAATTTTAACTTTCGTAAGATTATATTTATTTATAAAAATAATGAGTAGAATATAATTATTTTTATTAATTTATTATTATTTAAGATTATTTTATTTCATAAATAATCAATTGTCTAATGTCATTAACTATATTTTATCAATTTTAAAATCATTTTATCAAATATCCACGTTAATAGAACTGATGTGATGAGTTATTGTTTTGTAAACTAGTGCCGAGAATCTGTTATTAACAATAAGTACTCATAGAAAGGATTATAAATCAGATTATTGTTTGCATATGTTGACGTAGACCCTTTATTAATGATTAGTGACGCGCTACATGTAGAGGCTATATATATAGTGTAAAATTAAAATATTATAAAATGTAAAAAATTAAATAAAATAATAAAAAATTTAAATTAAAAAGACAAAATAATACTATTTTCGTCTCAGGATAAAAGTTCTTATTATTATTTTAAGTAATCTCAAATTAAATATCTACTTATCTTAAATATAATTTATTTTTATAATAATTTACTTATAATATTCTTAGTATTAATTGTTATATTTATATTCTTTATGAATATTTATGGAGGAGCATCACTAGTCATGTGAAAAAAATTATCTAATTAAATGAGAATTTAAATATGGATAATTTTATCATTTTATTTTCTTTCTTAATATGCTCAAAAAATTCACCAAAACTTTTATTTTAGGACGAACGGTGTATATATCTAAAATTATGAGAATAATAATAAAAAAAAAAGGTTACACAAAATTACTAAATCTCCCTCTAATGTATAGATTTGTGAATCAGATCTCTTTGCGCATCTAATAGGATGAATCAGATTGCTTCGTGTAAGTAGTAGGATGAATGAGAATGACACGTTGAATATGATAGAACGAAGCAAATTCCTTTATGCAACCGACCGAATGAATTAGATGACAAATAGCATTTGACAGGACAAAATCAGATCGCTGTATGCATAATAGGACGAATAAGATGACATGCTGCATTTGGTAGGATGAATCAATTTGTTATCTGCATTGATAATCAATGTACACCTATTATCAATATTTTGTAAATCAAATTATTTTGAGTAACTGATACGATGAGCCCAATAAAATGTTGTAACGTATTGTGATTTAAACAATTAAACTGTTGTTGAAGTTGTTCAGAATTACTCCCTTCATTTTTTTTAAGTAACGTTTTACGTGAAAACAAAAAAATTAAGAGTATGTTTGAAATCGTTTAAAAAATATGATTGGCTAATATAATTATTGTTTTTGTTTATAATTAAATTCTTTTTCTAAAAAAAAAAAACAGTTTGTGTTTCGAAAAACACTTACACAAATAAAGAATAAAAACTTTTGGCATAAAAAAAGAAGAAGAAGAGGAAAAAAAAAACTTCTTATCATTTGTTTGAAGGGTAAATTACTAAAAAAAAGTTTTGAAAAATAAAGAGGGATAATTGGTAGAATTACGAAAATAAATAGGATATATATGATTGATCAAACCTGATTATTAGATTTAACAAATAATTAGAAACTCCAAATTTATGCTTCTAACTATTCTCACAAAAAAATGATTATAAGCATTTTCGAAAAGATGATTATTAAATACATTCTACTTATTAAAATTAATTATAAGTAGATTTGACTCTTTATAAGAAATCTCAAACACCTTCTAAGAAGTGTAATAAATGATTTGTCTATTGAATTTTTTTTGATATAAATCTCATTACTATCATTCTAAAATTTATTAAAAAAGATAAAAGAAAAATAAATTAAAATTTATTATTGAGATAATATGGAGAACTATGTTATTAATGCTTCTTTAAAATTTGTAAACGACAAATAAATTTCATTCCTAAAAATAGAAATAAAAAGAGACAAGCGAGCACGATAGTACTTACAGTTGACCTCCAATAAAAACATTTAAAGAACCTCTATAAAAAAAAATAAAAAATTGTAAGATATTGATTTAGTGATAAATTGCTGGCGTGTGTTTTTGCATTTGTATTACAAGTTGAGTATAAACGATTTAGATGAAACCAAAAGTTGATGGAGTGGCAAACAGTTTTAGAGGTAAAATCGAAATCCTTATATAATTTTTTAAAGTCCACTAAAATTTAATAATTCTATAAAAAATAATACATAAAATAAACTAAATAAATTAATATATACCTTCCAAGCTTTGAAAAACTTTCTTGGAGGCTTGTTTCTCACATGGATGGCACCAAATATCTCTTCTCATGTGATGGCTATGGGTGGTTGAGGGTGGCGGTGGTGGCTCTCGGATGAACAAAGAGAAAAAGAGAGTGGTAATAAATTAATTTTGTAGAAAAATTGTAAATAATTAAAATAATTGTTCTACATAATTTTTGGATGAATATGTATGAATTTTATGATTTTTGGAGTATTTATGTTGGGAAATTTATGTGCAAAAATGGATAAAAATTGAAAAGTTGATGCACTGTTCGTGAAAAACTGAAGAAGAAGAAGAGGACAGCCCGTGCATTGCGCGGGCCTTTTTCCAGATGTTGGATCAAAAAACGGCGTCATTTGGGGGGGCGGGGGGGGGGGGGGGGGGGACGAGGAGCCGCGCCATGCGCGCTGTAAGTTTTCAACGACGCCAGGCCAAACGACGTCGTTTGGCTGGCGTCGACAGAAACAGTTGTCGCGCATTGCGCGGCGGCCGGCAACGCTGTGAAATTACCAGCGTGCCCCTGACCTTTTTCATTAATACCGAGCGTGTCCTAGACGCGCAAAAGTTACGAAAATGCCCCGGATCTTTTCTGTTAATTCTGGCTATATCCCTAAAACCGCGGAAATTACCAAAATGCCCTCAGAAGTGATTTTTAATTGAAATAAATGTTTAAAAATTGTTTAAAAATCATAGAAAATTATAGAAAAATACTAAAAATATAGAAATGATGTTTAGGCATTAGGTTTAATATTTTTGTAAAAATATTAAATATTGGGGATTAATATTTAAATGTTTAAATATTAATCTAATAAGCTTATAATTTAGAAAATGATTAAATAAAATTTTTGGACAACCAAATATGCTAAATTTTATCCGGTGAGCCAGGTTGTCCGTATGGAATATGTTTGATATTAAGTTATATCGAATTATTAAGGGACGAGGTTAATATAATTAACCATATTAATTAATAATTGACCAGGTAACCTAAAATAAATTGTCGGGTAGGGTTAATTACTTTAGGGATGATATTAATTTAGTAAATTAACATCACAAAGAGATAAATAATTATTATGTGATTATTTTATGATCATAGGTTGATCGAGTAAAGAGTTTGGGCTATCAATTTATTAAATAATTGGACGACAGGCAAGTTCTTCAGTCCTTTAATGTTAAATGTTGACTGTTATAATATGATAATACTTGTTCAAATGCATGTAAATTATGTGTTATGTGATCTGTGGCTAATATGACAACTATGTGTACTCTGTGCAATGATGTGAGATATATTGCTATAGTAGAAGTACAAGCACATGATGTATGACACACGCCGAACATATTAAGGTATGTGCTACGTGACGCATAAACTGTTGAACTTACTGAGCCGTTGTGCTCATTACTTGCTTAATAAACGTTTTTGCAGGAAATAAATAAATTTCAAGAATTTCAGATTATATAGAGACGGTTTACCAAAGAAGGTTGTAACTGTTATTATATTTTAATATTATAAATCAACGTGAACAAATTTGCCAAGTTACTTTGATATGCTATATGTACATATAAGTGGGATCTGAATATGATGTGTATAGTTAAACTATGAACTGAAATTGTTCAACATGAATATTATGATAGAGACTATTATATATTTGATGATGAATCATGAAACAAAGAATATTGGTATGGATATGAATGATATTAAAATTTGAATGCCGAACTTTATGATAAAAGAAAAGAAAAGAAAAAGTGAAGGTTGCAATCCAGGGACTAGGATCCATATGTAAGGATTTTAAATATCCAAATATTTTAATACAATGACTGAGAAAAAAAAAATTATACCAAAATTTTGGTAATTGTTGATTTTAAACATCAGATAATGGATCAATTAAGGTGGTTAAAGATATATTAACGAACCGAAATTTGGACGTTAAGAAAATAATGTATAATAAATACAAAAATTAAGATAATAAAGTGGGTCGGATTTCGGGGTCGTTACAGTTGGTATCAGAGCTAGAGGTTATAACCCTTAGGAAAATGATACCTTAGGCTATAACCTAAAGTAAGCAAGAGTATAGTTAGTTGCGTGTTCTGAAAACCCAAGCGTATAGTAAGCTCGTGACTCATGATTGTATGGTGGAGCCCCTTTAGCGAATGGGCGACTATAGCCTGACTAGGACAAGCTCTTCAAACCATATGATTATGGTAAGTTCCTGAGCCCAAATACGTGATAAGTTTGATGAACATGGGGGGGATAAGAATGGAGAGATATAAGTTGAGAAAGATGTTCTCAGATATTGGCTAAAGTAAATGAAATATGAAAAATATAAGATTATAAGTAAGAGATAAAGATGTTAAGTGAGATGAGAATGAAGATAATGAATTGAGAAAAATTCATGAGTTCAATTAAAAATATATCCGAAGGAATAATTGAAATAATTCAAAGATGAATCTCAAAGAAAATCAGGGGACATCTGATTCAAGTGATAAAGATGACAAGATAATATAGAAAACATAAAAAGAGATCATAATAATATGATCAGGAATGGTAAGAGGATCGTACTAGGATACGATCATAAGATAAGGGAATCGGATAAGGAATAGGTTGTAAAGCAAGGTCATGATGGGATCAAGTAAGAATGTAAAATAACAGAGAGAGCTGTTAATGATTTAAAAGGTATAGCTTGATGCTATAAAGAGATATGGTACTATAAAATAGTACAAGAAAAATTCAGTGAATGATGAGACAGGAATGATAGAAAAGTTATGATAAGGGGGTAGAAAGCTTGGGTACGAAATTTCAATTGAGGATTCACGTGGTAACTGAGTTGCACAATCCTTTGTATGGGCAGGAGAATTGTGTTTACTTAATTACTTTGTGATAATCATTGAAATATTAGAGGCGCGTTAGCAGTTTTTGATATATAAATTATGTTAAGTTTAGGCACGAGTTCTTAAAACTCATGCATATGGTAAGTCCATGACTCATAATTGTATGGTATGTTTTGAGCCCCTCAGCATATGGAAAGTATTTGATATGTTCTCAGACTGCATATTGCTAGGACAAGCTTCTAAACTCATATTCTTGTGGTAAGTTCCTGGACTCATAATGTGTGACAAGTTTGATGAACTATACGGGGGTATAGAAAAGTTGGAGTAGTTAGAAATTTTAATATGATAAATAATAATAGTCCTAGCAATAAATACTGTAATTAAATAAAGAAGCAGAAGGTGAATGTTAGGGAATTTAGGATATTCCCACTCTTCTAGCTTTGCTAGATTTCAAAATTATTGGCCTCAAGTTAATTTGACACGTATGTGCTTTTGAAAATGCAAATGAATTTTGAGTGATCTAAAAAGTGTCTATGCTACTTGTTTCAGCTGGACAAAAATATTTTCAACATCAAAATGTATTTTAAAAGAATCATCCATGCACCTTTTAGCCCGGTGTAGATGTGATGAATGACGGAATACTCAACGTGTTGTTGAGACGGTACGGTACTATTTCGTCATAAGATGATTTAACACCATAAAGTATGGTGCAGGAATTATTAACGACGGAATTCTCAACGTACTATCAAAATGATGCGGTAACATGAAGTCATAAATGATTTTGATTTATGAAGGTATGTCAAAGCTATAAGTCATTGCCATTTGACTCGGCTAGACGTTTTGAAAAGTTTTGACATGATGAATGTTTTAAAAATTTCTGCGGATTATAAAGTGTTAAAGGAAAGTCTATGCTAATTGACCTAGCTAGATAAGCGTTGAAAAATTACAAGTCTAAGCTATTTGATTCAGCTAGACAAATTTTGAAATGTATTGACTTCGTATTCTTTGAAAGTTATAACTAAACAAATTTCTTTTGAATGAATTCTAATGCCGAGATGAATAAAAAAATTAAGAATATTGCAGGTTGATCGAATGGTCACCTGGCATAAGAAACACAGTATGGTGAAACATCCATTATTTTAATGACAGATTGATCCACTGTCAGGGTTTGCAGTATGAGGTACTCGGGGAGCGAAGTACTGTAAACCGGGATCATGTTCAGACTATTATGAAAGTTCATTATTTTAGTGGGTTGCAGTATGAGGTACTCTGGGAGTGAAATACTGTTAACCGGGATAAGTGTTCATTCAGCAAAGCATGAAAGTTTCCAAAACAAAAATTTTGAATTCCTCTACTCTTATGAAGATTGGATGGTAGGATGGGTTAGTATTATTTGATTGCGAGTGATAATGAAAGTAATAATTGTGAAGTAAATAAATTATGAAATGTGGTGAATTAGAAAATTGCAATGTGCAATAACTACGAGAAAGGAAGGAAATAAAGATATGTGGAATAAATGTAAAGAAATTGTGTATGTTACAAATGAATGAAGTATGAGTACATAGAAATTTCGAGGACGAAATTTTATGAAGGAGGGATGAATGTGACACCTAGGATTTTTGGAGTAATTCCAAATAAGAATTTCAATGGAATTAAGTAAAGGTTAGTATTTAAAGTCTAGTGTTGAATAATAAAGGTATTAAGGAATGATTTATGAAATATGAAGAAGATTTATGTGAATTAAAGAAAAGAAGGATAAATGTGCAGAATATAAAGGAAATATTTCAGAGATGAAATAAGTGAATGGAGTAAGGAGATGTGCGATTAAAGAAAGAAAATATTTCAGAGAATGAGAAATCAAAGAAATTGTAGAGTAAGTTATGAATTGAATATTTTGACAGTAATGACCATTATGAGGTTATCCATGTAAGTTATGGATATTAAAGAGGTAAAATATAATTATTATAGATTAAATTGTTATTCATCAAGATAAAGGTATAGTAATGTGCTATAAATAAAATACGTATGATTATTATGGCAATTATGATTCCGAGGACGGAATCCTGTTAAGGGGGGAAGAATGTGAGGACCCGAATTTTCAGAATTTCTTTAATAATATTAAATAAAAATTTAAATAATAGAATTATCAGGGTTGTTTAAATTATTTGTGATATTATGTGATTTAAGGTATGGGATGAGATTTAATTAGTAAATTAAATCTGTGCAGAGATTATGATAAATGGTATTGAATTAAAGTAATTGAAAAGTAAATAAATTGTTTAAAAACAATTTATTAAAAATAAGAGAAATTTCAGATAAATGTACATTAATTTGTACAATTAAATTGTTATGAAAATGCAGAAATTTAGATTTAAAGGAGATTATATGGTAATGTGAGAAGTAAGATTTAAATATGTATATTTATATATGTGAATGTTTAATTGATAATTATAAATTTCATTAATTATGAAAATTAAGGGATTAATAATTAAATTAATCCAAAGTTAAATAAAAGTGAATGAGGAAGTTAGTAAAATTAGAAATATTGATTATTTAATTAATCAATAATTATGGTGAAGGTTTAGAAATTAATTAAGAGGAGGAAGGAATTTTATAAATTATATACTAATAAAGTATATAATTTATATAAGAAAATTTAAGTAAAAGAGTAATGAAAAAATAAATAATTATATAAATTATATAAGAATTATTATATAATTTATATAAGAGGATTAAATTAATGAAAGGATTAATAAATGTATAATTATTGATTATATAATTAATTAATAATTATGGAGGAATTTAAGAAATTATTTAAAAGGAGAATGTAATTATATAAATTATATAATATTAAATTATATAATTTATATATAAAGAAATTAATGTGAAATATAAAGAAATGAAATTAAATGAGGAAAAATGAATGTTTTAATTCATTAAAAATTATGTTTATGGATAATTGAATTGTTATGACTTTTATGAAGGATAATATTTTAAAAACGTGAACATGTTAGTGTAATATGTTGTCCAAGTAATGAAGTGAAAAATTATGAAAAATAATTTTTATATGTCCTATGAATTAATTTATGATTTTTGGAGGTACAAATTACCTCATATAAGTATATGCATGTCATTATGCGTGTACAAAATCTATCAAGAAAAGTACCCAAAAGAGATATTAAAATTATTTATAAATCATGATATAATTTTTGGTGAATTAAAATAAATATTTTATATACATTATATAAAATATTTATTACACGAAATAATTACTTAATGTATTTAAATATTTAATTATGCTTAAATTTTTGCTAATTCGGATGAGGAGAAGAGGTGTAAGGCGGTGGAAGTGAATTGGCTTTTAAAAATTGTTAAGTGTGTTTGGTTTATAAAAGGAAAAGAAAAAAAGAAGAAAAGGAAAACAAAGGGGGAAAAAAAAAAAAAAACACAACCAAACTCTCTTTTTCTCTTTGTTCATCCGAGAGCCACCACCGCCACCCTCAATCACCCATAGCCACCATAAGAGAAGAGATATTTGGTGCCATCCATGTGAGGAACAAGCCTCCAAGAAAGTTTTTCAAAGTTTGGAAGGTATATATTAATTTATTTAGTTTATTTTGTGTATTATTGGTAATAAATTAATTTTGTAGAAAAATTGTAAATAATTAAAATAATTGTTCTAAATAATTTTTGGATGAATATGTATGAATTTTATGATTTTTGGAGTATTTATGTTGGGAAATTTATGTGCAAAAATGGATAAAAATTGAAAAGTTGATGCACTGTTCGCGAAAAACTGAAGAAGAAGAAGAGGACAGCCCGCGCATTGCGCGGGCCTTTTTCCTGACGCTGGAGCAAAAAACGGCGTCGTTGGGGGGGGGGGGGGGAAACGAGGAGCCGAGCCATGCGCACTGTAAGTTTTCAACGACACCAGGCCAAACGACGTCGTTTGGCTGGCGTCGACAGAAACAGTTGCCGCGCATTACGCGGCGGCCGACAACGCTGTGAAATTACCAGCGTGCCCCTGACCTTTTTCATTAATACCGAGCGTGTCCTAGACGCGCAAAAGTTACGAAAATGCCCCGGATCTTTTCTGTTAATTCCGGCTATATCCCTAAAACCGCGAAAATTACCAAAATGCCCTCAGAAGTGATTTTTAATTGAAATAAATATTTAAAAATTGTTTAAAAATCATAGAAAATTATAGAAAAATACTAAAAATATAGAAATGATGTTTAGGCATTAGTTTTAATATTTTTGTAAAAATATTAAATATTGGGGATTAATATTTAAATGTTTAAATATTAATCTAATAAGGTTATAATTTAGAAAATGATTAAATAAAATTTTTGGACAACCAAATATGCTAAATTTTATCCGGTGAGCCAGGTTGTCCGTATGGAATATGTTTGATATTAAGTTATATCGAATTATTAAGGGACGAGGTTAATATAATTAACCATATTAATTAATAATTGACCAAATACCCTAAAATAAATTGTCGGGTAGGGTTAATTACTTCAGGGATGATATTAATTTAGTAAATTAATATCACAAAGAGATAAATAATTATTATGTGATTATTTTATGATCATAGGTTGATCGAGTAAAGAGTTTGGGCTATCAATTTATTAAATAATTGGACGACAGACAAGTTCTTCAGTCCTTTAATGTTAAATGTTGACTGTTATAATATGATAATACTTGTTCAAATGCATGTAAATTATGTGTTATGTGATCTGTGGCTAATATGACAACTATGTGTACTCTGTGCAATGATGTGAGATATATTGCTATAGTAGAAGTACAAGCACATGATGTATGACACACACCGAACATATTAAGGTATGTGCTACGTGACGCATAAACTGTTGAACTTGCTGAGCCGTTGTGCTCATTACTTGCTTAATAAATGTTTTTGTAGGAAAGAAATAAATTTCAAGAATTTTAGATTATATAGAGACGATTTACCAAGGAAGGTTGTAACTGTTATTATATTTTAGTATTATAAATCAACGTGAACAAATTTGCCAAGTTACTTTGATATGCTATATGTACATATAAGTGGGATCTGAATATGATGTGTATAGTTAAATTATGAACTGAAATTGTTCAACATGAATATTATGATAGAGGCTATTATATATTTGATGATGAATCATGAAACAAAGAATATTGGTATGGATATGAATGATATTAAAATTTGAATGCCAAACTTTATGATACAAGAAAAGAAAAGAAAAAGTGAAGGTTGCAATCCAGGGACTAGGATCCAGATGTAAGGATTTTAAATATCCAAATATTTTAATACAATGATTGAGAAAAAAAATTTTATACCAAAATTTTGGTAATTGTTGATTTTAAACATCAGATAATGGATCAATTAAAGTGGTTAAAGATATATTAACGAATCAAAATTTGGACGTTAAGGAAATAATGTATAATAAATGCGAAAATTAAGGTAATAAAGTGGGTCGAATTTCGGGGTCGTTACAAGCCCTTTCTTGGAATCTTTCATACTAAACTTCTTTAGTATAGAATCAATGTACGTTCCTTGGAACCAGCCAAACATCCTTTTAGATCTATCTCTATAGATCTTTATCCCCAAAATATAGGATGTTTCTCCCAAGTCCTTAATGGAAAACTGTTTAGATACCCAAATCTTGATTAACTGTAGCATTGGAACATTATTCCCTATTAGTAATATATCATCAACATATAATACTAGGAATGTGATAGCGCTCCCATTAACCTTATTGTACACACATGGTTCATCCTCATTTTTGATAAAATCAAACTCTTTGATTATCTCATCAAAACAGATGTTCCATCTTCAAGAAACTTGCTTCAATCTATAGATAGATTGTTGTAGCTTACAGACTTGATTTATTCAAATCTTTGAAACAAATCCCTCTGACTATATCATATATACATCATCTTCTGGTTTCCCATTGAGGAATGCCGTTTTCACTTCTATTTGCCAGATCTCATAGTCATGATAAGCTGCAACTGCAAACAAAATCCGAATGGACTTGAGCATTGCTACTGGTGAAAAGGTTTCATCATAGTCAACACTTTATCTTTGTCTGAAACCTTTTGCAACCAGTTGAGCCTTATAGGTCTCTACCTTGCTGTCTGCTCCAGTCTTTCTCTTAAAGACCCATTTGCACTTAATAGACTTAATGCCCTCAGGTGGAGTAACCAAAGTCCATACTTGGTTCTCATACATGGAGTCCATCTCGGATTTCATGGCTGCTAGCCATTTCTCTGAGTCTTTACTACTCATTGCCTCTTCGTAAGTCCATAGATCATCATTATCTATGATATGTACCCCATCATCATCTTCTATGATGAATCCATACATTTTAGGTATCTTCGGTACTCTTCCATATTTACAAATAGGTTGTGTTACTTGGTTAGGTACCTCACTTTGACACATAGTTCTTTCTGGTTCTTAAACTTCTTCAATGTCTATTTTGCTCCCACTGACCTCTTCAAGGATAAACTCATTTTCCAAGAAGAAAGCATGTTTCGCAACAAATACCTTTTGTTGGATGATAGAAATAATATCATAAACTTTCTTTAGGATATCCTACAAATTTGTACTTGTCAGATTGTGTCTCTAGCTTATCATTCTCAAACCTTTTGACATAAGCTGGACAACCCCAAATCTTAGCATACTTAAGACTTGGTTTTCTCCCTATCCATAACTCATATGGAGTCTTTGGGATGGATTTAGAATGTATCTTGTTAAGTAGATATGCAGTCGTTTCTAGGGCATAACCCTAGAAGGAAATTAGAAGATCGATAAAACTCATCATGGAACGAACTATGTCCAACAATGTTCGATTTCTCCTTTCAGATACACCATTCAATTGTGGAGTACCTGGTGAAGTCCATTGTGAGATTATACTATTTTTTTTAGATAATTGAGAAACTCATTGCTTAAGTATTTACCACCTCAATCCGATCAAAGAATCTTAATACTCTTGCCAGTTTGTTTCTCTACTTCACTTCTTTATTCTTTGAACTTTTCAAACGATTCAGACTTGTATTTCATTAAATACACATATCCAAATCTTGAATGATCATCAGTGAAAGTGATAAAATATGAATACCCTCCTCGTGCAGTGTTGTCATAGGTCCACATACGTCTGTGTGTACCAACTCTAACAACTCTGTAACTCTTTCTCCTTTTTCACTAAAATGAGATTTGGTCATTTTATGCACGAGACAAGATTTACAAGTTGAATATGATTCATAATCAGATAACTCTAAAAGTCCATCTTTATACAATTTGTTTAATCTAGTTTCATTAATATAACTGAGTCTACAGTGCCACATAAAAGTATAATTTATATTATCTCTTTTTCTTTTCTTAGTTTGTTCAATTTGTAATATATTTTCGTGTAAGTCAAGTAAGTAAAATCCATTCAGTAAATTGTCAATACCATATAAAATATTATATTTATAAATAGAACAACTGTTCTTCTTTATTATAATTCCAAAACCATCATTGTCCAACATAGGAATAGAAATAATATTTCTAATAAGTACTGTAACTTAATAACAATTATTTAAATAAAAAGAATTGTCCGTAGGCAATACTAAACAATAAGTTCTACGGCTAATGCAGCAACATTTGTTCAATTCCCCACGTGCAAGATGACTTCATCTTTGTTTAGCTTTCTACTTCTGCTTAGTCCCTGCATAGTATTACATATGTGAGAGTCACAGTCGGTATCTAATACCCAAGTAGAACTTTGACTTATAGAAAGATTTATTTCAATCATGAACAAACCTTGATCTGCAATTAATGCTTCTCTAAGCTTCTTGTTGAACATTGAATGATTAAATTTGATGATTAGAAATAATGAACAAGGGCTGTATTAGATGAGATCAAAGCTGTTAGGTTGATCTATTATTAATTGTATAAAAGTCTTATGTGTTGTACTAAGACTTAGATAGATCAAAACTGTTAGGTTGATCTGTTGATGTAATAAAGTCGTAAATAGAACTCTACGATTTGTGTCAATGAAACTCTACGATTCAAACAGACTCTACGATTAAGTCAACCAATCGTAGAATGGACTCTACGATTGTGGTCCAGAAGACTCTACGACCAACCAGACTGTTCTTTCCGAGAAACCTTAAATTGGACTCTACGATCAACATTCTAACAGTTGAGTAAACTTTACGATGATCAGTAAGAGATGATCCTTTACAGATCAATCACGTAAGCAAGGGTATTCGTAGAGTTGATCATATAAGATTGTTGAGCAAAAAGGCAGGAGACATCACGTTTGTCAGATCAGGAGCCATTCTATTCAAGTATTTAATCTTCATCAAAGTAACTAAAAAGGAAGCTTCTGCAAATCAATCAAGTCAGAAAAGTCAGGAGTCTGACCCAAGCGCACTATGGAACAGAAAGAAGACTTTTAAGGCAGAAAAGTCAGAAGACTGTGTCCTATCAGACCTATAGTTTGGGAAGACCAAACGACTCTATAAAAGTTAGTGGGAACCTATGTCTGACATCTCTGTCACAGAGGAAAAAGGAAAACAACCTTGCATGGACTAACATGTCAGATCAAATAATGTCTCATCAGAGATTTAATGAGCTTTATTAATACAATATTCAGCAGCTCTCCTCTGTAAGGTAACGGGAAGAAATACACGATCCAACGGGAAGAAATCTGAAGCCCTTACCTCTTAAATACGAAGATCAGCAGAAGAAAAGAAGCAGCACTGTACAAAGAAAGAAGAACGCAAGAAGTGAAAAAGATTGAACTGATAAGAAAGCCTGCATTGCTACTAAGCCCTTCAAACATTCAAGCTGATAAGCAACTTAGTAGCACATCCAAATATACATCAATCCAGAAGAGTTCTCTGTGAACTGATATAAGCAAGTCGGTTAGACTTTGAGAGTTCTTAGTGAACTAGTGTAAGCAAGTCTGTTAGACTTGTGAAGTTCTTTGTGAACTAAAATTCCAAGACTGCGGGTCTTGAAGGAATCTTAGTGATTCAGCTATTGTAAAAGTATCCTTAGTGGATTTGCTGCTGTAAGAGCAGAACAGTGGAGTAGGAGTATTGTGTGCTCTGAACCACTTAAAACCCAGAGTCTCTTTCTTGGTGTCTTTCATTTGCTATATCTGTCATATATTTGCTTGTTGATTTATTAATTTAACATTTCAAGAAAAGATTAACTAAATCTTATTCCGCTGTGTTAACCTTCTGGTTAAGAATTAATCAAGAAAGATAATTTCAAAGAGAAGAAATTTTAAAAGAATCTATTCAACCCCCCCTTCTAGATTATTATCGTGTCATTGGGAACTAACAATTGGTATCAGAGCAGGTTCTCACATCTAAAGCCTTACAAGCTTGAGTAGATCAAATGGCACTCAACAAGAATGGATCGGAACTCGGTGGAGGTAACCGACCACCTATGTGTAATAAAGAAAAATTTGCTAACTGGAAAGTTCGTATGTAGGCTTACATGGATGCTATAGATGATGAACTGTTCGAGACAGTGATGAATGGGCCATTCATACCAATGAAGCTTGCACTATCAACTGAAGATCCAAGCAAGCTTGTAGCAAAGAAAAGAGACGAATGGACGGACAATGAAAAGAAGGATGTTCAAAGAGACAAAAGGGCTAAGAACATCTTGTTTCAATCTCTGGATGATGATTTATTTGAGAACGTTGTCAACTGCAAGACAGCTCAAGAAGTATGGAAAACTCTGTTGATCATACATGAAGGAACAGAAGAAGTCAGAGAAAATAAGCAATCACTGCTTGTTCAACAGTATGAGATGTTCACTCACATCTCTGGTGAAAACATTACAACCACCTACGAGAGATTTAACTTACTACTAAACTCTCTCAGATCTTATGGAAAAATCTATCCAAACAGAGATCTTATCATTAAATTCATGAGATCTCTGCCAAGCAAATGGGATGCCAAAACCACAGCCATCCGAGAGTCAAAGAACTTGCACGAGATGACTGTACAACAGTTATATGGAAATCTTCTCACCTATGAGCTGGAGCTAAATCAAAGAGCAGAAATCTTTTCTTGGAAGAATCATCTACCAACAAGACTTTTTTATGTTTAGATGAGAAGTTACTCTCCGCAGTTTTCAACATGCTTAGTAACTCGAGCAAGCTGATGTCCAACTTATTCATATGAAAATTCACAACAAATTGTGAGAAGGTGTCCAGGAGTGACTGCACGATCAAATCTTGGCTCAATTCCCCATCCATCACAAACCTTAACTGTCCACATTATTCAATCAAATTGATCATCTTGAGGACATGAGTCTTAACAGTAGTGCCCTCGGTCATCCGAGATCGAAAGAGCTACTTAGATATTTGATATCAAGCAGTCCTCCTTTGCTCACCATAAAGATCTTTAAGGTGCAACAGTATAGCCTCAGCATCCATTTTTTCTTACTGATGCTGAAGCTCGTTAGTTATGGATGCAAGCATGATGCATTGAGCCACAACTGCATCATCTTGCCACTTCTTAAAAGTAGCAACTTCTTCCTTAGAGGCATTTACTGCAACAGTTGTAGGGACAGACGAATTTAGGACATAGAAAAGCTTTTCAGCAGTGAGAACAATTCGGTTCGGTCAGTTTGTTAGCATCAAGTATGCTACGCAGTGATAGTGAGTTTGATAGTTGTAAAATTCTGCATGCGAAAAATAGACAACATTTTAGCATACATTCATTTTATTAATTATCAAAATAAATTAGGTCTTTATTTAAATTGGTATCTCCCACTATTTTTATCAAACTATATTACCCTCTATATATAGTTCGACAAATCTAAAAGATTTGCTAGTGAGATAAGGATCCTATTGACATAAGTATAGCATTGTATGTGCACAACAAATTATAGTATATTCAATAGGTAGACAACTCCTTGTATTTTGCCTCTTAGATTATTATAATCATGTGTGTGCACATCCAAATCAAAATTGTCTAAGTTAAGTCAAACCTAGCACTTCCATATAAGTGAAGAGAAAAATATCGTCCTTGTGTGTGCACAACAAAACAGTAATGTTCAATTTCATTATAAACATCCAATGTGATAAAACAACATCTCAAATAATTGATATAAGCCTTGTGTGTTCACAATAAACTTATCTTGAGTATTTGATACTCTATCGTTTTACCATGCTAGAAGGCTACGTTTGATATTCCAAATATATTTGAATGTTACAACTAAATATAATTTACCTTAAGGGGTTTGTTATTAATTATCTCAACTTGTTTAGCGTGCATGCACATATATACATAAAATACGCGTCATATTATTTAACATGTGAAACATGTTTGGATAATATATAATATATATAATTAGCATGCACATATATAATACTATATTCTACTTGGATTGATTATGAACTTTTTATTATAATTTGGTTCACTAGAGCCACCAAATGAATCAAAATGTCAAACCTAGGATGCAAGAATAAATTAAATGTAACTATTACATTTAAATTCAGACTCCATTATAAACAAGTCTCCATGCGCTCCTTGCTTCTTTGCTCAAATTCTTCAAAATAATTCTAACTAATCCTATTACAAAACTATTTACAATAAATAGAAACATTGATCAACAATCAATGTGAAGTACATAAGAGGGAGATAAAATTATACATTAGAAAAATTAAAAAGACGAGGTACGCAGACCACATTTATAAAACTCATTCATTCGTGCATCCACAAAAATAAATCTAATCATATTGGTCAATAGTCCATAATCAATCTCATTTATTATAATATATATCAACATATATATCAATAAATAATATTCATCTCATGAATTAAATAAATCATTCCATATATATATTAGTATCATTTAATGGGCAATTACAGTAATATGAAATTCAATTTTAGGTTTAAAATAAATTTTTTATTTTAATTATAAAATTATTTAAAAAATAAACTATTTATTTTTTATTATTTTAAAATTACACAAAATAAACCTTTTTATTTTAAAATTTTAAAATCTGCACAAATTTACCAAACTGTTTGGCTAATTAATATATATATATATATATATATATATATATATATATATATATATATAGGGTATATGTAGGTACACAGCTGTGTACTTACACGGTAGGACTATGGCGACGGATTTAATGGCTATGGCGACAGTTTTCTTAGTAGTACCGTTGTCATAGCCATAAAAACTATCGCTAAAGTCCTACTGTGTATGTACACAACTGTGTACTTACATTTTTACCTACCTATATATATATATATATATATATATATATATATATATATATATATAATATACCAAATCCGAAAAGTGGGTGCATTAGTTACCTTTCCAAAAACCAAACACATAAATATTGTATATGTTATACCAAATTAAGCTTGTGTACTTACACGGTAGGACTATGGCGACGGATTTAATGGCTATGGCGACAGTTTTCTTAGTAGTACCGTTGTCATAGCCATAAAAACTATCGCTAAAGTCCTACTGTGTATGTACACAACTGTGTACTTACATTTTTACCTACCTATATATATATATATATATATATATATATATATATATATAATATACCAAATCCGAAAAGTGGGTGCATTAGTTACCTTTCCAAAAACCAAACACATAAATATTGTATATGTTATACCAAATTAAGCCTTGTCCCTATAAAAGTGACACGGATGTTACTATTTTGTTACACGGATGTCCAAATTTTGTATATGTTATACCAAATTAAGGCTTGTCCCGATATTACATTATATAAACCGTCGGCTGCTTGTTATTCGTATTCACCAATGTTATATATATGCCGAATCCATGCATGATTCATCACTGAACATGATTGTAAAATTAATATATTAAATATATTATTAAACCAAAACATGGTATCAAAAACCAATTCGCGAAATAACCAATTCGCGGATTGGTTAATTTTTTAAAATAAAAAAATAATAATTTTATACAACAAATTATGTTTAATAAATTATTCTAAACACATACTTATGCACATATAAAATTAAAATAATTAATAATTCGCATAAAATTTAGTTCTTGATGCCACTATTAGTTTGTAAAAATTTATAGACATACAATCAAATTGCATAAAATAGCGAAAGTATGGTAAAATCACATTTAAAAATTTATAAAGCATAATTTAGGATCGACCTTTATGCCTAATTATTAATTAATAAAGAAGAAGTTAGAGAATTATACCCTTGTAGAACTCAAAATTTCAACGGCTACAAGTTTAACTCCAAGTCCTTCGCGTTCTCCTTGAATTTCACCGATTGGATTCTAATGATTAACATTAGTCATCCAAGTGTTTGACCTCTAGATGTGATCCACCAAGGAATAATAATAATTCAAGAAGTGGGTGATGGCAAACCCTAATTTTCTCTCTCTAGAGAATATATGAGTACTCTCCCAAAACTTATGGAAGTGTATGTGTGTAACCTTAATCCATAATAAGACTTCTCTTATTTATAGATTTAGTAAACCCTCCTAACACCTTTAGGAATAGGATTTTTAATTAAACTCCTAATCTAATTAGAAACTTAATTAATTTAATATAATAATTATAATTTCTAAACCATTTAGGAACTTAATCATCAATTATGAGAGTACTCTTGTTAATTAATTCTTAAACTATTTAAAAATTAAATAATAATAATAATGATAAGACCCCTCTTATTAATTTTTAATTAGTATTTTCAAAATACTAAATACTAAATATTAAGTTGTTTAATTTATTCTATCCTCATAGTATAAATTAAATATACTTAATTTATTATTATAATTATACCATTTACTTCTTAAATAATTTTTTTTCATTTTGCAGTGTGGCCCTTTAGGTTCTCTATATTAAACCGGTTATAGAATAAATTAATTAGAACTATTCTAATCTTTATTTATATAAATATATTAAACTATTTAATTTATTTAAATAAATAATATTTATTCTGTAATAAGGGTAAGCCCCCTTAGCGATCAACGACTTTCCAGCTAATATAGATTTCAACATTTAATCACAAAAGAACCTATTCAGCGAATAGTTACCGTACAATTCAATCATTCTATCTCACAATGTCCCAATCAAATATAAAACATTGTATTATTGTCAAGTCTTATTTTATTTGATTATATGCATTTCGATCCTCAAATACATAACTTTAATTAATGTAAATTAGAAATTATTTTCTAATTTTCATTCGGTCTTGGCTAAGGACTACTGAGTTAACATTTATCAAATCGCATAGGACATTCTCTTCTTTTACTTGAAGTAGTAGATTTTTTGTTGATCATTCACCTATCTCCATGTATAACTTATTATATCCGATCATACCCTTTGATACACCCTAAAGGTTTTAAGGAATATGTCAAAATATAATTTATCATACACAAGATACTATGATGATTTCATGTCCAATGATCACTTGTACTACTATCACAAAAGTAACTCCTATTAACAAGCAAGTAAGACTCCATTAAGTGTTCCTTGAGCGAGTCACGTTCAGTGAACTTATTCTCTAATAAGCACCTATATATTTGCTTTAGTATCTCTACACAAATGATTACAAGATCAATCATCCTCTTCATAAGAACAAGCATAGTATGTACTAATCTATTCGGATTCACTAATTTCCATTTTAGTAATCCCACGATTATGAACAATTTTAGTTTTGAGCTGTCTTGAATTTAGATCTCATTATCATGATTATCATCATGATTCTAAAAGTATTGCTCAATAACTATGAGTTTATCACAATTAATATCATCTATTAAATATGGATAAAGAAAATGTCTTTTGATAAATAAACTTTTATTAATAAATGAATAAGATTATAAAGTACATGCTACATCATATCAAATATGATTGACTTATGTGCATACTACTTTCATAGAAGCCTCCCTTCACCCTAATTCTTTACCATTTTACAAAGCTAATTTAGTGTTATCAAAGTTATTTTCAAAGTTTAAGAGATTTATTATGAGCTAGTTGTTGGTTTGTAATATTCATAGACGCAATCAAATTGCATAAAATAACGGAAGCATGGTAAAATCAAATTTAAAATTTTACAAACCATAATCCAGGATCGACCTTTATGCGCAACTATTAATTAATAAAGGAGAAGTTAGAGATATACCCTTGTAGAATTCAAAGCTTTAACGGGTACAAGTTCACCTCCAAATCCTTCGCGTTCTCGTTGAATTTCACCGATTGGATTCCAATGATCAATGTTAGCCACCCAAGTGTTTGGCCTCTAGAGGTGATCCACCAAGGAATAACAATAATTCAAGAAGTGGGTGATGGCAAACCCTAGTTTTCTCTCTCTAGAGAATATGTGAGTACTCTCCCATAAACTTATGGAAGTGTATGTGTGTAACCCTAATCCATAATAAGACTTCTCTTATTTATAGATTTAGTAAACGCTCCTAACACCTTTAGGAATAAGGTTTTTAATTAAACTCCTAATCTAATTAGGAACTTAATTGATTTAATATAATAATTATAATTCCTAAACTATTTAGGAACTTAATTATTAATTATGAGAGTACTCTTATTAATTAATTCCTAAACCATTTAGGAACTAAATAATAATGATAATAGTAATAATAATAATAATAAGACTCCTCTTATTAATTTATAATTAGTATTTCTAAAATACTAAATAATAAATATTAAGCTATTTAATTTATTCTATCCACATAGTATAAATTAAATATACTTAATTCATTATTACAATTATGCCATTTACTTCTTAAATAATTATTTTTCTTTTGCGGTGTGACCCTTTAGGTTCTCCATATTAAACCGGTTATAGAATAAATTAATTAGAACTATTCTAATCTTATTTATATAAATAAATTAAACTATTTAATTCATTTAAATAAATAATATTTATTCCATAATAAGGGTAAACCCCCTTAGCGATCAACAACTTTCCAGATAATATAGATTTCAACATTTAATCACAAAAGAACCTATTCAGCGAATAGTTACCGTACAATTCAATCCTTCTACCTCACAACGTCCCAATCAAATATAAGACATGGTATAACTGTCAAGTCTTATTTTATTTGATTATATGCATTTCGATCCTTAAATGAATAACTTTAATTAATGTAAATTAGAAACTACTTTCTAATTTCCATCCTGCCTTGGCCAAGGACTACTGAGTTGTCATTTATCGAATCGCATAGGACATTCCCTTCTTTTACTAGAAGTGGTAGATTCTTTGTTGATCATTCACCTATCTCCATATATGACTTATTATATCCGATCATACCCTTTGATACACCCTTAAGGTTTTAAGGAATATGTCAAAACATAATTCATCATACACAAGATACTATGATGATCTCAAGTCCAATGATCACTTGTACTACTATCACAAAAGGAACTTCTATTGACAGGCAAGTAAGACTCCATTAGGTGTTCCTTGAGCGAGTCACGTTCAGTGAACTTATTCTCTAATAAGCACCTACATACTTGATTTAGTGTCTCTACACAAATGATTATGAGATCAATCATTCTCTTCATAAGAGCAAGCATAGTATGTACTAATATATCCGGATTCACTAATCCCCATTTTAGTGATCCAACGATTAGGAACAATTTTAGTTTTGAGCTATCTTGAATTTAGATCTCATTAGCATGATCATCATCATGGTTCTAAAAGCATTGCTCGAAAACTATGGGTTTATCCATTTAATTAATTCAAGTAATTAATCATGAATAAAGAAATGCCTTGATACTTTTATTAATAAACGAACAAGATTACAAAGTATATGCTTATCACATCAAATGTGATTGGCTTGAGGGCATACTACTTTCAATCTCCCACTTGCACTAAAGCCAATCGCCCTTTGGTATCCCCATACCATTCTTCTCTAAGTGGCGTACAAATTGCTTAGTAAATGCTTTAGTTAATGGATCTGTAATGTTGTTCTAAGAGTCTACCATCTTTATGGTGTCGTCTTATTTTCAATGATTCATCTAATCATATGAAAGTGCTGCAACACATGTTTGGATTTCAGATGAGACCTGGGTTCTTTGGCAAATTAAATTCCTTTAATGCTAGGAACCATTATAAGTTCTGTAATGAACTTGTTGAACCAAACAATCAACTTTGCAGCTTCACTTATAGTTATTTACTATGTCTTTGTCACTAAATCAGCAACTCCTTGCTGTTTGGAACTTTTCCAACTCACTGCAGCACCGTTCAAGGTAATCATATTACCTGAAACGGATATGCTGTTATCTTGGTTAGTCTGAACAAACTTGAGTTTGTTAAGCCCTCTAGTTTTATATCAGACTCATCATTAGAAACTCTTTTCTAATATTCTTCTCCAGAAATGAACTGATATCTGCTTATCATGCATAAGCAATATTAGGTCAAGTACATATCATCCTGTATATGATAGATCCTATTACTGAGGCATAAGGAGTCTTACTCATACGGTCTCTCTCTCTTCAGGTATCTTTGGGGCCTGCTTCTTTGAGAGATGTATTCCAGGACCCATCGGCATGAGCCCTTTCTTGGAATCTTTCATGCTAAACTTCTTTAGCATATAATCAATGTACGTTCCTTGGGACAAGCCAAGCACCCTTTTAGATCTATCTCTATAGATCTTTATCCCCAAAATATAAGATGCTTCTCCCAAGTCCTTCACGGAGAAGTGTTTAGATAACCATATCTTTACTGATTATATCATCAGTATGTCATTCCTTATCAGTATTATATCACCATATAATACTATGAATGTCACAGTGCTCCCACTAACCTTTGTACACACTTGGTTCATCATCGTCTTTGATAAAATCAAACTCCTTTGATTGTCTCATCAAAACGGATGTTCCATCTTTGAGAAATTTGCTCCAATCCATAATTGGATTGTTGTAACTTACATACTTGATTTACTCCATCTATATGGAGACAAATCCTCTTGGTTGTATCATACATACATCTTTTTGTATAGTAAGCTACAATTGCAAATAAAATCCGAATTGATATATGCATTTTCACTAGTGAAAATTTTCATTTTAGTCAACTCATTGACTTTATTTGAAATCTTTTTACCACTAGTCAGGTCTTATAGGTCTCTACCTTGCCATCTGCTTTAGTCTTTCTCCAAAGACCCATTTCAGATTTTATGATCAGCAGCCATTTCTCTTGAGTATCTAATACTCATACCTCATCGTATGTAACTGGATCATCATCTAGTATGATGCGTACCTCATCATCATCATCTATGATGAATCCATACCATGCAGGTATCTTCGGTACTAAACCATATTTACGACTTGGTTGTGGTACAATAGGTTTATTTACTTATACAGATTCCTTCACTTGATCTGTAGTGTTTTGTGGTTCTTGAACTTCTTCAAGATCTATTTTACTCCCACTAACCCTTTAAGGAAAAACTTCTTTTCCTATAAGGCAGCGTGTTTCAACAAACACCTTTTAGTTAGTTGGATTATAGAAGTGATACCCTAAACTTTCTTTAGGATATCCCACAAGTTTACACTTATCAGATCTTGTCCCAAACTTATCATTGTCAAACCTTTTGACATAAGCTGGACAATCCAAATCTTAACATACTTAAGACTTGGTTTCCTCCCTATCCATGACTCATATGAAGTCTTGAGGAGGAAATAAGAAGGTATATGATTTAGTAGATATGCGATCGTTTCTAAGGTATAACCCTAGAAGGATACTGGAAGATTGGTATAACCCATCATGGATCATCACCATGTCCATTGTAAGATAATACCATTTCGCTTAAGATGATCTAGAAACTTATTGCTTAAGTATTCCCTTCTCGATCTAATCGAAGAACTTTAATACTTTTGGCCTTTAGTTTCTATACTTCATTTTTTTTTGAATTCTTTGAACGTTTCAAACGATTCAGATTTGTATTTCATCAAATACATATATTGAAATCTAGAATCATCAGTGAAAGTAATGAATGAATACCCTCCTATTGCATTTGTTGTCATAGGTCCCACACACGACTGTGTGTACCATCTCTAACAACTCCGTAACTAGCTCTCCATGTCCACTAAATGAAGATTTAGTCATATTTTCCATGATACAAGATTCACAAGTTGTATTTGATTCATAATCAAAAGGCTCTAAAAACCTATCTTTATACAACTTGTTTAGTCTTGTTTCATTAACATGACCGAGTTAACAGTATTGCAAGAAGGTATGATCCATATCATCTCTTTGCCTTTAGTTTGTTCAATTTTGAAATATTTTCATGTAAGTCAAGGTTACAAAATCCATCAAGTAATCAACATAGTAACGTCTTACTAACTAAATGGACTTGCCTGTAGGCAATGCTAAACTGTAAGTTCCTATGATTAATGCAGCAACCTTTTGCTCCATTCCCCACGCACATGATTACTTATCTTTAGTTCAGCTTTCTACTTCTGCCTAGTCTCTGCAACGGTTTGCATATTTGAGACCTCCAGCCGGTATCTAATACCTAAGTAGAAACTTGACTTATAGAAAGTTCTATTTCAGTATGAACAAATCTATATCTGTAGATGAAGTTTCACTAAACTTCTTCTACTTAACTATTACAACTCTCTTGCAGTTGTTCTTCCAGTGTCCCAGCTTTATCGCAATGAAAGCAAACTCCTTTGCCCTCGGGATCACTTTTATTTATGTCCTTTGTTTAGCCTTTCTTTTTGCTTTCTATATTTTCTGACTCCTCAGAAACACCTTTGGCCATCTTTTTCAACTTAGAAGATTCATCTACTAGTAAGACTTGGTCTTTCTTGGAAGGAAAGTGACTCTCAACTTATTCAACATATTTAAACAAATTAGGTAAACTGACTTCTTATTAATGTTAAAGTTCACAACAATTTGTGAAAGGGAGTCAGCGAGTGACTGCAAGATCGAATCTTGACTCAACTCTCCATCTTTGACAAAACCTAGGTGTCCTAATTGATCAATCGGATTGATCATCTTTAGGACACGTGTCTTTACTGTAGTGCCATTGGTTATTATAGATTAGAAGAGCTCATTAGATATCTTATATCTAGTTGACCTACTTTGCTCACCAAACAACTATTGAATGTGCAACAATATAGTAGATGCATCCATTTTCTCGTGTTGACGCTGTAACTAAATACTTATGGATGCGAGCATGATGCATTGAGCCATCTTTGCATCATCTTGCTATTTCTTAAAATAACAATATCTTCCTCATAGGCTTAGTCTACAACGTTTGCAGGAATAGGCAAATTAAGGATATTTGCTAGCTTTTCAGCATTGAGAACTTTTCTCAAATTTGTTTAATCAATCCGAACAATTCGGTTAGATTAATTGTCAGCATCTAATATGCTTTGCAGTGTTAGTGAATTAAACATAGCAATATTCTTTAAGTGAATTAATAACAACATTAACATGCATTCATTTTATTAATCACCAAGTTAATTAGGTCTTTATTTAAAATGGTGTCTCCCACTATTTTTATCAAACAATATTACCCTCTATATATAGTTCGACAAAACTAATTAAAGATTTGCTAGTGAGATAAGGATCCTATTGACATAAGTATAACCTTGTGTGTGCACAACAAATTATAGTTTATTCAATAGCTAGACAACTCCTTGTCAATTACATCAACATGTAACTCCTTGTATTTTGCCTATTAGATTATTATGATCATGTGTGTGCACATCCAAATCAAAATTATCTAAGTTAAGTCAGACCTAGCACTTCCATATAAGTGAAGAGAAAAATACTGCCCTTGTGTGTGCACAACAAAACAGTAATGTTCAATTCCTTATAAGCATCAAATGTGATTGTAGACACACAAATTTTGCACTTGTGTACTAACCCTGACAGGAGGGCAAAATCGTCAATTGACCCGACATACGAAAAGGAGAGGTGGGCGCCAACACGCAGTTCCCACCACGACTTACGATCAAGGCTGTCAAACGCAAAACGAGAATTGAGTCATTTGAGGCGAGACCTACGGGCAATCCAGACAAAGCCCGATGCGATCGCCAAAGAAGGCCAAGGACCATGGCGATTACAGCATTATGGTGGGGTCTCGATGCCGGGAAACCATTCCCAGAATTGATTTATGTTTCACGGAACAGCATTCCAAAATAATACAACAGAAATTGGCGAATTAAGACCGCGTGACACGAAATTCGAGAAAAAGGAGCCGGACAGCCACGGATGCAATCGCGGCCACCGACAAAGGGGGCAGGCATGCGGCTCGAGGGCGGCACACGGCAGCCGAGGCGACGGCTCGGACAGCCACAGCAGGCCCAACCGCAGATGCATCTGCGGCCAGCCGCAGATGCATCTGCGGCTGCCTGCAGAACCAGTATAGATCGCCATTTTCCACCCGAGAAGAAGGAGAGGAAGAAAAAGAAAGGAAATAGAGAGAGAAAAAGTGCGTGGGAGGAGAGAGAGAGAGCTTGGATCTTGGCTATTTCAAGCAATAGATCCATTGTATTGTGCTAAGTAGTCTAATATTCTTGTGGTGTTATCCGATTTGTGGAATATAGAAGTTTTAATCGGCATTTTGCAAGGTGAAGAGAGTGTGTTCTTGAGTTTGTATTTGTTGTATTGTTAGCATAATGTTGTGATTGATTTATTTGATGTAGTTTATTATTATATATTGATAAAGGATCCGTGGATTAGGGGTTGTTAGCGAGGGTTCCATCGGAACGTAACTCCTCCTAACGCCCCGATGACATCCGTACGGTGATATATCGTTCGTTGTGGTAATGAGTAGTTTGTAGTGATTGAGTTGTGATATTTGAGCTATGTAGTATGATAGCTATGTTTAATATTGTTAGTTTTGGTTTCGTATTGGTTGTGTAGCGATTTGGGTGACTGTGAGCCTAGGGAGGAGATCCTCGTGATCGAATCCCGATGATGGACGTTTTGGCATATGTAATCCTTGTATAGAGTCCATGAATGTGTATTTTGTAAAATTGGGCCTTAAAGCGATACCGAATCGGGATCGGGTTAAGGCCCCGTAATAATAAAAATATGTGATTGTGGGTGTTTGGGGTTGTCTGGATGGCTCACATGCCCATGGATAGCCTCGACACGGTTTGAATGTTTATTTTGATTTATGACACAAAAAATGGTTTTCAAATAAGGCAAATGATAAAGATTTTCTAAAAAGAATCAAATTAGGATATTAGATACACGAGGTTTAAAAAGTAAAGAGTTTTGGCGAAATTTGATCCTTGTTTGACGAAAAGGCTATTTTGGTTTTGAAATGTCATAAAAGACGTTTTCAAAAAAATAAATATAAATAAACGTTTTCATTAAACTTTGTGCATAGGGTTAAAGAGTTCTAGAAGTTGCCCTCGTTTTATTTATATTTACTGTAGAAGGCAATGTATAGTCTCGATTCCTATTTGACAAAAGTTTAAAAACTATTGTTTTCTAAAATGACATCTAATAAAAAACCCTCATCGTTTTAAAAAATTAAAATTAATCTTTCTTATAAAAAGCGAACCCTCGTCATTGGGTCAAGAGACGTCTAAACGCTTCCCGACCAAACACATTTTGTCATATAAAATCAAAGCAACTTTATGCAAAAGGACACCACAAACATTCATTTAGGCACACACACACGCACGCGCACACACACATTTCAAGATTTAAAAAGATAGGAAAAACATCGAGATTGCGGTAATCGTGTTTCACGGAAGTCGGGGGGTGCCTAACACCTTCCCCTCGCTTAAGCAAGCCCCCGAACTCTATGAATCTCGGTTTGCGGACCATTTAATTCGGAGTCACATATGAGGCAGCGATTACGAAAACAAAATTCGGTTGAGTTGGTACATCCATTTCAAATATACCAACTGGCGACTCTGGTCAATTTGCTCATAAAGAAATCGATCTTTCAAAACCCGTCGACATTATGCCGACCCTTTTCAAAATCACATTTAATTCAAAAGGCAAAAATTGAAAAGGACTTTTAATATAAAAAAAAACGAAACGACGAAAATCCCGGCGTCGACAGCTGGCGACTCCGCTGGGGACAGTAGAGGGCTTAAGCCGCGTTAAAATCTCGATGTTTTCCTATCCTTTAAAAAACTAAAAATATGTGGTTGCGTTACTTGCGTTAATTTGCCTTTTGTGCGTGTATGTGAATGGTGTGATTGCGATTTCTTTTCAAAAGCTTTACTTTATTAGCATCATATGCATACGGTGAGGAACGATGAATGAATGATGAATGAATGTTGAGCAGTTCCTCCTCCTGAGGCAAACCCGTCGGATGTGGATTACTGGACTCAAAGGGGTGCTCCCCGGCGAGGCTCAGGAAAAGCATCCACTCAGATCCAATCCAATTGAAAGATCAGATTCATTCCCTTCGAGTATGTTGCGAAGATCTGGGAACCTTCATGCCAAAAAACCGCGAGATTAACTTAGGGTAGGTCAGCCTCAGATAAACCCGACGCGTGGGAAGTCTCTTCATACCCTTTTACGTTTCACGCATCTAATGTCATACTTTAGTCAAACATTTTTACCTCCCACTGTGACAAAAGAAAGATACTAACCTCTGTTTTACAGGGCCAGCTTGGAGAGCATCATAAATTGCACATTGTCATACCTTGGTTAAAATAAAGGGATACTGACCCTGTTTTGCAGAAAAAGATTACAAAACTCAAAAAACACAAAAATATTTGTTTTAGCGTGCATCCACCAATGTCATTTCCCGGAACTAAACCTTGGCATATTTTATTTGCAGGATTGCTCCCCAAACCCGTATCCGATCTAAGAAAGCCAGAGAATCAACAGTCGAGATGGCTGAGAACCCTAATCCTGACCTGGCTCCCGTATCTCGGGAAGAGTTCAATGCTGTGAGAAATCAAATGACAGAGCTGACTATGTTGCTCAAAGAGCATTTCAAACTAAAATCAGGGCCACAGCTCGAGGACCCGCCAGGGCCATCATCTCAAGGGAACGTACTGACCCCAGAAACTCCAAAAGTTGAGCTACCAAAGCAAGTCATTATCATCCCAGAGGACGAGGTTGCCAGCGGTGTTAGTAAGAAGATAAAGCAGATGGAAGAGGCCATCAAAACTATGAAGGGGATTGGGTCATATGGCAGTGTAAACTACTCCGATTTGTGCATATTTCCGGGAACCAGATATCCCGAAAAGTTCAAACTCCCCGAATTTGAAAAGTATAACGGATCAGGGGATCCTTATACGCATCTGAAAGTATACATCGGAGAGCTAGGAGGATATGCTGAGGACGAGTCATTGAGAATGCAACTATTCCAGAAAAGCTTGATAGGGGAGGCTAGGACATGGTATGCGAGATTGGATAATGCCAAGATCCACAACTGGGAGGAGCTGGCCCACACTTTCCTAACCCAATACAGCTTTCAATCCCAAATGGCCCCGGACCGATACCAGATGACGAAAATCAGGAAGCAGACCAATGAATCTTTCAGAGACTATGCTCAGCGGTGGAGGAGGATGGCAACCCAAGTGAACCCACCCATGAGTGAGGCAGAAATGGTTATGACTTTCATTGATATCCAGGAGACTCCTTATTGTGAAAGAGTGATGGCTGGGATAGGGAAGCCTTTTGCGGAAATGATCAAGCATGGGGAGATGGCTGAGATGGGATTGAAGTCAGGAAAGATCCGAGATTTCACAGCTCTTGAAACTGTTGCTGAGCAAATCCAGAGTGGAAACTACGACAGTTCATCCCGGAGACCCCAGAAGAGAAAGGAAGAGGATGTGTCCCTGGTACTGCAAGGACTATCTGGGAAAACAATGACCAGCCCCCCGGTCCGCATGCAAAGATATGACGCCCTGCGTCCATCAAATTTCAACAATCAGAGATATGAGGGGCGTCGAAAATTCGAAAAGCCACCAAAGAGGGAGTTCACCCCATTGGGGGATTCGTTGGAACAAATATTGGCCATGTTGGTAGGCCAGAAAAAGATTACAGAACTAGCACCTCCGTCAGATCTGAAGGGCAAGAGATATGACCCTAGCAAGAGATGCGCTTACCACTCGGCTTCCCCGGGGCACAACACCCAAGAATGCTGGTCACTAAAACATAAAATCCAAAACATGAGTGACAGCGGAGAGATCGTGGTGGAGCAACCAGAACCCCCAAACGTAAAGGCCAACCCTATTCTCGAGCACAATGGGGGAGGCGTGAACGTAGTGGAAATCAGTGGGGCAGAAGGTCCCTTGAAATCGATGTACATAAGGAGGATAGAAGGAGAAATTGCCATGACCCATGCCCAGGAGGGCGTGCGAAATGAGCCTATCAAGTTGGTTGGGGTAATTCAAAATGCCAAAAGGGAGCCCATTCGGCTGTCGGCCCCACGACCCCTCGTTATAACAGCCAGGTCGTAATTGCCAATTACCAGTCTGAGGGCTATTCCGTGGAACTACGGGGGGAAGACCGAGGATGAGGCCAATTGTGCATCAGTTAGCTCAAAGGGGAATCCATTGTATCTACCAAGGCGGGTCCTTGAGAACACGAAAAAGGGAAACGGGAAAATATCGGAGGAAAAAGCATTAGAGTTTTGGGAGAAAATGAATCACGGCAAGACGAGTGTGGTTGAAACACTGGAGGTACAGCCGCCCCTGACATCAATCTTGGATCTTGCATTGGCATCAAATGATCATCATCAGGTATTGAGCAAAGTCCTGGAAGAGGCTCATGTCCCCAAATCAATTAGTACGGAAAGATTCGGCCACTTGGTGGGCCACCTATTGGACAGCAATGTGATATCATTTACCGACGACGACATCCCCGAAGAAGGGAGGGGGAACCGGAGGCCGTTACACATTGCGGTTATCTCCTCCGGGTATGTGATGAACGGAGTCTTGATTGATGGTGGGTCAGCCCTGAATATTTGCCCATACAGTACTCTGGAGAAGATGAAAATCAACCCTAAGCGCCTGCGGGCCAGCCAAGTGGTGGTGAGGGCGTTTGACGGATCTAGAAAGGATACGGTGGGAGAGATTAAGCTGCCAGTGGAGATCGGGCCTTATGCTTTTGACATTTCTTTCCAAGTGCTGGATATCACGGCTAGTTACAACATGCTCTTAGGGAGGCCCTGGATTCATATGGCTGGGGAAGTTCCCTCCACCCTGCATCAACAAATAAAGTTTATTGTTGAGGGACATTTGGTAACAATCGCCGTAGAATCTGACTGCCCCGTTCCCTCTGTAAAAGGCATGCCGGTGATCCATGTGGACGAATCGGCCGAACCAATCAGCTATCAGGCATTCGAAATTAGCACCCCTCAGTACAAGCAGTTAGGAGCTCCGGAGTTAAAGCTTAAAATGTCCCCCGAGCTCACCTTCGTTGCCCGGGAAATGATGGCGATGAACTTTCAGCCGGGGCAAGGGCTGGGCAAGCACAGCCAAGGAATCACCGAACCCATCAAAATACCAGTGCAGTCAGGCAAAGCGGGGTTAGGATATCACGGAGGTATAAGGACAAAGAACTCATATAAGAAAATTCCCATTCGGATAACCGGAGTCCCGATACCGAGAACCAATAGTGAACACTCCCCGAGGGTAATCAAGCCTGCATCTGAAGCAGAGAGCAAGGTGGAGGCTCCCATAGCCAAGGGATTGGTCCAGCAGATGGATTTCTTGCAAGAAATCATGGAACAGTTTGAGGAGAAGTGTCATCTCCCGGGGCAGTCTGGCCCCAACGAAAAGGGAAAAGAGAAAATATCTGAAGGCAAGCAGATCATGCCATTTATCAATTAGGCCAAGTTAGAAGTGCCCGAGGAAGGTGAAAATGAAAGCCGAAGCCAAGTTGCCGCAATCATTGAGGAGGTGCCAGATACAGAGACCCCCTCCATCACTAGCTATAAAACCGAAGTGATCCCCAGGAATTGGGCCGTGCAGCCAGTAGTATCCAGAAAAGGGTAAATGCAGGAGTGTCCAGGAATCTTGTCCAGTAGGGGGATCAAGGGGTTTTTGAGACGGTGTTTTTGTTTTATGTGTCTGCACGTCTATTTCATTCTTTGTCATGATTATTGAAAAGGAAGTCATGTACTAAATGTTTATATATATGACAAATATTTTTGTTTCATGTCAGGTGTACCGATTTGAGTCATTCTAGCCTAACAAACGATTTTCCAAATTTGAAAGACGATTATGATTTTGATATAGAACTGGATTTCGATTTGATGGGAATTGAGCAGGACGAAGCAGATGATGACGACGCTCCCGACGAGATCAAAGAGTGGGTCGAGGATAAACCCAAACCCAACCTAGACCAAACCATCACCATCAACATAGGAACCCCTGAAAACCCCAAAGAGCTAAAAATTGGGGCAGACTTGACTCCAGACCAGAAAACAGAGATAGCTGAACTATTGAGCCAATATGAGGATGTGTTTGCTTGGTCACACGAAGACATGGTCGGTTTGTCCACGGATATTGTGGTACATTGATTGCCTATCAAGGAGGGTTTCAGGCCAGTTAAGCAGAAGCTGAGAAAATTGAAACCGGAGTGGAGCTTAAAAGTGAAGGAAGAGATACTCAAGCAATTCAAGGCTGGGATCATCATGGTGTCTACTTACCCAGAATGGCTCTCCAATATAGTCCCCGTGGCGAAGCTTGGAGGAAAGGTGAGAGTGTGCGTAGATTATAGGGATTTGAACAAGGCCAGTCTTAAGGATAACTTCCCAGTGCCTTTCATACATATCTTGGTGGATAACACAGCTCAGTATGAAATGTATTCATTTGTCGATTCTTTCGCGGGGTATCACCAGATAATGGTGGCGGAAGAGGATCGAGAAAAGACTGCCTTCATCACCCCTTAGGGCACGTTTTGTTATAGACGACTTGCTTTCGGCCTCACAAATGCAGGAGCCACTTATCAGAGGGCCATGATAGCCCTATTCCACGACATGATGCACAAGGAGATAGAGGTTTACGTGGATGACATCATTGTGAAATCGAGGGCGGAATCTGACCATGTGACTCACCTTAAGAAGCTATTTGAGCGGCTCAGGAAGTATAATTTGAAACTCAATCCAGCCAAATGTGCCTTCGGGGTTCAGTCAGGTAGGCTCCTTGGTTTCTTAGTGAGCAATCGAGGCATCGAACTGGATCCGGCTAAGATCAGGGCTATTGTGGATATGCCAGCTCCCCGTACAGAGAAAGAGATAAGGGGATTTTTGGGGAGGATAAACTTCATCAGTCGGTTCATATCCCATATGACCACCACCTGCGAACCAATCTTCAAACTGTTAAGGAAAGATGCCTCCCGGAAGTGGAACAGTCAATGCTAAAAGGCCTTTCAGACTATTAAGAAGCAATTAACAGAAGCGCCAGTGCTGGTACCTCCAAAGGACGGGATTCCCCTTTTCCTGTATATATCCGTGAATGATAGGGCGATGGGTTGTATGCTGGGGCAGAAGAGTGAATCCGGTAAGGAGCATGCCATTTATTACCTCAGCAAGAGATTCAGCAGCTGTGAACAGAATTACACGCCGATCGAGAGAACATGTTGCGCCTTGGCCTGGGCTGCTATGAGGTTACAGCATTACCTCCATGGACACACTACCTATTTGATCTCGCGGATCGACCCCTTGAAGTATATATTTGAGAGACCAATGCTGAATTGTCGATTGTCAAGGTGGCAGTTAATCCTCCAGCAATTCGACATCCTGTATGTTACCCAGAAGGCCATGAAGGGGCAGGGAATTGCAGATCAATTATCAGAGATGCCAACAGGGGGAATGGAGCCTTTAGAGACTTTCCTACCGGGTGAAAACATACTGTGGGTCCAACAGTCAAGGTGTGATGACGAAGGGCAATTTTGGAAGATGTATTTCGACGGTGCCATGAATGCTGAAGGGGCTGGAGCGGTCCTGGTCTCCATTACGGGCGAGCAATACCCTATTCTCACCAAATTAAAGTTCAGTAACTCAAACAATACGGCTGAATACAAAGGATGTATATTGGGACTGAGATTCGCCCGCAATATGGGAGTGAAAAGATTAGCCGTATTCGGGGATTCAGAGTTGGTAATCAGACAGGCGACAGGGGTATATGGCACTAAGGAGCTTCGGTTACTCCCCTACCACCGGTGTGTGATCCGATTAATGCAAGATTTTGAAGACATAGCCTTCCGACATATTCCCAGGGGGCGGAATGACTTTGCCGATGCATTGGCCACCCTGGCTTCGTTAGTACACGTACTCAAAAACAAAGCCACTCCACAGATTGAAATAACAGTGCAAAATGCTCCCGCTTACGAGGAATATATATTGGAGTTATCAGGAGAGGTGGTTCAGCCAAATCAGCCCTGGTATCATGACATCCTGAAATACTTGAGGGATAGATCACTCCCCGACCAGGCGAACCGAGCGGAAAGGCAGAGAATCCAGAAGATGGCGATGAAATTCTATTTAAGCGGAGATTCCCTGTATAAGAGGGATGTAGGCTTGGGATTATTGCGATGTGTGGACGAGACTCAATCACAGAAGATCATGGGCGAAGTGCACGGTGGAGTATGTGGGCCGCACATGAGTGGACCGATGTTGGCCAAGAAAATTCTGAGAACGGGTCACTACTGGCTATCACTTAAGGCTGACTGTGACGATCATGTCAAGCGATGTTTCCAATGCCAAGCACATGGTAATGTGATGCATGCGCATCCTAATGAACTACATTGTATGACTTCCCCTTGGCCTTTCTCCATGTGGGGTATGGATGTAATCGGACCCGTGGAGCCCAAGGCGAGTAACGGCCACCGGTTCATTTTCGTCATGATTGATTATTTCACTAAATGGGTGGAGACAGCTTCTTTCCCCAAAGTAACGCAGGAAGTTATAGTCAGTTTCATCAGGAACAATGTGATTTGCCGATACGGACAGCCTGAAATCTTGGTGTCCGACAATGCCAAGAACCTGAACAATGCCCTTATGAAGGAGTTATGTGCCCAATTCAAGATCAAGCACCTCAATTCTGTCATCTATAGGCCCAAAATGAATGGGGCCGTGGAGGCGGCAAATAAGAATATAAAGAGAATTATGGCAAGAATGTCTGCCAATCATCGAGGATGGCCAGACTTGCTACCCCTCACACTGTTTGCATATCGGACATCAGTTCGTACGTCTACAGGGGCAACTCCTTATGCCTTGGTATATGGGATGGAGGCCGTTTTGCCCGTTGAAATGGAGATGGCATCCCTCCGAATTTTGCTCGATGCTCGGATTGACGAGGAGGATTGGATTCAAAGTCGGTATGACCAACTAGCCTTAATAGATGAAAGGAGGGTGGCGGCTATATTACACGGTCAGTTGTATCAGCAACGCATTTCTCGATCGTACGACAAAAAGATACGGTCCCAAAAGTTCAAGGAAAATGATTTAGTGCTAAAGAGGGTCATGCCCTGTCAAGACGAAGCCAAGGGGAAATTCGCTCCAAATTGGGAAGGACCCTTTGTGATTAAGAAAGTCCTATCTGGAGGGGCCCTCATCCTACAGGAAATGGACGGCGAAGTCTTTCCACAGCCCCTGAATTCTGACTCTGTGAAACGGTTCTATGCTTAAAAAAAAAAAAAAAATATTTCTTTTTATCTCCCTTGTAGCTCGTACTACGTAGGACCTGATCTCCTAACCTTGTGGGAGTACGTAGGCAGCCATCATGGCGCGGTCCGTTCTACACAAAATAATAAACCTTGTCCCTGTGCCAGACCCATTTCTAGAAAAAACCCCGAAACCCTACTTTGACAAATACATTCCGAGTCTTCCCCAAACCTAGCCACATAATTAGCTCAAAGTCCGGGACTCGCTTCGATGAAATCAAAGGGGGCACGCGGCAATATCTGTAGAGTTCCAATCAAGATTTGAGGAAAGAAATAAGGCGATATATCGAAATCATAATCGGCTGGATAAAATGAGGATCCAATGAAGGGCGACGATGCATCAAAAAGGGAAATGACTAAAACATAAATATTTCTCTATATATACAAAACATTATGATTACAAGTCTGTCTTTTAAATAAAAGTGATGAATCTGACATAGTTCGTGCAGGAAATAAAATCATCTACAGGTCGGAGACCAGCTGGAGCAGGATAGACAGAATAGTCGAGGCATCATAAACCTCCGGCTCATCCGCAATCTGCTGTCCCATCATGTCAATCCGAGTCAAAAGAGCAGCAGCGCTGGTAACAGTCGCAGAATGGCCCTCCATGACAAATCTGACCTGCTCGATAACACTATCTCTGGTAGAGAGGGCGGCATCACAAGCTAGTACGGCAGCATCCCGCTCCGCGTGCGCGGTATCCCTCTCAATCTCGGTGGCACTCAAGGCAGACCAGAGCCGGGTACCCTCAATCATTAATCTCTAGGTCCGATCCGCCCAATCAAAGGCAGGGACATGTACCGAAGCAGAAACCTCCTCAACCCCAGACCTGGGCGCTAGTCCTGAAAGCTCCGTAGGAATGACCGCATCTGAACTGGTCTCATCAGGGAAAAGTCCTCGAGAACCACCCAATGCCCCAATCGGATCAAAGTCGGAAATCTCAGAATCTCCTTGCAACCATAACAGATAATCGGGTGTCTGACTGGGGTGACTTTCCCCAAACTCGGCCGAGACCCTGTGTGACCAAAGATCGTATACCCTCAGCAACTCCCTCTCCGTCTGAGGCGATATGAGAAATCGGTAGTCAGCTGCTCCCGCAAAGAGATGGAGACCCTGCATCTGGTCAAACTGCCCCATGACAGCTAAGGGATGATAAGTCGTCACCCCCCTCAAGCCAAGGAGAGGGAGGAAATCGAAAGGTGGCACATGAGTCAGGAAACTCTGGAAGGAGCAATAACCCGAATAGATCAGAAGATGGAAAGGCTACTCAATGGCCAATAAGAACTCCCTCCATGAGGCGGTATCCGTGCATCGCCGGGGACGGAAAGAGAATTGCATGGCCAGGCTGTGGCTGAAACAGAACCCGTGTCGACGAAGCTGCCCGATGGGTCTGAGGTGGCTCATGAACCATACGTACAGCAAAGTAGAGCTTCCCCTGAATATGCGACCAGAGAAGGAATGGCAGTACGAGGCCGATAGGTAAGTCTCGGCAAGTATCATGGGAAGGATAGTATGATCCTCCTTAAGGGCCTGAACCGCTACGATAACCCGCATATCCAGGAGGGCGTCCCCTGCGGGCATGTACAGGGCTGATATGACACAAGGCATCAAAACATCCACTCTCAAAGCGCCCCAGCGCTCCTCAGATACTGAAAAATCACTGGGGAATCGAGAGAAGCTATCCACCGAGCCAAATCTGTCAACCAGGAAGGATAGAGGAACAAGGTGGCTCGAGGAGGTCACAGATAGCAGAGCTGTCCTCCGCAAGCCTGTGAAAGTCAGGAACTGGCGGCGCATATGGCCAGAGGTAACCCGTGCACAGGGACCATCCACGGATAAGCCGGTGAAGCGAGAGTACTCCTCAAGAGTGGGGGTCAGATACTCCATCCCAAACCTGAAAACATGTCTGTCAGGGATCCAACAACTGAGAATGCCGTCAACAAAGCCCGGCGGCACCTGGAATGATAAAAGAGACAAGGAGTGTCCCAGAAGATCCTCTGCAATGATTCGGTCGGAGGGTAGCAAACTATCCAGCCACGAAAGGAACAGGCCAATGATCCCTAAGGGGGCGCGAGGGCCCACGCGAACCACATCTATGGAGGACATCTGTAAAAAGCAGTATCAAAAGACTATACAGGGGTCAAATTTTTCTTTATCCACGCATATAATAAATCATGCATCATACAAGCTATAATGGAATGAACGGATCATCAAAAGTAAATGATTGTGCATAAAATAAAATAAGTCTGTACATAATACATGAAATGAGAAATGATAATAAAACGAGCAGGTTTAAATACAGAGATCCTAGCCTATCAAAGTCTAATCAGTGAAATCTATGCCATCAATGAAGGCATCATCGTCAAACTGATCTGCAGGCAAGTCCTGGGGAATGGCAGCCTCATCCTCAAAATTAAGGTCTGGGCAGGAATAAGGCGGAACTGGGGCATCCGATGTGCCGGGGCCCGCGCCAAAATTAGATCCCTGCGGGTCTGCAGCATAAGCCTCCTCTGGATCTCGGCCAAAGCTCCGAACGAAAAGAGATAACTGATCTACCCGCCGAGTGAGGGAAACAATCTGGTCCGAATGGGTGGGGACACGGATGCGCTCCATCCAATCTGCCATCATCACCGACCCGTGAACCAGGTCTCCGAGGAAGAAGGTAGCCCGGGTCTGAGGACCGATAGTGCGGGGTCTCCACCAGGCACTGAAGCTCTCGCTCGTATGAGGACCGACAGAAAGCATATATCCGTCCTCCCCGGCCATCAGGGCCTCTGGAAGGTGGGCATCCGCAAACCAAGCTCTCTCTGGGGGAGGGGCAAAAGGGATACGAGCCTCCCCAGTCACACATCTGATGGCGCGCTCCCCTAGATACAGCTCCCATCCACCGTAGGTCAGAAAAGGAATACGGCGAGTGGACAAGGCATGCTCCAGATCCGCGGCATAACCACCGGCAAGGCCAGCCGCCAAATGATCCGCCGTGTAGGGAACCCAGGTCACATCCGCGGACGAGATCAGCTCTAACTGCAGCCGACAATGAGCGAAACTATCGGACACTGGGGTCTCCTCGAGAGTACTATGATGCCATCTACGGCCCCTGGGATAAGTCTCCGGGCCGAGGGTAGTAACGGGCCGCAAGCAGGGTAGTCTCTCGTAAGCCCAGAACTGTGAAACAAAACAGAAAAGCCATAAGTAGCAGGAAGGAACAAAGAAATGGAACGAAAAGAGAACTATATGATAAAAGGGACCTACTAGCAGGAAGGGGTAGAAGCCGAGCCAAGCATCGGTCTGTCCCTCTGAGCGGAGACGAAGACCCTGTAGGAAGTACGCGAAGGTGAAAGAGCCCCAATCGTAATCCCCGATCCGGTCAACATCCCGGGTGGCTCTGACGATACTGAAATGGATAGTCGAGGAGTTGTTCCCCAGAAAATAGCCCCTCATAATGGTCAAAAACAGACGTCGGAGCAGAAAGTCACGAGCAGACCGGTCCTCAGGGAATGGCTCGGAGAGGACCCCTCCAATGGCATCTACAACCAAGGCTCCCGATCGAATGCTGCGGGCCTTAAAGACCTTATCATGGGGAGAGTATCCCAACAGGGATCGAACAGCTGCGGTG
Organism: Hedera helix; assembly: GCA_947179155.2. Lineage (NCBI taxonomy): Eukaryota > Viridiplantae > Streptophyta > Magnoliopsida > Apiales > Araliaceae > Hedera > Hedera helix. Next base: position 18,306,122 of record OX359269.1, on the reverse strand, counting down.
GTGATGTCAGTCTCCAGAGGGGCCCGGGGTCCAGATAACTCCACCCCGGTGATATAACGCCAGTCGAGAGGGGTCAACATCAGCTCACAGTCCAGAAGATGAAGTGACTGTGTATGGTGGAACCAGCGCTCAACTAGAGCCCTCATGTAGCCCCACGGACACCGGCGAGGGGCAATGGTGAAGAAATGTCTGAAACCCCAGGAATCTACCATCCCCCTGTAGTCGGAATGCAACGCATGATAGAGAGTGTAGATGCTAAACCAGTTGCCCCGAGGCTGGGTAAACTCAGGAACCTGTGACAGCCATCAAAAGTCAAACATGGTAAACGTACGGATTTGAATAAACTACTTAAGCGACGGATATACCTCGTTAGCCGCAAGGTAGGCTGAGGGATGACTGCTGAGCCCAGGATCGAGCAGATCCGGTATCCTGGCCCGGGCCCCTGGTAAGGTCCGACGCGTGGGGGGAGGAGCCGCTGTGCCCGAAGGGCCCGCCTCTGCCTCAGCCGGGGCATCCTCATCAACATCCGGCTGAACGGGGTGAATGATAGACTCCGCCAATCTACGGGAATGATGGGTCAGGACGGGAGCTGGAGCTGGGGTGGCCGCTCTGCGACGTCGGACACCCGCCACCCGGGGCACTGCGGAGCCACTGGGAGCATCAGGATCCATGGCTGAAACGGCATCACGAAAAGGAGGTACATCCTTAGCTCGTTATCTTTCAAAAATCTTATTGCATATTGCTAAAAAAATCATAGGGCAGCATGACATGGTTATGAACTGAAAATTCATGAATAAATCCCCAAGGGTGCGCTAGATTTCCCGAATTTTCGGCAGAGTCCGTTTGTAAAATGGACATCCCATGCACGATCCGGCATGTTTAATCAAGTCAGGCAACCAACGAATCCCAAATGCAAGTAAAAATAATGCACCAGGAGCATAAAATGACTAAAATCATGTTTTTTTAAAGTAAATAAAGCATGACTGCAAGACCCATTTGTTTATATATGCTATGGCTAACCCCAATATATCATATAGGCATGCATTACTGAGATCAAAATATTTAAACAAGTAAATAAATATGTCAAATGAAAGCCGAAATGAAAGAAAAAGGAGTTAAAACGTTACCCAAAGTGCGTAGAGGGTTTTAATTGGAGCAAATTTTGCCAAAAGATGTCCAAAAGACGAAAAAGCCGGGTAGGGGACGAGGAAAACCGAAAACGAGAGAAAGAGACAGCGAAAAAGTGAAAAGAACGTGGGGGTCGCGATCTGAAGTAGGGGCCGATCCCAGCCGCAGATGCATCTGCGGCTGGTCTCGGTGACCCTTTTTGCCTCCCTTTTACTACCCGAGTCAACCTGCAACGTGTCCCATGTTAAGATATGAGATTTTTAGAAATACGTGACCCATTGAAAAATGACCCGTCAGATACGATACCTGACCAATTGAAAAAAAACGACCCGTCAGATACGATAGCTGACCAATTGAAAAACGACCCGTCAGATACGATACCTGACCAATTGAAAAAACGACCAGTCAGATACGATGCCTGACCAATTGAAAAACGACCAGTCAGAAACGATACCTGACCAATTGAAAAGCGACCCGTCAGATACGATACCATACCCATTGAAAAGCGACCCGTCAGATACGATACCTGACCAATTGAAAAAACGACCCGTCAGATACGATACCTAACCAATTGAAAAACGACCCGTCAGATACGATAGCTGACCAATTGAAAGACGACTCGTCAGATACGATACCTGACCCATTGAAAAGCGACCAGTCAGAAACGATACCTGACCCAATTGAAAAATGACCCGTCAGAAACGATACCTGACCAATCCAAAAACGACCGTCGGATACGAAACCCAAGCGACATCCGTTCGTGAAATTTGAATCGACCCCTACACGATCATGTTGAACGCGGCATTTGCATTATCTCAACATATGCATTGCATCGATAAAGCACGTACTGTCTTTCCCGTGCGTCAGGTGCCTACTTCTTTATCATGTTCATTTTCATATGACATTCCATAAACATGATAAAGAGGGGCAGCTGTAGACACCCAAATTTTGCACTTGTGTACTAACCCTGACAGGAGGGCAAAATCGTCAATTGACCCGACATACGAAAAGGAGAGGTGGGCGCCAACACGCAGTTCCCACCACGGCTTACGATCAAGGCTGTCAAACGCAAAACGAGAATTGAGTCATTTGAGGCGAGACCTATGGGCAATCCAGACAAAGCCCGGTGCGATCGCCAAAGAAGGCCAAGGACCATGGCGATTACAGCATTAGGGTGGGGTCTCGATGCCGGGAAACCATTCCCAGAATTGATTTATGTATCAAGGAATAGCATTCCAAAATAATACAGCAAAAATTGGCGAATTAAGACCGCGTGACACGAAATTCGAGAAAAAGGAGCCGGACAGCCGCGGGATCAATCGCGGCCACCGACAAAAGGGGCAGGCTCGCGGCTCGAGGGCGGCACACGGCAGCCGAGGCGACGGCTCGGACGGCCACAGCAGGCCCAGCCGTAGATGGATCTGCAGCAGGCCCAGCCGTGGTTGCGTTGCTTGCGTTAATTTGCCTTTTGTGCGTGTATGTGAATGGTGTGATTGCGATTTCTTTTCAAAAGCTTTACTTTATTAGCATCATATGCATACGGTGAGGAACGATGAATGAATGATGAATGAATGTTGAGCAGTTCCTCCTCCTGAGGCAAACCCGTCGGATGTGGATTATTGGACTCAAAGGGGTGCTCCCCGGCGAGGCTCAGGAAAAGCATCAACTCAGATCCAATCCAATTGAAAGATCGGATTCATTCCCTTCGAGTATGTTGCGAAGATCTGGGAACCTTCATGCCAAAAAACCGCGAGATTAACTTAGGGTAGGTCAGCCTCAGATAAACCCGACGCGTGGGAAGTCTCTTCATACCCTTTTACGTTTCACGCATCTAATGTCATACTTTAGTCAAACATTTTTACCTCCCACTGTGACAAAAGAAAGATACTAACCTCTGTTTTACAGGGCCAGCTTGGAGAGCATCATAAATTGCACATTGTCATACCTTGGTTAAAATAAAGGGATACTGACCCTGTTTTGCAGAAAAAGATTACAAAACTCAAAAAACACAAAAATATTTGTTTTAGCGTGCATCCACCAATGTCATTTCCCGGAACTAAACCTTGGCATATTTTATTTGCAGGATTGCTCCCCAAACCCGTCTCCGATCTAAGAAAGCCAGAGAATCAACAGTCGAGATGGCTGAGAACCCTAATCCTGACCTGGCTCCCGTATCTCGGGAAGAGTTCAATGCTGTGAGAAATCAAATGACAGAGCTGACTATGTTGCTCAAAGAGCATTTCAAACTAAAATCAGGGCCACAGCTCGAGGACCCGCCAGGGCCATCATCTCAAGGGAAAGTACTGATCCCAGAAACTCCAAAAGTTGAGCTACCAAAGAAAGTCATTATCATCCCAGAGGACGAGGTTGCCAGCGGTGTTAGTAAGAAGATAAAGCAGATGGAAGAGGTCATCAAAACTATGAACGGGATTGGGTCATATGGCAGTGTAAACTACTCCGATTTGTGCATATTTCCGGGAACCAGATATCCCGAAAAGTTCAAACTCCCCGAATTTGAAAAGTATAACGGATCAGGGGATCCTTATACGCATCTGAAAGTATACATCGGAGAGCTAGGAGGATATGCTGAGGACGAGTCATTGAGAATGCAACTATTCCAGAAAAGCTTGACAGGGGAGGCTAGGACATAGTATGCGAGATTGGATAATGCCAAGATCCACAACTGGGAGGAGCTGGCCCACACTTTCCTAACCCAATACAGCTTTCAATCCCAAATGGCCCCGGACCGATACCAGATGACGAAAATCAGGAAGCAGACCAATGAATCTTTCAGAGACTATGCTCAGCGGTGGAGGAGGATGGCAGCCCAAGTGAACCCACCCATGAGTGAGGCAGAAATGGTTATGACTTTCATTGATATCCAGGAGGCTCCTTATTATGAAAGAGTGATGGCTGGGATAGGGAAGCCTTTTGCGGAAATGATCAAGCATGGGGAGATGGCTGAGATGGGATTGAAGTCAGGAAAGATCCGAGATTTCACAGCTCTTGAAACTGTTACTGAGCAAATCCAGAGTGGAAACTACGGCAGTTCATCCCGGAGACCCCAGAAGAGAAAGGAAGAGGATGTGTCCCTGGTACTGCAAGGACTATCTGGGAAAACAATGACCAGCCCCCCGATCCGCATGCAAAGATATGAGGCCCTGCGTCCATCAAATTTCAACAATCAGAGATATGAGGGGCGTCGAAAATTCGAAAAGCCACCAAAGAGGGAGTTCACCCCATTGGGGGATTCGTTGGAACAAATATTGGCCATGTTGGTAGGCCAGAAAAAGATTACAGAACTAGCACCTCCGTCAGACCCGAAGGGCAAGAGATATGACCCTAGCAAGAGATGCGCTTACCACTCGGCTTCCCCGGGGCACGACACCCAATAATGCTGGTCACTAAAACATAAAATCCAAAACATGAGTGACAGCGGAGAGATCGTGGTGGAGCAACCAGAACCCCCAAACGTAAAGGCCAACCCTCTTCCCGAGCACAATGGGGGAGGCGTGAACGTAGTGGAAATCAGTGGGGCAGAAGGTCCCTTGAAATCGATGTACATAAGGAGGATAGAAGGAGAAATTGCCATGACCCATGCCCAGGAGGGCGCGCGAAATGAGCCTATCAAGTTGGTTGGGGTAATTCAAAATGCCAAAAGGGAGCCCATTCGGCTGTCGGCCCCACGACCCCTCGTTATAACAGTCAGGTCGCAATTGCCAATTACCAGTCCGAGGGATGTTCCGTGGAACTACGGGAGGAAGACCGAGGAGGAGGCCAATTGTGCATCAGTTAGCTCAAAGGGAAATCCATTGAATCTACCAAGGCGGGTCCTTGAGAACACGAAAAAGGGAAACGGGAAAATATCGGAGGAAAAAGCATTAGAGTTTTGGGAGAAAATGAATCACGGAAAGGCGAGTGTGGTTGAAACACTGGAGGTACAGCCGCCCCTGACATCAATCTTGGATCTTGCATTGGCATCAAATGATCATCGTCAGGTATTGAGCAAAGTCCTGGAAGAGGCTCATGTCCCCAAATCAATTAGTACGGAAAGATCCGGCCACTTGGTGGGCCACCTATTGGACAGCAATGTGATATCATTTACCGACGACGACATCCCCGAAGAAGGGAGGGGGCACCGGAGGCCGTTACACATTGCGGTTATCTCCTCCGGGTATGTGATTAACGGAGTCTTGATTGATGGTGGGTCAGCCCTGAATATTTGCCCATACAGTACTCTGGAGAAGATGAAAATCAACCCTAAGCGCCTGCGGGCCAGCCAAGTGGTGGTGAGGGCGTTTGACGGATCTAGAAAGGATACGGTGGGAGAGATTGAGCTGCCAGTGGAGATCGGGCCTTATGGTTTTGACATTTCTTTCCAACTGCTGGATATCACGGCTAGTTACAACATGCTCTTAGGGAGGCCCTGGATTCATATGGCTAGGACAGTTCCCTCCACCCTGCATCAACAAATAAAGTTTATTGTTGAGGGACATTTGGTAACAATCGTCGTAGAATCTGACTGCCCCGCTCCCTCTGTAAAAGGCATGCCGGTGATCCATGTGGATGAATCGGCCGAACCAATCAGCTATCAGGCATTCGAAATTAGCACCCCTCAGTACAAGCAGTTGGGAGCTCCGGAGTTAAAGCTTAAAATGTTCCCGAGCTCACCTTCGTTACCCGGGAAATGATGGCGATGAACTTTTAGCCGGGGCAAGGGCTGGGCAAGCACAGCCAAGGAATCACCGAACCCATCAAAATACCAGTGCAGTCAGGCAAAGCGGGGTTAGGATATCATGGAGTTATAAGGACAAAGAACTCATATAAGAAAATTCCCATTCGGATAACCGGAGTCCCGATACCGAGAACCAATAGTGAACACTCCCCGAGGGTAATCAAGCCTGCATCTGAAGCAGAGAGCAAGGTGGAGGCTCCCACAGCCAAGGGATTGGTCCAGCAGATGGATTTCTTGCAAGAAATCATGGAACAGTTTGAGGAGAAGTGTCATCTCCCGGGGCAGTCAGGCCCCAACGAAAAGGGAAAAGAGAAAATATCTGAAGGCAAGCAGATCATGCCATTTATCAATTGGGCCGAGTTAGAAGTGCCCGAGGAAGGTGAAAATGAAAGCCGAAGCCAAGTTACCGCAATCATTGAGGAGGTGCCAAATACAGAGACCCCCTCCATCACTAGCTATAAAACCGAAGTGATCCCCAGGAATTGGACTGTGCAACCAGTAGTATCCAGAAAAGGGTAAATGCAGGAGTGTCTAGGAATCTTGTCCAGTAGGGGGATCAAGGGGTTTTTTTTAGACGGTGTTTTTGTTTTATGTGTCTGCACGTCTATTTCATTCTTTGTCATGATTATTGAAAAGGAAGTCATGTACTAAATGTTTATATATATGACAAATATTTTTGTTTCATGTAAGGTGTACCAATTTGAGTCATTCTAGCCTAACAAATGATTTTCCAAATTCGAAAGACGATTATGATTTTTTTATAGAACTGGATTTCGATTTGATGGGAATTAAGCAGGATGAAGCAGATGATGACGACGCTCCCGACGAGATCAAAGAGTGGGTCGAGGATAAACCCAAACCCAACCTAGACCAAACCATCACCATCAACATAGGAACCCCTGAAAACCCCAAAGAGCTAAAAATTGGGGCAGACTTGACTCCAGACCAGAAAACAGAGATAGCTGAACTATTGAGCCAATATGAGGATGTGTTTGCTTGGTCACACGAAGACATGGTCGGTTTGTCCACGGATATTGTGGTACATCGATTGCCTATCAAGGAGGGTTTCAGGCCAGTTAAGCAGAAGAGATAGTCAAGCAATTCAAGGCTGGGATCATCATGGTGTCTACTTACCCAGAATGACTCTCCAATATAGTCCCCGTGGCGAAGCTTGGAGGAAAGGTGAGAGTGTGCGTGGATTATAGGGATCTGAACAAGGCCAGTCTTAAGGATAACTTCCCAGTGCCTTTCATACACATCTTGGTGGATAACACAGCTCAGTATGAAATGTATTCATTTGTCGATTGTTTCGCGGGGTATCACCAGATAATGGTGGCGGAAGAGGATCGAGAAAAGACTGCCTTCATCACCCCTTGGGGCACGTTTCGTTATAGACGACTTGCTTTCGGCCTCACAAATGCAGGAGCCACTTATCAGAGGGCCATGATGGCCCTATTCCACGACATGATGCACAAGGAGATAGAGGTTTACGTGGATGACATCATTGTGAAATCGAGGGCGGAATCTTACCATGTGACTCACCTTAAGAAGCTATTTGAGCGGCTCAGGAAGTATAATTTGAAGCTCAATCCAGCCAAATGTGCCTTCGGGGTTCAGTCAGGTAGGCTCCTTGGATTCTTGGTGAGCAATCGAGACATCGAACTGGATCCGGCTAAGATCAGGGCTATTGTGGATATGCCAACTCCCCGTACAGAGAAAGAGATAAGGGGATTTTTGGGGAGGATAAACTTCATCAGTCGGTTCATATCCCATATGACCACCACCTGCGAACCAATCTTCAAACTGTTAAGGAAAGATGCCTCCCGGAAGTGGAACAGTCAATGCTAAAAGGCCTTTCAGACTATTAAGAAGCAATTAACAGAAGCGTCAGTGCTGGTACCTCCAAAGGACGGGATTCCCCTTTTCCTGTACATATCCGTGAATGATAGGGCGATGGGTTGTATGCTGGGGCAGAAGAGTGAATCCGGTAAGGAGCATGCCATTTATTACCTCAATAAGAGATTCAGCAGCTGTGAACAGAATTACACGCCGATCGAGAGAACATGTTGCGCCTTGGCCTGGGCTGCTATGAGGTTACAGCATTACCTCCATGGACACACTACCTATTTGATCTCGCGGATCGACCCCTTGAAGTATATATTTGAGAGACCAATGCTGAATTGTCGATTGTCAAGGTGGCAGTTAATCCTCCAGCAATTCGACATCCTGTATGTTACCCAGAAGGCCATGAAGGGGCAGGGAATTGCAGATCAATTATCAGAGATGCCAACAGGGGGGATGGAGCCTTTAGAGACTTTCCTACTGGGTGAAAACATACTGTGGGTCCAACAGTCAAGGTGTGATGACGAAGGGCAATTTTGGAAGATGTATTTTGACGGTGCCATGAATACTGAAGGGGCTGGAGCTGGAGCGGTCCTGGTCTCCATTACGGGCGAGCAATACCCTATTCTCACCAAATTAAAGTTCAGTAACTCAAACAATACGGCTGAATACGAAGGATGTATATTGGGACTGAGATTCGCCCGCAATATGGGAGTGAAAAGATTAGCCGTATTCGGGGATTCAGAGTTGGTAATCAGACAGGCGACAGGGGTATATGGCACTAAGGAGCTTCGGTTACTCCCCTACCACCGGTGTGTGATCCGATTAATGCAAGATTTTGAAGACATAGCCTTCCGACATATTCCCAGGGGGCGGAATGACTTTGTTCTACGAGTCTACCATCTTTATGGTGTCGTCTTATTTTCAATGATTCATCTAATCATATGAAAGTGCTGCAACACATGTTTGGATTTCAGATGAGACCTGGGTTCTTTGGCAAATTAAATTCCTTTAATGCTAGGAACCATTATAAGTTCTGTAATGAACTTGTTGAACCAAACAATCAACTTTGCAGCTTCACTTATAGTTATTTACTATGTCTTTGTCACTAAATCAGCAACTCCTTGCTGTTTGGAACTTTTCCAACTCACTGCAGCACCGTTCAAGGTAATCATATTACCTGAAACGGATATGCTGTTATCTTGGTTAGTCTGAACAAACTTGAGTTTGTTAAGCCCTCTAGTTTTATATCAGACTCATCATTAGAAACTCTTTTCTAATATTCTTCTCCAGAAATGAACTGATATCTGCTTATCATGCATAAGAAATATTAGGTCAAGTACATATCATCCTGTATATGATAGATCCTATTACTGAGGCATAAGGTGTCTTACTCATACGGTCTCTCTCTCTTCAGGTATCTTTGGGGCCTGCTTCTTTGAGAGATGTATTCCAGGACCCATCGGCATGAGCCCTTTCTTGGAATCTTTCATGCTAAACTTCTTTAGCATATAATCAATGTACGTTTCTTGGGACAAGCCAAGCATCCTTTTAGATCTATCTCTATAGATCTTTATCCCCAAAATATAAGATGCTTCTCCCAAGTCCTTCATGGAGAAGTGTTTAGATAACCATATCTTTACTGATTATATCATCAGTATGTCATTCCTTATCAGTATTATATCACCATATAATACTATGAATGTCACAGTGCTCCCATTAACCTTTGTACACACTTGGTTCATCATCGTCTTTGATAAAATCAAACTCCTTTGATAGTCTCATCAAAACGGATGTTCCATCTTTGAGAAATTTGCTCCAATCCATAATTGGATTGTTGTAACTTACATACTTGATTTACTCCATCTATATGGAGACAAATCCTCTTGGTTGTATCATACATACATCTTTTTGTATAGTAAGCTACAATTGCAAATAAAATCCGAATTGATATATGCATTTTCACTAGTGAAAATTTTCATTTTAGTCAACTCATTGACTTTATTTGAAATTTTTTTACCACTAGTCAGGTCTTATAGGTCTCTACCTTGCCATCTGCTTTAGTCTTTCTCCAAAGACCCATTTCAGATTTTATGATTAGCAGCCATTTCTCTTGAGTATCTAATACTCATACCTCATCGTATGTAACTGGATCATCATCTAGTATGATGCGTACCTCATCATCATCATCTATGATGAGTCCATACCATGCAGGTATCTTCGGTACTAAACCATATTTACGACTTGGTTGTGGTACAATAGGTTTATTTACTTATACAGATTCCTTCACTTGATCTGTAGTGTTTTGTGGTTCTTGAACTTCTTCAAGATCTATTTTACTCCCACTAACCCTTTAAGGAAAAACTTCTTTTCCTATAAGGCAGCGTGTTTCAACAAACACCTTTTAGTTAGTTGGATTATAGAAGTGATACCCTAAACTTTCTTTAGGATATCCCACAAGTTTACACTTATCAGATCTTGTCCCAAACTTATCATTGTCAAACCTTTTGACATAAGCTGGACAATCCAAATCTTAACATACTTAAGACTTGGTTTCCTCCCTATCCATGACTCATATGAAGTCTTGAGGAGGAAATAAGAAGGTATCTGATTTAGTAGATATGCGATCGTTTCTAAGGTATAACCCTAGAAGGATACTGGAAGATTGGTACAACCCATCATGGATCATCACCATGTCCATTGTAAGATAATACCATTTCGCTTAAGATGATCTAGAAACTTATTGCTTAAGTATTCCCTTCTCGATCTAATCGAAGAACTTTAATACTTTTGGCCTTTAGTTTCTATACTTCATTTTTTTTGAATTCTTTGAACGTTTCAAACGATTCGGATTTGTATTTCATCAAATACATATATCGAAATCTAGAATCATCAGTGAAAGTAATGAATGAATACCCTCCTATTGCATTTGTTGTCATAGGTCCCACACACGACTGTGTGTACCATCTCTAACAACTCCGTAACTAGCTCTCCATGTCCACTAAATGAAGATTTAGTCATATTTTCCATGATACAAGATTCACAAGTTGTATTTGGTTCATAATCAAAAGGCTCTAAAAACCTATCTTTATACAACTTGTTTAGTCTTGTTTCATTAATATGACCGAGTTAACAGTATTGCAAGAAGGTATGATCCATATCATCTCTTTGCCTTTAGTTTGTTCAATTTTGAAATATTTTCATGTAAGTCAAGGTTACAAAATCCATCAAGTAATCAACATAGTAACGTCTTACTAACTAAATGGACTTGCCTGTAGGCAATGCTAAACTGTAAGTTCCTATGATTAATGCAGCAACCTTTTGCTCCATTCCCCACGCACAGGATTACTTATCTTTAGTTCAGCTTTCTACTTCCGCCTAGTCTCTGCAACGGTTTGCATATTTGAGACCTCCAGCCGATATCTAATACCTAAGTAGAAACTTGACTTATAGAAAGTTCTATTTCAGTATGAACAAATCTATATCTGTAGATGAAGTTTCACTAAACTTCTTCTACTTAACTATTACAACTCTCTTGCAGTTGTTCTTCCAGTGTCCCAGCTTTATCGCAATGAAAGCAAACTCCTTTGCCCTCGGGATCACTTTTATTTATGTCCTTTGTTTAGCCTTTCTTTTTGCTTTCTATATTTTCTGACTCCTCAGAAACACCTTTGGCCATCTTCTTCAACTTAGAAGATTCATCTACTAGTAAGACTTGGTCTTTCTTGGAAGGAAAGGGACTCTCAACTTATTCAACATATTTAAGCAAATTAGGTAAACTGACTTCAAGCTTATTAATGTTAAAGTTCACAACAATTTGTGAAAGGGCGTCAGCGAGTGACTGCAAGATCGAATCTTGACTCAACTCTCCATCTTTGAAAAAACCTAGGTGTCCTAATTGATCATCTTTAGGACACGTGTCTTTACTGTAGTGCCATTGGTTATTATAGATTGGAAGAGCTCATTAGATATCTTATATCTAGTTGGCCTACTTTGCTCACCAAACAACTATTGAATGTGCAACAATATAGTAGGTGCATCCATTTTCTCGTGTTGACGCTGTAACTAAATACTTATGGATGCGAGCATGATGCATTGAGCCATCTTTGCATCATCTTGCTATTTCTTAAAATAACAATAGCTTCCTCATAGGTTTAGTCTACAACGTTTGCAGGAATAGGCAAATTAAGGATATTTGCTAGCTTTTCAGCATTGAGAACTTTTCTCAAATTTGTTTAATCAATCCGAACAATTCGGTTAGATTAATTGTCAGCATCTAATATGCTTTGCAGTGTTAGTGAATTAAACATAGCAATATTCTTTAAGTGAAATAATAACAACATTAACATGCATTCATTTTATTAATCACCAAGTTAATTAGGTCTTTATTTAAAATGGTGTCTCCCACTATTTTTATCAAACAATATTACCCTCTATATATAGTTCGACAAAACTAATTAAAGATTTGCTAGTGAGATAAGGATCCTATTGACATAAGTATAACTTTGTGTGTGCACAACAAATTATAGTTTATTCAATAGCTAGACAACTCCTTGTCAATTACATCAACATGTAACTCCTTGTATTTTGCCTCTTAGATTATTATGATCATGTGTGTGCACATCCAAATCAAAATTATCTAAGTTAAGTCAGACCTAGCACTTCTATATAAGTGAAGAGAAAAATACTGCCCTTGTGTGTGCACAACAAAACAGTAATGTTCAATTCCTTATAAGCATCAAATGTGATAAAACAATATCTCAAATGATCGATATAAGCCTTGTGTGTGCACAACAAACGTATATTGATTATTTGATACTCTATCGTTTTATCATGCTAGAAGGCGACGTTCGATATTCCAAATATCTTTGAACGTTACAACTTAATATTTTAGTAGTAGAATAAATAAATTAGAACCATTCTAATTTTATTTAATTGAATTAAACTCATTTTAATTCATGAATTAAACATTTTAATTCATTTTATAAATAATATTTATTCTACATCTTGAGGGGTTTGTTAATATTAATTGTCTCATCTTGTTTAGCGCGCATGCACATATATATATAAAATACGCGTTATATTATTTAACATGCGAAGCATGTTTGGATAATATATAATATATACAATTAACATGCACATATAGAATACTATATTATACTTGGATTGATTATGGACTTTTATTCTAGTTTGGTTCACTAGAGCCACCAAGTGAACCAAAGGTCAAACCTAGGGTGCAAGAATAAATTAAATTAAATATAACTATTACATTTAAATTTGGGCTCCATTACAAATGAGTCTTCATGCGCTCATTGCTCCTTTACTCCAATTCTTCAAAATAATTCTAACTAATCATATTACAAATTATTTATAATAAATAAGAAACATTGATCAACAGTCAAGGGGAAATACATAGGAGGGAGATAGAATTATACATAAGAAAAATTAGAAAGACGAGGTACGCAGACCCCATTTATAAAACTCATTCATTCATGCATCTATTTAAAATTAAATCCAATCACATTGGTCAATTGTCCATAATCAATCTCATTTATTATCATATATATCAACATATATATCAATAAATAATATTCATCACATGAATTAAATAAATCATTCCATATCTTTATTGGTATCATTTAATGGGCAATTAAAGTTGTATGAAATCCAATTTCATGTTTAAAATAAACCTTTTATATTAATTATAAAATTACTTAAAATAAACTATTTATTTTTATTATTTTAAAATTATCCAAAATAAACTCTTTTATTTTGAAATTTTAAAATTTGTATAAAATTATCAAACTGTTTGACTAATTAATATATATATATATATATATATATATATATATATATATATATATATATATATATTAAAACCGAAAGCATGGAAGGAATGAATTCCTATATATATATTAAAACCGAAAGCATGAAAGGAATGAATTCCAGCGCTGCTAACACTTTGATGCTCGGTCCAATTTGGCAAAAAAAAAAAACCGAAACTGCTGCTGCTGCTTTTAACATATATATATATATATATATATATATATATATATATATATATATATATATTATAACCAAAACCGTAGCATGCTTTACCAAATGACACACAAAATGGGACAAGACCTTGCTTTGTTGCTTAATAAACCAATTCCGAAAAAGTAGCTTTATCAATCTAATTTCCAAAAACCGAAACAGCATAGCTGTTTGCTTTATTTTTGATCCATTCAGTACATATATATATATATATATATACTATTCCAAAACCGGAACTAGCCAAGTCAGTTATCAATTACCGAAAAAGTATGGGACAAGCCACATTACCCAAAAAAGAGCTGCTGCTTTGTTGCTACAATATATCATATATATATATAATCCGAAAGTGGCCGCAAAACCGTGGCTTGCTATGACTTTGTTTCACCAAAACCGTGGCTGCCATTAATTACCGAAATCATGCGATTTTGACAAATTCGGTAATTAATCAATTTCGGTATTTAAAAATAATAATTTTATACAACAAATTATGCCCAATAAATTGTTCTAAACACATACCCATACATATATGAAATCAAAACAATTAATAATTCGCATAAAGTTTAGCTCTGATACCACTGTTGGTTTGTAATATTCATAGACGCAATCAAATTGCATAAAATAGCGGAAGCATGGTAAAATCAAATTTAAAATTTTACAAACCATAATCCAGGATCGACCTTTATGCGCAACTATTAATTAATAAAGAAGAAGTTAGAGATATACCCTTGTAGAACTCAAAGCTTCAACGGGTACAAGTTCACCTCCAAATCCTTCGCGTTCTCCTTGAATTTCACCGATTGGATTCCAATGATCAATGTTAGCCACCCAAGTGTTTGGCCTCTAGAGGTGATCCACCAAGGAATAACAATAATTCAAGAAGTGGTGATGACAAACCCTAGTTTTCTCTCTCTAGAGAATATGTGAGTACTCTCCCATAAACTTATGGAAGTATATGTGTGTAACCCTAATCCATAATAAGACTTCTCTTATTTATAGATTTAGTAAACGCTCCTAACACCTTTAGGAATAGGGTTTTTAATTAAACTCCTAATCTAATTAGGAACTTAATTGATTTAATATAATAATTATAATTCCTAAACTATTTAGGAACTTAATTATTAATTATGAGAGTACTCTTATTAATTAATTCCTAAACCATTTAGGAACTAAATAATAATGATAATAGTAATAATAATAATAAGACTCCTCTTATTAATTTATAATTAGTTTTTCTAAAATACTAAATAATAAATATTAAGCTATTTAATTTATTCTATCCACATAGTATAAATTAAATATACTTAATTCATTATTACAATTATGCCATTTACTTCTTAAATAATTATTTCCTTTTGCGGTGTGACCCTTTAGGTTCTCCATATTAAACCGGTTATAGAATAAATTAATTAGAACTATTCTAATCTTATTTATATAAATAAATTAAACTATTTAATTCATTTAAATAAATAATATTTATTCCATAATAAGGGTAAGCCCCCTTAGCGATCAACGACTTTCCAGATAATATAGATTTCAACATTTAATCACAAAAGAACCTATTCAGCGAATAGTTACCGTACAATTCAATCCTTCTACCTCACAACGTCCCAATCAAATATAAGACATGGTATAACTGTCAAGTCTTATTTTATTTGATTATATGCATTTCGATCCTTAAATGAATAACTTTAATTAATGTAAATTAGAAACTACTTTCTAATTTCCATCATGCCTTGGCCAAGGACTACTGAGTTGTCATTTATCGAATCGCATAGGACATTCCCTTCTTTTACTAGAAGTGGTAGATTCTTTGTTGATCATTCACCTATCTCCATATATGACTTATTATATCCGATCATACCCTTTGATACACCCTTAAGGTTTTAAGGAATATGTCAAAACATAATTCATCATACACAAGATACTATGATGATCTCAAGTCCAAGGATCACTTGTACTACTATCACAAAAGGAACTCCTATTGACAGGCAAGTAAGACTCCATTAGGTGTTCCTTGAGCGAGTCACGTTCAGTGAACTTATTCTCTAATAAGCACCTACATACTTGCTTTAGTGTCTCTACACAAATGATTATGAGATCAATCATTCTCTTCATAAGAGCAAGCATAGTATGTACTAATCTATCCGGATTCACTAATCCCCATTTTAGTGATCCAACGATTAGGAACAATTTTAGTTTTGAGTTATCTTGAATTTATATCTCATTAGCATGATCATCATCATGGTTCTAAAAGCATTGCTCGAAAACTATGGGTTTATCCATTTGATTAATTCAAGTAATTAATCATGAATAAAGAAATACCTTGATACTTTTATTAATAAACGAACAAGATTACAAAGTATATACTTATCACATCAAATGTGATTGGCTTGAGGGCATACTACTTTCACTAGTGATATAATCTAGTAGTGAAGTTTTGTAAAGAAATAGTTAAAGGTTGCAACTTCAAGAGGTACAATTTCTAGTTGTTATTATATCAATTTCAATTCTTAATATAGCTAAATCGAGCATTTACAATCAGTTATAATGCTCAATTTGTTTTATGTCTAGATTAGTTAAATCACTTTTACAAGCAGTTATAATGCTCAAATTATTTCATATATATTATACTAAACACTTTTACAAGCAATTATAATATTCATTTTATTTTAAGAATATAGTCAAAAGCATGATAAACACTTAGTTGTTACTATGTTCGATTTGTTATTTGTGTTCTTTAGTCAAAATCATAAATTTCTCTATAAGTAGGTTTATGATTTTGTTATTTAAATTTATAAAGTGGTAAAAACATGATGACTTAGATTTTCTATGCTTATGTCATATGTTTCACCTAGTTAAATCAAGAAAGTATGAACCTAATTGTCATATTGATCTTATAAGTCATTTGAGCTCAGGAACTTACCACAATCACATGGTTCACGGAGCTTGTCCTAGTCAGGCTATCGTCGCCCATTCGCTGAGGGGATCCACCACATAATCATGAGTCACGAACTTACTATGCGCTTGGGTTTTCAGAACACGCAACTAATCTTAATCTTTCTTACTTAATTCTTCTCACTTCTTACCGTGACGCTGGATCTTCACTGATTATCATGACAGGAAGCTAAGCAAGTACAAATCCCTGTCCCATACCGAGGAAGTGCACACTCGGCCATTACCATGAGTTCTCAATGAAAAATCCCACATACCCTAATATTCCTCACTTTTCTTTACCTGATATGAATTTTATCAATTCACATCTTACAACTCATTAAGAGTCCCTTCATCTTATTGTTCACAACTCATCATGAGTCCCCTATATTCATAACTTACCATTCACAACTCCTTAAGAGTCCCTTAATCTTATCTTACTATTTACAACTCATCTAGAGTCCCGTTTTCGTCTTATTGATCTCCTAGGATCTCATGGCCCATTTGCCCTTTATCTTGTCTTATTTTCAAGTATCCTTTACTATTTCTCAATCCTGAATTCCCAAAATTCATTTCTTTATTACACAACTCCTCTAGAGTCCAATACCTTTCTATTTCCTTTCTTTACACAAAGGTCATAGCCTAAGGTACTCCTACCTAAGGTCTATAACCTGATTGCTCTGATACCAACTGAAACGCCCCGAAATCCCGACCTTGTTTAATTATCCGATTATCTCAGGATATTATCATTATTATCTTTAAAACCTTATTAACCGGGATTCCGTGCGTTAAACTTTAACCTTTGACCTTTAACTTTAATTGACCGTAATTTGGTCCATATTTTTTTTTTTTAAAACTTATTTAATTTACATTCCTTAAACCTGTCTCAGGATCGCAACGTTTACTTATCCTTCATTAAACTTAGGTCAAACATTAATAATTTGTGACCTATTATAGTCATATATATATGATGTCATAATCTGAAATAAAATTTCGCCATAAACTTTTCGTACATAGCTCTGGTTACTTACACCTGTTTGTACCTGTTCCTATTCATATATATATTTACATATTTCTGTACTACACATACAAGTTTATCACATGTATCACTTTTCCACTTTCCCTGGACAATATATACATACACTTTTCATCCGCCGATAATACAAATTAGCAAATTATACATTTCTTTCTACCATCTAGGTTTAATATTTAAAATCGGTTATTACATAACTTGCATATATGCAAATTTGCATACATTTGATTTACATGAATATCTCATAGAAACAATTTACAAATCTCTTCACGCATCTCCATGCATTCACACTTTTTACCTTAGCATCACCGGAACCTCCGGCCTTCTTGTATTCTACCTGAAATGTTAGTTCATGGCAAGGGTGAGCATAAAGCTCAGCAAGTAATTCAGATAGCACATTTCATGCTCACAATTTATTTATGCGTTATGCTTCTCTACTTAATCATGTTATACATGAATGCCACGTATTACACTTAACAGTTAAAACATATAGTTGCACGTAAGGCACATTTCAAATATTCCACTAACACGCAGTTCACCTAGAAAATAGCACCTTATAGTCTGAACACTTGCCTGGAATGCATTTATTTAGCTTAACCTTTTACCACCTCGTTTGGCCGTTCAATCCTTCTTTGCCTCGGTTCGCTTATTCCAAACTCTTATCTGTTCACATTGAACTTACATGTTATTATAATATCATAAAACTTTATAATATTGGTCAAACTTAACTTATAATTACACGACCCTTCGTCTCTAATCATTTCACATATGATGTACTATACCCTATGTAGGTTAATAATACATCCTAACTTGCTATCAACCTTTTTCATATTCATCACACGCTTTGACTTAGCTTAAGGCATATGATATTATGCCGTATATCGTTTCATTATACCTTGACATCCTTTATATAACCCATTTGTATTTATTTAGGGTTTACATAACCCATTCTTATCATTGCACATCAAAATATAGCATTTTGGGACTTAAAAATTTTCAGATTGCTACAGTACATCGCGCCCCGGCCGTACCAGACCTCGCTGGCCGCGAGATCTCCGCAGCCATGAACAGTAACTGCACCCCGGCTCAGTTACCAGTGTATAATACTGCGCCCCGGCGCAGTCCTGGTTCTGCAGAATTCCTGATTTTCCTCCCTGCTTTGCTGATTTTTAACTCTTAACCCACATTTCCAATTGACACCAAATTTGGTACACTTCTAGACCTTGCTACATAGTATTTTAATAAATTTTCATTTGTCTCATTTGGCCTTACTAAATCATATATATACTAGCTTGTAGGAGGGCTATTCAACTTGTTTCTATACTTAGGAAATTTCAGAATTTTCAAAATCAACTTTTGCAATTCTTGTGATTTTTGGCCATTTGATTTAAAACATCAATTCAACACTTGAAATAGCTCACATAACCTATATGTGACATGTCTAAACTTTCAAAACCGAAAAACTTCGCACGAGGCGACTTTTGTCCGTTAAAATCCATTTTGATTCGAAACGATCGATTCCGATCGTTTGAATCGCCAAAACACTAAATTTTCATTCCGTTAACTTCCAAACTAACCTAGACACGTGTATTAACATAAATATGAGTCATTTGACTCCATTTCATCTTTAAATTCTCAAAATTGCCAAAAATCACCTTTTGGTTAGATTTTCATAAAAGTTTCTAAACTTTTTAAACTTCAACTTAGACTCAACTTGATACATAATTCACCAAGCACCACATAGGTTATCATAAACATATTTAACGACTTTACACGTCTCTATAACTTCTAATTGCACATTCAAGTACACTTTACAGATTATTACGTTAACTACACAAAAAGTATAGCCTAATATTTAATCTTTTCATACTAAACAAGCTTCTCAACCACTTGAGCATTCTTGTATGCCATCTAACAAAATAATTTGCATGAATTCAACATGTTTAACACCTCACACTAGATTTTCATCACAACCATCAACCTATTAATCATAATCATTTTTAAATCATGACTTTATATTACACTTTCTTCACAAAACATGCTTTGCTTCCATTTATAATTCTTTTAAGCTTTCTTTTATGAAATTTCTCATACTTCATACATATTTAACTTTTCTAACTAGGTTTATCACATTTAAAAACAAATAATACATGATCCTCCATGAATCATGCTTTTTAGCTTTGAATTGGTGCATAAATAGTGCACCACCTTTGCTTTACTAGCTTGAACACTTAGGGTTTCAACATAAACCAAACATAAAACACATAACTTCACATAATCTTTACATCTAGCCCTTAATTCATGCATGGCTATCCTTATTCTTGAATTTAATCCTATAAACATAACTTCTTGAAACTAGAACATGGTTGTACCTTCATGGATTTCCAACTCTTTCACATAGATGGCTTCCATATGATGAGCTCTTCCTCTTTTCTTCTTGCTTCAAAGCCAACCAAGCATCAAAGCTCATATAATCAAGCTTTCTCTCCAACCCTAGCTTCCTCTCTCTTTTCTCTCTTTCTCTCTTATGCTAGAACCTTCGAATGCTGAAAAATGAAATGAACTAGCCAAGTATGCTTGCAATATAATTATATACATATATATAGAAGTGCTCCAACAACTAACCATGCATTGGTTAGTTTTAACCATGCATGGTTAGGGTCACTAATGTCATTTCTCATGACTAAGTAAGGGCGTAATGGTCATTAGACCAAGTTGGGACACCATGGTCATTACATGACTTGACAAGGGCATTTTGGTCATTTCTCTAAAATCTAGAGATTTAACTTCCTTAAAATTCCTAAATTGCTTATTATTCATTCAAATGAATTCCTTTTTTTTTTTTTTTTAATCCAAATTTGTTTCATCATGCTTGAACTTTATTCCATCATTAAATACATTATAATTGGCTTGTCCCAATTCACTTGTCACACCTTGAAACTTAAATTTCATAACTCAATAACAATAATTCATCATAATTGTCAATTTTCATATATTCATTCTTAATTATCTACGAACCATTTTTGGTTCCATATTCAATAAAATTCCCATTTCCGATATCTCAATAATCGCATTACTCATATTTTTCCATAAACCACTTCTCCGATAAGTGAACCTCGACCGGATTACCAAAATCCATCGTCCTTTATCATTTAAACTCGTAATACTATAATTACGACTTTAACGTCCATTCACCTATTTACATAATACACGTGCTAATTTACACCATATTTAAAATCTATATTCTTCCTGCACATTCACAGGGGTGTTACTTTCCGTATTTACAAATCGAATTATCGGTTATCTTACGACCGTCAATTAATATAAATTTCATAATAACTTTCAAATATTCATATATCATTCCTTTAATATTCCGTCTATTCCTAATATGACAATTAAGTCAAACTGTTTCTTCTTTTCTGCACATTCTGCCTTACCTTAACTTTTCATTTCTGAACCCTCGCCCCTGCAGGCTTATTCATTAGTCTCATTATTAATTCTCATAACTTACAATTAATTTACATACTATTTTCTCATCCCCTTGTACTTTTCATTCTATATTCGATCACATACCTTAATATACACATATTCATACATTCAAACTATTACATGCTGACATATCACAGCGTCTTACACTAATTCCTTTCAATTCACCTTTTGTAGGTATTAACATCAATTCATTCGTTCTTAATCCATTACACTATCATTAAATTCTCAAAACTCATTTTTCATTATAATTTCCCATTTCCATAATTTTCTAACTTAAATTCATATTTCTATATTCGACCACATAGGTCTCTCTTTAATATTTCAACCACACAGGTTCTTTCTAACGCATTGATCACGTAATAATTCAATTTAATCACATAATAATCATATTTAATCATTTTAACTAGGTTTTATTTTATAACCTTCACTTAATTATCCATAATCCTTATTTCAAATTTCTGTAAAATCTTGGGGTGTCACAGGTAGGGTCCTTAATTCTATAAAAAATTAGGATGGTTTCTTGAACCTAGATTATAAGTGCGTGCAAATGGGTTATTCCTAGGTCTTTGAAATATTTCGTTTGCTTGTTCATATTCCTCAAGTTGGTTTACATGTAATGGTTCCCTTATTTCTAAAGCTTCAAGTCTTTTAAATACACCAGCCAACTTAGCTTCAATGACAATTGAATTGTCAATTATATGAATACCCCTAGATAAGTTAGGTTTATCGGTCTTTCGGGTGGTTTCTCATTGCATGATTTTTTCTACTAAGTCTTCTAAAAACTCCCAAGTCATTTCCTCATCATTTTTCTAAAAATTCCCATGACACATTGACTCTAACATCGTCTTAGTGGGATAATCTAAACATTCATAGGCAATTTGACACAATTTCCATTTTTTAATTCCATGGTGTGGGCACTGAGATAACAAATTTCTAAATCTATCAAAATATTTCCAAAAGGACTTGTTTTCAAGTAGGCAAAATTAATAAATTGCGGTCCGAATTTTAGAAGTTTTATGATTCGAAAAATATTTTTTTAGAAATGTAACAACAAATTCCTCCCAGGTTGTTATGGAATTATTTGTTAGGCTATAAACCACTTTTTTATCATTATCTTTTAAAGCAAATGTGATTAATCTCAGCCTAATCGAGTCTTTAGACATTTGTTGAATTTTCTTTAAAGCACAAACTTCCTCAAATTCTTAAATGAATAAGTATGAATCTTCTATTCCAATGACCCTAGGTAACATATTTATAAAATGTGATTTAAGTTCAAAATTATTATAAGTTATCGGTGGTAGACTGATGCATGAAGGTTAGGAAGAGCGGGAAAGATAATATCAATCCCTCAAAGAAACGGTTTATGTTACCTCTATTTTTTTAAAAGTGAGATATTTTAAAGTGAATTCCAACACTAATTGGGATGTTTTGTCCCTAAACCACACTTTTTGCATGCACTACTATCAAACAAGCAAATAAGCAAACAAAAACAAATAAGAGAAAATAATAATAATAATAATAATAATAATAATAATAATAATAATAATAATAATAATAATAATAATAATAATAATAATAATAATAATCATAATCATAATAAGGTTAACCTAAATAAAATATGGACAACTCTTAATTGTTCCAAGTTACTCTTTAAGGTCCACTAAATTCAAAATTAATCACACCAATAGCCAGATAAGTGTAAGAACGAGGGAGTCTCCCCGTAGGTACGGTGACTAATTAAGTAACCACTTGTTCTTTAAGCGTTTACCTTTTGAATTAGTTGCTTAGACATCAGTACATTGATTAATTTAAAATTCAGACTCCTCTTAGAGTTCCTTGTCCTAATTGAGCTTAAGAGTCCTAGGGGTTAACGTCTACTTGATTTTATTTAGTTAGTTATGCAAAGTGTGGTTGTTTGTGGGCCAAGGAAGGGTGATGAAATCCCCACCTTATCTTATTACTGGTTTTTGCCCTTAATATTAAATTAAAAAATAAAAATGCCCAATTAATAAAAAAACTGTAAACAAATAAAATGCCCTAAAACTATGTGAATTACTAGTGAATGAGAAATTTAACGTACCTCAATCCTCCAGCAACCATCATAGTTTATATTTAACAAAAAAAAAAAAAAAACCCTCAAGCAGGACGTGCTCTATGCGAGCCAATGCATGAATGTGGCAATTAATTTTTAAACTAAAAATAATAAATTAAATTACTATTTTTTTATTTTGTTAAAAAAATATATAGAGAGAGATACGAAGTACCAAGAAAGCGCAGTAACAAAATATCTATATTTTTGTTCCTTCGATCCATTTCCATAATCCTGTAAAATAAAAAATAAAAAAATATTAGTGGTAAAAACTAATTCAGGAAAATAAAAATTAAGGAATAAAAAATTAAATATAGTCCCCGACAATGGCGCCTAAAACTTGATGTAATAAAAATTAATAACTACAAATGCATAGCGTCAAATTGAAGAACGGACAAGAATAAGTCGAACTAGAGAGACTAAATTAATTTTAATGTATCCTTAATTTATATTTCAGACAAGTTAGAAATAAAAATTGTAGAGATAATTAATTAACTAAATAATGTAAGTTAAAAATTATTAAGGAAAACTAGTAATGAGAAAAAGTACCTAGGAATCCAAATCCACTAAATACTAACATAATAATTCATTGATTCCTTTCTTAAATTAATTTCTAATTATTTTTTTCCCTTTAAAAATAATGATTCATATAATTACTATGGGCAAGCATAGATTATGAAAATTGAAGAATTAATTATAACTCATAAAACTTCATCGAGTAAGCATGAATTATGAAAAATTCATATATTAACAATACCCTATCAAAACCTCACAATTAATATAAGAACTAAAATGAATTATATACGAAAGTAAAATTGAATGAACAAACAATTAGGAATTAATTTCAAAACGAAAAAAGAATATTAATATGCAATACTTAACTTCATCTTCATCCTAAGTATTAAAAATTTAGCTAGCCATGAAATCCGTAATAAAAAAAAACAAAATTAAAGCTATTAATATTAACTATATGAAATAAAATAAGAATAATATAATAATGATTAAAAGAACTTTAATAAATCATTAAAGAAATAAACAATGAATGAATATTGAATAACATTAATACTCCCTGACTAAGCCAAAAGCTACTGAACATGGAAAGAATAAAAAACAAATAAGCTAACTTCCTAACTCTCCCTCCTTTAATGAAACTAGAAGAAGAAAAAGAAAAAGAAAATACTACCCCCTAAAACAAAAAGTCCTATTTATAGGGAAAATAATATATGTCCTAATTTAATTTGGAGTAATTTGGTATCTTCTTTTCTTTTTAACTACAACTTCTACTTAATAATCTTTTCACTCTTTATTAATGTTCAAATAAAAATCAACTTGAAAACTTCTAGAATTCATTTTTCAACTCAAATTCAATTATTTATCTATTTTTTTGCAAAAAAAATAATAAAATGTATTAATTAAATAAAATAATAAAAATGGGCAATATTAAAATGCATTTACGTGTATATCAGTTTGTATTGAAATTCATTAAATTTTGAATTTTCTAAATATTCATGAATTATTTGAAATAAGAGTATGTAGTTGCTTCGGCTACTCTGGTATATGATAGATTGCGTTCATGGAATTATGTTCAAAAGTACAGTCCAATCCAATTTATTTGGTGCAAAATCTTGCTATTAAGACTAAGATAAACAACCCTATTATATAATGGATATTGTCGGGTAACCAGCTTAACGCTATAAGCGTGAAAGATAATGTTATGCATAACATATGGTACGATAAGCCCTTAGAGTGTAATATCTCAGATATTTATGAGGTTCGAAAATGAATCAAGCACGATTAAAGGTTAATGTTTAAAATAGAGGAAAGGAGAACGTAGAGGAATGAGTAAACATTTAACCTAATTTATGTATTAGAAATTAAATATAAGTAATCATGAACTATGAGAATGAAAATCTAGAGTCTAATATGAATATTTTGTGAAATATTAAGAGTTAGGTATTTGTACGACGTGTAAATACAAAATCATGAATCACGAATACGAAATGAAATATAAGGAAGAAACTTCTCATAAATGGAAAGTTTCTATAAAAGAAAAATGTAGAGAAAATGACAGATGACCATTTTACACTAGTGTATTTTCGAATGACTTTGATGTCGTAATAATCACTTAGAGACCATTTTACCTTTGGTTTGTGAGATGTAATAACAAATTTATCCTTGAGGTGAAATTTGATTCAATTGGCCTAAACCCTAACTCATAAAATATTTAGGGCCAAATTTGTTCTAGTTTGTGTTAGTGGCCCAACTTAAATTAATTAGAGGCCCAACGTAAATATAGTGAAGTCCAATATTGGAATTAATTTAAGTAAGCCCAAAGCTTAAGATGGTTGTATGGGTGAAGTCTAAGTGTAGATAATTAAGTTGGCTTTAACCTAGAGTCCAATCAATATTAATTAATTTAGCACAATGAGATATACTTACATGTATAGTCAATGTGATCTAAATGAATTTAAATTCTAGCCCTAATGGTAGAATAACATAAGTCCAAATGATTGAGAAATTTAACTAATGGATTTAACAAAGAAAATTAATTTGTGTAGGTAATTTTAAAATAGTAAGTCTAATTGGATTATATAATTAGTCCAAATAAGTTATTGAATTAAGTTCAAATTTAATTAAACTAGTAACCAAAGTGACATATTAGTAGAAATTAAATGATGGCCCAAGTATTGATAGCTATCATGAGTTAACTAGTAGTCCAACTTAGAATAAATTATGAACCTAATTAATTATTGTTGGTAGCCCAATGAGAATTAATATAATTGAGCACAAATAATTTGAATTGTTGAGCCCAAAAAATTTAATAAGAAGCCCAAACCCTAACCCAATTGGTAGGATATGTATAGATGTGTACATTTATTTAGATAATGAGTTTGGACCATGGTTGAAACTTGGATTAACCTTTGGTCACAAGAGTGTAGAGAATTAACCATACATTGGTTAATTGGTTGGAGATATTTAACTAATTATATAATGTATGAAGATGAACATTGACCATGATGGGTTCGTTGAGTTAAACCAAGGTCACATGTGTGTAGAGAGTTAACCCAACATGGGTTAAGTGTTGGAGAAAAATGGAGGGGAAATAGCTAGCTAAGTGCACAAAGCTCCAAGTTTTCCTTGAAAGCACAAACCCACAAAATTCTCCCCAATGTAAGCCAAATTCCCTAATTAATGGATCTTGTTTGTACTTGTATTAGGAGAAATGTAGACATATAGAAAGTGTATGTAATATTTTGTTAGATAGCAAGATAAAGTGGATGATAGTTCATTAGTTTATTTTACTAAGTGTTGGAAAGAAACAAGAGAGAGAGATAGAGAGAGGAAAAGCTTTAGAGAGGAAAAAAAATAGAGAAATGAGAGGACGCTTGAGAAAACTTGAGAGAGAGAAGAGCTGTTGATCGATATATATATATATATGGAATTTACATGCAAGTATACGCGATCAATCAAGTAATATAGTAGAAATAAGGATATCGAACCCACGAGGAACAAGTAATACTGACTATATTAACTATTAAATTTGTATTAATTCAACTCTATTTAAACTGTAGCAAATTTGGATTATGAACCTTGAATTATGAACTACTTAAAATTGAAATTGAAAGTAAACTAACTAACTAACGAGAATGATTTACCAGATAATAAAGAGCTTTAAGATTATAATTTCCCCGTTGTATCACAATAATATCATCATCTTAATTCCAATTACTTAAGCATATGGATTGTTAACTGAGATCACTTATCTATTTACTAATCTCTTTCGATAATTAATAAAAAGATCCACTCCAATTTATAATGCTATAAGTCTATGCAAAATATCTTGAAACAGACTTATTAAGATTAAACTCTCAATATGTTATGTATGGTCTATAGGTATTCGCATCCTATATACTATCATGATACTCTTCCTAGGAAGAACAAACAAAGTCACACGTTATTATACCCAGATCTATTCCTAGATTTCCTCTTTCAATTCCATCTAAGAAATCAAATAACTGTTGATCAGACAATTATAATTCACGCACAAGATATAATAACCAATCCATCAATTGATCAAATAATTGAAACTAAGATAATTTAATTAAAGTTCAACCAACGGTTCCATTGTAACCTTAAAGAAGAATTTAGTTACACATTATAATGAAAACCATAATTAAATTGATATAGAAAATCATCACAAGTTCAAAAGATAAAGGAAAAGGAAATAGAGAAAACTCTGTCGAAGTCTCTTGCTTCCTTAGCCTTCACTGTTGCGTTCTTACTACTCCAACAATCCTTCCAGCAACTTTAATTCGTGCACTCCAATCCTTTCTCTCTATGTCTCCTACGTACTATCTCTTTCTGCCTTAAAGTCCTAGAATCCCTCTTTAACATAACCGCAACAACTAACTTCTTATTCGGACTCGGATTTCTCAACGCGGCATTGAATCAATTGTACTTACCGAACTGCGCCCCGACGCCATCTTCACACTATATCACTACGCCCTGGCGCCATGTACTGTTCATTAATTACAAAATTGCCACTGAACATCTTTTTTTTTCGTTTTGACCTCCCGAAGACGTTTTCTGCAAATTAATCATAAAAACAAGTAAAATAAAACTAAAAACACTTAAAGATAGCAAATAACTTAGCCTAAAAGTACCTAATTCGTAGGTTTAACACCCACTCATCAAATACCCCCAAACTCAAGACTTTGCGTGTCCTCAAGCAAAAACACTACTAATAAAATGAACATAACTAACTATCTAAGCCACATGAATGCAATGCATGATAACTAATGCCTCAAGCACAAATCAATATAATCCAGAAATATCAAGGTTCAAAGATCTTAAATAATAACTCAGCCAAACTTCAAATTCTCATTTAGTCTAAAATCTGACATATTACCAATTTCATTTCACCTTCAACCCTTTCGTGTGTGTGTGAATTCAACATATCAAGTCAGTCATCATTCTAACATAACTCATGAATATAGTGCTCATATAAAGATAGTTACTCATATATCATTTTATTACCCCTCTATACACTCGTTTTTACAATTTTCTCTTCATCTTCTTTATTTAACGAGTGCGTCTTACGCTCCATCTCGTATATGACTAACTTAGCATGTGCAATACCCATTTTTCTTAGGCTTTTCAAAATTACTCATGTAGCGAACTTTCCACCAGTGACTCCAAAACCAAGTGGCTTTAGGGCACTAAGTGTAGAGACACTTCTAAGGGCTTACTTGTTCGAGTAATAGAGGCCACAAAAACGGACTAGTTAAGTGTTGCTCATATCTGTCTATTCTTCTTGTTATTCTTTTTTTTTTTTTCATTTCTATAAGACAGACATCGAAGCAAATGATCATCGTTTTTTTTCTTTTGTCATATAAATTTTTTTTTTCTAACAAGTGATAGAGGCTACCTAAACCTTTATTAAGCACCTAAATTCACAAAGCTTGAATCAAAACTCAACTAACTTGATACATTAAATACGTGCAATTAAGATCCAAGGGTCTTAAGCTCAACAAAATCAGTAAAAAATAAAAGACTTCGAACTTTAATGATCCAAATCCATCTTGCTACAATTATTAAATGAAGACTCACAATTTCATCATTGGCCATCCTTAGATTTCATACATTAATTCAATTCTCAAGTGTTCCTACATGCAATAATATATGATCCTATATGCAAATATTTTTGTGATTTTTAATTTTTTTAAATTTAATTTTTTTTTTTAATGAATCATCCTCAAACTATATGCAACTAAACTAAACAAACAGAAACTATATGATATGAACATGATCAGCATAAAATGAACTAAACAGACTCAAACTACCCCCAAACTCACAGCGAACAATGCCCTCATAGTAAAATAGTTGAAGAAATTAGACATGAATAAGAACAAGAAGACTCCCCTAATCGTGGTCGGAGAAGCCCTCCTCTTCCTCGGAATCTGAGTCGTGCGGTGGATATTCCGGTAACATCGGCGGAGTTGGGATTGAAAAAGCTGGAGCATTCGGATTTAACTGTGATAACATCGCGGCCAAAGCGGAAGTGCACGTATATGTGTAAGCGTGCATAGCATCCTGACGCTCCGCTAGGCGCTCATGCTGCCGAAACACCTCCTCAAACTAGATATATGTCTGCCTTTGTAACCGTCTTACGACTCGGTTTGAACCTGGCACGGCCGCATCATTTTCGGGACTATCAAGAGCATCATCATTGTGAGGTGGCGATTGAGGAGCCAAAATAAATCCTGAACCGCGTGGATGGGACTCTCCCCCTTCCCAAACTTTGTAACGGGCAATCAAGCTATGATTGAGGAGAGTCGTTGGTGGCTGCACTGGTTCAGCTGCTCCCCACCGTACACCAAATTATTGACATAACGCGGTAATGAGGGGTGGATGTGGTAATCCTCCGGACGTCGAACCTTTCAACTGTTTTTTTATCGAGGAGACAATTACACTTCCCACATCCATAGATAACCCGGTTACAATAGCATAAAGTAGAACGGCTCGCTCCCGTGTCACGTCGCTCACATGCATACATGGCATTAATTTGGCACACAAGAAGGCGTACCAAATCTTGCCATATCGACTCAACGCGTTGAATGGAAATGTTGATAATTTGCCAGTGTACTTGTTAGTTTTCCATTCCGTGCCCGGTCGACAAAGGTCGCGGACAATTTATCCATAATCAGGCGTCCCCATTGTAGCAAACTGACAAACATCCTAAGTCTGCAAGTTGTAATATTCATTAATCCTGTCTTTGCTGAACAATACCAACTGACCCCGAACCATCACTTCACACTCGGGTGTGGCGAGCGCATTAACATAGAATTCCTTAACTACGGTCGTTACTGCCGCATCCGGGTGTTTCGTAAACACCTGCCAACCATGTCCCACCAGCATAGCCCGCATCTCACCATCATCTAATATATCCAGACGCAGCCCTCTTTCTGGAATCAATGCTCGTCCGGCTAAAACATGATTAAACTTATCCTCGGCCTCTGCACTAATGAATTTCTTCTGATTAAATGGCTGAGGTGTAACCGAAGAACCTTCTCCCTGCTGTCGTTTCGGAGGCATATTAGCACAATACCAATGTCGAAACCCTACGACGCTTTTTTGAAGTCCAAAATAGTTTTTACTGACAATCAAACCAAATGAATCCCCTTTTGTGGCAAATTAACAAATAGGTGGTGTACACTCAATTTCCCCCAAACTTATGTGGATTTTACCATTGCAAATTACCCCTACCAACTGAGAATCTGTTCTTAGCTTCAATCACTACCACCAAACCACTAATTCTCCTCCAGTGGCCAACACAAACCACTAGGCAAACCCAACCCAAATAACCAAAGCACCAAAAACAGCCACTAGACTTGAAAGAATGTAATGTAATGAATATATAGTGTAAATTACTATGTTTGGTACCTCAACTTGGATGCTTGAATGATTGAAAATCAAATTTTTCCCACACCCCCAACCGTGGAGTCAAGTCGTGAGATTGCTAACCCGTGAGCAACGAACACTGCATGGAATTCCGTGTAATGGCTATGTATTGCGAGGAATTTCAGGCGAGATGAGGATGGGTGACCGAGATTTAGTAGGAGGAATAGGGTTTTAGGATTAGGAGGGGTTACCAGGGTGTGTGTGAGAGAGAGAGAGTTAGAAAGATAGTGTTTAGGTTTTAGGTTTAGGAGTTCCGATCGGGCGTGGGATTTGTTTTTAAAAACTGAAAATCTCTAATTTCGCTGGGGCGCTGTCTTTTAGCCTTGAAATCTCACCGGGGTGCAATATAACTGAGGGCTTTTCGCTGGGGGCACCATCTTTTCCGCCGGGGTGCGATCAGACTGCAAGAATTTCACTGGGGGCGCCATCTGGTCTCGCCGAGGCGCAATAATTCAATGCAATTTTTTGTACTTCTGAGTCCCATAATGAACTTCTTTAGCTGCAAGGAGGTAAAATGCACACGAATTAGTGAAGCTCGCATAAAAAATTTCTTCCTAAGCTAAAAATTTAATAAATCCTATAAATTAAATGAATTAACCCAAAAATGCCTAAAATTGAAAACTAAAAACTAAAGTGATACTACGGTTGGGTTGCCTCCCAACAAGCGCTTGATTTAGAGTCTTTCAGCCTGACTTTCTCCTTTTCGCTTAAGTCGGCTCGAAAAGGGTTACGGAGGTCCGCTAACGATCCACGTTGCTGCCCCAATGAAGCTTTAGCCTTTGCCCATTAACCTTAAATGTTTGCTGAGAACGAGGGTCAATAACTTCAATTGCTCCGTATTGAAAGACATTAGTGATTGTAAACGGTCCTGACCATCTGGATTTCAACTTGCCCGAAAAAAGCTTGAGTTTTGAATTGAATAATAGTACAGATTGGCCCGTTTCGAATGTCCGCTCAACAATGCGCTTGTTATGCCACTTTTTGACTTTCTCCTTGTACATTTTGGCATTTTCATAGGCATTCATTCTAAATTCATCCAATTCATTCAACTGCAAGAGCCTCCTTTCTCCTACGGCCTGTGACTCAAAATTGAGCTTCTTAATTGCCCAATATGCGTTGTCCTCCAATTCTACTGGGAGATGGCATGTTTTTCCATAGACGAGTCTATATGGAGACATGCCTATGAGAGTTTTGTAAGCAGTACGGTATGCCCAAAGAGCCTCATCAAACTTGCTGGGCCAATCTTTGTTGGTCGTGTTAACTATTTTTTCCAAAACCCTTTTGACTTCTTTATTGGTAATCTCGACTTGTCCACTCGTCTGCGGGTGATATGCCGTCGCAACTTTATGCCGTACTCCATACTTAGTGAGAAGAGCGGCAAAATATTTGTTGCAAAAATGGGACCCCCCATCACTGATTATAGCCCTTGGTGTTCCAAATGTTGTAAATATGTTCTTGCGCAAAAAAGTTAGAACAACCTTGGCATCATTAGTAGGTAACGCCACTGCGTCCACCCATTTGGAGACATAATCCACTTCCACTAAGATATACTTGTTATTGAATGATGATTGGAACGGTCCCATGAAAGCAATCCCCCATACGTCGAATATTTCCACTTCCAAGATTGAATTCAACGACATTTCTTACCGATTTGATATGTTGCCAACCCGTTGACAACGATCACACCTCTTTCCGAATTCGTGAGCATCTTTGAACATTGTTGGCCAATAAAATCCAGATTGAGAATCTTTGCAGCTGTCCTATCACCTCCATAGTGACCTCCATACAAAGATGAGTGGCAATGTTGTAGAATACCTTCGACTTCTTCCCTAGCCACACATCGTCTTACCATCTGGTCAGCACATTGTTGGAAAAGAAAAGGTTCGTCCCATAGATATTGCTTGACATCATGTAGAAACCTCTTTTTCTGCTGATAACTCAGGTCATAAGGAAGTGCACCACTGACGATGTAATTGACGTAATCCGCATACCAAGGAGCTTCCTTTGCTATATAGAATAATTGCTCGTCAGGAAAGGATTCATTTATCAATACCCGATCTCCTTTGTTTTGCTGCGAATTTTCCAGTCTAGAGAGATGATCTGCTACTTAGTTCTCGGACCCCTTCCTATCCCGAATCTCAAGATCAAATTCCTAAAGTAGAAGAATCCAACGGATCAATATTGGTTTGGCATCCTTCTTAGAGATGAGATACTTTATTGCAGAGTGGTGTGTAAACACGATCACCTTTGTCCCAATCAAATAGGCTTGAAATTTGTCGAATGCAAAGACCACTGCAAGTAATTCCTTTTCTACCATGGTGTAATTTAATTGTGCATCTGTCAGAGTTTTGCTAGTGTAGTAAATTGCATGAAATACCTTTTCCTTGCGTTGGCCAAAGATTGCCCTAACCGCGTAGTCGCTAGCATCACACATGAGCTCGAACGGTAAAGTCCAATCTGGTGCTACTATTATCGGTGCAGTTATCAACTTCGTCTTTAAATTCTGAAATGCATCATAACACTCTGTAGTGAACTTAAAAGGAACATCTTTTTCAAGTAAAGCACACAACGACTTTGTAATCTTGGAGAAATCCTTGATAAATCGTCGATAAAATCCTGCATGTCCCAAGAAACTTCGAATTCCTTTCACAGAATTTGGTGGTGGCAGATTTTCAATCGTCTTGATCTTTGCCTTGTCCACTTCTATACCACTATCGGACACCTTATGTCCCAAGATGATTCCTTCTTGCACCATGAAGTGACACTTCTCCCAATTAAGCACCAAATTTGTTTATACGCATCTCTTTAGAACTGAAATCAGATTTGCTAAGCATAGATCAAAACTATCACCAAAGACCGAAAAATCGTCCATAAAGATTTCTAAATTCTACTCTACCATATCAGAAAAGATTGCTATCATACATCTCTAAAATGTTTTCGGTGCATTGCAAAGCCCAAAAGACATCCTCCGGAAGGCAAATGTTCTATACGGGCACGTGAATGTCGTCTTTTCTTGATCCTCGGGGGCTATGACAATTTGATTATAGCCCGAATAGCCATCCAGCAGACAGTAAAATGGATGTCCCGCCAATCTATCTAGCATCTGATCAATAAAAGGCAACGGAAAATGATCTTTGCGAGTTACCTTGTTTAATTTTCGATAATCCATACAGACTCACCAACCTGTCACCGTCCTTGTTGGAATTAGTTCGTTATTCTCATTGGCTACTACTGTCATGCCTCCTTTCTTTGGTACACATTGCACCGGACTAACCCACAAACTATCTGATATGGGATAGATTATACCTGCATCCAACCACTTAATAATCTCTTTCTTTATGACTTCTTTCATGATTGGGCTTAGTCTTCGTTGTTGCTCTACAACTGGTTTGGCATCCTCCCCAAGCAGGATTTTGTGCATGCATATCGATGGGCTAATTCCTTTGATATCTGTTATGGTCCAACCAATGGCAGTTTTGAATTCTCGCAATACCCTTAGCAATTTTGTCTCTTGTAACTCATCAAGTGAAGCGGAAATAATCACCGGTAGTGTGGAAGAATTCCCCAAATAAGAATATCTCAAATGGTTTGGCAACTGTTTCAACTCCAAAACGGGTGGTTCTTCTCTAGATGTCTTTTCATGGGTCTTTGCTTTCTCAGAATGACTTAAAGGCTCAAATTGCTTACCAACCTATAAGAGCGGTGTAGATGCATTCAATAGCTAGACAAACTCAAGTGGAGCTGGAAAATCTGCAGCTCTAGGATTAACTAAAGCCGTTGCAAGTGGATTCGCATTACAATTAACCTCAGAAACTTCGTCCACTGCTACCTCTAACCAATCAACTCTGAAACACTCTTCTGCTTCTTTTGGGAATTTGATAGCTTTGAAAACGTTAAAAGTGACCTCTTGATCATGCACCCTCATCGTCAGCTTCCCTTTCTGCACGTCTATCAAAGTTCTACCCGTAGCCAAAAATGGACGGCCAAGTATGATCGGAATTTCTTTGTCCTCTTCGAAGTCCAATACTATGAAATATGCCGGAAAGATGAACTTATCTACTTTCACCAATATATCCTCCACTATGCCTCTTGGATGCGTCAATGACCTGTCTGCCAGCTGTAAAGTTACATTGGTCAGTTTCACTTCTTTCAGGCCTAACTGTTGATATATGGACAATGGCATCAGATTAATACTGGCCCCCAGATCACACAAAGCTTTCCCAAAGAACTTGTCACCAATTGTGCATGGTATTGTGAAACTGCCTGGATCTCTTAGTTTGGACGGCAATTTATTCTATAGAATGGCACTACATTCCTCTGTCAGTGCGACTGTCTCAAAATCTTCCAACTTCCTCTTTCTTGACAGAATATCCTTCATGAATTTCACATAGTTTGGCATTTGTTCTAGAGCATCCGCAAAGGGTATGTTGATTCAAAGTTTCTTGAACACCTCTAGAAACTTTTAGAATTGTTTGTCTGCTTTTGCCTTTTTGAGTCGCTGAGGGTATGGTACTGGTGGAACATAGGGATTCAGCTTGACTCCTTCGGGTTTTTCTACGGGCTTCTCCGTTTTCTTTGCTAAATCCGCATCCTCACTTGCATCGACATCTCGTGGCTGCTTTGAGTTCTCCTTGACTGTTTCAGATAATTCTTTCCCACTTCTCAGAGTAATCACCTTACAGTGTGTGTTACCCTCTCCTTTTGGATTTTTCTCAGTATCACTTGGTAAAGAACCTTGAGGTCGGTTGTTTAAAGCACTATGGAGCTGACCAATTTGAGTTTCAAGATTCCTTATTTGAGCTGCTTGATTTTTTGAAGTTACTTCAAATTGATTTGCCATTCTTTGTGACACCCCAGGATTTAACAAAAAATTTAAATGAGGATTATGGTAATTAAGTAAAGGTTATTAGTTAAAACCTAGTGTTGAATAATAGATGTATCAAGGAATGATAAAGTATGAATTATTATGCGATCAAGATGTTAGAATGAACCGGTGTGGTTGAAATATTAAAAAGGAAACTATATGATTAAATATAGAAAGAAGAGTAAAGGTAATGAGGAAAGTATAGGTGAATTGAGAATTAGTTATGAATTTTAAAGACAAGTTAAATGAATAGGCCTGGAGAGGCGAAGGTATGTATGTGCAGTAATGAAGGAACAGTTTAACCTAATTTGTATATTAGGGATTTAAGGAATAGTAAGGATAATAATTTGTTAATGTTGTGAAGTTATGAAGAAATTGCGATTATGGATTGAAATTAGTTATGTAGTTATACGATGTGTAGAAATGGAAGATAATACCCTAAAAATGAGTACAAAGGAAGTTGTATGCAACTATGATTAAATTGGTAAATATGTATATTAAGTAAATAAGCTAATGGACTTAAAAGTTGTAAATGATTATTATGAGTTAAAGGTTAAAGGACGATGAATTGTGGTAATCCGGTCGAGGTTCGCTTCTCGAGGAAGCGTTTTATGGAAAAAGGTGAGTAAAACGACTATTTGAAATGTTAAAAATTGGAATTTATTTATTGAGGAATCAAAAGGTTAATAGAAATTAGAATTTAAGGAATAATATGAAATTTGGCAATTTCGTGAATTATTAATATTAAGGAAATTCGATGTTCAAAGTGTGACAAGCGATATGGGACAAGCAAATTATGGAGTATTTGATGAAGGAATAAAATTCAAGTATGATGGAACAAAATTGGATCAAAAAGGACTTGAAATGGATTGAAAATGAGCAAATTATGATTTTAAGGAATTAAATGTCTAGGAAATTTGAGAAAAGACAAAGATGCCCTTGACAAGTTAAGGAATGACATAAGTATCCTTCTTGTATGAATTGTCATGTATGCCATCAAAAATGTATGTGAAATGTCTTAAAAGCCCTTAACTATGTATGGTTAACTTAACCAATGATTGGTTAAGTGTGGGAAATATATTATATATGTGTATATACATGTTAAGCATGCATAGCTAAGTCATTAGCTGATTTTTTTTCCTAACTTTCGAAGGGGCTAGAAGAATGAGAGCTTAAGAGAGAAAAAAGAGAGATAAGGCTAGGGTTCTATGAAATTCAATAAGAAATTGCTGAAAAGTGTTCAAATAAGGCATGGAAAGCCTTCAAAATAGAGTATATAATCTTCTTAAGGTTCAAAGCAAGAAGGAAGACAAGCTCAATGAAGGTATATCCAAGTTCTTGCTATAAAAGTTAATGTTTATGAGATTAAATTTAAGAACAAGGGTAGCCATGCATGTAGTCATCGTTAGATGTAAAGATTATATGAAGTTTATGTGTTTTATGTGCTATATGGTTGATTTATAGTGAAACCATAAGATTAAATTTGCTAGAACAAAGGTGGTGTATTATTCATGTGTATGGTTAAGCTAGAAATTATGATTAAAGACATGATCATGTGTAATATGTTGCTAAATTTGATGGAAACTCAGTTTGGAGGGATAAACATGTTTGAGGTATGAAAGATTGCATGCTTGGTAGCTTTATAGATTCAAGAATGCTTGAAAAATCATGTTTTGGTATGAGAAGATTAAATATTAGGCTATACTTTTTGTGTGGGTTACGTAATAACCTGTAAAGTGCACTTGGATGTGCATATGGAAGTTATAGAGACGTATAAAGTCATTAAATGTGTTGGTGATTGCCTATGTGGTGTGTTAAGATTAAAGTGTTAAGTGAATTTAAGTTTGAAATTAAAAAGTTGATAATATGCCATCAATATGTGATGTTGGCCATTTTGTGTAATTAGTGATCAAATGATGCCATAAAACTAATCTTGATGTTAAAACATGTGTTAGGAATGATTTGGAAGTCATTCGATTCGCATGGCAACAATTGAAGTTTTTAAATGTTTTAAAACGTTCGCCGACGACCAAAACGAACCTTTTAGAAAAATGAAGTCATATGAAAAGTTTTAAACATTTTGAAGGCCCATACAAGTCAAATATGTGTTATATGTGGTAAATGATGAGTTAGAATCAAGTTTTACATTAAGGGGCCAAGAATGGTATGGTTTTTGGAAACGAAAAGTTTGTGAAATTGAATGAAAATGCAACCTAAAGGTGATTTTTGGCTTTTTTGAGAAATTAAAGGTAAAATGAAGTTATACGATTTAGTTTTATGATATTACATGTGTTTAGAGTGATTTGGTAATCAACGAATGAAATTTTGAATGAAAACGAGTTTCGAACGATCGAAATCGATCGTTTCGACCCTAAACGGACTTTTACGGACAAAACCCGCCTCGGGTATAATTTAATGCTTTGAAAGGCCTAGACATGTCATATATGACCTATGTGAACTATGTTAAGTGTTAGAATTGAGTTTTAAAGCTTATAGCCAAAAATCACAAAGTCGGTAAAAAGTTGGTTTTGAGTTGAAATTTTTCATAAGTGTTGGAAATGTGTTGAACAGCCTTCCTAAGGGCTAGTGTATCTCTATTTTAAGAAGCCAAATGAGGCAATTAGTATTTTTGTAAAATACTAGGTAGTGAGGTCTAGATGTGGTCCAAATTTCAGCTCAATTGGATGTAAGATGAAGGAATTAAAAATCGGCAAAGGTAGGGCAAAAATCAGAATTTCTAATTCTGAACATTGCGCCTAGGCGCAATGTTTTGTACTAAACATTGCGCTAGGGTGCAATGTACTGTTCATCGACCGAGAAGAATGCGCGGCCAGCGAGCTCTGGCGGCGCCGGGGCGAAGTTACTGTTCATTTGAAAAAAATTTAAGCTTCCGAAATGCTATATTTTGATATGGAATGATAAAGATAAGTTATGTAAGCCCTGAATAGATAAAGAATGATTAAAATAAAGGATGTTAAGGTATAATGGAATGACAAATGGCAGAACATAACATGTCTAAAGTTAAGCCAAAGCATGATTTAAAGTTATGGAAAGGTTGGGGGCAATGTGGGATGTATAACTAACCTACATAGGGTGTAATACATCAAATGTAATGTGATTAGAGTTTAATGGTCAAGCAATTATGATCTAAGTTTGATAAGTCATATGAATTATGATCCTATATTGATGAATATAAATTGTATGGTTACTAATAATGATCAATGTAGCAAACTAAGGCAAGGAAGGATAGAATGGTCAAGTAGTGCAATGAAGGTTAAGTAAAATAATGCAGACCAGGCAAGTTCTTCAGACTTAAGTATAATAGATGTTCGATATGAACTATGTGATAGTAAATGAGTTGAAATGTGCCCTATGTATTTTAATTGCTAAATGAATTACGTGACATTAAGCATAGCATGATAAGATAAAGGATGCATGACGCATATTATAGATTGTGAGCATGAAAGGTGTTAGCTGAATTACTTGCTGAGCTTTATGTTCATTCTTGCTATAAACTAACATTTCAGGTAAAGTACGAGAACGCTGGAGGTTTCGGTACAGCTAAGGTAAAGGATTGATGAAGGTATAATTAATCATGAGAGGAATGTGTTATGTGTATTTATGTAATGTGGCTATTCAGATAGTTGATGCTAGGTCATGATTGTAATAAGGGATATAAGATTTGTAATTCATAATAATGAATGTGCATGTATGTATTATCCAGCTAGGAGATGTAAGAGTTAAAGTTGGATGTATTATTGATTAGTTGAGTTTGGCATGTAATAATCTTGTACGTATGGTACAATTGTATGTATAGTACAGAGACTTGTAAACAGGTACAAGTATGATGCAGATGTATGTATACAGGTACGATTAAACAAAGTCATATATATATATATAAAGTTCATGGTGAATTTTTATTACAGGGTAAGTTGAATCATAAAATTTATATATGATTATAATAGGTCACAAATTGTTAAGGGTTGACCTAAGTTCCAAGAAATCAGTAAAGTGAACGTTGCGATCCTGAGAGAGGTAAGTAATGTATGATAAAGTATTGATAAAAAAAAATGGACCACATTACGGTCAACTAAAGGTAATAAAAGATTAAAGGTTAAATTTAACGCACGGAATTCCAAGTTAATATGATTTAAAGTTAATAATTATGATATCCAGAGATAATCGGATAGAATTAAGGAAGGTGGGATCCCGGGGCGTCACATTCTTGCTATTAAGTCTTCCACTTGTGATGGCTTATCGGGTTGTTGCTGTTACTGATGCTGAACTCCGGGTGGGTATAGATGTCTTGGAGCTTGAGTTTGAGTTTGCGTCTGATTATTGCTCCACGCAAAATTCGGATGGTTCCTCCACCCAGGATTGTAATTGTTTGCATTATTACCATATTGCTGCTGCCTGTTTTGATTCCCAATAAATTGCGCAAATTCTGAATTAATTGCACAATGCTCTGTTGAGTGTTCTCCTGCACAAATCTCACACACTATCTCCATCTGACTCTTATGCATTCCCATATAATCTATTTTCTTTGCCATGGCAGAAAGTTGTGATGTCACTTGTGCTGAAAAGGCTGTCATGGCGTCCACCTCATAAATACCTGCTGCTTTTCGCTTATGAGTTCTAGCTGTAGGCTATTGATAGTTGTTCACTGCCATATTTTCAAGCAGATTGTACGCTTCTTCACAGTTCTTCCCCATCAATGCTCCACCAGCTGCTGCATCTATGCTTGTCCTAATTTGGCTGAATAGACCATTGTAGAAGGTTTGGACTTGCAACCACTTAGGAATTCCATGATGGGGGCATCTCCGTAGCAAATCTTTGAATCGCTCCCAAGCTTCATACAATGACTCCGAGTCGTATTGAACGAAAGAAGTGATATCGTTCCGCATCTTTGCCGTCTTTACTTGTGGAAAGAATTTGGCAAGGAATTTTTGTGCCAAATCATTCCACGTTGTAATGGACCATGCAGGCAAGGAGTGTAACCAACTCTTGGCTTTATCTCTTAGTATGAATGGGAATAGCCTCAGTCTAATAACGTCCTCCATCACCCCATTATACTTGAGTGTGTCGCATATCTCCAAGAAGCCAACAATATGGTCGTTGGGGTCATCGTTTGGTAAACCCCCAAACTGAACCGAGTTTTGGATCATCTGAATAGTTTCAGGTTTGATCTCAAAACTAGCTGCTGTGATGGCAGGCCTTGTGATGTTGGTTTGAATTTCCGTCACTTGTGGCATAGCATAGTCCCGTAGTGTTTTCTGTTCTTCCTCAGCTATTCTTTCTTGATTTTCTAGAGTAGTCTGAATATAAGTGCAAATTCTACGGAACCTTCGTTCTATGTCCTATTCGTAAGGCTCAAGTTCCGGACCTTTAGATCTCGTGTGCATACACAAAATTCTAAAAGCACCCTTTTTTCAGAAAGCACGGGCAAACTCTACCTGATGAAAGCCTGCAAAAGCAAAGGTAAAACAAAAGATTAAAACTTTTAAATTAAAATTAAACTAATAAAAATTAATAATAAAATAATTATTAAAACCGTTCCCCGGTAACGACGCCAAAAACTTGTTGATCGATATATATATATATATATATATATATATATATATATATATATGGAATTTACATGCAAATATACGCGATCAATCAAGTAATATAGTAGAAATAAGGATATCGAACCCACGAGGAACAAGTAATACTAACTATATT
Organism: Hedera helix; assembly: GCA_947179155.2. Taxonomy (NCBI): domain Eukaryota; kingdom Viridiplantae; phylum Streptophyta; class Magnoliopsida; order Apiales; family Araliaceae; genus Hedera; species Hedera helix. Next base: position 18,264,793 of record OX359269.1, on the reverse strand, counting down.
AACTATTAAATTTGTATTAATTCAACTCTATTTAAACTGTAGCAAATTTGGATTATGAACCTTGAATTATGAACTACTTAAAATTGAAATTGAAAGTAAACTAACTAACTAACGAGAATGATTTACCAGATAATAAAGAGCTTTAAGATTATAATTTCCCCGTTGTATCACAATAATATCATCATCTTAATTCCAATTACTTAAGCATATGGATTGTTAACTGAGATCGCTTATCTATTTACTAATCTCTTTCGATAATTAATAAAAAGATCCACTCCAATTTATAATGCTATAAGTCTATGCAAAATATCTTGAAACAGACTTATTAAGATTAAACTCTCAATATGTTATGTATGGTCTATAGGTATTCGCATCCTATATACTATCATGATACTCTTCCTAGGAAGAACAAACAAAGTCACACGTTATTATACCCAGATCTATTCCTAGATTTCCTCTTTCAATTCCATCTAAGAAATCAAATAACTGTTGATCAGATAATTATAATTCACACACAAGATATAATAACCAATCCATCAATTGATCAAATAATTGAAACTAAGATAATTTAATTAAAGTTCAACCAACGGTTCCATTGTAACCTTAAAGAAGAATTTAGTTACACATTATAATGAAAACCATAATTAAATTGATATAGAAAATCATCACAAGTTCAAAAGATAAAGGAAAAGGAAATAGAGAAAACTCTGTCGAAGTCTCTTGCTTCCTTAGCCTTCACTGTTGCGTTCTTACTACTCCAACAATCCTTCCAGCAGCTCTAATTCGTGCTCTCCAATCCTTGCTCTCTATGTCTCCTACGTACTATCTCTGTCTGCCTTAAAGTCCTAGAATCCCTCTTTAACATAACTGCAACAACTAACTTCCTATTCGGATTCGGATTTCTCAACGCGACATTGAATCAACTGTACTCCTCGAACTGCGCCCTGGCGCCGTCTTCACACTATATCATTGCGCCCATGCGCCATGTACTGTTCATTAATTACAAAATTGCCATTGAACAACTTTTTTTTCGTTTTGACCTCCCGAAGACGTTTTCTGCAAATTAATCATAAAAACAAGTAAAATAAAACTAAAAACACTTAAAGATAGCAAATAACTAAGCCTAAAAGTACCTAATTCGTAGGTATAACACCCACTCATCAAGAGCTAGCCATTGTTGGATCTAGCCATGGAGGAGGAAGATGATCAATCAATGGAGAAGATCCATCCAAGAAAAAGAAGAAGCTGTGAAAGTTTAAAAGTATTCTAAACTTAAAACTCTAGTGTAAATCTTTAGTTTTATTTATTGAGTCCCCCAAAATCTCTACATCTCCTGTAACAACCCGAAATATTTTAATATAGAGAAATGGAATTATTGGCTGTAATTGTAAATTTCTAGAGGATTAAATTAAATCATTATATGATGGCTTGGTTTATTTAATTATGTGTTGAAGTAATTAAAGGAATTTAAGGAAGGTTCAATTAATGGGTAAATTAAATTAATGGACCGACCTATGTTGTATAGTATTAAAGTTGGATAGGGTAAATGAGCTATGTGATTATTTAATTAAATACCTAGCAAGTTAAGCTGGATGTGTAAATTAATTAATATGGTTATTAATTAATGAGATTTCGTAAACATTAATAATGTTATACTTATTTCCATTTGGAAAGTTATTGATAGCGGGGTATTAATATTTTATATTTCCACTAGGAATTTAATTTGGGCAACCCAAAGCTTAGTTGTAATATAAGTAACGCTTGGGCCACCAATTGTTCAATTAACAAAAGTAAATAGCAGCCCAGCCCAAGAGTAATAACATAACCCGGTGGAAAAGTAAGAGTGTCACTCCTTTAGGGACAAAACCTCAGAAAAAGCAGAGCATGCGCAGTTTGTGCAAAGCTCAAGGACTCAGTGCTGAGAAAAGAAGGAACAAGTCAGGCATAGGGGAGGCTATAGGGTCCAACTCCTCAGAGTTGTCTAAGGCTGAGAGAGTGTTATATAACCTCAGTCATTCCCTCATTTTCCCTTCGCGTTCATTTAGGCTAAGAGAGATATTGAGCTTGAGAAGTAAATGCAAACTTCAGAGGAGTTCATGCTATTCGGAGAAGGCAGAATCTGAATGTAAATCATCTGTCAAAGATTGAAGGTATTATCCGGTTATTTTGATTTAACTAGTTTTATCTTAATTTGGATTAAGGAAACATAATATGCTAGAGTTGCATATGAGGTGTTTAAATGAGAGTAATGTGAACTCGGTAGTCAAATGTTGTTGAAACTAGTTAATGATTGAATCAGAACTAGAATAGTGGTTTCGGTTATTTTACACAGTCAACATTATGAGTCTGAACCACAGTTGGTCTGTACTCAATGTTCATGATCATAAAACTGTAGAATGGACTGGTGTATTGGCTTATTATTTGGTTTAGATGTTGTTCTCTGTTGGGAGAAATCTGTGTTAAGGACCATGAAGGGTTCAGGCGATACAAGGTTAGAGTAGGTATGGAAGAGTATTTGTTTACTGTAAATAATCAGTTTATGAAGATATTCCCATATGCTCACCGAGTGTTTGACTAAATGTCTAAGAAAACTAAGGTGGTTAAACCTTCTGTCCAAGGATTTGTTTTCAAGATTAGTACCTCTTTAAGTAATATGTTAGACGTTTTATTAGTCTAAATAATAAACCAGAAAGGTTAAAATGAGTTATGGTATGTTGTATAAAGTTATTGTATATCTGAGAATTTTCCTTAGTTGCAGTGAAAAATCGTAGAGTGCTCTGGTAGTAGAGTGCTGCTGGTAGTAGAGTGAACTGGTAGTAGAGTGCTGCTGCTGATAGTAGAGTGCTCTGGTAGTAGAGTGAACTGGTAGTAGAGTGCTGCTGGTGATAGTAGAGTATTGCTGCTGTTAGTAGAGTGCTGGTAGTAGAGTGCTCTGGTAGTAAAGTGTTGGTAGTAAAGTGCAAAACGTAGAGTGAAAATCGTAGAGTGAAAAGTGCAAAACGTAGAGTGAAAATCGTAGAGTGAAAAGTCTAAAACGTAGAGTGAAAATCGTAGAGTGAAAAGTCTAAAACGTAGAGTGAAAAGTCCAAAACGTAGAGTGAAAAGTGAAAAACGTAGAGTGAAAATCGTAGAGTGAAGGTGAAAATCGTAGAGTGAAAATCGTAGAGTCTGGACAGCTTCAGCATTAGTTAGTAATATGAGCATAACTTTCTCATACGAACTCGGATTGAGGTGATTCAAGATGTTTTGGAAAGCTAATAGATAGACCTACAACTTTCATTCTTTACGAATTTCGATTTGATGTCTGTAGCAAGGTCGAAATTGACCATTTTTGGGACTGTTTTGACCTCTTATAGTAAAATGAGTATAACTTTTGTATAGGGATTCAGATTAATATGGTTCAAGATGTTTTGGAAATCTGAGAGATAGACCTATAACTTTTATTCTTTAACTTTTTTGATTTGAGGTCTGTAACAGAGTCTAAATTGACCATCTTGAGGTATGATGTGTAATTGGAGGCAATCGGAGGGCGTCGGGCATGCACGTGTGCAACGTGCAATGTCTATAACACTAAGTTTTACTGTTCTTTGTATAAAGCATGAATATTATGATTTATAATGATGTCTATCATTAATCAACGATTAATTAGATAAGTGTATGAGCATGCTAAACGTGTGCATATGAGGCGGGATAGACGTGTGGCGTATAAACGTCGAAACACTGTGTAAAGTGTTATTTAGCAATTTAATAACCTTAGAGATTAACTGAAGTAATACCAATTGGGATTAGTAAGAGTTTTAAATATTGTCTGAGGCGGAAAATATTATGACAACTTGATGAGGTAATTGTAGAATTAAACTTAGTAAAGTCCAGTAGTGACTAATTGGTAGATTGACCTAAATAATTATGAGGACCAAATGATAAGGTTATGGCATTAAGGAATGTCAAATATACAAAGTTAAGTATAGAAGGTTTACGGTGTTTATGTGAAACATCGTGATGAATCCACAATGGACTAAACTAATGAATCAAACCTAGTGAATAAATGGGACGATAAAAGGAAGTAGACATCCTAAGAATAAGATTAAATATTGAGTCAAACTTTGACTAATACAATGCACCGTTGATCTCTCATGTTGTATAGGTGGTGCAAGGAACGCGAAAGGTTAGCGTAAACTGGTGTTGCAATCCAGGCAAGTCTTTCAGTGATATTTGTTATCCCTACAAGTTGTCCAGTGTTATGTTTTATATGCATAAACTATTAAATGTGCACTCATGTTATGTGCTATCTGATTGTAAATGTGTCTGTGTACCATCATATGTTGTTAATAGCTGTTATATATAATTAATGCTATGAATCGAATGTGTTATATGAGTTATATAACATGGTAACATTGACATGCATGGAAAGCATGGGTAGATTTTATAAATGCAACGCATGATAAGCATGATGCCTATGTAAATGCCAAGCATGGAGCATAAAACATAAATTAAATGTAACCTACGTGTTATGTGTTAGCTGTTGGACTTGCTGAGCCGTCGTGCTCAATCTTGCTTTAATTAACATTTTCAGCGAAGTAAATGAAGAAATTCTTGAAGGCTTTGGATATACAGTATACTGAATAGGAAACTCAGGTTGCTATAATGGGAAACAGTTGCTGCATGGGTTTTACTGATCTGTGGTCATGATCATAGAGTGAGCCTCAGCAATCGTAGAGTGAGCCTCAACCGATCGTAGAGTGCTTGGTCGTAAAGTAACAAATCGCTGAGTAACTTCACTGTGGGATCGTAGAGTGAAATTCCACTGTCCAAGTTTTTCTGTGAGCGCAGACTGCCAAGCTAGACGATCGTAGAGTGACTTCACAAGCGATAGTAACTTAGCTTACAACTTGCTGTTTTGATAATCCAGTTTGTTGGATCATATTTTTGGCTTATTGGATTATAAAGAATAACTTATAGAGGTAAAGATTATATATTAAATTATAATGTATATGATCTAGATTTGTAAAAGAGCGATGTAAAGATTGCGATTTTGGGAATAGAAGATTTTTTTAAAGTTAATTAAGTTTATCAATTAATATATTGAGTTTTAACAGCATTAAATTTTATCTTTTATATAATGTTGCGTATAATAAGGAGAAGGATGTTCGTGTAACGACTTAAACTCAGGATTGAGGTTACTTTTGACGGACCAGATCCGGGGTTATTGGAGACGGATTTTGGGGCTGTCACATCTCCTATAGAAGATTAGGTGCTCACACTGACTAATTAACTATAGATATTCCATAATACATAGCTTCTATCCATCCCAGGTTTACAGTATCCCATAACAGATAGTAGTTCTCGTCAGAACAATTACTGTGTTTGGATACCCTCACTTGGATTAATAGATTCATGTCTTATTGATATCTCTTTCCTATTAATAATCTCTACTTATCTGAAGTTAAGAGTATTAAGGATAAAGCTTGTTCTTGGCAACAGAAGGGCGCATTCCGGTTAAGGTAAATACTGTACCGACGCTCATTATGGAGAACCTTAGCGCTTAAAGAAATCCCAATATTAAATACCCTCATTCAGATGTATAGTTCGTATAGATACTATACCTAATCAGTACAACATTCTAAACTATCTAAGAATATAAATACAACGTAATTGATATAACAAAAGATGATAATACATTTTATAACTTTAAGTTCGGTTACATAGATTTCAAGATCATGTTCTTTATTACATGATAGTCTAAAAAGACTTAAACAAAAACAAACAAAAGTAATACAGCTAGTCTACTAGTGTCCTTTTTCGTTTGGGTCCGGATTGGAACATCCCGAATTATCGTTCAATGCTGCAAATGAAATTATATTTGCAAGGATGAGCAATGAAAAGCTCAACAAGTAAATATTAACAAGTTATACTCACATTGTATTTGAATTTAAAGAACATTCACTTCAATGATTTTTTCATTTATATATACTGAGGTTTGTCTCTCAAACCACACATATTATGGTTTCTGTCAGTTATAAAGACATAGAAATCATAGGTTGATCTGTTCAACCGAACTTTAATAATCATTCCAAGAGGTCATATAGACATAGAAATCATTGATTCTTTTAGTTAATAGGGGATCAGCCTATTTATAACCTAGGAGTATGCATATCATCCTAACAACAGTGTCCCAGACACAAAGGTCAGTTTAATACTTCTTATAAACCATGGTCAATGTACTGCTACCTGGTCATCACTCTTATATAAAGAGACAAAGTTTCAGTATATATATCTCGTACCAAACAATATTGGTTTCCATTTACAGTTGATGTTTTGATAATTTATCAAGTCAAATTTATACAAATAATATTTTAACTTTTTAAGTTATGCTTGAACAATAAGCCATAACTTCCCAATAATAGATAACACGAATAGAATAATTTAATGACTTCAGAATAAGTTTGTACAGAAATGTACAAGGAATAAAATACTTTCCTTATTTGTTATATGCAATATCTAGACGTGGATTATCGCCTAAATATATTTATTATATAACAATAATAATTGTTAGAACATATAATAATGTATATTTAATTTAATTAATTAATTACGTTTATGATTCGGTGTCGATTCGTCGATTTAATTGTTACATCAAATATTATATAGTGTTTATATAGCTTACCCGTTGCTAATTGTATTATTAAAGGTTTATATTTTACAAAACTTGTATGTCGCTAAAAGTCAATTTAGAAGCACCCTAGATTGATTTTTAGTCATTTATCACTATATCTGTTGCTAAAAGTATTTTAATTAATTTTATTATTAAAATTTATTTAATTTGTGATCTATTGATATAGCTACGGACCCAATCCATCGTTATATGCTAATTATAAAGAATTTAAAAGAAATATGTCACAGTGTTTGTCGCTAAAGGTTTTTTAAATTAATTAATTACTAAGTCTGTCGCTAAAGACTACTGCAACAGTCAAGTCTATCACAGTAGGTGGCTTAGGCGAAGGCTGAGGCAGGTTTGTCGCTATAGGTGTTCTTGAGGTTTCTAGCCTTACCAAAAGGAATTGTCGCTATAGGCTATAGCGACAAGCAAGTCCGTCGCTAAATCTCCTTTGTTCATAACTACCGGAAAGAGGTCGTGGCTAAAAGGCTATAGCGACAGGCAGTCCGTCGCTATAGCTTTGAATGTTCTTGAGGCTACCTATAACAGCCGGTCATGGTCGGGGAGGGACTTTCAGCTTGAAACATCTCCTAGTATGTGTACTGTTTGGCAAACTAATTGAATCTCGATGTAGTACACATGGCAGGATACATCGAGATGTCAATATTAGATCTTAATAACATCATAGTTGCAAGATCAATCCCAGTCAAACTATCTTGTCAGGTTGTTCTTCATTTTCTAGGTTTTCCAAAAAAAAAAAAATCGACATCGACTAAGCACTTTCTAGGCCTTATATCTCACGGACCCGTGATCCGATTGAGGTGCTTAGTGTCTCTGTGTCTTAAGCTCAAGGCATACAACAACTATAGACTATAAAACACGTTAAACTAACACATTATGCCAATCAAAATGTCTAACAGAGTAACTTGTCAAAAAGTATTTCTGGGCGGTTTTGGACAGAGACTAAAATGATATCATTTTATGTATCTAAATGTTATGAAACCTAAATTAAGCAACCCAGATCACACACACACACACACACACATACACACACACACACACACACACACACACACACATATATATAAAATCGATCATTCCTAAACATTAAAACAGAATATTTAACAAAAGATTAAAGATCTACACTAAAATTAGTGTTTTACCTTAATGAAGCAACTTTGCTAAATTCCTTCTAGATTCTGATCTAAGAAAGATATGAAGCTTATAGGGCTTTGTTTAGAAATGATATATGAAGTGTATTTCATGGGTTTTACCAGTAGTGAAGCTCTCTATTTATAAGGGAGCCAAGGTTAGGGTTTAATGGTCTTTAAGTCATTTTTCTTGCTTGCTAAGTTTGATCCATTGATGATGAGGCTGTGGTCGGTTTATAGAGCCTAAGTTCATTAATTAATGCTAGTGAATGCACTAAAATGATTACAAGAGGTGACTCACACATTTCCAAATCAAGTAGAGAAAGTTTGGCCACCATTTTGCTTTGAGGAAGCAAAATACCTTTTTGCTTCCTTGTTCAATTGTGTGGCGGAGATTCTAGGGTTAGTTTAGTCATTTCACATGCCTCTTTAGGATTTAGGGTTTAACCCTTAGGATTTGGTTATTAAGGTTTACATTTTAGGGTTGCGATTTTGCTAATTAGGATTAAGGTTTTATAATTTTGGATTAGGGTTTCTTAATTAGGTTTAGAATATTTAAATTATATTTCAATAATTAAATTTTAGAATGTTTTATCTCATTTAATAATATATAACAACGCACATTTATTAAATTAAAATAATCACACATAATCTTAAGTACAACCATGTTTACCTATATATTAAACATTTATTACATAATTCCTATCAGGGTTTGGAATATCACATTGACTCCCCTTTATAAGATTTTCGTCCGCGAAATTTATAATGTAATCTATAAAAACAAATGTGGGTAATTCTCTCGCATTTTATCCTCGAGCTCCCACGTAGCTTCTTCGATGTTCTGATTCCTCTAAATGACTTTTACCGATGATATTACTGTGTTCTGCAACACTTGTTCCTTCCAATCAATGATCAGGACAGGAACTTCCATAAATGATAAATCTTTCTCAATTTAGATAGGCTCGTAATTTATAACGTGTTTATAATCAGGTTTGTACGGTCGTAATATGGACACGTAAAACACATTATAAATGTAATCTAACTCAAAAGGTTGGGCTACCTCATAGTCTACCTCACCTATCCTCTTCAATATCTGAAATGGTTCAATGAATCTTAGGCTCAATTTTTCTTTCTTGCCAAAACGTATCTTGCCCTTCCAAGGGGACACTTTCAAGAATACGTGGCTCCCGACCTCGAAGTCCCTTTGTTGTCTATGTTGATCCGCGTACTTCTTACGTCGATATTGCGATGCTTACAATCTCTCGCGTATGATTCAAATTACCTTAGTGGTCTGTTGGACTATTTCGGGTCCTAGCATTTGTCGTTCACCGACTTCGTCCCAACATAAAGGTGTTCTATACATTTTGTCATATAAGGCTGCATACGGTGGCATTCCTATACTAGCATGGTTACTGTTGTTATAGGCAAATTCTACCAAAGGCAACTGATCTTCCCAACTTCCTTTGAAGTCCATAATACAGGTTCTCAACATATCCTCTAATGTTTGTGGGTGATATGTTGTGCTCAATCTCAACTGGGTTCCTAAGTGTTTTTGAAGGCTTCTCCAAAAGTTTGAAGGAAACCGTGGATCTCAGTCTGACACTATAGAAACAGGGACCCTATGCCTAGGGATAATTTCAATGATGTATAGCTTGACCAATTGATCTAGGTTAAAGGTAACCTTAATAGGTAGAAAATGGGCTAATTTGGAAAGATGGTCCACTATTACCCAAATGGCATCGTGGCCTTTCTGTGTGGTAGGAAGACCTACTATGAAGTCCATGGTTATATGCTCCCACTTCCACTCGGGAATTGGTAAGGGTTGTAGTAGTCCACTAGATTTTTGATGTTCAGTTTTGACTCTCTAACACGTGAAACATTTGCTTATCCATTCCGTTATTTCTCTTTTCATGTTCGACCACCAGAAGTGTCGACTTAAGTCTTTATACATTTTAGTACTACCCGGAAGAACGACAAATTTAGAGCTATGGGCTTCTTTTAAGATTTCTTCTTTTAACTCTTGATTTGTTGGAACCCATATTCTATTCTCATAACTTAACACCCTATCTTTATCTACTCAAAATTTGACATTCTTTATGTGAGTTATCTCAGTTTTACATTTTTGACACTCTTCATCCGTCTCCTGTACTTCTTTGACTCTATCTAACAAAGTTGAAACATTCTCTAACACAAATAATTTCTGAGTAGAGTTTGTTGGAACTTTTACCTCAATCTCAAGTTTGTTAAACTCTTTTATCAGTACCTCGTTGTTTGTTATTATGTTTAACTTGCCTTGATTCTTTCAACTTAACACTTCTGCAACGACGTTTGCTTTCCCGAGATGATACAGAATTTCACAGTCAAAATCCTTTATCAATTTTAACCACCTTCTTTACCTCATATTTAACTCCTTCTGTGTAAAAATATACTTCAGACTTTTGTGGTCTGTGTATATCTCACACTTCTCTCTATACAAGTAATGTATCTAGATTTTTAAGGCAAATACTACTGCGGCTAACTCAAGATCATGAGTAAGATACCTCTTCTAATAATCCTTGAGTTGTCGTGATGCATACACAAGCACTTTCCCATGTTGTATCAACACACATCCTAATCCCCTATGTGATGCATCACTATACACCACAAGGCCTCCAGTATCATCTGGTAAAGACAACATTGGTGCCATGCTCAATAGTTTCTTTAACTCTTGGAAGCTTTCTTCGTATTTATCTGTCCAGACGTATTTTACCGTCTTTCGAGTTAAATTGGTTAGCGGGGTCGCTATTTCTGAAAAATCTTTTATAAAACGACGGTAGTACCCTGCTAAATCTAAAAAAATTCTTACTTCTCTTGGAGTTGTTGGTTGTGCCCAATTCATAACTGTTTCTATCTTTACTGGATCAATCGTAATTCCAGTCTTGTCAATTACATAAGAACTGGACTCTCTCTAACCATAATTCACAGTTAGAAAACTTTGCATAAAGTTGTTCCTTTCGTAATATCTCCAATAAGCTCCTCAAGTGTTCGGCATGCTCCTCCCGTGTTTTCGAGTATATCAAGATATCATCGATGAACACCACAACGAATTTGTCTAAGCATGATTTAAACACTTGGTTCATCAAATCCATGAATGCTGACGGCGCATTCGTTAACCTAAAGGACATTACGAGAAAGTCATAATGTCCGTAGTGGGTTCTAAATGTTGTCTTCGGCACATCTTCTTTTCTTACCTTTAATTGATGATAACCTAATTGTAGGTCGATCTTCAAAAAGTGTTTGACCCCTCTCAATTAGTCAAATAGGTCATCAATCCTTGGTAGAGGATACTTATTCTTTATGGTCAATTTATTCAACTCTCGATAATCGACACAAAACCTTAAAGCTCCATATCATTCATGTCTCGTCATTTTCTGAATTCTGTCATTCATGTCTCATCATTTTTTGAATTCTTCTTATACTATTTCATAGTACCATATCTCTTTATAGCATTACGCTATACCCTTTGAATCATTAACAGATCTCTCTGTTATTTTATAGTCTTATTAAATCTCATTGTGATCTTCCTTTACAATCTATCCCCTTATTCACTTTCCTTATGTTGTGATCGTATCATAGCACGATCCTCTTACTAGTCTTGATCATATTATTATGATCTCTTTCTATACTTTATAGATTTCTTTGTCATTTTTATCGCTTAAATCAGGTGTCCCCTGATTTTCTTTGAGATTCATCTTTGAATCATCTCACATATTCTTTTACATATATCCTTAATTTAACTTAGGAATTTTCTCAATTCCTTATCTTCATTCAAATCTTTCTTAACATCTTTATCTCTTCCTTATAATCTTATATCTTTCATATTTTCTTAACCTTAGCCAATATCTGAGAATTATATCTCCTTTCAACTTATGGCTCTCTACTCTAATCCCCCCCCCCCTCCATGTTCATCAAACTTGTCACGTATTTTGGCTCAGAAACTTATCATAATCATATGGCTTATGTAGCTTGTCCTAGTCAGACCATAGTCGCCCATTCGCTGAGAGGCTCCCCCATACAATCATGAGTCACGAGCTTACTATACTCTTAAGTTTTCAGAATACGCAACTATCTTTACTATTCCTTACTTAAGTTATAGCCTAAGGTATCATTTACCTAAGGTTTATAACCTCTAGCTCTGATACCAACTTTAACGTCCCCAAAAATTCGACTAATCTTATTACCTTAAATTTCATATTTATTAAACATTATTTTCTCTGACGTCCAAATTTTGGTCCGTTAATAATCTTTAATCACCTTATTTGATGCCTTAATTGATTTTATAAATCATCAATTACCAAATTTTTCGGTATAAATTTTTTTCCTTTTCTTTTCTCAATCATTGTATCAAAATATGTGAATATTTAAAACTTATCATCTTGATCCTAGTCCCTGGATCGCAACCTTCACTTTTCTTTCAGTACCCGGGTCATAAAGCTCAACATTCAAAATTTACTATTATTTATTTTTACACGATTATCCTTTATTCCAAAACTCATAATTAAACATATAATAATTTTTATCGTAACAATTATAGTTCATAATTTAACTCTCTTCGTCCTATCCGGATCCAACATATATGTAAACATATACAATGCATCATTATAAACATGGCAAATTTACCCACATAGAATTATAATCTAAAAATATAATAACAACATTCACAACCTTCTAAGTTGATCCATCTTTAACATATTCCGATATTTCTGAAATTTGTTTCTTTACCTGCAAAAGTTTATATTAAGCAAGTAATGAGCACAACGGCTCAGCAAGTTCAACAGTTAACACATTTCATGCTTCACGTAGCACATACCTTAACATGCTCGGTGTGTGTCATACATCATATGCTGTGCTTCTACTATAGTAATATGTCTCACATCATTGCACAAAGTACACATAGTTGTCATATTATCCACATATCACATAACACATAATTTATATGCATTTGAACAAGAATTATATATCATATCAGACAAACATTTACTATACAAGTACTGAAGAACTTGCTTGTATTGAGGAACTAATGATTACCCATTCTATAATGCTTCCCGTACAACCTATGATCATAAAATAATCAATTAATAATTATTTATCTCTTTATGATATTAATTTAATTAATTAATATCATCTCCGGGACAATTATTAAATAATATGGTTAATTATATTAACCCCATCCTTCAATATATTAATTTAACTTAATATTAAACACCTTCAATGCGGACAATCCAGCTCATCGGACAAAATTTCACGTATTTGGTTATCCAGAAATTTTATTTAACCATTTTCTAAATTGTAACCTTATTAGATTAATATTTAAACGTTTAAATATTAATTCCCAATATTTAATATTTTTAAAAAAATATTAAATTTAATGTTCAAACATCATTTTTATATTTTTAGTATTTTTTTATAATTTTCTATAATTTTTAAACAATTTTTATACATTTATTTAATTAAAAATCACTTTCTGTGGGCATTTTGATAATTTTCGCTGCTTTAGGGACAAAATCGGAATTAATAGAAAAGATCCAGGGCATTTTCCTAATTTTCGCGCGTCTAGGACACACTCGGTATTAACGAAAAAAGGCAGGGGCACGTTGGTAATTTCACCGCGTGCCGTCGGCCGCGCATAGCGTGCGGGCCCCCCTGCCGACGCCAAACGGTGTCGTTTCCCTTGCCGATTTTTGGACTTCGCGCATGGCGCGGCTCCCCCCTTCCGCGTCCCAAAAACGACGCCGTTTCATGCCGCGTCTGGAAAAAAAAGGACAGCGCAATGCGCGGGCTACCCTTTTCTTCTTCTTCCTCTTTTCTACCGCGAACAGTACATCAACTTTCCAATTTTTATCCATTTTTGCACATAAATTTCCCAACATAAATACTCCAAAAATCATAAATTTCATACATATTCATCCAAAAATTATGTAGAACAATTATTCTAATTATTTACAATTTTCCTACAAAATTAATTTATTACCAATAATACACAAAATAAACTAAATAAATTAATATATACCTTCTTTGGCCTGTAATTCACCCTCTTGATAACACCAAATATTTCTCTTTCTTGGTGGTGTTTTCCGGTGGTCATGGTGGCATAGTGGTGGCGTCGGGTGGAGCAAATATAGAGAGGGAGAGTGTTTTTATTTGTGTTATGTTTTCTCTTTTTGCTCCTTTTTCTTTCCTTTATATATACAACCCATTTAACCAATTTGGAACACAAAAGAATTCCACCGCCTTTACGCCCACCAACCTTGCCTTTTTCGGATAATGAACATGCATAATTTAATACATTGCGTAATTATTACGTGTAATAAATATTTTATATGATATATATAAAATATTTATTTTAATTTACCAAAAATCATAACATGATTTATAAATAATATTTAGACCTTTTTCAGGTACCTTACTTGATAAATTTTGTACACGCATAATGACATGCATGTAATTGTATGAGGTAATTTATACCTCCAAAATTCATAAAATAATTCATTTAACATATAAAAAAATTATTTTTCATAATTTTTCACTTCATTACTTGGACAACATGTTACACTAACATGTTCACATTTCCAAAATATTATTCTTCGTGAAAATCATAAAAATTCCGTTATACATAAACATAATTTTTAATAGATTAAAACATTCATTTTTCTCATTTATTTTCCATTTCTTTACAATTTATCACACTTTAAATATACATCATATAATAATATATTGTACCATTTGTACAATTTATTTCCTTTCTTAATTAATGTATTCTCCTTATATAAATTATATAATTATTTTTATATAATTTATATAATTATTATTTTCTTACTATTTACATTAACTTTTCTTATATAAATTATATAATTTATATAATTACATTTTTCTTTTAAAATAATTTCCATTTTACACAAAATACAATTTATAACATTTTTCTTCCATCCTTATTTAATTCTCTTATATAAATTATATAATTATTCTTATATAATTTATATAATTATTATTTCCTTCATACCATACTTTAATTTTCTTATATAAATTATATAATTTATTATTATATAATTACTTTTCTTCTCAATTAATTTCTAACCTTCCTCCATAATTCTTGATTAAATCTAAAATCAATAATCACAATTTCACTAACTTCCTCATTAGTTTTTCATTTAAATTTGGATTAATTTAATTATTAATCCCTTAATTTTCATAAATAATAAAATTTATAATTATCAATTAAATATGTCAATTAAACATGCACACTTATATATATACAAATATATGTATATACATATCTAATTCATATTCCTCACATTATCACATAACATTATTTAAATAATAATTATTGCAACTCTATAATCATTTAATTTTACTATTTTATTGTACCTTTACATGTAATTTCTCTTATTCTTAATAAATTGTTCTTAAACAATTTATTTACTTTTTAATTATTTTTAATTTCCCGCAATTTATCATGATCTCTGTACAGATTTAATTTACCAATTAAATCTCATCACACACTTTAAATCACTTACATCATAAATAATGTAAACAACTTTGATAAACTTGTTAATTAAATTCTCATCTAATAGTATTAAAATATTCCCGAGAATTTGGGTCCTCACAGAATCGCCTGCAAAGGCACGGGTGTAATTACTAACTCATCCCAAACCACCATCTTCTTATTCTCTGACATCCTACAAAAGAAATTTACTTATTTAGTATATAGATGATGTAAATTTACACAAAAAGAATAATAAGCATTTTAGGATATTTCATATGTATTTAAATATTTTATAGACTCAAAGACTATATCCTAAGGTACCTCAACCTTAGAGCTACAGTCGACAGCTCTGATAGGTTATAGTTCTTAGGTAGCAGTACCTTAGGCTATAATCGTGGAAATATATTGAAGGTAGTGGAAGGATAAATTCAGATGAAGTTTAAGCAATAAGAGCTGAATATAGAAAATTCATAAAGAAGAAAATAAGTGTATATTTGAGGTGATTCAAAGAAGGATATTCAAGAATGTAATCGAAATGAATGGAAAAGAATCAGGAAACACTTGATTCAAGAATTTAAAAAGAAAGGATCGTACAGTAAAATGATTAAAGTTGAGTGAGAATATCTTAGAATTAAACGATCCTAGAATAAACGATAAATCATATAGTGAATTTAATTGTAAAATAAGATCACATAGTGATCAGAGTAAAATCATGGGATGCAGATGGTCTGTTATATGATTAAGAGAATGTGTAGATGGCATAATGCTATAAAAAGGAAGATACTAATGAACTTGTAAAGCATTGAATGTGATAAGGTATGGATTGAGAAAATTCATATCAAGTTAAGAGGAAGTTAAAGGTTTGTGGATTTTTAATTGAGGACTCATGTTAGTAGCTAAGTTGTACGATTTCTTGTATGAGCGGGGAATTTGTGCTTGGTTTTAGATCAACTTAGCTTTCTATATTGATATAGTGGTTGAGTTGAACAGTCATTTGTATGGGCAGAGGATTTGTTCTTGGTTTAACTATGACGACCCCAAATCCGGGTTCCTTGAACCTCGGATCCAGTTCAACACGAGTACTACCTTTTCCTTATTGTTCATGAATTACAACAATATTATAATTGCTAAATAATCATTTATTTGCAATTTCACAACATCTCTTTCTATTCCAGAATCGAAATCTTTATACATTCCTAGTATGTCTCAATATCATACATGATACGACATTCTATTACAATCAGTTTGAGTATCTAAGACTCATAATACATACCAACTAAAGTCTTATACTACACAATCATTTACCTGTCCAATTCGGACTGATATCTACAGTGGTCGTGCTAGACCTTCAATGAATGTAATATGCATTCCTGTTTCTTGATCCTTATCAAGACTTCAAATACTTGTACTATCTGAAAATGTTGGTTTAAGCAAGAGTGAGCACGACGGCTCAGCAAATTTAACAGTTACACATAACACATTACATGCTTCACATATACTCTGCAATTTATACTTACATCATGCTTTTCATGCATTTCAGTTTATGTCATACTGCTCATATAACATCTAGCAATTCATGCTTCATATTTATACATAATCTACATGTAATCATACCTCATGCATATCACAATTATCATCAATATCTTTCTATTAACAATTTAATATCACATCATAGCATGTTAAGGCACATAGGAGCAAGTTCTGAAAAACTTGCCTGGTCGCTTCTACCATTTACGCTTATTTGCGTCATTTGATCAACCTACAATTTATATAACAAATTGACATAATCATTAGCTACCAGGACTTTTAATTAGTCTTAACTTAAGACTTTAACTTCAAATTATTAACTCTTAAGATGTCCGTCAAACGAATCCTTAGGTTCCGGACAAATTCCTAGTCCAAATACAGTTTGGACATATCAGGCATACTTAACCAGCTTACGCTTTCATTATAAAATCTTCGTACGACCCACTTTTAATAAGTTGTCTAAATTAGTCACAAATGGACTATTTACATTTGTTTAATTCCATTAAACGTTCTTCTTTTACACACTTAATGATTCGGACATTTAACAATGTACCAAATACCCCAACATATTATCTATCTTTGATAATATACCACTAAGTTCAAATATTATTAATCATTTAATAATATTTTAATCTCTTATTTAATATTATTAATCATTTAATAATATTTTAATCATTTACTAATATTATTAACCATTTAATAATATTTCAATCACTTATAAATATTATTGTCCATTTAATAATATTTTAATCACTTATTAATATTATTAACCATTTAATAATATTTAAATCACTTCTTAATATTATTAACAATTTAATAATATTTTAATCACTTGTTAATATTATTAACCATTTAATAATATTTTAATCACTTATTAATATTATTAACCATTTAATAATATTTAAATCACTTCTTAATATTATTAACAATTTAATAATATTTTAATCACTTGTTAATATTATTAACCATTTAATAATATTTTAATCACACATTAATATTATTAACCATTTAATAATATTTTAATCACTTATTAATATTATTAACCATTTAATAATATTTTAATCAGTTACTAATGTCATTAATTATTTAATAACATTTTCATCATATACAATGTTATTACACATTTAATAACCTTTTAATCTTATAATTAATATTATTCATCATTTAATAATATTTTAATATTGTTCAAACAATACCACTAGTTAACCTTTTAATTGTGTTAACTTAAGTCTTTATTTTATACATTTAGATACCATTAAGTCACTAATAAACTTTACATATATGGTTTAGTATTGAAACACACTCATTTTACATGTATTTCAACTTAAATTTTCATTAAAAACTCAACCCGGACCGACCCGACCCGACCCGGACGGCTAAAACATGTTACTGGCAGAATGTTTGACCGCTGCGGCGGTGGTTTCCACCGCTGCGGCGGTAGTACAAATTTTCCGAAAACCTACTTTGGGGACTGCCGGACCCTCCGACGCTTCGACAGCCATAACTTCCTTATACATAAACATTTTGGGGTGATTCTTGAGTCCATTCTCATCAGAATTTCCCCCTCTACAATTTCTATTTGTATCACAAATCCAAATTCCAAACGAAACTAGACTAAAAACGGCTCACAATGATAAAGTGAAAACTAACTTCACAAATCGTTGGTTCTATAGGTTCAAACTTAAATAATATGAACTCTACACATCCAAATGACACCAACTAAGTGTTGTTGTCTTTCTAACTTCTAGTTTTACAATATTTCATGGTTCAATCACATTTTTGAAAGTGTTTTGACAATAAATTTAAGATCGAACCGTCTAGATTTTACCGGTAACTCACAAAATGTACTTTTCTTCAATTATTTGCCTACCACTCATACAAATTCATGAGATAAATATACCGAACCATGAATCTACCTCTATATCATAGTTGTATATTTTTAGAGCATCAAAATAACTTTTGATCGGTTAAAAATATATTTTAACCGTTTAAAACTTATATAGACTACAAAAAATGAACTTAGGAAGGTTAAGAATACTTTTTAACCTCTTAGACATGGATGTTCTTCTTCCTCTTGATATGGACTTGCTAAGGACTCCTCCTTGACTATTCTCTAGCATTTTTCCATGGTGGATCATCAATCTCCCAAAGGTTTGCTTGCTTTTCTCTATAATACTCTCTCTTTTCTCTCTAGCATTTCTAGCAAATGAACTAACCAACATAGCAAGAGAGTGGAGTACTCTATTTATAGTAGTTTGGTAATCCTTCATTAACTTTCCTAATTGGCTAGCATTGGTCAATTTAGTGCTAATTAGGATTACTATTTGATGGATTGATTGGTTGAATGACTTGTTGATTGACATGAGTGGTTGCAACAACTACAACCTTGAGTACAAGTAAAGCAACATGAGAAATCAAGCTACCTCCATGTGGGTCCCATAAATCTCAGCAAAATGGGATTTAATCCCCCATTTTTGCTTTATTTTTATAGCTTAAATATACATATATACATCTATATATATATATATACTTATATATATAAATGTTGACCAATTTTGACTATCATTTGGGCTCCACAATGGACTTATGAATTAAATCTATTGGGCTCATCATTTAATTTGTTTGGGCTCAATTTATTTGTTACATTGGGCTAACTTTAAATACCCTATGTTACATTTAATTAAAACAAGCATTGGGCTTGATTAATTATAACTTGAATCAATGTTAAATTAATTACAAGAACTACTAGGTTAATTTATTAGACCTAGTTCAAAACCTCATTTGGACTTATAATATAATCCAATTAGCTCACACTAATCTAATTACATAATCCAATTAGACTTGCTATCTATAAGTCTATTGGACCTCTAATTGAGTTAGTTTATAAAACACTAACACTTAACATAGATTGGGTTTAATTTATTAAAATCCTAATAATGCTCATACATACAAGCACTTCAATTTGAATTAAATAACTTATTAATTTTCAAACATTCTGCTCCACCGATGCGGCGGTGATTACTATCGCTGCGGCGGTAGTTCAAATTTTACTTTCCAAAGAGTTTCACCACTGCGGCGGTGAAACCTACCGCTGCGGCGGTAATGCTAATTTTCAAAATTCTAAAACACATTAATACAAGTACTTTGACTTGATTAAATTTACTATCTTTTATCATTAACTTGGGTTTATAATTTAATTACCCATACCCATGTAGTTATTCCTACATTGGGTTACTCAATTAACTTATCCATCTTCATACAAGTATTCCCATATTGGGCTAACACATATAATTCTTTTGGGCTAGTCCACTAGTAGTAATTAAATTACTTGGACTCTCCATGAGGCTTTAATCCATAATTTATTTGGACCTCTCTATAATTACCAACAAGACTTAACATATTGGGCTTGTTTTAATTTCACTTTGGAATTATATACATAAACTTATTAATTAAGTTAATTACTTAACTAATCACTTCACATTATTGTCATCCTAGACAATCATCCTAGCTTTTTCACAACTTCAACTCATAACTAATATAATTAACCTAAGTAATTATATTTCACGACTTTCCTTCTTGCTTCTTAATTAAACTAATTAATTTATTAGCTTAATTGAGTATTAACTTACTCATCCTCTTATTTGGCTAACAAGCTCACTTTAGGTATATATATATATATCCACCTTCACTTTTCAATTGAATTTATTTCCTTAACAAATTCTCTACATGCATCAATACAATATTCTCACATTTAATTTCTAACAAATCAATTATGTTAAAAAAAAAATGTTTACCCATTTTCTACACATCTTACTTCTCACATTCTAGGTTTTAAACCTTAACCTTTAATAAAATCAATTAAGATATTATTTAAAATCTTGGAAATATCTAAGATATTACATTCACCCCTTCTTATAAGAATTTCGTCCCCGAAATTATCTCATACGTCATTCTACCAATTTTCATCACTGAGTATAACTCTTTACTCATCAAATTCTATGACCACCCTTTTCTAGGAAGTTCATACTTTTCACAATTCCAGAACAATGGAATATCTTGCAGAGGAATAAATTGAAAATCAATATCTTACAGAAGAATAAATTGAAAATCAGAATATTCATTAAAACTTTCATACTATTCTGAGGAGTCATAAAGACTGTGAACATACTGCGAGAATGTTTATCAATCACGAAGACTGAAAACATACCACAATGGTTTCGTACGCTAGGTGATCAGCCTATCATACTCTAGCGCTGTGCACAACGACTTCTCTCGGGGTCGAACTCTTTGGATTTACCAACCCATATCAGCATGCCACCACTGTTGGGCGCCCCCTCGCGGGTTCTTTATTCATGGCTCTGACATATCCCCCATTATGGGGTTGTTCACCTCAGATTTACTACAAAATTCCGCTCCAGCATAAGTTGGATTGGAAAATAAAACTCGAGTCATTTCTGACCAAAAAAAAAATGTCCAGTCAAAATAAATGACATAGACTCACATCATTGAACTGTTCGTATATTACGACTCAAAAATCATTTCAGATTAGTTAAAGTAACTAAAATTCATTTATAGGACTTCATGATACCGCACCTTTGCAACAGTGCGTTGAGGATTCCGTCTTTTTCATCTTTGCACCATGGCTTTAATGGCGTGTGATGATTTTATAAATACATTTTGATATTTTCAAATCAATTTGTCTAGCCGAAACAATTAACATAGACTCTTCTTTAAATGTTTCAAAATACTAAAAATCATTTTGACTTTGTCATATTACATCATACCATAGTGGGCTTAAAAATACATCCAACACTAGGTTACTCTGCATTGATGACTCCATCGTTTATCATACCATCACAAGTAACGATGGACTTCTCCACACCTCGTGTTACTGCGACTTAATAATAAAATAAGAAAATCCATTTGTCTTTTCAAAAGCACAACAGTGCGAATTTAGCACGATTTTAAGAATTTCAAAGTCTAGCATAGCTAGAAGATTTGGAATATCCTAAAACCTCAAAACACCTCAAATTCCTCCACATTCTTTTCCAGCTTAATAACTATATCTAGTATAGCTTTAATCTTGCTATTTAACTCTACCCATACTCACTGTTCATCAAACTTACCACGTATTTGGGCTCAGGAACTTACCACAATCATATGGTTTGAGGAGCTTGTCCTAGTCAGGCCAAAGTCACCCATTCGCTGAGGGGCTCCACCACATGACTATGAGTCACGAACTTATCATGCGTGTCAGTTCTCAGAACACGAACTTATCTTAACATCCTCGACCTATCCGTTATACACATAAGAAAAGAATCACATTCTCAACATACATATAACGAATAGCGCGACACCAGGTTTCAATCGATTAACCCTATAAAAAGTTAAGTGGTCGTCAAACCAAACACAATCTCCTACCCATACAAGAAATTGGTCAACTCGGCCACTAATCAATATAGGAAGTTAAGCGGTCGTTAAACCAAGAACAAATACATCAGTTTCCCAACTGTTCAACACTGTAAGGAAACACGTGCCACCAGTGCATATCTTTCTTCTTCGATACACACTGATCGTGCAAGTTTCGCAGCAGCATCTCCCAAATTGGTTCGCTGACATATCATAGCCCCCGCCCATACAAGGGTTCGTTCAACTCAACCACTATATTAATATAGGAAGCTAAGCGGTTCTAAAACCAAGCATAAATTTCCCGCCCATACAAGGAATCATACAACTCAGTCACTAATATGAGTACTCAATTTAAAAACTGACAAATCTCTAATTTTTCTTATCTGAATACGAATTTTCTCCATTCATATTTTAGCATATCTGCCTCATTACGAGTTCATTTCTCTAGATCATTTCATGATCTCATTAGCATTTTCTTTATGCTTCTCAAAATCTTATCATAAGATATTTTTCTATCATTTCTTCAAATTAGGTACGACATGACATTTTTCATCTCTCTATACCTTCTCAAATCCATCTTTAGATAATCTTCTCTATATGAATTTTCCAAATTCATCTTTTATAACTTAAACTCTTCCGGAGTTTATTCATTTATCATTTTACTTATCTTCTACTACGGTTATAGCCTAAGGTACTCTTACCTAAGGTTTATAACCTATCAGCTTTGATACCAACTTATGACGACCCCAAATCCGGGTTCCTTGAACCTCGGATCCGGTTCAACATGAGTACTACCTTTTCCTTATTGTTCATGAATTACAACAATATTATAATTGCTAAATAATCATTTATTTGCAATTTCACAACATCTCTTTCTATTCCAGAATCGAAATCTTTATACATTCCTAGTATGTCTCAATATCATACATGATACGACATTCTATTACAATCAGTTTGAGTATCTAAGACTCATAATACATACCAACTAAAGTCTTATACTACACAATCATTTACCTGTCCAATTCGGACTGATATCTACAGTGGTCGTGCTAGACCTTCAATGAATGTAATATGCATTCCTGTTTCTTGATCCTTATCAAGACTTCAAATACTTGTACTATCTGAAAATGTTGGTTTAAGCAAGAGTGAGCACGACGGCTCAGCAAATTTAACAGTTACACATAACACATTACATGCTTCACATATACTCTGCAATTTATACTTACATCATGCTTTTCATGCATTTCAGTTTATGTCATACTGCTCATATAACATCTAGCAATTCATGCTTCATATTTATACATAATCTACATGTAATCATACCTCATGCATATCACAATTATCATCAATATCTTTCTATTAACAATTTAATATCACATCATAGCATGTTAAGGCACATAGGAGCAAGTTCTGAAAAACTTGTCTGGTCGCTTCTACCATTTACGCTTATTTGCGTCATTTGATCAACCTACAATTTATATAACAAATTGACATAATCATTAGCTACCAGGACTTTTAATTAGTCTTAACTTAAGACTTTAACTTCAAATTATTAACTCTTAAGATGTCCGTCAAACGAATCCTTAGGTTCCGGACAAATTCCTAGTCCAAATACAGTTTGGACATATCAGGCATACTTAACCAGCTTACGCTTTCATTATAAAATCTTCGTACGATCCACTTTTAATAAGTTGTCTAAATTAGTCACAAATGGACTATTTACATTTGTTTAATTCCATTAAACGTTCTTCTTTTACACACTTAATGATTCGGACATTTAACAATGTACCAAATACCCCAACATATTATCTATCTTTGATAATATACCACTAAGTTCAAATATTATTAACCATTTAATAATATTTTAATCTCTTATTTAATATTATTAATTATTTAATAATATTTTAATCATTTACTAATATTATTAACCATTTAATAATATTTCAATCACTTATAAATATTATTGTCCATTTAATAATATTTTAATCACTTATTAATATTATTAACCATTTAATAATATTTAAATCACTTCTTAATATTATTAACAATTTAATAATATTTTAATCACTTGTTAATATTATTAACCATTTAATAATATTTTAATCACTTATTAATATTATTAACCATTTAATAATATTTAAATCACTTCTTAATATTATTAACAATTTAATAATATTTTAATCACTTGTTAATATTATTAACCATTTAATAATATTTTAATCACACATTAATATTATTAACCATTTAATAATATTTTAATCACACATTAATATTATTAACCATTTAATAATATTTTAATCAGTTATTAATATTATTAACCATTTAATAATATTTTAATCACTTATTCATATTATTAACCATTTAATAATATTTTAATCACTTACTAATGTCATTAATTATTTAATAACATTTTCATCATATACAATGTTATTACACATTTAATAACCTTTTAATCTTATAATTAATATTATTCATCATTTAATAATATTTTAATATTGTTCAAACAATACCACTAGTTAACCTTTTAATTGTGTTAACTTAAGTCTTTATTTTATACATTTAGATACCATTAAGTCACTAATAAACTTTACATATATGGTTTAGTATTGAAACACACTCATTTTACATGTATTTCAACTTAAATTTTCATTAAAAACTCAACCCGGACCGACCCGACCCGACCCGGACGGCTAAAACATGTTACTGGCAGAATGTTTGACCGCTGCGGCGGTGGTTTCCACCGCTGCGGCGGTAGTACAAATTTTCCGAAAACCTACTTTGGGGACTGCCGGACCCTCCGACGCTTCGACAGCCATAACTTCCTCATACATAAACATTTTGGGGTGATTCTTGAGTCCATTCTCATCAGAATTTCCCCCTCTACAATTTCTATTTGTATCACAAATCCAAATTCCAAACGAAACTAGACTAAAAACGGCTCACAATGATAAAGTGAAAACTAACTTCACAAATCGTTGGTTCTATAGGTTCAAACTTAAATAATATGAACTCTACACATCCAAATGACACCAACTAAGTGTTGTTGTCTTTCTAACTTCTGGTTTTACAATATTTCATGGTTCAATCACATTTTTGAAAGTGTTTTGACAATAAATTTAAGATCGAACCGTCTAGATTTTACCGGTAACTCACAAAATGTACTTTTCTTCAATTATTTGCCTACCACTCATACAAATTCATGAGATAAATATACCGAACCATGAATCTACCTCTATATCATAGTTGTATATTTTTAGAGCATCAAAATAACTTTTGATCGGTTAAAAATATATTTTAACCGTTTAAAACTTATATAGACTACAAAAAATGAACTTAGGAAGGTTAAGAATACTTTTTAACCTCTTAGACATGGATGTTCTTCTTCCTCTTGATATGGACTTGCTAAGGACTCCTCCTTGACTATTCTCTAGCATTTTTCCATGGTGGATCATCAATCTCCCAAATGTTTGCTTGCTTTTCTCTATAATACTCTCTCTTTTCTCTCTAGCATTTCTAGCAAATGAACTAACCAACATAGCAAGAGAGTGGAGTACTCTATTTATAGTAGTTTGGTAATCCTTCATTAACTTTCCTAATTGGCTAGCATTGGTCAATTTAGTGCTAATTAGGATTACTATTTGATGGATTGATTGGTTGAATGACTTGTTGATTGACATGAGTGGTTGCAACAACTACAACCTTGAGTACAAGTAAAGCAACATGAGAAATCAAGCTACCTCCATGTGGGTCCCATAAATCTCAGCAAAATGGGATTTAATCCCCCATTTTTGCTTTATTTTTATAGCTTAAATATACATATATACATCTATATATATATATATATATACTTATATATATAAATGTTGACCAATTTTGACTATCATTTGGGCTCCACAATGGACTTATGAATTAAATCTATTGGGCTCATCATTTAATTTGTTTGGGCTCAATTTATTTGTTACATTGGGCTAACTTTAAATACCCTATGTTACATTTAATTAAAACAAGCATTGGGCTTGATTAATTATAACTTGAATCAATGTTAAATTAATTACAAGAACTACTAGGTTAATTTATTAGACCTAGTTCAAAACCTCATTTGGACTTATAATATAATCCAATTAGCTCACACTAATCTAATTACATAATCCAATTAGACTTGCTATCTATAAGTCTATTGGACCTCTAATTGAGTTAGTTTATAAAACACTAACACTTAACATAGATTGGGTTTAATTTATTAAAATCCTAATAATGCTCATACATACAAGCACTTCAATTTGAATTAAATAACTTATTAATTTTCAAACATTCTGCTCCACCGATGCGGCGGTGATTACTATCGCTGCGGCGGTAGTTCAAATTTTACTTTCCAAAGAGTTTCACCACTGCGGCGGTGAAACCTACCGCTGCGGCGGTAATGCTAATTTTCAAAATTCTAAAACACATTAATACAAGTACTTTGACTTGATTAAATTTACTATCTTTTATCATTAACTTGGGTTTATAATTTAATTACCCATACCCATGTAGTTATTCCTACATTGGGTTACTCAATTAACTTATCCATCTTCATACAAGTATTCCCATATTGGGCTAACACATATAATTCTTTTGGGCTAGTCCACTAGTAGTAATTAAATTACTTGGACTCTCCATGAGGCTTTAATCCATAATTTATTTGGACCTCTCTATAATTACCAACAAGACTTAACATATTGGGCTTGTTTTAATTTCACTTTGGAATTATATACATAAACTTATTAATTAAGTTAATTACTTAACTAATCACTTCACATTATTGTCATCCTAGACAATCATCCTAGCTTTTTCACAACTTCAACTCATAACTAATATAATTAACCTAAGTAATTATATTTCACGACTTTCCTTCTTGCTTCTTAATTAAACTAATTAATTTATTAGCTTAATTGAGTATTAACTTACTCATCCTCTTATTTGGCTAACAAGCTCACTTTAGGTATATATATATATATCCACCTTCACTTTTCAATTGAATTTATTTCCTTAACAAATTCTCTACATGCATCAATACAATATTCTCACATTTAATTTCTAACAAACCAATTATGTTAAAAAAAAAATGTTTACCCATTTTCTACACATCTTACTTCTCACATTCTAGGTTTTAAACCTTAACTTTTAATAAAATCAATTAAGATATTATTTAAAATCTTGGAAATATCTAGGATATTACATTAACGATCACTTAACTTCCTATATTGATTAGTGACCGAGTTTACCAATTTCTTGTATTGGCAGGAGATTGTGTTTGGTTTGACAACCACTTAGCTTCTTATAGTGATAATCAATTTAAATCTGGTGTCACGATATTCGTTGTATATATGGTGAGAAGGTGATTCTTTTCTCATAGTATATTGAGATGCTGTCGTAGGCAACCAAAAATAAAATCTTATTTTAAAAAATATTAATGTAGTAGTGAAAGTAAGAGTCGAACCCACAGAGAGTGAATTATTTTAATAAATTCTAATGTTTTCAAAAGTATCTAATTAAATGGGGGATTTTGAATTATTAATTAACTAATTAAAATTCAAACAAATAAAACTAAATAATAAATAATAAAGATGAGAACAATCAATTAAAACAAACTTCAGTTCCTTAATTCAGTATCACCTACTTTTAATCAACAAATTAATCAAGTTATTATTATCTTTTTCTTCAATTGAAATTAATAACCCTAGATAACCAACAATCGCCAAGCTACCCGAAATCCTCCTTAAATTAAAAATCTAATGCAGCAATCGCTCACAAAAGACCCTAACTATCATACAACCTAGAACTATCAGTCTAGATTTAATATAACAGTTGCATTAAAAAATTAGAGAATTAGATTATTCCAAGAAACAATCATAATATCGCAGATTATTTAACGTGCCATATTGAAAATCATAACAATATTCAAAAGATTGTCCTCAATCAAATATTATTAATTGCTACTTATGATAAGATAAAATATCGTTTGCTTAATATCAAATCTTAATCTAGCATATGATAAATTATTGATTAACTTAACAAGCCCTTATCAAATTAATCAAGCAAATATCATAAAACAATTAAAACAGATCATCAAGAATAAATCTCATGCATAAAGGAATAGATTATAAAACTCAATTAAAACATCAATTAAAAATAAGGTTCAACATCACTTGAGAACTGAAAATAAAACTTAGCCTGACATCCTTCAAAACAATCTCTACTAGTTGAAAAGCTCTGTCCAAGAAACTAGAAGAAATATCTCCCAAAAACTTACAATGAATAATGAGAGATTGACCCTCTATTTATAGGCCTCTAACTTGTCCAAATCCTAATAAGTTTTACAATTAAAAATAAAAGCAAAATAAAATAATTATTATCCTAACCCTAATTGGAATTAAAATCCAATTTGGAATCAAATTAATGCAATATTCCCGAAAAATCCTGTTTCTGCAGCAATAACGCGCTTGCCAAACACGCTTTAACGCGTCAGTTGACCGAAGTCAACACTCCAGCCTGACAGCTCGTCCGCCCGCGCGCATGGCGCGCGTGCTTTTATCCCTTTCAGTCGTTCGCGCATTGCGCGGACCAATGATTAACAGCCGAACGCCAAACGACGTCATCCCTCTTCGTGCGTTGAATCATTTCCTTGCGCGCAATGCGCGCATGTCCGTGTCCAGAAATTACGATTATGCCACCGGTTCCAACTTCAACTTAATTACAATTTTGCCATCCAGCAGCTTTAATTATCATTTTGCCACTAGATCTTTGCAGAATTTACAGATTTGCCCCCAAGCTTATTTTTCCTACAAAATAAAATATAAAATAATTAAAAATAATATAAAAATACTAAAAATCCTAAAAACACATAATAATAAATAAAATTCCTAAAATACATAAATAACTAAAAACACATAAATAAAAAGAAATATAAAAATACTATAAAATTACCTAAATTAACATAAATTAACTAAAATCCTATAAAACCTATTAAAATCAAAATAAGCTAAATAATTAAACATTTAAGCACAAAATAAATATAAAAACTAAGTATTAGGGAATAAAAATATCGTATAATTTAATCCTATCAAATACCCTCACACTTAGCTTTTGCTCGTCCTCGGGCAAAAACAAAAAATAAAAATAAATAAAAATAAAATAAATCTAATTAGCCCAACAGACTAAAGCGACTCAACTAACCTGGCATACCTGACTCAAACAACTCGACGATTTACATGAGCAATAAATTAATATGAACTTCACATCAACCTCAAAGATTATAATCAACAACTCTTAGAAAATTTTAAAATAATACATCATCCAAAATTTTAACTTAATTATTAATTCCACTTTAGTCTCAATCCTTTGTGTGTGTGTGTGTGTGAAAATCCATATATATCAAACTAATAAAAATTTAGATCAATTCATCTAATCAAATACATCACAAAATATATTAAAATTCTATACATTTATTTTCACATCACTTTCCATTTAATACAGATAAATACAAACTAGAAGATCAAAAGGTTTTGTATTTTAACCACACTAGGATCTAACTTTAATCACATACCTTCCCAAGTATTATTAAAATTCGCTAGCAAGACTTTTTCTTCTCTTCTTTTTTTTCCATCATTTTTTTTCATTGTGAGTGCATTTTATGCTCCATATCACCAGCGAGTGCGTTTTACGCTCCATCTCGCTTCATGTGTTTATGAGTGAGTGCGTTTTACAATCCATCTCAACCCACCACATGACAATTGTTTCACTGTTTTTTTTACTACGGGTAAGGTCAATCTAATAATCCCATAAAAATTACCTTAATCATTTCTCCACATTATATTTACTTTATATTCGCTGCAAGTAATGTTCAAATAAGATATAAAATTAAAAACATATCTTACAAGAATTTAACCAAATAAATTTTCTCCAAATTAAAATTAGTTCAAACGTATGGATATGTGCAAATAATAAAATAAAAGATTTCAAACAAAGTACTGACCAACAAAAATGTCAAAATTTAGATTACGCAAAATTTATCAATTTTTCAAGATTTATTAAATCAAAATCAAAATTTTATCATCGGTTAAAAAATTAAAATTCAAATCAAAATATTGCTCAACTAACTCAATCCTAAAAAAAAAAATCTCATTTTCGTAGGCAACACGGTTACACTTAGTACGTGCAAAAAGCCTTTAAACCCCAAGTGGACGAGTTTTGTCTCGTGAGGGTTTGCAGTGAATATACCCACAAATTTTCAACATTTTCTTATTTTTTTTTAAAAAAATAAATAGTCTAAAACCCTTTTCCCACACTTAAAACTTACATTGTCCCCAATGTAAAGTAAAAATGCAAAGATAAGGCACATATAACTAACATATAATGTGACGCCCCCAAATCTGGGCCCACACAGCCCAAACTTGAGTCGTCAAAATACTACAACAAAATTATTACAACAAAGCACAACGTACAACAATACAGTGTATAATAATACACAACTAAGTCTTAACTATTATTGCCACACTATTTTACAAAACGTGAAGACTATGATAACTATTCCTCGGACCCTCACTCCATTCCCCGGCTAGACCCTGTTATGTTTTCATCTCCTGTTGAAAAACAATGGAACAAAAGAAAGGGTGAGCTCAAATAGCCCAGTAAAGAATATCATGACTAAGATAATGACGAATAAATTATCATTAGTCTTCAACAGTTGAGTTCTTGATAGAATACAATAGACTACAAGGTTTATATCAAAAACTGCAGTTAAATTCTTAAACAACGTTCAGATCAATAATAGCAGCGGAATGAGTAATCTATTAGAAGAATAATGCAGACTATAATGTCCACTCGGTTCTCTTTTTAGGAAAAACATCATCAACTTTTATCATCTGAAATATCATTAGTCAAGATAATACAAATTCACAGTTCCTGATCATAATCATGCACATCAACAGTTCATCTTTGTACTACGGGCCAAAGATATTCAATATAGCACCAACGGTCATGATTATACCAGATTCAGCCTTTGGTCATAATCATACCAAACAACAGTTCATCTTTGCACTACGGGCCAAAGAGAACATTCACCACGTGCCATAAAAGACACCGAACAGATGTATCGCCTTTAACCTATTATATCGCCTTTAACCTATCATCTGTTCAACAAATATATCACATCTGTGCCCCCGGCCACAGATATTCACAACAGCTTGATTTTTGGATGATTAGAATGATATAAATGATGAACAGAAGAAATAGGATAACAATAAGTATCGGAAGTTTACTTTGTACAGATTCAAATAATGTCCAAATTGTCAACATGATGTGGAGTGAAATTTAAAAATGATATTCAAGATCCACAGTTCAGAATAACGGTTACAATTCAATAGAAAGGTTCACGTAAATAGGAAGGTTCAGTTGAAATAATGAAGTTCAACTATTATGGAACATATAATATTTTCAGGAATTATAGAAGCAATAGTTCCATAATAAATTTCGATTTAGGAGTATGAAAGAAAATAATATCCCTTACCGTAGCAGGTTTGATTAACAAAAGGTGAAGGAAATTAATACAAAGGGTTATTCACCAACAGGCGGCAATCCGCTCCGTAAGGTTATTCCCACAATTTAATAGAATTTGAGTACAAAGAGTTATTCACCAAACAGGCGGCAATCCGCTCCGTAAGGTTATTCTCAGAGATTAATAATGAATGAATACGAAAGGTTATTCACCAACAGGCGGCAATCCGCTCCGTAAGGTTATTCCCACAATTTAATACATGGAAATAAAAGGCACGTCTTATGAGTAAGGAAGAAACAATATTATTATCGAGAATCAAATAATGATAATCCCTTACCATAGTATGTTTGAATAATGGAAGATGAAAAAGATGGTATCCCTTACCTCAACACGTGACTGGATATTGATTTAAATGAGGTTGATTAACTTGAACAGTACACGTATACTTATAGATCTTCACAAATACTCAAGATGACTTAAGCACACTTAGAGAGAACTTTCACAAGAAGTATTTAGAGAGAGAAAGAAAGAACAAGTAAGAAAGTTTATGAAAAATCCTTAAGTTAAGGCTTATATTTATAGCCAAAAATCTTATCATTCATTTAATCTAAACCATTCATTTAAAGATCATCTTTTAATCTACACCATCCATTTCAAATATTATATTATCTTTAATCTACACCATTCATTTCATATCACCTAATAATCACCTAACTTTATATTATAAACAAATCAATTTAATTATTCAACAATAATTCACACTTTAATCTACACAATTCATTTCATATCACCTAATAATCACCTAACTTTATATTATAAATAAATCAATTCAATTATTCAACAATAATTCACACTTTAATCTACACCATTCATTTCATATCACCTAATAATCACCTAACTTTATATTATAAACAAATAGCTTTATCAATTCAATTATTATGACTAATTGTTATAAATACAGTATAGTTAGCTCTTAGATATCAAGTCATTAAATTAATGAAATACAACTGTTTAAATAACATCATAATAGAGATAACAATAATGTAAAATAAAGCATACGTTACTGTGTAATGACAATTATTGATTCAATAATGTGAATTACTGTGCATATGTTACTGTGACAATTATTAGGTTCAATAATTTTAAAAACAGTGCAACAACAATTATTGACTCAATGATATAAAATACAGTGTAATGACAATTATTAAATCAATAATGCAAAATACTGTGTAACAACAATTATTGAATTGATAATATAAAATATTATGCAGTGACAATTATCGATGAAATGATGCGTAACAGTTACGGTGTCAATTATCAGACCAATAATATGAGACATTATGCAATACCGTGTGTTACTGTAGAGTACCGAGTGCTACAGAAAATACCAATAACTACCGTATGCTACTATTCTTTTATCACCGGTATTTTAATAGTTCCGTTGACTATTTTTATTTAAAAAGGTTATTTCTGTCGTTTTCTATATCCGACAAATATTCCGTTGTGGGGTCCACCAATAATTTGTTATTTCGGCGCCGTCGGACCAAACGAATATTCCCCGACCAAACGAATATTCCCCGACAAAGCGAATATTGTCCGACAAAATAAAATTTGCACATAACATCCTTAACTTTTAACTTTATCGATTTAACCACTTACTGTTTCAAAAAATATATATATGAAGAAAAATTAAATTTTGTATTTCATAAAATTCGGGGTCTTACAACCTCCCCTCCTTATGAAATTTCGTCCCCGAAATTGACGTACCTGACATATCGAAGAGGTAAGGATACTTAGATTTCATCTTAGATTCTAGCTCCCAGGTCATTTCCTCAGTATCTTGGTTCCTCCATAAAACCTTAACTTGAGGTATAACCTTTGAGCGTAGGATCTGCTCCTTCTTATCCAGGATCTTAACAGGTACTTCCTCGTATGTTAAATCCTCTGCTATCACGTCTGGTTCTAACTCAATGACGTGGTTTGGGTCCTTCACATATTTACGTAACATAGATATGTGAAAAACGTTATGGATGCGAGACATACTTGGTGGTAGGGCTAGTCTGTAGGCTACGGTTCCTATTCGATCGAGGATTTCAAATGGGCCAATAAATCGAGGGTTGAGCTTTCCTCTCTTTCCGAATCTCGTAACCCCTTTCCATGGAGAAACACGTAAGAATACATGATCTCCGACGTTGAAACTTTCGTCTCTCCGATGAAGATCAGCATAACTCTTTTGTCGTTCTTGTGCGGTCTGTATTCGTTGTCGGATCATTTGGATCTTTTCGGTCGTCAAGCGTACCAACTCGGGTCCCAACAATTTTGCTTCTCCTACCTCATTCCAACATATTGGAGAGCGACACTTCCTTCCATACAATGCCTCGAATGGAGCCATGCCTATGCTTGCTTGGTAACTGTTGTTGTAAGAAAATTCCACCAACGGCAAGTACTTATCCCAACTTCCTTTGAAGTCTAATACACAAAGTCTCAAAAGATCTTCGAGGGTCTGGATCGTCCTTTCCGATTGTCCGTCCGTTTGAGGATGGTATGCAGAACTAAAACGTAGTTCAGTGCCCATAGCTTTTTGTAGACTGATCCAAAAGCGTGAAGTGAATCTAGGATCTCGATCAGAAACTATAGAAACTGGCATGCCATGCAATCTCACGATCTTATTTATGTACATACCGGCAAGACGTTCAAGTGAAAAGTTTTCTCGTATAGGCAAGAAATGAGCAGATTTGTTCAATCTATCTACGATCACCCAAATTGCATCTAAGCCTTGAGAAACTTTTGGAAGACCCGTCACGAAGTCCATATTGATGTGTTCCCACTTCCATTCGGGAACTTCAAGTGATTGTAATGGACCTTTAGGAACTTGATGTTCTGCCTTGACACGTTGACAAGTTAGGCACCTTGAGATAAACTCCGCAATCTCTCTTTTCATATTGTTCCACCAAAATGTATGTCGAAGATCTCGATACATCTTGGTACCTCCTGGGTGGATTGCAAACGGCGTGTTGTGTGCCTCCATCATGATTTTATGCTTTAATTCAGGATCGTTAGGAACACAGAGTCGAGAGTTGACTCGAAGTATTCCTTTCTCGTCGATTCTTGCTTCGGGAATGGCACCTTCTTGTACTTTCTTTATCATGTTTATCAGTTCCGGATCGGTAGCTTGAGCAGCTTTAATTTTATCGATTAAAGTTGGTTCTACTCGCGCGTGAGCAATCTTCGAGTGGGTCCCTGGTGTCTTTAGCTCTATCTCCATCTTTTGCAAGTCGTACAAAATACACTTTTGTGTTGTCAGCAGTGCACTTGTACTAGCATAAGATTTTCTGCTCAAAGCGTCAGCTACAACGTTCGCCTTTCCCGGGTGATACTGGATTGTGTGGTCATAATCATTTAACAGCTCAAGCCAACGTCGTTGTCGCATGTTGAGTTCCTTCTGGGTGAAGAAATACTTGAGACTTTTATGATTCGTATAGATATCCATTTTTTCTCCGTACAAGTAGTGTCTCCAGATCTTCAACGCGAAAACGACTGCTGCCAACTCTAGATCATGAGTAGGATAATTTTTCTCATAATCTTTGAGTTGTCGAGAGGTATAGGCTATAACCTTTCCATGTTGCATAAGGACACAGCCTAGACCTTTGCCAGAAGCATCGCTGTAGATAACAAATTCTCCTGATCCTGATGGTATGGTCAGAACAGGAGCTGAAACCAGTCTCTTCTTGAGTTCTTGGAAACTTTTCTCGCATTCCTCGCTCCATATGAATTTTGTGCTTTTCTGAGTAAGCTGCGTTAATGGAGTGGCGATTCGAGAAAATCCTTCTACGAATCTCCGATAATAACCAGCTAGACCCAGAAAACTTCGGACTTCGGTTACTGTTTTGGGTTGTTCCCAATTTAGTACCGTTTCAATCTTCGTAGGATCGACTGATATTCCTTGACTAGAAATCACATGCCCAAGAAACGCGACCTCCTCAAGCCAGAACTCACATTTCTTCAACTTGGCATATAATTTGTTTTCACGGAGCTTTTGTAGTATCAATCTCAGGTGTTGTTCATGATCCTCGCGACTCTTGGAGTATATGAGGATGTCATCAATAAAGACAACCACAAAATGATCCAAATGTTCCTTGAATATCCGGTTCATCATGTCCATGAAAGCTGCAGGAGCATTAGTTAGTCCAAAAGGCATGACTAAGAACTCATAATGCCCATAACGAGTTCTGAAAGCAGTCTTTGGAATGTCCTCAGCTTTAACCTTTAACTGATGATATCCAGAACGGAGATCAATCTTTGAGAAATGTTGAGCGCCTTGCAATTGATCAAACATGTCATCAATCCGAGGTAACGGGTACCTGTTCTTGATGGTGACATGGTTCAATTCTCGGTAGTCAATGCACAATCTCATACTCCCGTCTTTCTTCTTCACAAATAGAACAGGAGCACCCCAAGGTGATGCACTCGGACGAATAAAACCGGTATCCAACAATTCCTGTAGTTGGACTTTTAACTCTTGAAGTTCAATGGGAGCCATTCGGTAGGGAGCTTTGGAAATGGGCTTGGTACCGGGTTCAAGATCAATATAAAAATCAATTTCACGGTTTGGGGGTAAGCCAGGAAGTTCTTCAGGAAAAACGTCAGGAAACTCATTAACAATGGGAATATCATTCAAGTTTGACGTATTTTTGTTCAAATCAGTGACATGAGCTAAAAAGGCTTGACATCCGTTTTTCAATAAACGAATGGCTTTATGGCTAGAAATATCAGTTATAGATTTCAATGGTTTAGTTGCTTGAATTTGCATGACAGGTTGATTAGGAATATGAAAACTAATAATCTTATGAAAACAATCAATTTTAGCATGATGGGTAGTCAACCAATCAATTCCTAAAATCACATCAAATTCATGCATCTCCAAAGAATTAAGGTCAACAGGTAATGTGAGGTTGTTGATTTGAACTAGGCAAGATTTATAGACAGTAGATGTAATGGTCATTTCTCCTAATGGGGTTTCAACTGATAAGTCAAAGTCCAAATTTTCAGGAGTTAAGTTTAAACGCTGAGCACATGTAGGTGAGATAAAAGAATGGGTAGAGCCAGTATCTAACAAAGCGTAGACTTCACGAGAATTTATGAATAGCTTACCGATTATCACCTCGTTCGAGTTTCGCGCCATTTGGGATGTCACAACAAAAGCTCTCCCTTGAACTACAGATTTTCCCTTATCCGCGCTAGCTTTTGGTATCATCATTGCAGCTGGACTTGATTTTGTGGCAGGACAAAACCGCGCAAGATGACCCTCTTTCCCACAACTGTAGCACTTTTTGGACTGCAGTGTACAGTTTGGGCTGATGTGACCTTCCTGACCACACCTATAGCATCTCACTGGTGGTCGATCTTCTCCCCTTGAAACTGGGGTCGGTGCTGGTGTTGGTACTGGTGCTGGTGCCCTTCCATAATTATTATGGAATCTCTTTCTTTTGAAATTGTTCCCACTAGATTCTCCTCTTCTGTTATTTGGTATGGAATTACCACCGAAGTGTTGGTTACCTCCTCGATGGTTCTCGTTCCTGTGGTTGTTGTCACTCCTTTCTCTATGCTGATCATTAACTCTTGGCTGTAATGTTTCATCTGTTTGCTCCACCCTTTGAGCCCTATCTACAACATCTGAATACAAACTAAATTTATGAGAGCTAAGTTGTTGACGAATTTTGAATCTCAAACCTCTTAGGAACATCCGACTCATTCGTGCTTCGTCATCCACAAGATGGGTGGCAAAGCGAGATAACTCGGCAAACTTGGCTTCATATTGGGAGACTGTCATGTTTCCCTGCTCCAGCTTAATGAATTCCACCTCTTTCATATGGCGGATGCTTTCTGGGAAATACTTCTCGTTAAACAGTTCTTCGAATTCTGTCCAAGACATTTCGAGTGCTGAAGGTTGGATACGTTTTACCGCTTCCCACCAATGGTCCGCCTCACCTCGTAACATAAAAGTGGCAAATGGCACCTTCTGATCATCAGCGCATTGTAAGACATCAAGTATTTTTGTCGTCTGCTTTAGCCATGCCTCCGCTTTGAGTGGGTCAGGCTTCCCGTGGAATTCAGGTGGTCCTAATTCTTTAAATTGCTTAACAGTGACCATCCTCAAATTGCCAGCGTTTCTACCGTTATTATTGACTGGATTTCCTCTTCCTTGATTCTGTATGAACTGCATGAAATTCCTAAAGAATCCATCGTTCATCATGTTATCAGGAACATTATTTCCTGAGTTGGCAGGAGGATTGTTTGGGGCCTCTTGATTCTCGGCTACATTTGCTTCGGGTATTCCATAGTTAACCTCTTGATTTTCAGATGCCATACTTAACTGTGGTCACAAAATAAATGTTAGTTCAAATAAACTGACTCATCACTTCATGTTCCTACATTCAAATCGACTCATTAGATAATAAAATCTATTTTAGGTAGGACACACTAGTAACTGATTCTATTCGTCTCTCCCCTCCTAGTTCTACCCCAGATCTCCATTAAAGACCATATCCCTAAGCTCTGATGCCAACTGTGACGCCCCCAAATCTGGGCCCACACAGCCCAAACTTGAGTCGTCAAAATACTACAACAAAATTATTACAACAAAGCACAACGTACAACAATATAGTGTATAATAATACACAACTAAGTCTTAACTATTATTGCCACACTATTTTACAAAACGTGAAGACTATGATAACTATTCCTCGGACCCTCACTCCATTCCCCGGCTAGACCCTGTTATGTTTTCATCTCCTGTTGAAAAACAATGGAACAAAAGAAAGGGTGAGCTCAAATAGCCCAGTAAAGAATATCATGACTAAGATAATGACGAATAAATTATCATTAGTCTTCAACAGTTGAGTTCTTGATAGAATACAATAGACTACAAGGTTTATATCAAAAACTGCAGTTAAATTCTTAAACAACGTTCAGATCAATAATAGCAGCGGAATGAGTAATCTATTAGAAGAATAATGCAGACTATAATGTCCACTCGGTTCTCTTTTTAGGAAAAACATCATCAACTTTTATCATCTGAAATATCATTAGTCAAGATAATACAAATTCACAGTTCCTGATCATAATCATGTACATCAACAGTTCATCTTTGTACTACGGGCCAAAGATATTCAATATAGCACCAACGGTCATGATTATACCAGATTCAGCCTTTGGTCATAATCATACCAAACAACAGTTCATCTTTGCACTACGGGCCAAAGAGAACATTCACCACGT
Source organism: Hedera helix (assembly GCA_947179155.2). Taxonomy (NCBI): domain Eukaryota; kingdom Viridiplantae; phylum Streptophyta; class Magnoliopsida; order Apiales; family Araliaceae; genus Hedera; species Hedera helix. The sequence continues at coordinate 18,225,716 of OX359269.1, read as the reverse complement.
GCCATAAAAGACACCGAACAGATGTATCGCCTTTAACCTATTATATCGCCTTTAACCTATCATCTGTTCAACAAATATATCACATCTGTGCCCCCGGCCACAGATATTCACAACAGCTTGATTTTTGGATGATTAGAATGATATAAATAATGAACAGAAGAAATAGGATAACAATAAGTATCGGAAGTTTACTTTGTACAGATTCAAATAATGTCCAAATTGTCAACATGATGTGGAGTGAAATTTAAAAATGATATTCAAGATCCACAGTTCAGAATAACGGTTACAATTCAATAGAAAGGTTCACGTAAATAGGAAGGTTCAGTTGAAATAATGAAGTTCAACTATTATGGAACATATAATATTTTCAGGAATTATAGAAGCAATAGTTCCATAATAAATTTCGATTTAGGAGTATGAAAGAAAATAATATCCCTTACCGTAGCAGGTTTGATTAACAAAAGGTGAAGGAAATTAATACAAAGGGTTATTCACCAACAGGCGGCAATCCGCTCCGTAAGGTTATTCCCACAATTTAATAGAATTTGAGTACAAAGAGTTATTCACCAAACAGGCGGCAATCCGCTCCGTAAGGTTATTCTCAGTGATTAATAATGAATGAATACGAAAGGTTATTCACCAACAGGCGGCAATCCGCTCCGTAAGGTTATTCCCACAATTTAATACATGGAAATAAAAGGCACGTCTTATGAGTAAGGAAGAAACAATATTATTATCGAGAATCAAATAATGATAATCCCTTACCATAGTATGTTTGAATAATGGAAGATGAAAAAGATGGTATCCCTTACCTCAACACGTGACTGGATATTGATTTAAATGAGGTTGATTAACTTGAACAGTACACGTATACTTATAGATCTTCACAAATACTCAAGATGACTTAAGCACACTTAGAGAGAACTTTCACAAGAAGTATTTAGAGAGAGAAAGAAAGAACAAGTAAGGAAGTTTATGAAAAATCCTTAAGTTAAGGCTTCTATTTATAGCCAAAAATCTTATCATTCATTTAATCTAAATCATTCATTTAAAGATCATCTTTTAATTTACACCATCCATTTCAAATATTATATTATCTTTAATCTACACCATTCATTTCATATCACCTAATAATCACCTAACTTTATATTATAAACAAATAACTTTATTAATTCAATTATTATGACTAATTGTTATAAATACAGTATAGTTAGCTCTTAAATATCAAGTCAATAAATTAATGAAATACAATTGTTTAAATAACATCATAATAGAGATAACAATAATGTAAAATAAAGCATACGTTACTGTGTAATGACAATTATTGATTCAATAATGTGAATTACTGTGCATATGTTACTGTGACAATTATTAGGTTCAATAATTTTAAAAACAGTGCAACAACAATTATTGACTCAATGATATAAAATACAGTGTAATGACAATTATTAAATAAATAATGCAAAATACTGTGTAACAACAATTATTGAATTGATAATATAAAATATTATGCAGTGACAATTATCGATGAAATGATGCGTAACAGTTACGGTGTCAATTATCAGACCAATAATATGAGACACTATGCAATACCGTGTGTTACTGTAGAGTACCGAGTGCTACAGAAAATACCAATAACTACCGTATGCTACTATTCTTTTATCACCGGTATTTTAATAGTTCTGTTGACTATTTTTATTTAAAAAGGTTATTTCTGTCGTTTTCTATATCCGACAAATATTCCGTTGTGGGGTCCACCAATAATTTGTTATTTCGGCGCCGTCGGACCAAACGAATATTCCCCGACCAAACGAATATTCCCCGACAAAGCGAATATTGTCCGACAAAATAAAATTTGCACATAACATCCTTAACTTTTAACTTTATCGATTTAACCACTTACTGTTTCAAAAAAATATATATATGAAGAAAAATTAAATTTTGTATTTCATAAAATTCGGGGTCTTACATATAACAATTAAAAAAAAGAAAAATAAGAAAATAAGTATACTCCCCTTTGGGTTGCCTCCCAAGCAGCGTCTTTGTTTATCGTCGTTGGCTTGACAGCATGCCAAATCACTATGTCACTCCTACTTCATGTCGGATAATATTCATTTGGTTGGGGAATATTCATTTTGTCGGGGAATATTCGGGTCGTACGACGGCGCCGAAATAACTAATCATTGGTGGACCCCATAACGGAATAATTGTCGGATATAGAGAACGACAGAAGTAACCTTTTTAAATAAAAATAGTCAACGGCGTTATCACTTTTAACTGTTAAAATACCGGTGATAAAAGAATAGTAGCATACGGTAATTCATGGTATTTTACTGTAGCACATAGTATTGCACAGTATCACATATTATTGATCTGATAAAGTGGTATTACACAGTATTCATCAATAATTATTATGGCACAGTATTTTGCATTATTAATTTAATAATTGTCATTACACCGTATTTCATATCATTGACTCAATAATTATTGGTACACTGTAGTTTAAAATTATTGAACCTAATAATTGTCAAAGTAATAAATACACTGTAATTTATATTATTAAATTAATAATAATTTGTAACGTGTTTCTTATATTATTGTTAAATTATTATTGTAGCATTATTTTATTATATATGTAGGACCCAAAGGAAGAAATATATATATATATATATATATATATATATATATATAATTTAATTAATTATTATTTTATGTAAATTGTAAAGTGAATAGCACGTGGACCCACTGTGAGAACCACATGAAATGTGAGAAATGTCTTTTGCTAGGGTTGGTGGAGGTTGCGCAGCATCCTCTGCTGGAAAAAAATTCATTTCACCTACCACGCATAGTAGCTTCTTTTCCCCTATAAATAACTTGATCAACTTAATAGAAAAAGCACACCTAAAACATAAAAAAAATCTATAAGAATGTTATGAGTTTTCTCTGAGAATAGTAAAGTTACCTTGAGTGTTTGAAATCCAAAAGGAGTGCGGGAATTTTTCAAGTAAGTGTTTTATTAAAGAGTAGTAACTTCATAAATTCCTATTTTTCTCAGTATTCACAAATCTTCCTTTAGAAGACTCTTATTTAAGAAGATTCATTTTTAAAAGTTTTCTTTGGAAGATTTATTTTGGAATATTATTGTAAAAACTATTTTAAAAGTTGTTATATTATACTACAAAAATATGTGGTAAGTACTAATTTTATTATAAATATATAGGTTGATCAACCTCATTTAAATCAATATCCAGTCACGTGTTAAGGTAAGGGGTATCATTCGTTTCATCATCATAAATGTATTATTTTCTTACTTGTAAGGGATTATCATTCTTTGATAATATCGTTTCTTTCTTACTCATAAGATGTGTCATTTATTTCCATGTATTAAATTATAGGAATAAACTTACAGCACGGATTATCGCCTGTTGGTGAATAACCTTTCGTATTCATTCCTTACTAATCTCTGAGAATAACCTTACGGCGCGGATTATCGCTTGTTTGGTGAATAACTCTTCGTATTCAAATTTATTAAATGGTGGGAATAACCTTATTGTGCGGATTACCGCATGTTGATGAATAACCCTTTGTAATTTCTTATTTGTCTCTTGTGGAAATAATTTGTCTACACGAATTATCACTTGACACTTTTATTCCATATTCGTTTGTAATATCATTTTCTTTCATATTCGTAAGTGATATTATTTTCTTTTATACTCATAAGGGATACCATCTTTTTCATCTTCCATTATTCAAACTTACTATAGTAAGGGATATTATTTCTTTTATACTCTTAACTTACTATGGTAAGTACTATTTGGTAAAGTTTCATGAAATGATTATATGTTCCTTAATAGTTTGTGCTTCATCTAATATCATTTCAACTGAACCTTCCTATTTTTCTAAACATTTCGATTGAACTATAACCGTTATTCTGAATTGTGGATCTTGAATATCATTTTTGAATTTCACTCCACATCATGCTGACAATTTGGACATTATTTGAATCTGCACAAAGTAAACTTCCGATACTTATTGTTTATCCTGTTTCGTCTGTTCATCATTTATATCACTGTTATTTGTACTAATCATCAAGAATCAAACTGTTGTGAATATCTGTGGCTGGGGGCACAGATGCGATATAATTGTTGAGCAAGTGATAGGTTAAAGGCGATATAATAGGTTAAAGGTGATACATCTGGTTAGTGTCTTTTATGACACATGGTGAAAGTTCTCTTTGGCCCGTAGTGCAAAGATGAACTGTTGATTTGCATGATTATTACCAGGAACTGTGAATTTGTATTATCATGACTAATGGTATTTCAGATGATAAAAGTTGATGATGTTTTTCCTAAAAAGAGAAGTGAGTGGACATTATAGTCTGCATTATTCTTCTAATAGCTTGCTCATTCCGCTGCTATTATTGATCAGAACGTTGTTCAAGAATTTAACTGCAGTTTTTAATATAAACCTTGTAGTCTATTGTATTCTATCAAGAACTCAACTGTTGAAGACTAATGATAATTTATTCGTCATTATCTTAGTCATGATATTTCTTATTGGGCTATTTGAGCTCACCCTTTCTTTTGTTCTATTATTTTTCAAAAGGAGATGAGAACGTAGCTGGGTCTAGCCGGGGAATGGAGTGAGAGTCTGAGGGATAGCTATCGTAGTCTTCACGTGTTGTAAAATAGTGTGGCAATAATAGTGAAGACTTAGTTGTGTATTATTATACATTGTATTGTTAAACGTTGTAATAATTTTGTTGTAGTCTTTTGACTACTCAAGTTTGAGCTGTGTGGGCCCAGATTTGGGGGTGTCACATTACTCCTTCTTCAATGAACTGACATTTGAAGTGATTAAGGAGAAGCTTCAAATCTGGAATGTAATCCTGCAAAACAAAAAGTAACAGTTTTTGATGAGTCACATGTAATTGAATAGATGAAACTGTATACTTAGCTGAAATTTTTGGCAATAAATGCAAGGTAGCTATTGTCTCTTTCAATTCTTGTGTTTGCTCAATCTCCTCCTCTTGGTTCACCTCCAAACTCTTTGTGATGGCAACCTCCAAGCTATCCTTATGCACTTGATCGAATGAATCCTGCACTAATGAATCAATGACGTTAATAGCAAAAACAGGATTGACATCGCTAGGATACCTCATAGCCTCATAGCTATTGAACTAAATTTTCTCGCCATCAAACTCCATGGTCAAGGTTCCATTGTGCACATCAATCATGGTTCTTGTTGTCTTCAAAAATGGCCTCCCTAACAGTATATGGGCGGGATTTAGAGATATATCATCCTCCATATCCACGATATAAAAATTTGTTGGAAATATAAGCTCATTGACCTGCACCAACACATCCTCAATTACCCATTTAGGGTAAGTGTTAGTACGGTCAGCCAATTGAATAATAACACTAGTATTTTCCAAAGGTCCTAGATTTAAATAAGCATAAATAGATAATGGCATGACATTGATTGAAACTCTTAAATCTAGCATGGCTTTCTCAACTCTGGTATTACCTATTTTATATGGGATAGTGAACATACCTAGATCCTTGCATTTAGGGGGCATCTTTCTTTGGAGGACCACTGACACGTTCCCTCCGACCATCACTTTTTCATGATCTTTCAATTTTCTTTTACTCGTGCATAATTCTTTTAAAAATTTGGCATATCTTGGAACTTGCTTAATCGCATCGAGTAATGGAATATTCACCTCTACCTTTCTGAAAGTATCCCATATGTCCTTCTCTTGCTCATGTTTCTTTGAAGTTTTGTGATTCCTGAGAGGGAAAGGTAAATGATTAGTCTTAAGCTGAACATGAGGTTTAGGAATTACCTGTGTTGTCTCTGCCTCCTCCTTAGCTTTGTCCTCATCAAGCTCAACAGTAGCTTTCGGTGTATCCAGTTGTTTACCACTCCTCAAGGTGATAGCACTTGCATTCTCTTTAGGGGTGACAATAGTTTGAGATGGTAACTTCTCTAAGCCTTGAGCTTGCATTCGGCCAACAGTTATAGCCAACTGACTAATCTGATTTTCTAGATTATGGATGGAAGTTTATGTTTGGCTCATGAAAGTTTTGAACATGTCTTCTAAAGATGTCCCATAATTTATAGGTGTTACTTGATGAGGTGGATACTGCTGTTGAGGTTGTTGGAATCCTTGTTGTCTATTTGGAAAAGCATTATGTGGCGGTGGTGGTGGCCTATTTCCTCCATAGCTCAAATTGGGATGATCCCTCCATCTTGGATTGTATGTGTTAGAATAGGGATCATATCTGCGTTGAGGTTGTCCTTGGAAGCTCCCCACTATGTTGGCTTGTTGTGTGGTGTCATCCTCTTGTAATGTGGGGCAAGCATCTGTAGCATGATCCGAAGACAAACAAATCCCTCAACTCTTTGCAAGAGGGGTATTTCCTACGGACATCTTTAAAACTAAAGCAGTTAAATCTGACAATTTTTGCTCAATATTGCCTGTGTTCACCTCATTGACTCTTTTCGGTGAGTGATCCACCCTAGTTCCATACTGCTGTGAGTTAGCTGCCATATTTGTAATCAAGTTCTTTGCAGCGTCGGGAGTCTTGTCAACTAGTGCTCCACCACTTGCAAAATCGATCATACATCTATCCATTGGCAATAATCCTCATAAAAATATTAGATAAGATGTTGTTCGTCGATTTGGTGTGGTGGAAAGCTTGAGCATAGCTTTTTGAACCTTTCCCAATACTCGTACAGAGTCTCTCCATTGTACTGTCGGATGGTGCATATCTCCTTCCTTATGTTGGCAACTCTTGAAGCAGAAAAGTATTTCTCTAAGAATAGCCTTTGCATGTCACTCCATGATTGTATTGAACCTGAAGGGAGAAAGTACAACCAATCCTTTGCTAGGTCTTCCAAGGAGAAAGGGAATGCTCTCAGCTTGATGTGCTCCTCATTGACTCATTGTGGTTTCATGGTTGAACATACCACATGGAACTCCTTTAGATGCTTGTATGGATCTTCACCTGTAAGACCACGAAAAGTAGGCAAAAGATGACTTAGTCCAGATTTAAGTTCAAAAGAAGCATTTAAAGTAGGATACTCAATCCACAATCGTTGTTGATTTAAATTAGGAGTAGCCAACTCCTTTAAAGTCCTACTGTTGTTATGGTTTACATCCATCTTCTCCTCTTCGGAATTGCTAGGTGAACTATTGGAATAGAGTTCAAGTGCAACGTTGAGGCCTGGTGAGGATATGAAAGCTTCTTCCTTAACTGCTCTCTTAGCTTGACGAGTCTCTCTTCTTAACCTTCTTACAGTTCTCTCAATTTCTGGATCAAAATTCAATTCACCAATTTGAGAGGATCAGGTCATACACTACAAAACAAAGAAAACAAATTAAATAGTTAACAAAAGAAAAAAAAGATAAATAAAACAAATAACACCCCCCGGCAACGGCGCCAAAATTTGGGATGCTGTCGTAGACAACCAAAAATAAAATCTTACTTTGAAAAATATTAATGTAGTAGTGAAAGTAAGAGTCGACCCCACATAGAGTGAATTGTTTTAATAAATTCTAATGTTTTCAAAAGTATCTAATTAAATGGGGGATTTTGAATTATTAATTAACTAATTAAAATTCAAACAAATAAAACTAAATAATAAAGATGAGAAAAATCAATTAAAACAAACTTCAGTTCCTTAGTTCAGTAACCCCTTCTTTTAACCAACAAATTAATTAAGTTATTATTATCTTTTTCTTCAATTGAAATTAATAACCCTAGATAACCGACAATCGCCAAGCTACCCGAAATCCTCCTTAAATTATAAATCTAATGCAGCAATCGCTCACAAAAGACCCTAACTATCATACAACCTAGAACTATCAGTCTAGATTTAATATAACAGTTGCATTAAAAAAATAGAGAATTAGATTATTCCAAGCAACAATCATAACATCATAGATTATTTAACTTGCCATCTTGATAATCATAACAATATTCAAAAGATTTTTCTCAATCAAATATTATTAATTGCTACTTATGATCAGATAAAATATCGTTTCCTTAATATCAAATCTTAATCTAGCATATGATAAATTATTGATTAACTTAACAAGCCCTTATCAAATTAATCAAGCAAATATCATAAAATAATTAAAACAGATCATCAAGAATAAATCTCATGCATGAAAGAATAGATTATAAAACTCAATTAAAACATCAATTAAAAATAAGGTTCAACATCCCTTTAGAACGGAAAATAAAACTTAGCCTGACATCCTTCAAAATAATCTCTACTAGTTGAAAAGCTCTATCCAAGAAACTAGAAGAAAGATCTCCCAAAAACTTATAATGAATAATGAGAGATTGGCCTTCTATTTATAGGTCTCTAACTTGTCCAAACCCTAATAGGTTTTACAATTAAAAAAAAATAATTATTATCCTAACCCTAATTGGAATTAAAATCCAATTTGGAATCAAATTAATGCAATAATCCCGAAAAATCTCGTTTCTGCAGCAATAACGCGCTTGCCAAACACGCCTTAACGCGTCAGTTGACCGAAGTCAACGCTCCAGCCTGACAGCTCGTCCGCTCGCGTGCATGGCGCGCGTGCTTTTTTCCTTTTCAGCCGTCCGCACATTGCGCGGACCAGTGATTAACAGCCGAACGCCAAACGACGTCGTCCCTCTTCGTGTGCTAATTCCTTTCCTTGCGCGCAATGCGCGGATGTCCGTGTCCGAAAATTTCCATTTTGGAACTAGATCTTTGCAGAATTTACAGATTTTCCCCCAAGCTTATTTTTCCTACAAAATAAAATATAAAATAATTAAAAATAAATACAAATAATATAAAAAATACTAAAAATCCTAAAAACACATAATAATAAATAGAATTCCTAAAATACATAAATAACTAAAAACACATAAATAAAAAGAAATATAAAAATACTATAAAATTATCTAAATTAACGTAAATTAACTAAAATCCTATAAAACCTATTAAAACCAAAATAAGCTAAATAATTAAACATTTAAGGACACAATAAATATAAAAACTAAGTATTATGGAATAAAAATATCGTATAATTTAACCCTATCATATATCGGATAGGTAGAGGATGTTAAGGTAGGTGCGTGTTCTTAAAACTCACACGTATGGTAAGTTAAGGACTCATAATCGTATGGTGGAGCCCCTCAGCGAATGGACGATGTTGGTCTGACTAGGATAAGTTCCTCAACCAATATAATTGTGGCAAGTTCCTGAACTCATACTATGTGGTAAGTTTGATGAACAATGAGTGTGGGTAGAGTTAAGTAGCAAAATTAAAGCTATACTGGATACAATTATTAAGCTAGGAAAGATAAGGAGTAAAATTAGTGATTATTTGAGGTTTTAGGATATCCCAAATCTTCTAGCTATGCTAGACTTTAAAATTCTTAAAGTCGTGCCAAAATTCGCACTTGTGTGCCTTTAAAAAAAATTAATAAATGATTTTTAGTTGTTTTTGAAACGTTTAAATGAGGATCTATGCTATTTGTTTTGGCTAGATCAGAATAATTTGAAAACATCAAAATATATTTCTAAAACGTCAACATACTATGTGGTGTGGATATCACAATAACTGAATCCTCAACGTATTTTCTGTGAAGGTACGGTATCATGATATCATAAAGTAATTTGCACCACAAAGATGGCGTAAAAATTACTATTGATAGAATCCTCAACATATTGTGCCAAAGATGCGGTATCATGAAGTCATAAAATAATTTTCACTTTCACTTAAAATGGTTTAAAAAGTTCTAGAGTTCATGGTTCATGAACAGTTTATTATGGTAGTCTAGGTCATTTGATTCGACTAGGCAACTTTTAATCTAAAGTGATGAACTTCAAAAAATTTATTGCACGGATGTGCTCTTGAAAAGTTTAAAGTTTTGATTGATATCCGAAATATTATTGTAAGTATATGCCAATTGTTTCGGCTAAACATTTGCATGTTGAACATTTAAAAGCTATCCAAACCTATTGTTGGTATGGATTCGGAAGCTGAAAGAACAACCCATAACGGGGAGCAACCTAAGTATCGGATAAATGATACATGGAATAACCTAAAAGGGTCAATTAAGAGACTGATGCCTCAAGTGCGATCTAGACATGTAACCTAAGAGGGTCAATCAAGAGACTGATGCCTCACCAGACCTTCATGGTCAAGGTGACCACTCAACATTTAAAATCAATTGTCACTTATCAAATTGTGTATTGATTATATCGAGTTTATATTATTGAACCATTTTGTGAATTTAAAAGGGTCAATCGATGTGATGACCCAAAATTCGAGTTCCATAACCTCGGGTTTGGTTCTCCACTGTACAATACTTACTAGCAATTAAATACATAAATTGCATTTAAACTTCGCGGAATAATACAAAAGGTTCCTTATAAAAGGCTACACTTTCTAAGGTCGATTAACCTTAACATATACATTAGATATCTTAAGCGAATACAAAATATTTACAAAAGATAGTATATATAAGTAATTAATCTAGCATACATCTAGCTAATCTAAGCTTTGGCTTTTCCCTTGCTTTTTCCCTTGCCTTTGTCTTGTTTAGAACATTCTGGCTTAGCTGAAATAAGTCATGATATAGCAAGAATGAGCAACTAAATGGCTCAGCAAGTTTAAGAACAAATAACATAAGATATATCATGATGAAAGGAAAATTAACATAAGGGTTTTCAATAATAGATAGCAATCGTGAAAGAAATCAAGAATCAATTTTTCAATGTAAAAGAAAAGAATGACTATTTACTGCTGAGTGGTCTTTAAGGACCATAAACTGCTACTAAGGTAGAACAAATGTATATATCTGATACTTCAAAAAATGTGATACGCAAGGGGATTAGCCTCTTGCACCCTATATATATACATAACATTCAAACATCTTGCGCAAATTCGATTTCCCAACAGATAAAAATTCCCCTTATTTAGGGTTGTTCATTCTCAGTCTTACTATAAGAATCCGCACCAACCAATAGTTTAGATAAGTTTTTAAAATATTCAATGTGATGAATTTAACATGCATTGTCTAGCTGAAACAATTAGCTTAGACTTTCTTGAACAGTTCTGGAATTAATAAACTATACATTTGCAAATGCACTATGTGCGAATACAATAACATTAATTATGTAGAATAATTTTAAAAAATTAAACCACTTAAAGTTATAGCAAGTAAGTACAAGTGTAGAGACTTGCTCAACAATAATTAAATAGGTTTAAAGAAATTGCTCAATATAAATTTGAGTAAGGATAAAGAAAACTTTCTTCGTGTGTAGATTACTACTAACCAATTCAATTTAATTCTCTCTGAATAGACCTAACAATTAATCAAGTTGATCTTTAAATTAATATCATATATACACTCATATGATAACCTCTATACATCTTACCCCTCTAACACTTAACCAAACAATTATATAAACAATTAGAAAATATTATCATCACTTGATAATATTTTAATCACATAAGACCTACATTAATTCTTTAATATAGTTCAAACTCTTATATAATATTATTAACAATCTAATAATATTTTATTAGTCTTATAATATTGTTAATCATTTAATAATATTCTATTAACCTTCTAATATTATTAATCATTTAATAATATATTAATCATTATCTAATATTATTAATTATTTAATAATATTTTATTCCTATTCTAATACTATTAATCATTTAATAATATTTTATTAATCTTATAATATTATTAATCATTTAATAATATTCTATTATATTATTAATATTATTAATCATTTAATAATATTTTATTCATTATCTAATATCATTATTCATTTAATAATATTTTATTCATTATCTAATATTATTAATCATTTAATAATATTTTATTCAATTACTAATGTTGTTCATCATTTAATAACTTTTTTTTAATAATCTCCAAACAATATCAATAGTTAACTTTTTAATTGTATTATCCTTAGTCTTTATTTTAAACATTTAGCTACTCATTAGTTATTCATAGACTCCATATATTGGTTTATTATACAAACACATTCATTCTACACTTAGTTTAACTTAAATTTTCACATAAAACCCGACCCGGACTGACCCGACCCATCCCGAACCGAACCGACCCGACCCGACCCGGACACATAAATATGTTGAAACGGTGCGGGGCACGCCGTGATAGACTTAAAAGTGGCGCGGGGTGCGCCGTTAAGGCAGAAAATTAGACTACCCGACCCTCCTTCACTAAAACTGTCACAACTTCTCATTGCAAAATATTTTGAGGTGATTCTTGAGTCCATTCTCATCAGAATTTTCCTCTCTATAATTTCTCTTTAGATCACAAATCTAAATTCCAAACGGAAATAGCCATAAAGTCACTTACAAGGGAAGATTAAAAACTCTAAGGTTTCAAAACGCCATGTTTTGCGGTAAAAGCTATAACTTCTTTGTTTTTTTCATATTTTTGAAAGATTCAAGTTGGGTTTTCTTAAAAACTCATAGAGGTAACTTTATAGCCATAGAAATCATTTTTCCAACTTGTGCATTTCAAACTACAACATTAAATATCACATGCTCAACTAGGGTTTTACCGGTAAAGTTCAATATGAACCTTTCTACCATTTTTATGCATATCACACATAGCAAAACAAGATTTAAACATATCAAATCATGAATATACATATATAACATAGTTCTAGACCATCAAAACAAGTTTTGATCGGTTAAAAATATATTTTAACCGTTCAAATCATATCTAGACTACAAAAATGAAATAAAAAGGGTTTGGAACACTTTTGAACCTTAGGGTCTTGGATGATCTTCTTCTTCTCCTTCCAAAGTAGTTTATGAAGCTACTTGACATTCACCAAGCTCCTTCTCTAGCACTCTCCTTCAATTCACAAGTGTATACTCACTTTTCTCTCTCAAATGCTCTCACTTTTTCTCTCTATAAATGCTAGGAAATGAACAAACCAACATAACAAGTATGTGGAGCATGTTATTTATAGCACTTCACTAATCCATCATCAACTCTCCTAATTCACTAGTGTTGGTCAATTTAGAGCTTAATTAGGATTACTATTGCTTTAATTAACTTGTTGATGGACAATGTGATTGACTAGGGTTGGTGAGCTACATTGATTTAGTGTACAAAAGAAGCAACCAAGCAAATCAAACAACCCCATGTGGACCCCCTATAGTAACCGACCAAATGACCTTTTTAAGCCATTTTTTCTTTAGTTTTTCTACATTTAATATACATATGTACATATATATACATATGTACATATATATACATATGTATATATATATATATATATATGTGTGTGTGTGTGTGTGTGTGTGTGTGTGTGTGTGTGTGTGTGTGTGTGTGTGTGTGTGTTGACTAATTTTGACTTCCTATTGGGCTCCACATTGAACTCTAGGATTTAATATATTGGGCTCATCCATTTAATTGGTTTGGGCTCAATTTAATTATCTCATTGGGCTAACATTAAATAAACTATGCTTCCTTTAATTAAATAAGCATTGGGCTTGTTTAATTAATTACATGGACTACTAGGTAAATTTAATTGACCTAGTTTAACACCTCATTTGGATTTAAAATACAATCCAATTAGACTTGCTTTAAATAATTTATAACATCTTGCTTCATTGCTTTAAATAAATATACGCATACATAAGTATATTCATTCAATTATCCAATGCACAATTAATTAGAACAAAAATTTTAATTCCATGCTAATTATTTAATAAGTATAATTACATTGTCTAATAGAATTTGTGGTCATTACATTCTCCCCCCCCCCCTATAAGAATTTCGTCCTCGGAATTACAAATTTAAACTACTCAAAAAGATTCGAATAGTTAGTCTTCATCTTTTCTTCAAACTCCTATGTAGCTTCCTCAGTGTTGTGGTTCCTCCAAAGGACTTTGATTGAATGTATAACCTTATTTCGCAATTTCTGCTCTTTCCTATCTAATATCTGGACAGGAACTTCTTCGTATGATAAGTCTTTCTCAACTTGTATTGCCTCATAGGATATAACATACTTGTAATCAGGCTTGTTTGGCCGCAACACTGACACGTGAAACACGTTGTGAATATGCTCCAGTTTAGGAGGTAAAGCTACCTTGTACGCCACTTCACCTACTCTCTTTAATATCTCGAACAGTCCTATGAACCTCGGACTCAGCTTCCCTTTCTTTCCAAATCTGATCTTTCTTTTACAGGGAGATACTTTCATGAACACAAAAATTCCTATTTCAAAATCTCGCTTTTGACGGTGTAGGTCTGCATACTTCTGTTGTCAATCTTGAGCTGCTACAAGTCGAGCTCTTATTACTCTAATAATTTTCACAGTCTGTTGAACCAATTTCGGCCCTAACAGTCGACGTTCTCCTACCTCATTCCAACATAGAGGTGTTCCACATTTCCTCCCATATAAGGCTTCGTAAGGCGGCATTCCTATGCTTGCATGATTACTGTTGTTGTATGCAAACTCAACTAATGGTAGATGGTCCTCCAAACTGCCCTTGAATTCCATCACACAGGCTCTAAGCATATCTTCTAACATATGAATTGTTCTCTCACTTTGCCCATTAGTCTGCGGATGATACGCTGTACTCATTCTTAACTGTGTCCCCAATCTTTCCTGAAGACTCTTCCAAAATTTTGACGTGAAGCGCGGATCTCTATCTGACACAATTGATACCGACACTCCATGTCTTAAAACTATCTCCTTGATGTACAGTTTAGCCAACTGATTCAAACTAACTTAATCTTAATTGGTAAAAAATGCGCTGAATTTGTTAGTCAATCCACAATTATCCATATAGCGTTGTATCCCTTCTGTTTTGCTGGAAGTCCTACCACAAAATCCATTGTGATATGCTCCCATTTCCACTCAAGAATCTCTAACGGCTGAAGTAATCCACTTGGTCTCTGATGTTCGACCTTTACCCTCTGACAAGTTAGGCATCGGCTGACACATTCTGCAACCTCCTTTTTCATATTCGGCCACCAAAAATACTGACGAAGATCTTGATATATTTTTGTACTTCCCGGATGTATCGAGTATCTTGTATTGTGATCCTCTTGAAAAATTTTCTCTCGTAATTCAGGCATTAACGGTACCCAAACACGATTCTCAAACCTTAGCAATCCTTTGCTATCCACTTTTTACTTGACCTCTTCCCCGTCGGTCATCTTATTCCTTATTCTATCACATTATTCATCTTTGTCGTGAGCCTCTTTCACCTTATCTAACAAGGTTGGGCTTGCTTCCACTTTTATTGACTCTTTTGGATTTTTCACCTCCAACTCCATTCGAGTCATCTCTTTCACCAGTTCCTCCTGTTCTGTCAATACAAACAGTTTATCCCTGCTCTTTCTACTTAGAGCATCTGCTACTACATTGGCCTTGCCGGGATGGTAAGAATTTCACAATCGTAGTCTTTGATCAACTTCAACCATCTCTGCCGCCTCATATTCAACTCCTTTTATGTGAAGTTATACTTCAGACTCTTATGGTCTGTGAATATCTCACATTTCTCTCTGTATAAATAATGCCTCCAAATCTTAAGGGCAAACACTACCGTTGCCAGCTCTAAGTCGTATGGAGGGTATCCCTTCTCATAATCCTTTAATTGTCTTGACGCATACGCAACGACCTTGTCGTTTTGCATAAGCACACAGCCTAGTCCCTTGTGCGATGCATCACTATAGACTGTAAAACCTCCTGTATCGTCCGGTAAAGTCAATATAAGTGCTTCACTAAGTCTTTTCTTTAACTCCTGAAAAACTCTCCTCGCACTCCTCCGTCCATACATATTTCACTGTTTTCCTTGTCAAATTGGTTAACGGTGTTGCTATCTTTGAAAAGTCTTTGATGAATCTCCGATAACAACCCGTTAACCCTAAGAAACTTCTAACCTCCATCGACGTCCTTGGTCGTTCCTAATTCATCACCGCCTCTACCTTTACTGGATCAACTGAAACTCCCTCCTTATCGATAATGTGACCTAGAAATTGAACTCTCTGCAACCAGAATTCACACTTCAAAAATTTAGCATACAACTGCTCCTCCCATAATATCTCTAATACCAATCTTAGGTGTTCGTCATGTTCCTCCTTCGTTTTGGAATAAACCAAAATATCGTCAATGAACACGACTACAAATTTATCCATGTACTGCTTGAATATTCTGTTCATCAAGTCCATAAATGCAACTGGCGCATTTGTTAGTCCAAACGACATCACTAGAAACTCATAATGACCATATCGAGTTTTGAATGTCGTCTTGGGTACATCCTCATTCCTGACTTTCAACTAATGATAACTAGTCCTTAAGTCAATCTTTGAAAAGTACTTCGCCCCTTTCAATTGATCAAAAAGATGGTCAATTCGTGGCAACGGGTACTTGTTCTTAATCGTCACCTTGTTCAACTCCCTATAATCCATGCAATGTCTCATTGATCCATCTTTCTTCTTTACAAACAACACAGGTACTCCCCATGGAGATACACTAGGTTGAATGTACTTTCTATCCAACAACTCCTGTAACTGAACCATCAACTCCTTCATTTCTACCGAAGCCATCTATATGGTGCCTTTGATATCGGTGTTGTCCCCGGTACTAAATCGATCACAAATTATATCTCCCTATCTGGCGGTAAACTTGGCAGTTTATCTGGAAAGACATCCATGAACTCCTTAACTACTGATATTTGCTCCATCTTGGGATTTAACATTTGTGTATCCACTACGTGAGCCAAATACCCTACATAACCTTTCTTCAATAGTTTCTTAGATTGCGTCATCGTCAGATAAGAAGATTGTCGTGACGACTTGCTGCCATAAAATACGACCTTAGACTGGTTTAGTGTCTTAAGGTGTATACACTTCTTTTGACAATCAATTACCGCTCCGTGATTAAACAACCAATCCATACCCAAAATAACATCAAACTCCCCTAAATGTATTGGAATTAGATTCACATTCAACTTCTGACCCCTGATTTCAGGACAACAATTTCTATGTATATACTCTACAGGAATCACTTCTTTATTACCAACTTCTCTGTTCATTGGGTTTTCTAGTTTTTCTCTATAAAATTCCAACCATCTAACGAAATCATCAAACACAAATGAACAGGTAGCACCCGAATCAAACAATACATATGCATTTATATCATTGATCGAAATAATACCTGACACCACGTCTTTTGATTCCACGATATCTTGCACCGTCATGTTGAAAGTTCGTGCTGTTGGTTTGTTCAGTTGCACCGGGCCTCCAATGGTGAGCTTGTTATTATTTCCCTTATATCCAATACTTCCCCCACTATTTTTCCTTTTCGGACAATCCTTGATCTAATGGTCCGCAGCTCCGCATGAGAAACATCCTCTCATCTTAGGTCTGGGACAATTAGGAGCGATGTGCCCTTCTTGCCCATAGTTGTAGCAGACGTTTTTTTCCCTTCATACACTCCCTCGTGTAGTTATTCCCGCACTGGCTGCATTTGTTTACTTTCTTCGATTCTCTTCACTGGGATGTCCCCGAACTGTTGTTGTTGTTGTTCCACTTACGCTTATTCGAGCTACTGTTGGTTTGTAAAAATTCATAAACACGCAATCAAATTGTATAAAATAGCGGAAGCATGGTAAAATCAAATTTAAAATTATATAAACCATAATCCAGAATCGACCTTTATGCGCAACTATTAATTCATAAAGAAGAAGCTAGAGATATACCCTTGTAGAACTCAAAGCTTCAACGAGTACAAGTTCACCTCTAAATCCTTCGCGTTCTTCATGAATTTCACCAATTAGACTCAGATGATCAATGTTAGCCATCCAAGTGTTTGGCCTCTAGAGGTGATCCACCAAGGAATAATAATAATTCAAGAGGTGGGTGTTGACAAACCCTAATTTTCTCTCTTTAGAGAATATGTGAGTACTCTCCTAAAACTTGTGGAAGTGTATGTGTGTAACCTTAATCCATAATAAGACTTCTCTTATTTATAGATTTAGTAAACCCTCCTAACACCTTTAGGAATATAGTTTTTAATTAAACTCCTCATCTAATTAGGAACTTAATTAATTTAATATAATAATTATAATTCCTAAACTATTTAGGAACTTAATTATCAATTATGAGAGTACTCTTATTAATTAATTTTTAAACAATTTAGGAACTAAATAATAATGATAATAGTAATAATAATAAGACCCGTCTTAATAATTTATAATTAGTATTTCCAAAATACTAAATAATAAATATTAAGCTATTTAATTTATTCTATCTACATAGTATAAATTAAATATACTTAATTCATTATTACAATTATGTCATTTACTTCTTAAATAACTATTTTTCTTTTGCAGTGTGACCCTTTAGGTTCTTCATATTAAACCGGTTATAGAATAAATTAATTAAAACTATTCTAATCTTATTTATATAAATAAATTAAACTATTTAATTCATTTAAATAAATAATATTTATTCCATAATAAGGGTAAGCCCCCTTAGCGATTAACGACTTTCCAGATAATATAGATTTTAACATTTAATCACAAAAGAACCTATTTAGCGAATAGTTACCGTACAATTCAATCCTTCTACCTCACAATGTCACAATCAAATATAAGACATGGTATTACTGTCAAGTCTTATTTTATTTGATTATATGCATTTCGATCCTCAAATGAATGACTCTAATTAATATAAATTAAAAACTATTTTTTAATTTCCATTATGCCTTGGCTAATGACTACTGAGTTGTCATTTATCGAATCGCACAAGACATTCTCTTCTTTTACTAGAAGTGGTAGATTCTTTGTTGATCACTCACCTATCTCCATGTATGACTTATTATATTCGATCATACCCTTTGATACACCCTAAAGGTTTTAAGAAATATGTCAAAATATAATTCATCATACACAAGATACTATGATGATCTCAAGTCCGAGGATTATTTGTACTACTATCACAAAAGGAACATCTATTGACAGGCAAGTAAGACTCCATTAGGTGTTCCTTGAGCGAGTCACATTCAGTGAACTTATTCTCTAATAAGCACCTACATACTTGCTTTAGTGTCTCTACACAAATGATTATGAGATCAATCATCCTCTTCATAAGAGCAAACATAGTATGTACTAATCTATCCGGATTCACTAATCCCCATTTTAGTAATCCAACGATTAGGAACAATTTTAGTTTTGAGTTATCTTGAATTTAGATCTCATTAGAATGATTATCATCATGGTTCTAAAAGCATTGCTCAAAACTATGGGTTTATCCATTTGATTAATTCTAGTAATTAATCATGAATAAAGAAATGTCTTGATTCTTTTTATTAATAAACGAATAAGATTATAAAGTATATGCTTATCACATCAAATGTGATTGGCTTGAAGGAATACTACTTTTAATCTCCCACTTTCACTAAAGCCAATCTCCCTTTGGTATCCCATACCATTCTTCTCTAAGTGGCGTACAAATTGCTTAGTAAATGCTTTAGTTAATGGATCTGTAATGTTGTTCTAAGAGTTTGCCATCTTTATAGTGTCGTCTTCTTTTTAATGATTCATCTAATCATATGAAAGTACTGCAACATATGTTTGGATTTCAGATGAGACCTAGGTTCTTTGGCAAATTAAACTCCTTTAATGCTAGGAATAATTATAAGTTCTGTAATGAACTTGTTGAACCAAACAATCGCTGTCGACGCCGGGATTTTCGTCGTCTCGTTTTTTTTAATATTAAAATGTCCCTTTCCAATTTTAGCCTTTTGAATTAAATGTGATTTTGAAAAGGGTCGGCTTAGTGTCGACGGGGTTTTGAAATGTCGAATTTTTATAAGCCAATTTGACCAGAGTCACCAATTGGTATATTTAAAATGGATGTACCAACTCATCTGAATTTTGTTTTCGTAATCGCTGGCTCATATGTGACTCCGATTCAATTGGTCCGTAAACCGAGATTCATAGAGTTCGGGGGCTTGCTTAAGCGAGGGGAAGGTGTTAGGCACCCCCCGACTTCCGTGAAATACGGTTACCGCAATCTCGATGTTTTCCTATCCTTTTGAATCTTAAAATGTGTGTATGCGCGCGTGTGTGTGTTTGTGTGCCTAAATGGAGGTTGTGGTGTCCTTTTGCGTAAAGTGGCTTTGATTTTATATGTCAAAATGTGTTTTGTCGAGAAAGCGTTTTAGACGTCTTTTGACCCAAATGACGAGGCTTCGTTTGTTATAAGAAAGATTAATTTTAATTTCGAAAACGATGAGGTTTTTATTAGATGTCATTTTAGAAAATAATAGTTTTTAAACTTTTGTCAAATAGGAATCGAGACTATACATTGCCTTCTGACAGTAAATATAAATAAAATGAAGGCAACTTCTAGAACTCTTTAACCATATGCACAAAGTTTAACGAAAACATTTATTTATTTTACGAAATCATTTTCGTGACATTTTAAAACCAAATAAAGCCCTTCTCATCAATCATGGATTAAAGTTTGCCCAAACCCTTGATTTTAAACCTCGTGAATCTAGCATCCTAGTTTGATTCTTTTTAGAAGATCTTTATTATTTGCTTTATTTTGGAAAATCATTTTTTTGCGTTGTAAATCAAAATAAGCATTCAAAACGTGTCGGGGATATCCATGGGAATGTGAGCCATCCAGACAACCCCAAACACCCACAATCACATATTTTATTATTATTACGGGGCCTTAACCCGAACACGACTTGGTATCGTTTTAAGGCCCGATATTACAAAATACACATCCATGGATTCTATACAAGGATTACATATGCCAAAACGTCCATCATCGGGATTCGATCACGAGGATCTCCTCCCTAGGCTCACAGCCACCCAAATCGCTACACAACCAATACTAAGCCAAATCTAAAAGTATTAAACATTGCTATCATACTACATAGCTCAAATATCACAACTCAATCACTACAAACTATCCATTACCACAACGAACGATATATCACCGTAAGGATGTCATCGGGGCGTTAGGAGGAGTTACTTTCCGATGGAAACCTCGCTAACAACCCCTAATCCACGGATCCTTTATCAACATATAACAATAAACTACATCACATACCAATCATAACATTATGCTATCAATACACAAAATAAAACTCAAGAACACACTCCTTTCACCTTGCAAAATGTTGATTCAAGCTTCTTATATCACAAAATGGATTACACCACAAGATCACTAACTAATGAACACAACAAATGGAATATGTTGCTTGAATCTAGCAACAAAAATTCGACCTCTCTCTCTCTCCCGCGCGATCTCTCTCTCTCTTTTTTTCTTTCTTTTTTCTTCTTCTTTCTTCTCGGCTGGAAAAATGGCGATCTATACTAGTTCAGCAGGCATCTGCGGCTGCCTGTTGTGGCCATCCGCGCCGAATCCTCGGCCGCAGATGCATCTGCGGCTGCCTGTTGTGGCCGTCCGCGCCGAATCCTCGGCTGCCGTGTGCCGCCCTCGAGCCGCGCAAAAAGTCCTTTTGTCGGCGGCCGTGATTGCATCCGCGGCTGTCCGGCTCATTTTTCTCGAATTTCGTGCCACGTGGTCTTAATTCGCCAATTTCTGCGGTATTATTTCGGAAGGCTGTATTTTTGCAATCCGAAAATCCCTGGGAAATGTGTCATATTGTTCTGGGAGGCTAGTTCGGAGGGCCGCGACTTGATATGGAATTTGATAATTGTGCTTGGCTTTCAGGGGGCGCTGCCCCCTTTCCACCCCCGCCAGCTCACCGGCGAGCTGGGCAGCCGCTCGTTCACCGGGGAGCGAGACCCCCGAACATCGTAAGCGTAGTGGCCATTAGTCGTCTTTTGTGATCAAATCAGGTTCTTCTGGATCAACTGTTTGTCTTGCCTCAAGTAACCTGATGCTCGTTGTTCGTTGTGGCGGCCTTGACCGTAAGTCGTCGGGGTGGCTTCGTGTTGGGGTCCACCTTCCTTTTCGCATGTCGGGTCAAGTGACGACTTTTGCCCTCCTGCCAGGGTTAGTAGAGACATGCAAAATTTGGGTGTCTACAATCACCTTTGCAGCTTCACTTATAGTTATTTACTATGTCTTTGTCACTAAATCAGCAACTCCTTGTTGTTTGAAACTTTTTCAACTCACCGTAGCACCATTCAAGGTAATCATATTACCTGAAACGGATATGCTATTATCTTAGTACATCTGAACAAACTTGAGTTTGTTAAGCCCTCTAGTTTTATATCAGACCAATCATTAGAAACTCTTTTCTAATGTTCTTCTCCATAATTGAACTGATATCTGCTTATCATACATAAGCAATATCAAGTCTAGTACATATCAACGAATCAATGTACGTTCCTTGGGTCAAGCCAAGCATCATTTACGATCTATCTCTATAGACCGTTATCCTAAATAGAATGTTAGGATACTTCTCCCAAGTCCTTGAAGGAGAAGTTTTTAGACAACCACATCTTTACTGATTGTAGCATCGGTATGTCATTCCTTATCTGTAGTATATCAACATATAATACTAGGAATGTCATAATCCTCCCACTAACCTTTGTGCACACTTGGTTCATTATCGTCTTTGATAAAATCAAACTCCTTTGATTATCTCATCAAAACGGATGTTCCATATTTGAGAAATTTGCTTCAATTCATAATTGAATCGTTGTAACTTTCATACTTGATTTACTCCATCTATATGGAGACAAATCATTTTGGTTGTATCATACATACATCCTTTTTGTATAGTAAGCTATAAATACAAGTAAAATCCGAATTGATATATGCATTTTCACTAGTGAAAAGTTTCATTTTAGTCAACTCATTGACCTTGTTTGAAATCTTTTTACCACTAGTCAGGTCTTATAGGTCTCCACCTTGCCATCTACTTTAGTCTTTTTCCAAAGACCCATTTCGAATTTTATGATCATCGGTCATTTCTCTTGAGTATATAATACTCAAACCTCATCGTATGTAACTGGATCATCATCCACTATGATGCGTACCTCATCATCGTCATCTATGATGAATCCATACCTTCAGGAATCTTCAATACTAAACTAGATTTACGACTTGGTTATGGTACAATAGGTTTATCTACTTATACAGATTCCTTCACTTCATCTGTAGTGTTTTGTGGTTCTTGAACTTCTTCAAGATCTATTTTACTCCCACTAACCCTTTAAGGAAAAACTTATTTTCCTATGGGTAGCATGTTTCAACAAACACCTTTTAATTAGTTGGATCATAGAAGTGATATCCTAAACTTTCTTTAGGATATTCCACAAGTTTACACTTGTCAAATCTTGTCCCAAGCTTATCACTGTCAAACCTTTTGACATAAGCTAGACAATCCAAATCTTAACATATTTAAGACTTGGTTTCTCCATATCAATAACTCATATGAAGTCTTAGGGACGGAATTTGAAGGTACCTTGTTTAGTAGATATGCGGCTGTTTCTAAGGTATAACCATAGAAAGATACTGGAAGATTGGTATAACTCATCATGAATCATCACCATGTCCACTATGTGAGAATACTATTTCACTTGAGATAATCTAGAAACTTACTGCTTAAGCATTCCCTTCTCGATCTAATCGAAGAACTTCAATAATTTTGGTCTTTAGTTTCTATACTTCCCTTTTGAATTCTTTGAATATTTCAAACGATTTGGATTTGTATTTCATCAAATACATATATCGAAATCTAGAATCGTCAGTGAAAGTAATTAATGAATACCCTCCTATTGCAAGTGTTGTCATAGGTCCTATATACAACTGTGTGTACCATCTCTAACAGCTCTGCAACTCTCTCTCCATGTCCACTAAATGGAGATTTAGTCATATTGTCCATGATACAAGATTCACAAGTTGTATATGATTCATAATCAAAAGGCTCTAAAAACCTATCTTTATACAACTTGTTTAATCTTCTTCAATTAACATGACCGAGTTAACAATGGTGCATGAAGGTATGATTCATATCATCTCTTTGCCTTTAGTTTGTTCAATGTTAAAATACTTTCATGTATGTCAAGTTTACAAAGTCCAACAAGTAATCAACATAGTAACATCTTACTAACTAAATAGACTTGCCCGTAGGCTATGCTAAACTGTAAGTTCCTATGATTAATGCAGCAACCTTTTGCTCTATTCCCCATGTACAGGATTACTTATTTTTAGTTCAACCTTCTACTTCTGCCTACTCTCTACAACGATTTGCATATTCGAGACCACCAGTCGGTATCTAATACCCAAGTAGAACTTGACTTATAGAAAGTTTTATTTTATTATGAACAAATCTATATCTGCAATTATAGCTTCACTAAGTTTCTTCTGCTTAACTACTGCAAGATACGCCTTGCAGTTCCTCTTCTAGTGTCCCAGCTTATCGCAATGAAAGCAAACTCCTTTGCCCTTGGGATCACTTTTATTTATGTCCTTTATTTAGCCTTTCTATTGCCTTCTATCTTTTCTGATTCCTCAGAAATACATTTGGTCATCTTTTTCATCTTAGAAGATTCATCTACTAGTAAGACTTGGTCTTTTTTGCAAGAAAAGTGACTCTCAACTGTATTCAACATATCTAAGCAAATCAGGTAAACTGACTCCAAGTTTATTAATGTTAAAGTTCACAACAATTTGTGAAAAAGAGTCAGGGAGTGACTGTAAAATCGAATCTTGACTCAACTCTCCATCCTTTACAAAATCTAGGTGTCCTAATTGATTAATCAGATTGATCATCTTTAGGACACGTGTCTTTACTATAGTGTCATTGGTTATTATAGATCGGAAGAGCTCCTTAGATATCTTATATCTAGTTAGCCTACTTTGCTCACCATACAACTTTTGAATATGCAACAATATAGTAGGTGTATCCATTTTCTCGTATTGATGCTGTAACTCGATACTTATGGATGCGAGCATGATGCATTAAGCCACATTTGCATCATCTTGTCATTTCTTAAAATAACAATATCTTCCTCAGAGGCTTAGTCTGCAACGTTTGCAGGGATAGACAAATTAAGAACATTTTGCTAGCTTTTCAGCATTGAGAACTATTCTCAAATTTGTTTAATCAATCCGAACTATTCGGTTCGATTAAATTGTTAGCATTTAATATGATATGCAGTGTTAGTGAATTAAACATAGCACTATTCTTTAAGTGAATTAACAACATTAACATGCATTCATTTTATTAATCACCAAGTTAATTAGGTCTTTATTTAAAATGGTGTCTCCCACTATCTTCATCAAACTATATTACCCTCTTATATAGTTCGGCAAATTTAATTAAAGATTTGCTAGTGAGATAAGGATCTTATCGACATAAGTATAACCTTGTGTGTGCACAACAAATTATAATTTATTCAATAGGTAGACAATTTCTTGTCAATTACATCAACATGTAACTCCTTGTATTTTGATTCTTAGATTATTATGATCATGTGTGTGCACATTCAAATCAAAATTATCTAAGTTAAGTCAAACATAGCACTTCCATATAAGTGAAGAGAAAAATACCGTCCTTTTGTATGCACAACAAAACAGTAATGTTCAATTCCATTATAAGCATCCAATGTGATAAAACAACATCTCAAATAATCAATATAAGTTTTGTGTGTGCACAACAAACTTTATCGAGTATTTGATACTCTATCATTTTATCATGCTAGAAGACGACGTTAGATATTCCAAATATCTTTGAACGTTACAACTTAATCTTTTAGTAGTAGAATAAATAAATTAAAATCATTCTAATTTTTTTTAATTGAATTAAACTCCTTTAATTCATGAATTAAACATTTTAATTCATGAATTAAATATTTTAATTCATTTTATAAATAATATTTATTCTACATCAAGAGGGGTTTATTAATATTAATTGTCTCATCTTATTTAGCGCACATGCACACACACACACACACACACACACACACATATATATATATATATATATATATATATAAAATACGCGTTATATTATTTAACATGCGAAGCATGTTTAAATAATATATAATAAATATATATTAAACATGCACATATAGAATACTATATTCTACTTCAATGGATTATGAATTTTTATTCTAATTTGGTTCACTAGAGCTACTAAGTGAACCAAAAGGTCAAACCTATGGTGCAAGAATAAATTAAATTAAATGTAACTATTACACTTAAATTCGGGCTCCATTACAAACAAGTCTTCACGCGCTCCTTGTTCCTTTGCTCCAATTCTTCAAAATAATTCTAACTAATCCTATTACAAAGCTATTTACAATAAATAAGAAACATTGATCAACAGTCAAGGGGAAGTACATAGGAGAAAGATAGAATTATACATAAGAAAAATTAGAAAGACGAGATATGCACACCCCATTTATAAAACTCATTCATTCATGCATTCAATAAAAAAAATAAGTCCAATCATATTGGTCAATAGTTCATAATCAATCTCATTTATTATCATATATATCAACATATATATCAATAAATAATATTCATCACATGAATTAAATAAATCATTCTATATATGTATTGGTATCATTTAATGGGCAATTAAAGTTGCATGAAATCTAATTTTAAGTTTAAAATAAACCTTTTATTTTAATTATAAAATTATTTAAAAATAAACTATTTATTTTTATTATTTTAAAATTATCCAAAATAAACTCTTTTATTTTAAAATTTTAAATTCTACATAAAATTACCAAACTATTTGGATAATTAATATATATATATATATATTCGGTAGTAATATATATTATATATATAGTACCCAAAATGGTTTCTTTATTGTATACACAAAACCGAAATAGTAGCAGCCCTTTTCAAAATCAGTAGTGACACACTTTTCGGGACAAGGATGTAATCAATATATCATATATATTATATCCGAAAGCCAAACATGCCAAGGTTATTATGAATCATATATATATAACCGAATGTGTGGCTGCTGCTTTTACCGAAAAACCGTGGCTGCCTCTTATATATATATATATATATATATATATATATATATAGTACAACAGTGCGACAGCTTTGTATATAATTCCGAAAAGTGCATTATAGCCTCCCTTTTTTTTTAATTCGCCAAAACCAAAACCGTGGGGTGGGAGAAAAATAAAAAAAACGTGGACTGCTGCCAAAACCGTGAGCTATATATATAATATATCCGAAAGTTTTTTTTGCAGCTTTAACTTTACCGATAATTCAATTTCAGTAAAAAATAATAATTTTATATAATAAATTATGCCTAATAAATTATTCTAAACATATACCTATACATATATGACATCAAAATGATTAATAATTCGCATAAAGTTTAGCTTTTGATACTATTGTTGGTTTGTAAAAATTCATAGACACAATCAAATTGCATAAAATAGAGGAAGTATGGTAAAATTAAATTTAAAATTTTATAAATCATAATCCATGATCGACCTTTATGCGCAACTATTAATTAATAAAGAAAAAATTAGAGATATACCCTTGTAGAACTCAAAACTTCAACGAGTACAAGTTCACCTCCAAATCCTTCACGTTCATCTTGAATTTCACCGATTGGATTCCGATGATCAATATTAGTCACCCAAGTGTTTGGCCTCTAGAGGTCATCCACGAAGGAATAATAATAATTCAAGAAGTGGGTGTTGACAAACTCTAGTTTTCTCTCTTTAGAGAATATGTGAGTACTCTCCCAAAACTTGTGAAAGCATATGTGTATAACCTTAATCCATAATAAGACTTCACTTATTTATAGATTTAGTAAACTCACCTAACACCTTTAGGAATATGATTTTTAATTAAACTCCTAATCTAATTATGAACTTAATTAATTTAATATAATAATTATAGTTCCTAAAATATTTAGGAACTTAATTATCAATTATGAGAGTACTCTTATTAATTAATTCATAAACCATTTAGGAAACTAAATAATAATGATAATAGTAATAATAATAATAAGACTCCTCTTATTAATTTATAATTAGTATTTTCAAAATACTAAATAATAAATATTAAGTTATTTAATTTATTCTATCCACATAGTATAAATTAAATATACTTAATTCATTATTATAATTATGTCATTTACTTTTTAAATAATTATTTTCCTTTTGCGGTATGACCCTTTAGGTTCTCCATATTAAACCGATTATAGAATAAATTAATTAGAACTATTCTAATCTTATTTATATAAATAAATTAAACTATTTAATTCATTTAAATAAATAATATTTATTCCATAATAAGGGTAAGCCCCCTTAGCGATTAACGACTTTCTAGATAATATAGATTTTAACATTTAATCACAAAAGAACCTATTCAGCGAATAGTTACCGTACAATTCAATCATTCTACCTCACAATGTCCCAATCAAATATAAGATATGGTATTACTGTCAATTCTTATTTTATTTGATTATATGCATTTCGATCCTCAAATGAATGACTCTAATTAATGTAAATTAGAAACTACTTTCTAATTTTCATTCTGTCTTGGTCAAGGACTACTGAGTTGTCATTTATCGAATCGCATAGGACATTATCTTCTTTTACTAGAAGTGGTAGATTCTTTGTTGATCACTCACCTATCTCTATGTATGACTTATTATATTCAATCATACCCTTTGATACACCCTAAAGGTTTTAAGAAATATGTCAAAATATAATTCATCATACACAAGATACTATGATGATCTCAAGTCCAAGGATCGCTTATACTACTATCACAAAAGGAACTCCTATTAACAGGCAAGTAAGACTCCATTAGGTATTTCTTGAGCGAGTCACATTCAGTGAACTTATTCTCTAATAAGCACCTACATACTTGTTTTAGTGTTTCTACACAAATGATTATGAGATCAATCATCATCTTCATAAGAGTAAACATAGTATGTACTAATCTATTCGGATTCACTAATCCCCATTTTATTAATCCAACGATTAGAAACAATTTTAGTTTTGAGCTATCTTGAATTTAGATCTCATTAGCATGATCACCGTCATGGTTCTTGATAGACACATAATTATGTATTTTAATATTCCTATTTTTATTATTTAATATGTTTATTTAATTTAATTAATACATTTTATTTTGTTTTGCAGGAAATAGATAAATAATTGAAGTTGAGTTGGAAAAGGAGTTCTAGAAGCTTGCAAGTTGATTTTTATTTGGACTCCAATAAAGAGTTGGATACCATGTAAAAGTTGAAGTCAATAAGCAAAGAAGAGTCCAAGCTATTCCAAATTAAATTAGGGTTCAATTTATTTTCTCTATAAATAGGAGTCTTATTTTAGAGAGTAGGAGAATTTATTTTCTTATTCTTCTTCTAGGAGTAGAGCATGGAGTTGTTTTGCTACTTCTATAACAATTGTTCATTAGTTTAATAAAATTTCTATTTAATCATTATTCTATTAGTTCTTATTTTATTTCATGCAATTTATATTAGAAGTTTTAATTTTATTTTTCTTTATTATGAATTTCATGGTTAGCTAAATTTCTAATATCTAGGATGAAGATGAAATTAAATATTGCATATTAATTATTTTCTTTCTGTTCCAATATTAATGTCTAATTGTTTATTTCTTCAATTTTACCTTCGCGCATAATTCGTTTTGGTTTTAAATTAATTGCGAGGCTTTGATAGGTTATTGTTAAGATATGAGTTTTTCATAATTCATGCTTGCCCAATGAAGTTTTGATGAGTTATAGTTAATCCTTAAAATTTCATAATCTATACTTGCCCATATTAATTATATGAATCATTATTTTTAAAGGGAAGGGAAAATAATTTGAAATTAATTAAGGAAATGAAGAATTTAGTTATTATGTTAGTATTTAATGGATTTAGATTCCTATGTAGTTTTTCTCATTACTAGTTTTCGTTATTAATTTTTAATTTGCATTATTTAGTTAATTAATCATCTCCACCACTTTTTATTTCTAATTTGTTTGGAATATAAATTAAGTGAACATTAAAATTAATTTAGTCTCTGTGGTTCGACATGTACTTGCCTGTTCTTCAATTTGATGTTGTGCACTTGCAGTTACTATTTTTTATCACATCAAGTTTTTGGCGCCGTTGCCGGGGACTAGATTTAATTTCTTATTCCTTAATTTTTATTTCTTTGAATTAGTTTTTACCACTAATATTTTTTATTTTTATTTTTCAGGATTATCAAAGCGGATTGAAGGAGCAAAAAACATAGATATTTTGTTGCTGCGTTTTCTTGGTACTTCGTATCTTCATAATTTTTCTTATTTTTTTTTTTTTTATAAAATAGAAAGAAAAAAAAATAATAGTAGTTTAGTTTATTATTTTTAGTTTAAAAACTAATTGTCGCATTCATGCATTCACTCACGTAGAGCACATCCTGCTTAGGTTTTTATTTTTATTTTATTTTATTTTTGTTAAATATAAACTGTGGTGATTGCTGGCGGATTGAGGTACGTTAAATTTCTCATTCTTTCGTAATTCACATAGTTTTAAGACATTTTATTTGTTTACAGTTTTTATTTTATTTGTTTATTCTTATTTTTTAATTTAACTTTAAGGGCACAAACCATAACAAGATAAGGTGGGGATTTCATCACCCTTCCTTGGCCCACAAACAACCTAACTTTGCATAACCGACTTAATAAAATCAAGTAGACGTTGACCCCTAAGACTCTCGAGCTCAATTAGGACAAGAAATTCTGAGAGGAGTCTGAATTCCTAATTAATCATATTACTGGTGTCTAGGCAAGTGGTTCAAAAGGTAAATGCCTAAAGGACGCGCGGTTATTTAATTAGTCACCGTACCCACGGAGAGACTCCCGTCGTTCTTACACTTATCTGGCTAGCGGTGTGATTAATTTTGAATTTGGTGGACCTTAAAGAGTAACTTGGAACAGTTAGGAGCTGTCTAGATTTTATTTAGGTTGACCTTAGAAGTAGTTTTTATTTTATTTTATTTTCCTTATTCATTTTTGTGTGCTTATTTGTTTACGTGCTTATCTGCTAAGTAGTATATGCAAAAAGTGTGGGTTAGGGATAAAACATCTCAGTTAGTGAGAAGAATTGATTTTTCATATTTCACTTTAAAAAACCTCACTTCTAAAAACATGGAAGTTGCACAAACTGTTTTTTTGAGAGATCGATGTTATCCTGCCCGCTCTGCCCACCCTTCATGCATCAGTCTACCACCAGTAAACGGTAATAATTTTGAACTAAAACCACACTTTATAAGTATGTTACCTAGGTTTACTGGAATAGAAGATCCATATTTATTCATTCAGGAATTTGAGGAAGTGTGTGCTTTAATGAAAATTCAACAATTGTCTGAAGACTCGATTAGGCTAAGATTTATCACATTTGCTTTAAAAGATAATGCTAAAAAGTGTTTATATAGCCTAGCGAATAATTCCATAACAACCTGCAAGAGATTTGTCGTTACATTTCTAAATAAATATTTTTCAAATCACAAAACTTTTGAGATTAGGACTGCAATTCATCAATTTTACCAACTTGAAAACGAGTCGTTTTGGAAATATTTTGATAGATTTAAAAATTTGTTATCCCAGTGTCCACACCATGGAATTGAAAAATAGAGATTGTGTCAAATTGCCTACGAAGGTTTAGATTTTTTCCTCTTGAACTGCCGTTTCATTTTGCTCCGTAGCTGTTTGCCTTTCAGCTGCCTGAGACTCTAATTCCAAAATTCTATCCACATACTCACTATTTTGTTGTATGAGACCAGTTACCCATTCCTGGTCTGCTTCTCTCTGCTCAGAGGAGGCATTATCCGAATCTCCTTCTAACTCATCTGGATCTTCTTCCTGTTCATTATCCTCAGCCGGTACTATTTCCATAGCTGGCACCGTCGTCATCACATCTATATGAATATCTCTGGATTCCTCTTCTTCTACTGCCCGACTGGATTCCCCAAATCTCTGGCATGCTATAACATCACAAGAACAATTCTTTCAGTTCAATGCAACTTTCCTTATTCTTACAACACATAACGCATAACACATAATTAAAAATTATAACTTTAACAACCTCCAACCTTCATTTCTTATAACTCTAGTTGAGTCTCACTATATTCCTAAGGTCATAGTCCTAAGGTTTCCTCACCTAAGGTTTATAACCTATCAGCTCTGATACCAACGTGTGACGCCCCCAAATCCGGGTTCCCTGAACCACTGGTTCGGTGCTCACGCAACTGTTCTACCCTGTTATCTCATTCATCCATTCAAAACACAATGATAACAATATTAAACTTAATTCACATTTGTACATAACTACTCCCAGGTTCTACGTACCTTTATACATACAAACTGTCGTATTTGACATATAACAAAATATAATAATAAATACAACATTAACTAGAAATTTCTCTATTGATGGCCGACCTTTCCTTTCCCTTTATCTACACCTGCTCCCTCTGCCTTTTCTGACTTAACTGAAATATCATGAATGAAAGCAAGTATGAGCATAAACAGCTCAGCAAGTTCAACAATGAATAATATCATGATATTTCTAAATGAGTAAATGAGAATCATATACAATTTATATGGATTATACATAATCATTGGACGAATACAAATAAATCGGATCATTGGAATAGACTGATCATCATTAGTTCAATATATGAACAAGAATCACAAGTGAATTTGCATGAATATCATAAAATAAGATTTTATTTGTTGTACGGCCACAAGGCCCAGAACTCGTTTAGAACAATACCAATCGTATAGAATGATATTGCCCAGGTTAGTCAAAAGACTGCTATTCCAAATAGATGCGTACTTTGGGTGATCAGCCCATTGTACCTTTATATTGTGCACAACATAAACATCTAACGACGCAACCACGTCATAAAATTATAATTATTCCCCTTTTTGTAGGGTTGTTCTATTACAGCATAACATAGAATCCGCACCACAACCAATGTGGATTGGAGTACATAACAATGAACATTTGATCTCAACGTATATCACATTGTATGTCTAGCTAGGATCAAGATTGGCATTGACCTTTTCAAATTAATTCAATAATGAAAGAACTTTGCATAGCAATATAAATGAATAACATGGATGTCTGTTTAAAGAACTGCAAATAAAAGTTCAGTGGGAAAAACTTGTCTTCGTCCTCGTCTATCACAATCGGTATATTATTATCCCGTCTATAACCTACATGACCACAATATTTGTTCATGCATTAGTTACATACACATGCATGCCATAACTTACTAAACAAGCTACCCTTTAGCTATACATAACCCTAATCACATAACATAGTGTTCAAAATACCTTAACATCTACCATATTGATTATTTTTGTCAAATTATGGTTTACATATGTATTTCTATCATTTAATATCAAAATATTTCATTTTAGGACAAAATAATTTATTTTTCAAAATCCAGTACATGGCGCCCCGGCGCCATGTTTCCTCCTTGACACTGCGCTGGCCGCGAGATTGGCTCGGCCAGACCGCGCCCCGGCTCGCTCTGCTTTCGCCCCGGCGAGGTCCTCACAGCATCACTGCGCCCCGGCGCAGTTCCAAGAACAAAATACTGCGCCCCGGCGCAGTACTGGTTTTCCTGAAAAAAATTTCTTTCCAAAATTCAAGCTAACTTTGGTCCTAATGTGAATTTTCCAATTCCAACATTTCACAGAGCACATATAACATATAATTGACTTTTGTAGGTCTTCGAAACTTTTAAAAATCATTGTTTGGCCTTAAAATTCCAAATAGTTCATTTAGGTCGCCGGTTTACGTTTTAAAACGTTCAAAATAGTCATTTATCGCTGTATTCACCAAATAGCTCCCATATCGATTCTAACACGTGTGTTTACTTATAACTTACATGTTTGGCCTCGTTTGACTCTCAATTAACCAAAATAGCCAATAATTACACATGGTATGCATTTCCACCAATTTAACATAATTTCCTTTATAAACCAACTTTGATTCTTTACACACTACGCGTATATATGTCAACGCATATACATTTAGCTACTTTGTATGCATGTGTAGCTTCTATACGTATCTTCCAAAACACTTTACAGATTATAATTTCATTTAGGCACAAAATTTATATCCTAATATTCAATTCTCTCTCATAAAACATGGCTTCTACATCCTCGAGGTTTCTTGGATGCTTTCTAACACATGGTAATGCATGTATCACACTCCTTCATCTTCTCAAACTAGTTTTCCATCATATTTGCTAACATATAACACATAATCATACTTTAAATTATAGCTTTTAGCTTGTCTACACATATGAATAGTGCACCACCTTTAGTTTCAATACATCTAGCTTAGGGTTGCATGATCAACTAATCAAATAACACTTAAACTTACAAAACTTCACATAATCATCATGTAAAGCTAAAGATACATGCATGGTTTCTTCTTTTCTTGCATGTAAATACATAAACTTCAATTATATGACTTGAACTTCCATGTTACCTTCTTATGGCTCTTCTTCTTCTTGAAATGAAGCTCACAATGGCTTGATGATCCACTTTTAGTGTTTATTTCACCTTACTTGCACAACCTTTCCTTGAATCTTTGAGCATTCCTCACAAACCCTAAGTTTTCTCTTCTCTTTTCTTTCTTTGGCTGATAGCTTCGAATGAGAGAGTGAAGTGAGCTAAGTTTACTTGATAATTATCAATATATGTGTTGCATTAATCTCTAGCACTTAACCAAATCATAGTTACTTAACCCTTGCATGGTAAAGGATATTTAGGACATTTCACTTGACTTAGCAAGGTTAGAATGGACATTGAACCAACTTGGGACACAAATGTCATTTTTCCAAATTCTTGAGGGTAGTATGGTCATTATCCCTCATTTCTAGGAAATTAAATCCCCCTTAATTCAAGATTTGCTAAATTTGATCCAATTTTAATCCTTTTTGATCCAAATTTGTTTCTTTGGACTTGAAATTAATTCCTTCCTCCAATACAATGTAATTGGCTTGTCCCAAAATGATTGTCACTCCTTAAAATATTTAATTTTCATTAATAACATATAATTTACAATATCGTAAAAATGCAAATCATTACACTAATTCACTTGAAAACAACCAAAACCAAGTCAATCATGTGAATTCTATAATCTCTTTATGGTCTGGAAATCATTTTAACAATCATGCTAGCATTGATAGTGAAGAAAAGAAAATTTTAATTGATGAATCTAATAATCCATCTTCAAAGTCAGCTCAGCTTGAAAAGCCCACAAACTCCGAGTCAGTAGGCCCATCTACCAATCAACTGTAAAAGAATGATCAAACCATATTTTCGGAGTCTAATGAAAAAATCTTTAAACCAAAAGCCCCATTCCCCCAAAGACTAATTTCGAACAAGCAGTCAGCCCAGTTAGACAAAATTCTAGAAGTGTTCAAACAAGTAAAAATTAATATCCCTCTTCTAGATGTCATTTAACAAATTCCCTCATATGCTAAATGTCTAAAAGATTTGTGCACACACAAAAGAACCACTCATGTTCCTAAGAAAGCTTTTCTAACAGCCCATGCTAGTTCTATCATGTCATGCCAAGTCCCTGTGAAGTATAAAGACCCCGGTTGTCCTACTATTTTATGCATTATAGGAGACACCTTAATTGAAAAAGCTTTACTTGATTTAGGAGCGAGTGTTAACCTTCTACCATTTTCGGTGTACCAAACATTGGGCTTAGGGGAGTTGAAAAAGACAAGAGTCACACTCCAGCTAGCTGACCGTTCTATCAAAGTGCCAAAGGGAATAGTTGAAGATGTACTCATTAAGGTTGGCGATTTTGTTTTCCCTGTCGATTTTGTTGTTCTTGAAACCCAACCCTGTTGTCAATCCCAACGGTCAAATTCCTGTCATTTTAGGTAGACCATTTCTAGCAACCTCTAATGCGTTAATCAATTGTAGAAATGGACTAATGAAATTGACATTTGGGAATATGACAATTGATTTAAATGTGTTTAATGTGGTAAAACAACCTAGTGATTTTTTTGACCAACCCGTTGAAACAAACATGATTCAAGAAATGTCTGAAAATGAACTTAATGGGGAAGATAAAATTCTTAACTTTTGTTTAAATCACTTTGGTCAAAATTGGGATGATACAGAACATGTACATGAGGTGAATGAAATGTTAGAGCCCTCTACATCAATGTATTCTAAATGGGAACCTGTGATCGAGCCAATTTTACAATCTTCAGAATCGAGTCCACCAGAGTTAGAACTCAAACCTCTTTCTGATGATCTTAAATATGCATATTTAGGTCCTTCCAAAACTCTTCCTGTGATCATTGCGTCCGATTTAACAAACCCACAAGAGGAAGAATTATTGGCCATCCTTAGACAGAACAAAGAAGCCATAGGATGGAGCATAACAGATATTAAGGGGATCAGTCCTGCCATTGTCCAACATAAGATCCATTTAATAGATGATACTAAACCCGTGAGAGACCCACAGAGGCAATTGAACCCAGTTTTAAAAGAGGTTGTTAGGAAGGAAATTCTTAAATGTCTAGATAATGGGATCATCTATCCCATTTCTGATAGCTCTTGGGTAAGTCCTGTTCAGGTGGTGCCTAAAAAGTCTGGCTTAACTGTGGTTCCAAATGAAGATAATGAGTTAGTTCCCACTAGTGTCCAATCTGGTTGGAGGGTTTGCATAGACTATAGAAAACTCAATTAGGCCACAAGGAAGGATCATTTTCCTTTACCCTTCATAGACCAAATCCTAGAAAGGTTAGTTGATCATGCTTACTATTGTTTCCTTGATGGATACTCGGGTTACTTTCAAATTCCCATAGCCCCAGAAGACCAAGAAAAGACCACATTCACTTGTCCTTATGGAACTTTCGCATATCGTCGTCTACCCTTTGGGCTATGTAGTGCCCCTTCCACCTTTCAAAGATGCATGATGAGCATTTTTTCTGACATGATAGACAAATTCTTAGAGATTTTCATAGATGATTTTTCCATATTTGGGTCTACATTTCCTGAGTGTCTTCACTACCTCGACTTAGTTTTAAGGAGATGTAAGGACACTAACTTAATCTTAAATTGGGAAAAATGCCATTTCATGGTTAAAAGGGGAATTGTTCTTGGTCATATCATATCTGAAAAGGGAATTGAAGTAGATAAAGCCAAATTGACCTCATTGCTAATCTCCCACCACCTCGGACAGTCAAAGAAATTCGTTCATTCCTAGGACATGCAGGCTTTTATAGGCGATTCATCAAAGATTTCAGTAAGAAAGCAAGACCCTTAACCAATCTTCTAAGTAAAGATGCAAAATTTGAATTTAATAACAAATGTTTCCAATCATTCGAACAACTTAAAAAGGAGTTGACCTCAGCTCTTATCATCAAATCACCCGATTGGAATCAACCATTTGAGTTAATGTGTGATGCATCTGACTATGCAGTTGGTGTTGTTCTAGGGCAACGAATTAATAAGATTGCCCATGTTATATACTATGCTAGTAGGACTTTGAATGATGCACAATTGAATTATTCAACTACTGAAAAAGAACTTCTAGCTGTAGTTTTTGCCCTAAAAAAATTTCGATCTTATCTTATTGGGTCTAAAATCATCGTTTACACTGACCATGCAACCCTTAGACACCTTCTCTCCAAAAAAGACTCAAAAGCCCGATTAATTCGATGGGTCTTATTGCTCCAAGAATTTGACCTAGAAATAAGGGATAAAAAAGGGTTTGAAAATGTGATAGCTGATCATTTGTCTTGTTTAGTTGTGGAGTCTAATTCTGAACTGCCTTTAAATGATTCTTTCCCAGATGAGCGACTTTTCTCCATATCCACTACACCTTGGTTTGCTGATATTGTGAACTACCTAGTTACTAGTGACATTCCTTCCCATTGGTCCAAACAAGACCGATCAAAATTTCTTTCATAAGTCAAATATTTTTATTGGGACGACCCCTATTTGTTTAAATATTGCCCTGATCAAATCATAAGGAGATGCGTACCCGACCATGAGTTTTGGAGTGTCCTATCATTTTGTCATGACCAAGCTTGTGGAGGACATTTTGGAGGTAAAAAGACGTCTGTCAAAGTTCTCCAGTGTGGTTTTAATGAATGAATACGAAAGGTTATTCACCAACAGGCGGCAATCCGCTCCGTAAGGTTATTCCCACAATTTAATACATGAAAATAAAAGGCACGTCTTATGAGTAAGGAAGAAACAATATTATTATCGAGAATCAAATAATGATAATCCCTTACCATAGTACGTTTGAATAATGGAAGATGAAAAAGATAGTATCCCTTACGAGTAGTAATTTTAAGAGTATGAAAGAAAATGACATTCCTTACCGTAATAAATTTAAGAGTGTGAAAAGAATGATATTCCTTACGAGTAGTAAATTTAAGAGTATGAAAGAAAATGACATCCCTTACCGTAGTAAGTTTTAATAATAGAAGATGAAAGAAGATGACATTCCTTACCGTGGTAAGTTTTAATAATAGAAGATGAAAGAAGATGACATTCCTTACCTTGATATTGTGAAACAAGTTTATAGCCGAACAAATCCTTCCTTGTTTGTAGCAGTAAAGAATCTGACTTTTGAGTCTTCTAGAGTTTTTTAAAATCTCTTTATGTTTTTAAAATAATGTTACTCTCGGAAAGATAGACGACATAGACTCAAGAATCACTCAATTCGGAGTTAATATGAATGAGTTATGAATTTTCAAAACTAAGACTGAAAATAGTGACGAAAATCAGAATAGGTTACGGTTTTTAGTATTTTAAGACATGAAGATGATTTCAGATGACTTTTCTTCCTTCTTCAAAGTTGTAGAGGACGAAAAACTGAAGAGACAAGCTTTTAATTCATTAAATTCTGACAAATAATGAATTTACTACGATTTTTCGAAAGAGTTGCTGTACATAAGAAAATTCTACTCGGGAATTCAAAGAAGAATGCAAAATATTTCAAAACTAGGAATGACTTAAGAACACTTAGAGAGAACTTATACAAAGAAGTATTTAGAGAGTGGAAGAAATGTATGTAAGAATGTTATGAAAAATTTCTTAAGTTAAATCCTCTATTTATAGCCAAAAATCTTATCATAAACAAAATTTCCTAATTTAATCCAAACCATTCATTTCATATCACCTAACTTTATATTATAAACAAATAACTTTATCAATTCAATTATTCAATAATAATTCACACTTTAATCTATACCATTCATTTCATATCACCTAACTTTATATTATAAACAAATAACTTTATCAATTCAATTATTCAACAATAATTCACACTTTAATCTACACCATTCATTTCATATCACATAACTTTATATTATAAACAAATAACTTTATCAATTCAATTATTCAACAATAATTCACACTTTAATCTACACCATTCATTTCATATCACCTAATAATCACCTAACTTTATATTATAAACAAATAACTTTATCAATTCAATTATTATGACTAATTGTTATAAATACAGTATAGTTAGCTCTTAGATATCAAGTCAATTAATTAATGAAATACAACTGTTTAAATAATACCGTGATAGAGATAACAATAATACAAAAAGTATGTAAAAGAAAAATACGTTACTGTGTCATGACAATTATTGATTCAATAACGTGAATTACTGTGCATATGTTACTGTGACAATTATTAGGTTCAATAATTTTAAAAATAGTGCAGCAACAATTATTGACTCAATGATATAAAATACAGTGTAATGACAATTATTAAATCAATAATGCAAAATACTGTGTAACAACAATTATTGAATTGATAATATAAAATATTATGCAGTGACAATTATCGATGAAATGATGCGTAACAGTTACGGTGTCAATTATCAGACCAATAATATGAGACACTATGCAATACCGTGTGTTACTGTAGAGTACCGTCTGCTACAGAAAATACCATAAACTACCGTATGCTACTATTCTTTTATCACCGGTATTTTAACAGTTCCGTTGACTATTTTTATTTAAAAAGGTTACTTCTGTCGTTTTCTATATCCGACAAATATTCCGTTGTGGGGTCCACCAATAATTTATTATTTCGGCGCCGTCGTACGGCACGAATATTCCCCGACCAAACGAATATTCCCCGACAAAGCGAATATTGTCCGACAAAATAAAATTTGCACATAACATCCTTAACTTTCAATTTTGTTAATTTAACCACTTACTGTTTCAAAAAAAAAATATATATATATGAAGAAAAATTAAATTTTGTATTTCATAAAATTCGGGGTCTTACAACCTCCCCTCCTTATGAAATTTCGTCCCCGAAATTGACGTACCAGGCATTTCATAGTTAACCTCTTGATTTCCAGATGCCATACTAAACTGTTGTCACAAAATAATTGTTAGTTCAAACAAACTGACTCATCACTTCCTGTTCCTACATTCAAATCGACTCATTAGATAATAAAATCTATTTTAGGTAGGACACACTAGTGACTGATTCTATTCGTCTCTCCCCTCTTAGTTCTAACCCCAGATCTCCATTAAAGACCATATCCCTAAGCTCTGATGCCAACTGTGACTCTCATCCCACCATAGGGACAGCACCTCACAATGGTACCTATCAGTTTGCCACCTGTACTATAGGCGTCCCCTACGGAG
This sequence comes from Hedera helix, assembly GCA_947179155.2. Classification (NCBI taxonomy): domain Eukaryota; kingdom Viridiplantae; phylum Streptophyta; class Magnoliopsida; order Apiales; family Araliaceae; genus Hedera; species Hedera helix. The sequence goes on along the minus strand of OX359269.1, from coordinate 18,185,047 downwards.
AGTCTGGCTTCGGTGCATCCCCTTTCCCTAGGAAGTCACCAGCGAGAGGCTCGGGGCTCTTCGTTATATGGCTCTGATACCAACAGTGACGCCCCCAAATCTGGGCCCACACAGCCCAAACTTGAGTCGTCAAAAGACTACAACAAAATTATTACAACAAAGCACAACATACTACAATACAGTGTATAATAATACACAACTAAGTCTTCACTATTATTGCCACACTATTTTACAAAACGTGAAGACTATGATAACTATTCCTCGGACCCTCACTCCATTCCCCGGCTAGACCCTGTTATGTTTTCATTTCCTGTTGAAAAACACTGGAACAAAAGAAAGGGTGAGCTCAAATAGCCCAGTAAGAAATATCATGACTAAGATAATGACGAATAAATTATCATTAGCCTTCAACAGTTGAGTTCTTGATAGAATACAATAGAATACAAGGTTTATATCAAAAACTGTAGTTAAATTCTCAAACAATGTTCAGATCAATAATAGCAGCGGAATGAGCAATCTATTAGAAGAATAATGCAGACTATAATGTCCACTCGCTTCTCTTTTTCGTAAAAACATCATCAACTTTTTATCATCTGAAATACCATTAATCATGATAATATTAATTCACAGTTCCTGATCATAATCATGCACATCAACAGTTCATCTTTGCACTACGGGCCAAAGATATTCAATATAGCACCAACGGTCATGATTATACCAGATTCAGCCTTTGGTCATAATCATACCAAACAACAGTTCATCTTTGCACTACGGGCCAAAGAGAACATTCACCACGTGCCATAAAAGACACCGAACAGATGTATCGCCTTTAACCTATTATATCGCCTTTAACCTATCATCTGTTCAACAAATATATCACATCTGTGCCCCCGGTCACAGATATTCACAACAGCTTGATTTTTGGATGATTAGAATGATATAAATGATGAACAGAAGAAATAGGATAACAATAAGTATCGGAAGTTTACTTTGTACAGATTCAAATAATGTCCAAATTGTCAACATGATGTGGAGTGAAATTTAAAAATGATATTCAAGATCCACAGTTCAGAATAACGGTTACAATTCAATAGAAAGGTTCACGTAAATAGGAAGGTTCAGTTGAAATAATGAAGTTCAACTATTATGGAACATATAATATTTTCAGGAATTATAGAAGCAATAGTTCCATAATAAATTTCGATTTAGGAGTATGAAAGAAAATAATATCCCTTACCGTAGCAGGTTTGATTAACAAAAGGTGAAGAAAATTAATACAAAGGGTTATTCACCAACAGGCGGCAATCCGCTCCGTAAGGTTATTCCCACAATTTAATAGAATTTGAGTACAAAGAGTTATTCACCAAACAGGCGGCAATCCGCTCCGTAAGGTTATTCTCAGAGATTAATAATGAATGAATACGAAAGGTTATTCACCAACAGGCGGCAATCCGCTCCGTAAGGTTATTCCCACAATTTAATACATGAAAATAAAAGGCACGTCTTATGAGTAAGGAAGAAACAATATTATTATCGAGAATCAAATAATGATAATCCCTTACCATAGTACGTTTGAATAATGGAAGATGAAAAAGATGGTATCCCTTACGAGTAGTAATTTTAAGAGTATGAAAGAAAATGACATTCCTTACCGTAATAAATTTAAGAGTGTGAAAAGAATGATATTCCTTACGAGTAGTAAATTTAAGAGTATGAAAGAAAATGACATCCCTTACCGTAGTAAGTTTTAATAATAGAAGATGAAAGAAGATGGCATTCCTTACCGTGGTAAGTTTTAATAATAGAAGATGAAAGAAGATGACATTCCTTACCTTGATATTGTGAAACAAGTTTATAGCCGAACAAATCCTTCCTTGTTTGTAGCAGTAAAGAATCTGACTTTTGAGTCTTCTAGAGTTTTTTAAAATCTCTTTATGTTTTTAAAATAATGTTACTCTCGGAAAGATAGACGACATAGACTCAAGAATCACTCAATTCGGAGTTAATATGAATGAGTTATGAATTTTCAAAACTAAGACTGAAAATAGTGACGAAAATCAGAATAGGTTACGGTTTTTAGTATTTTAAGACATGAAGATGATTTCAGATGACTTTTCTTCCTTCTTCAAAGTTGTAGAGGACGAAAAACTGAAGAGACAGGCTTTTAATTCATTAAATTCTGACAAATAATGAATTTACTACAATTTTTCGAAAGAGTTGCTGTACATAAGAAAATTCTACTCGGGAATTCAAAGAAGAATGCAAAATATTTCAAAACTAGGAATGACTTAAGAACACTTAGAGAGAACTTATACAAAGAAGTATTTAGAGAGTGGAAGAAATGTATGTAAGAATGTTATGAAAAATTTCTTAAGTTAAATCCTCTATTTATAGCCAAAAATCTTATCATAAACAAAATTTTCTAATTTAATCCAAACCATTCATTTCATATCACCTAACTTTATATTATAAACAAATAACTTTATCAATTCAATTATTCAATAATAATTCACACTTTAATCTATACCATTCATTTCATATCACCTAACTTTATATTATAAACAAATAACTTTATCAATTCAATTATTCAACAATAATTCACACTTTAATCTACACCATTCATTTCATATCACATAACTTTATATTATAAACAAATAACTTTATCAATTCAATTATTCAACAATAATTCACACTTTAATCTACACCATTCATTTCAAATATTATATTATCTTTAATCTACACCATTCATTTCATATCACCTAATAATCACCTAACTTTATATTATAAACAAATAACTTTATCAATTCAATTATTATGACTAATTGTTATAAATACAGTATAGTTAGCTCTTAGATATCAAGTCAATTAATTAATGAAATACAACTGTTTAAATAATACCGTAATAGAGATAACAATAATACAGAAAGTATGTAAAAGAAAAATACGTTACTGTGTCATGACAATTATTGATTCAATAACGTGAATTACTGTGCATATGTTACTGTGACAATTATTAGGTTCAATAATTTTAAAAACAGTGCAGCAACAATTATTGACTCAATGATATAAGATACAGTGTAATGACAATTATTAAATCAATAATGCAAAATACTGTGTAACAACAATTATTGAATTGATAATATAAAATATTATGCAGTGACAATTATCGATGAAATGATGCGTAACAGTTACGGTGTCAATTATCAGACCAATAATATGAGACACTATGCAATACCGTGTGTTACTGTAGAGTACCGTGTGCTACAGAAAATACCATAAACTACCGTATGCTACTATTCTTTTATCACCGGTATTTTAACAGTTCCGTTGACTATTTTTATTTAAAAAGGTTATTTCTGTCGTTTTCTATATCCGACAAATATTCCGTTGTGGGGTCCACCAATAATTTATTATTTTGGCGCCGTCGTACGGCACGAATATTCCCCGACCAAACGAATATTCCCCGACAAAGCGAATATTGTCCGACAAAATAAAATTTGCACATAACATCCTTAACTTTCAATTTTGTTAATTTAACCACTTACTGTTTCAAAAAAAATATATATATATATGAAGAAAAATTAAATTTTGTATTTCATAAAATTCGAGGTCTTACAGAATTTGTTTTATTTTTATTTTCTTTTTTGTTTTACACGAGGACGAGTAAAAGCTAGGTATGGGGATATTTGATAGACACATAATTATGTATTTTAATATTCCCATTTTTATTATTTAATATGTTTATTTAATTTAATTAATTCATTTTATTTTGTTTTGCAGGAAATAGATAAATAATTGAAGTTGAGTTGGAAAAGGAGTTCTAGAAGCTTGCAAGTTGATTTTTATTTGGACTCCAATAAAGAGTTGGATACCATGTAAAAGTTGAAGTCAATAAGGAAAGAAGAGTCCAAGCTATTCCAAATTAGATTAGGGTTCAATTTATTTTTTCTATAAATAGGAGTCTTATTTTAGAGAGTTGGAGAATTTATTTTCTTATTCTTCTTCTAGGAGTAGAGCATGGAGTTGTTTTGCTACTTCTATAACAATTGTTCATTAGTTTAATAAAGTTTCTATTTAATCATTATTCTATTAGTTCTTATTTTATTTCATGCAATTTATATTATAAGTTTTAATTTTGTTTTTCTTTATTATGAATTACATGGTTAGCTAAATTTCTAATATCTAGGATGAAGATTAAATTAAATATTGCATATTAATTATTTTTTTTCCATTCCGATATTAATGTCTAATTGTTTATTTCTTTAATTTTACCTTCGCGCATAATTCGTTTTGCTTCTAAATTAATTGCGAGGCTTTGATAGGTTATTGTTAAGATATGAGTTTTTCATAATTCATGCTTGCTCATTGAAGTTTTGATGAGTTATAGTTAATCCTTAAATTTTCATAATCTATACTTGCCCATATTAATTATATGAATCATTATTTTTAAAGGGAAGGAAAAATAATTTGAAATTAATTAAGGAAATGAAGAATTTAATTATTATATTAGTATTTAATGGATTTGGATTCCTAGGTAGTTTTTCTCATTACTAGTTTTCGTTATTAATTTTTAATTTGCATTATTTAGTTAATTAATCATCTCCACCACTTTTTATTTCTAATTTGTTTGGAATATAAATTAAGGGAACATTAAAATTAATTTAGTCTCTGTGGTTCGACCTGTACTTGCCCGTTCTTCAATTTGATGTTGTGCACTTGCAGTTACTATTTTTTATCACATCAGTTCTAAAAGTATTATTCGAAAACTATGGGTTTATCCTTTTGATTAATTCAAGTAATTAATCATGAATAAATAAATGCCTTGATTCTTTTTATTAATAAACGAATAAGATTACAAAGTATATGCTTATCACATCAAATGTGATTGGCTTAAGGGCATACTACTTTCAGCTACTACCCCCGCTGCTACCTTCTATGTTTCCTCCCTCGCTTCTTTTCTTGTTCCGTTCTTGATTGTGCTTGCTTAGGGCTTCATTTCCCCTTTCTGCTATTATAGCTTTCTCCAGTAAAGTTACAAAGTTAGTAATCTGAAGAACAGCGACTCTACTGTAAACTCATGGCTTCAATCCCTGCTCAAACTTTCTTGTGTGTCTCGCTTCAGTGTCCATCTGCTGTGAATCGAACCTTGCCAATTCATTGAACTTGGCAGCGTAGTCAGATACAGACATATTCCCTTGCTTGAGTTCTAGGAATTGAACTTCCATCCTAGCCTGCATGCTTTTCGGAAAGTAGTTTTCTAAGAACACTTCCTTAAATCGCGCCCACGCGATAGTTCCCTCTCCTGCTCTGTTTTTGTTGGCCTTCCACCAATAGTTCGCTTCCCCCCTTCATCATAAAGGTAGCAAATGAGGTCATTTGTTCCTCCGCTACACGTGCAATCTCAAAGACCTTTTCCATTTCCTCGATCCAGGTTTGTACTTTTATAGGATCCGTTGTGCCTCGAAATTCAGATGGTCCTATTAGTTTGAAATCTTTGAAGTTAGTTAGTGGAACGGCAGGGTTTGATGCTTCAGCAGCATTCGCGTTACGTCCGTGGAATGCTCCCATTAGCATTTTCACAAAATCTTGCACCGGGTTTGGCGGTTACCCCTCCTACATTAATTGACTCTTCTGGTGGTGGTGGGGGTAATGGTTGACTTCTTCTATGTGGCGGCATTTTCTGTCTAGAGAAAATTTAAATCGCTAAAGTTATTTCATCTTTTTACTTCCGTTTTGTAGTTTAAGCAATTTAACTAAAGTACAATTAAACATCTCGACACATATAGAAAACATATCTGTATTTATATTCATATGTTAAAACCATAGTGCATAGAACTTTTACATCATAAGCATACTACTATAAATGCTACTATTCCTGAAATACTACAAAAGACGGGATCTAACCATAATCATATCTCATAACTTCTTAGAGTTGGGATTTACATCATACTAACCCTCTGTCAAAACAAAAGTTGGGTTTCTACTGCATCCATTTACATACAACCTAAATAAGAAAAACTACTACTAATGCCTACGCATCCCTCAACGAACAGCATCATCGTACTCCTCATCCCCTATAGCTCTCACCAAGCTCTTGCTGATAGTATACCTGAACTGACCCTCTCCTCAGCTGGGTAATAGTGCACCCTACTCTAAAATCTGCCAAAGGAAGAACGATAGACATAACTAAGTCTATCGATCATCACCCTCTTCTCTATAACCTCATCCTCCAGCTATAGCATCTGTCCATGTGCTGAATCTCGCCGGATCTCCATTTCGATCCTATCCTCTATAGTCTGCTGCCAATGGCCTTTAATCTCCTCCTTCTCTGTCTACACCTCCTGAACCTTCAGCTCAGTTGTTGCTAGTCTAACCTCCACCTCTGTCATCTTCTCCTTCAGCAACGTGGTCTCGCCCAAGAACCGATACGCTGCATTCCTATACTGGTTCTCCGTATGCTGATGGGTCTAATTCTGCTCCTCCAAGTGTTGAATCCTCTCCTCCAGCTCATCATTCCTCGTGGTCAGTGCCTTGATGATGTCACTGACAGTAATGCCAATGCCATCAGCGTACTCTGCTGGCTCTTCCTCCTCCAACTCCTCAGTCTCGGCCTCATCATCACTATATGGCCTCATCATTCCACCCTTGACGGGTTCCTCACGATCTCCCTCATCTGGATTAGACTCGGGATCCTCAATCGGTGCAGCCACGAGTGGGTGTACCGTATCCATGTGGATATCCGTGTAAACCACTTCCTCAATAGTATGACTCGACTGTCCAATCTCCGTCATCCTATAACATAAAAATAACATATGTTAGTACAGCAATAAAATATATTCATTGATGAAATGAAATGATATTTAATCATGTACATCTTGGCTCGATGGATTTCCTCAATCCACCTCCAAAAATACACAACATGATGAATCTCCCCGATTCATCTCCTAACGCGCTCAATATGAGTTTAGTACTAAGGTTATAACTTAGGTTTCGCAATCCTAATATTTCTAACCTACAGCTCTGATACCAACCTGTGACGACCCGAATTTGGGGTCGTCACAGTCGAATAATTGATTTCCTGGCATTTGTTCATGGTCTTTATGACCATCAGTCAGATATGACATTATTTTAAAGGAATTCTTTCTACTTCCTAATTATTTAAGCTCTTTCACAATTATTAAACAATTGTTGAAGACTTCTGAAAAATATCCCAATATTCTGGAAATTGAATAGGTAGAGGTGTAAATTTTAGAGGAGATTGGTTATATAATTAAATGATCAATGAAGAATCCTCAGAGAATGGGAAATTTGATATGTTAGATCGAGAACCTAATGGATTGAATGAGAAGAAATGTGTAAAGATGAGTATGCTATAATTTCGAGGACGAAATTCTTATAAGTAGAGGTGAATGTAATATCCCGAATTTTTATGAGGTTCGAAAATATAATCGAACACGATTAAAAGTTAAGTTATAAAAACATAGCACTGGTAAATCGATAGATGATTAATAAAAGGAATAAAAATTCTATTGTATAACAAGAAATTTAGCGAAAATCACTATTTACGAATACGGTAGGAATACAAGAAAGAAACTTTTCATAAATGAAAAGTTTCCATAAAAAGAAAGTCTAGAGAAAAGGAAAGATGACCATTTTACCCTTGGTGGGTGAAAATTTATTACAAGTTTGCTCGTGGGGGTGAAATATATTTTAATTGACCCAAAATCTTAATTCATGAATTGTTTAGGGCCAAAGTGGTGTAGTTTGTGTTAGTTGGCCCAACCTAATTTAATTAGGGGCCTAATGGAAATTGTAGAGAAGCCAATAATGGAATTAATATTTAAGTCTGACGATTTAATTAAATTGAGACAAACTTTAGTCCAATGAATTAATTTCGGTAACCTAACCTTGAGTCCAAGCGATTTAATTGTTGGGGGTCCTAAAAGAATTAATCTAGTAGTCCAATTGGAAATAAATTGGGAGCCAAACATAATTAAATTGTAGCCCAGTGAAAGTTAATTCAAAGTCCGATGGGTAGCCCAAATGGTGTAAGTGTTGGGTGATATGGATATAGATTGATGTATATGTATATATAACATAAATTGATGAAAAAATAAATCAAAAATGAAGGGAATATAGGGATATAGCCGGCCATATGGGTGGGAGGACCAATGTGGTGCAATGCTCAAGGTTGGCATGGAAAAGAACATCCCTTAAATCACTCTCATGCTTGTCCTTTCCACCTAAATTAAGGGGCCATGTTCTCTATGTAATTAAGCCTAATTAACCAAGTGTTGGCGAATTAGTAAGGGTTAAGTATACTTGGGAAAGTTCTATAAATAGGACTCATCAACAATGCTAGAAAAGGTTGGTCATTTTACCAAGTCTTGAGAAAAATAGCTTGAGAGCATTTGAGAGCAAAAAACAGAAGACATTTGTGTTCTTTAGAGATAATCAAATAGCACACCAAGAGGGCTTATAGAGGAAGTGTCCAACACTTAAAGAAAAAAATATTTGATTATTAACCTAATTTGATAAGTGTCCAACACTTAAAGAAAAAAATAACCTAATTTTACCAACAATAGTTTAATAAGTGTCCAACACTTAAAGAAAAAAATATTTTCTAACTTATTAAATTATTAACCTAATTTGATTGAGGGTCTATAAGGTTAATAATATTGTTTTGACTGATGTAAATTATGTGTTAGTACTTATGTGTGGTAGATAAGTTCCTTAGTGAGCGTATAGTTGTACAAATACGCCGTACTAATTATTAGACCAACTTTATTAATGTTAGGTCTTTCAAAGTCAGTTAGTTAAAGCTAGACATTAATTGTAGCTGAGCAGACAGGCAAGTTCCTTATCTCTAAACTCATTTCATTGAGCAAGTTATTTATTTAAGCTTGAATTGTAATTCCAAGCATGCTTTGAGTGGTTTAATTACTTTACAATTATTTCACATCGATGTTGTTGTTATTCGCACTTGGTGCACTTAATCTTGTACAGTCTTTGACTTGTACCTTATTTAACGTTCTATTGTTTAAAGAACTGTTCAAAGTAGGTCTAAGTCATTGTTCGGCTAGACATTTATGTTAAAGATTTTAAAAGCTATCCAAATCATTGAAGATGCGGATTCTTGGACTATTATGAACACCTCCCTATTATAGGGGAGTACCTTGTATCTAATATCAGGTAAAAAACACGAAAATTAAATGTTATGCATACACATATTATACGAGAGGTTGATCCCCTCAAGTACATATTTCTGATAGTAACCATTGGGTCAACCAGCTATTGACTCCAGTGGAAGTTTATAGTTCATAGTCTACTTGATTATCTTGATTCTGAAAGCAAATCATTATTCCTACTTATGTTATTCATATTGTTGAATTGTTTCAGCTATTCCCTTTCATTGATGATATATATTGTCTCTTATTGTTATTTAAACTTGTTGAGCAAACTAGTTGCTCACCCTTGCTATATCATGAACCTTATTGCAGTGAAACCTGAGACTTCTGGAAAGAATAAGGGTAAGGAAAAGATGAAGTGATAGACTTCAAGAAACAATCTTTAGTTTATTCATCTAGCTAAAATTACTTGTTTTGTGATGTAAACCTAAGTACTTTATTAAGGGTATTTGTGTACTTTTGTGTAAGGTTACCGTATCTTAGGACTAGTAACATCTTTTGAATGAACAACATATGTTTATTATTCCGCTTTTAGTTATTGTATGTTATTTAGAGGTGGATGTTTGTATTGGATCGTGATGACCGGATCCAGGTTTTTGAGACCCGAATTTGGGGGCGTCACATCTTTAAAGAAGGAAAGATGAATGATAGTTAGTAAAATGAAAATAAATCAAATATGATTAATTAAAGGTTGATGTGAAACCTAATCATGTTAAATAGAATGAGTAGAGAAATATATGTACTAATTTCAATGACAAAATTCTTGTAAGTATGGGTGAATGTAATATCCTGGATATTTATGATGTTCAAAAATGAATCAAATATGATTAAAGGTTAAGGTTTAAAATCTAGATTGGAGGAAAGAAGAATGTAGAGGAATGAGTAAACATTTAACCTAATTTATGTGTTAAGAATTAAATGTGAGTAATCATGAACTACGAGAATTAAAACCTAAAGTTGGTTAATATGAATATTTTGTGAAATATTAAGAGTTATGTATTTATACGATGTGTAAATACAAAATCACGAATACGGAATTAAATACAATGAAGAAACTTTTCATAAAAATGAAAAGTTTCCATAAAAGAAAAATCTAGAGAAAATGAGATATGGCCATTTTTCCTAGAGTAATTTGTAATGACTTTGATGTCCTAGTAATTACCTAGAGATCATTTTACCCTTGGTTGGTGAGATGTAACGACAAATTTACTCTTGGGGTAAAATTTGATTCATTTGGCCCAAACCCTAACTCATAAAATGTTTAGGGAATTTGTTCTACTTTGTGTTAGTGGCCTAATCTAAATTAATTAGAGGCCCAACGTAAATATAGTGAAGTCCAATAATGAAATTAATTTAAGCAATCATAAACCTTAAGATGGTTGTATAGGTGAAGCCTAAGTGTAGAGAATTAATTTTGCCTTAACCAAGAGTCCAATCAATATTAATCAATTTAGCACAATGAGGTATACTTACATAAATAGTCAATGTGATTCAAATGAATTTAAATTCTAGCCTAATGGTAGAATAAGAAAAGTCCAAATGATAAGTAGATTTTTATATCTATTTATTAGGTATTTTATGCTTAATTATTTTTCGCTTTTTAAGTATTTTTAGTATTTTAGGTAATTTATTTAATTTAATGCATTATTATTATTTTTAGTATTTTTATATTATTTTTATTTATTTTTAATTAATTTATATTTTATTTTATAGGAAAATTGGAGCTGATGACAATTTAACTTTTGTTTCCGCGTGGCGTTCCATCAGTAGATAAATTAAAGGATAATTTGGAAATCCAATTGCAATTTGGAAAAGAAAAATAAATAAAAATTTTATATTTATTTTATTATTTTGTATTTAAAATCCTACTAAGGTTTGGAAAGTGTAATTCCTATTAGAGTTAGGAGGATTATGTAGCTTATAAATAGAGGGCTTGAGATACAATGGGAGATATAACTTTCATTAAAAAAATTCTCTCTTCTATTCTTTGGTTTTCTCTACAACTATGAGTAGCTAAATTATTTTTCTTGGTTTAAGTGATTGAAGTCATCAAGATTTATACACTGTGAGATCTAATTTATTTTAATTGTTCAATTTATATTTTGAGTATTGAATATTTTTCTGTGCTTAATTTTATGATTGGTTTGTTTAATTGCTAGGAGCGCTACTAGTTTATTATTCATATTAATCTACTGTTGTTGGTGAAGCAACTAAGTTTAATAATTGTTTTGCAGATCAAAAGATTATTTTATCTTAGGAAGAATATTCATCTAAATTAAATGCAAACAAGTGGCTTGTGTTGTTTAGTTCAACGATCTCTCTAATTCTTAAAGCTGTTATTAAATTAAATTTTTAGTAAGTGTCGGAGGTTGTTTAGTAGTAAGGATATCTAGACCAAGTGGCTCTATTTATCTAAAATTAAGGAGAGAGGAGAAAAATTATTCCACTTGTGAGTAGTTATTTCTACGGTGAATGTTCAAAATATTAATTGATTTTTTCTTGCATCAATGATCAGTTGTACATTCTTGATGGTGGATGTTGACTTAAACCAAGACTTTTTATTTTTATTTATTTCATTAAATTACTTGCATATTTTTTTAATTTAAATTATTTCTTTAAAAATCCTCCAATTTTGGTTTACAAAGCATAAAATTAAATTAATCATTTTATGTGGGATCGTCTCTTATTTGCACTATTACATTAATATTTTTCTAAAGTAAGATTTTATTTTTGGGTGCTTGCGACATCACATCACCAAATAATTGAGAAATTTAACCAGTGGACTAAACTAAGAAAATCAATTGTGTAGGCAATTTTAAAATAGCAAATCTAATTGGATTATATAATTAGTCCAAATAGATTATTGAATTATGTTTAAATTTAATTAAACTAGCAAAGTGACATATTAGTAGGAATTAAATGATGGCCCTAGTATTGATAGCTATCATAAGTTAACTAGTAGTCCAACTTGGAATACTATGAGCCTAATTAATTATTTTTGGTAGCCCAATGGAAATTAATATTATTGAGCCCAAACAATTTGAATTATTGAGCCAAAACAATTTAATGAGAAGCCCAAACCCTAACTCAATTGGGGAGAGATGTATAGATGTGTACATTTATTTAGAGAATGAGTTTGGACCATAGTTGAAACTTGAATAAACCTTTAGTCACAAGAGTGTAGAGAATTAACCATACATTGGTTAATTGGTGGGAGATATTTAATTAATTATATAATATATGAAGATGAGTATTGACCATGATGGGTTGGTTAAGTTAAACCAAGGTCATATGTGTGTAAATAGTTAACCCAACATAGGTTAAATGTTGGAGGAAAATGAAGGGAAATAGCTAGGTAAGTGCACAAATCTCCAAGTTTTCCCAAAAAGCACAAACCCACAAAATTCTCCCCAATGCAAGTCAAATTCTCTAATTAGTGGATCTTGTTTGTACTTGTATTAGTAGAATGTAGACATATAGAAAGTGTATGTAATATTTTGCTAGACAGCAAGATATAGTGGATGATAGTTCATTAGTTTATTTTCCTAAGTGTTGGAAATAAACAAGAGGGAGAGAGAGAAAGAGCTCTAGAGAAAGAAAAAGCTTTAAAGAGAAAAAGAAAGAGAGACAGGGAGGAAGCCTGAGAAAACTTGAGAGAGAGAAAAGCTAGCCATTGTTGGATCTAGCCATGGAAGAGGAAGATTATTAATCAATGGAGAAGATCCATTCAAGAAAGAGAAGCCATGAAAAGTTAAAAGTATTCTAAACTTAAAACTTTAGTCTTAAATCTTTAGTTTTATGTATGGAGTATATTTTTTAAGAGAGTTTGATGTTTTGATAGTAGATCATGGTGGTTCCGATGATATAAGGAGGTTAGGTTGGTGATTTTGTGTTTAGATCACTTGTTGATAAAAGATGAGCTAGGTAATCAAAAAATGGATTTTTGTTAAGGAAAACCTAATTTAGAGTTTTAGATTTTCATATAATCATTGTATTTTGTTATTGTATTTTAAAGATCCATAGGTGTATACCCTAGATCTACAAGTTTTGTAAATGAATTATTTTGATATAAACAAAAATGGAGCCTAGATCAGCTCATATGGATTTTTACTCCAACTATGATATGTTTTGGTAAAGATCCTAGTTTGAATCTTGTATTTTCAAAAGGAAACACTTTGTTAGTTGAAAATGCTAAGATCTATGAGTTTTAACATAGATCTAAAGTTTTGGTGATGTTGTATTTTGGAAAAATATGTTAAAGTGAGCTTATAATGACTTTTATGGTCAAGTATGCTTTTAAACTAAACCTTAAGAATTTTGGTCATGTTCGATCATGGTTGCAAAGTATGAAAAATGATTGTTGGTATAAAAACTCGTTGGTTTCGTTAAATTTATGAATCCATAAAGCCATGGTTTGAATTTGAGCTCAATCTAATAAGAAATGATCAAGTTATAAACTTTTGAGCAAGTAAACCATGAAATTTGTAGTCAATCTGACTGTGTGAGCGATTTTCAGTCTAGTTTTGTTAGGAATTTGGTTGTCCGATCTCAAGATAAGTTATATAAGAAGAAGTTACGGACTCGTGAATGCTTGAATCACTCAAAAAGGTTCAGAAATGAGAAAGTTATGGCTGTCGGAGTGACTGAACGTCGAGCAGTCCAGAAATTAGGATTTTTAGTTTTTGCCCCACTGCCGCAGCGGTCAAAACTCTGTCCAGAACGTGGTTTTGTTGTCCGGGTTGGGTCGGGTCGGGTTTTCTTTGAAAATTTTAGTTAAAATAAGTGTAAAATGAATTTATTTGTATAATAAACCAATATATATAAAGTCTATTAGTAACTAATTGGTAGCTAAATGTTTAAAATAAATAATAAGGTTAAAGCAATTAAAAATTTTGATTGCTTAGTATTGTTTTGAAGATTTTTAAAAGGTTATTAAATGATTAATAACATTAGTAAGTGATTAAATGGTTATTAAATGATTAATAACATTAATAAAGGATTAAAAGGTTATTAAATGATTAATTACATTATTAAAGGATTAATTGGTTATCATATGGTTAATAACATTAGTAATGATTAAAAAGTTATTAAAAAATGCTTAATAACATTAGTAAGGATTAAAATATTATTAAATGGTTAATAATATTTGTATGTGGTTAATATATTATCAAAGGTTGTTAATAATATGAAGCGTTTGATACGTTATTAAATATCTGAAACATTAAGTTATATAAAAGAAAAAAGTTTAATTGAATTAAATCAATTTAAATAGTCCATTAGTGACAAATTTTTAGACCAACTTATTAAAAGTGGGTCGTACAAAGAACTTGTAGTGAAGGCGTAAGTAGGATAAGCGTGCCCGACATGTCCAACTAGGTTTGAGCTAAGGTTTTGTCCGGAAGTCAAAAGTTCATTTGTCGAACATTTTAAAAGTTAATAAATTGAAGTTAGGGTCTTAAATTGAGACTAATTAATAATCAGTGTAACTAATGATTATGTCAATCTCATACATAATTGTAGGTTGATCGAAAGACGTAAAACTAGCATAAGACGGATAAGCTTATCAGGCAAGTTTTTCAGTATTATGTGATATTATTGAGAACTTGTTGTTATGTGCATTATTATGATACAATGTGATATTAAATTGTTACATAAATCTATATGGATGTTATATGTGTTACGCGAAATCAATGAATATGATTAATGTGAAGTACGTGAAAAGCATGAAATACGATTACATGATAATTATGTACAAACTATGAAGCATGATTTAAATGCGGTATATAAGAACTGAGAAGCATGTATAAAATGACATACATGGATTTATTGCTAAACATGCATAATGCATGAATTAAGTGTTATGTGATAACTATTAGACTTGCTGAGCCATCGTACTCACTCTTGCTTAAAACAAACATTTTCAGAGAAGTCGGAGAAATGTAAAGTCCCGATAAGGACAAACGGCCGGATTTGACTTGAAGTCGTTGGAGTTAAGTTTTATAATAAAACCTTATTATCAACATCTTTGTGGTATTTGGTTGTGAATCAATAGTTGTGTGTTTATTGTCATTATAGAAGGTTAGAAAGCATGTACGTGTTAGTATAACGTTTAGATATACTAGACACTTGTATTATTGCAAGGCACGGATGTGTAAAGAAATATTGTAATAGAATAAACTCGTATCGTATATGATATTGAGATATAATATGTAATTGTAAATATTGCGATTCTGATGCAAAGAAACAAAGAGAATAAAGATGTTATAAAAGTTTTAAACTTGTTGAGTTTTTTGTAGCATTTTATTTTTTAATGTTGTGGATTTTATAAGATGGTTATACATTAATGCACAGATCGCCTGTAGCAAATACATGAATTCTTGAGGTCGTTACATAGAGTACCTGTGGAGAGTTTGCAGTCTTTGTGACTGTCAAACATTATTGGGAGAGTTCTTAGATTGTTTTTAAAATTGTTGAACATTTTTATACGTTATTGGTCCCTACGACCTCTCAATTAGAAAGA
Organism: Hedera helix; assembly: GCA_947179155.2. Taxonomy (NCBI): domain Eukaryota; kingdom Viridiplantae; phylum Streptophyta; class Magnoliopsida; order Apiales; family Araliaceae; genus Hedera; species Hedera helix. Next base: position 18,169,339 of record OX359269.1, on the reverse strand, counting down.
TAGAAAAAATTTGTTGATTTTCTTGAGAATGATTTGTTGTTCATATTTTTCGTCAATATTAGATTTGGATTATTCTTTGAAAATCTATGCTATTGTTCATAATATATTGATTCATTTCATAGTTATATATTTGTTGAATAAACTTGTTGCTCACTCTTACAAATTTAAAATATTATAGATAAAAGCAAAAAGACAGAAAGTTCAAAGTCAAAGGGTAAAGGAAAATAGAAAGTTAAATCATAGGAAGATAACTAAATCAAGTAATTATTGTATTAAAGTATAATGATTAATGATATTATGTAATAGAATAATAATGATTGAGACCTGGGATTGTAATATACATATTGTAATAGCTTAGTTAAATTAATAATATAACTAGTAGATAAGTGTGTAGAATGATGGATAGTGAGCATTATATCTAATGTAGTGAGTACACAGATATGGAGCGTCACATATCTCGCTTGTCTGAGATCTGAATCAAAAGAGAAAGAGTTAAGAGCTATGGCTAATACATGTCGTGTCATTGGATTTGTTAATGATGATGGTTCTTGATATTGACAACTACAATCTGACTTCATTTAGCAAATCGTGTTCTTTATCTTTTGATCTAAAGCTCTAACGACGGAGATTTTGTATACTATTTTTTTTTTCAATTTTTGTGTTGACTAATATTTTGATTTGGACAAAAACGAAATTGTTGATGTCAGGCGAAGTGGGCCCCAAATAATTTAATATATTTACTGCCTATGTCGTGGTGGCACAAAATCTGACGGTACAGATTGGACTCAAAAGCAATCTTGATGTGTGTCTTTGACCACAAAACACAGGATATTCATTTTTATGCTCGCTTTAATTTGTTTTTAGAACATTTATGTATATCGCACTTTTGATTTTGGTTTTATTTTAGCCTATATACTTTTTTATAAATAAAAAAAAACTCTTTATACTATTTTTAAGAGTATTAATATAGCCCTAAATACTATCACCTCATTAAACAAAGTGACATAGCGTTAAAAGAAATATAAAAAAAATGCTAGGTGTAATTTTTTAATCCCAAATTTATGAAGCTAAGGACAATAATGTCCTTTACCATAGCATTCTTTTCAAATGACTATTAATCTCCCTACAAATCAGTTTTCTCAATTTAATCAATAAAAAAATGATAATAATTAATTTGCAAATAATTAAATTTGAATTTTGACATAAATTTATTTTAACTTTTTAAATAGTATTTTTGTACATATTAATAATTCTTAAGTAATTTTCAATATAGACTATTGCATTAATTAAAATAAAATATAGTTAGTATAAATTTTGAGAATTTTAAAATTTCATAAATTAAGTACAAAAGGAAAATAAATTAGAACTTTTTAAACGGAAGATATTGTAAAAAAAAATATTAATTTTCTTAATCTTACGTGCCTGGGATTAAAAGAATTACATCTCATCATTTTTTTTTCTTTTTTTAATTGCCATGTATGACTACTTTAATGATGTAACAGCGGTTGGAGACTATATTAATACACACAAAAATAGTATAGGGAGATTTTTGAAAGAAAAAAAATGCATGAAAATTAAAATGAAACCAAACCATTAGTACAGAGACCATTTGGGTCAGTTTGCCATTTGGATTTCGTGTTTTTGGAGTTTCCATTCTTATATTTGTTGGCGATACATTCTAAGATCTGGGGCTCTTCTCTTTATATAGCGAGAACAAATGTTGGATTGTCTTTCTTGTATTGGTTTCAAGTTTCTTTTTCTCTCTCTACAACTCTAATGGTGGATGAATTGTTTTGTGGGTTTGTTAGTGAATGAGTTGTTTTCTGGGTAGAAGCGGTTATGGCAGTAGTGGTGAAAAGGAAGGGACTTGTGATGAAGAGGCAACGAGTTAATGAATTTAATAGGTGAATTTTACTTTGTTCATAAATAAAAATGTATTCAGTTGATAAATGTAGTTTATTAAAAATGGTTAAACATAATACATATTTATTTAGTTAATAATTTTAACCTAATACATATTTGTTAATAAATTTTGTTTGATATAAATAGTTTAACAGAATAAATATTCATTTAGTTGATAAATTTATTTTCTTAAGAAATTAAAATATATTTAGTCGATAAATTAACTTATTAAAAGTAGTTAAACAAAATAAATTAAATACATTTAAGTTGATAAAAAAAAATTGTTATAGAATTTTATTTTTTTTAGCATACTTTTAACATTTAATAGTTTTTAAAGTTTTAATGATTTTAATTTTTAAAGCTTTTTGACTTTCTAATAGCTTTTAATTTTGTTAACAAGCTTTTATTTTAAAATATAAAAATAATGATAATACAGACTGGTCAAACACTTTTGCCGCTTAAAAAGAGCATGTACATTGCACGTGTCTAATGCCATCAGCCTTTTTAATGATTTTATGTTTGGAATTTGATATTTGTCAAGGCGCTGAAAGTATGGAATGGAAAGTGCAAAATGAAACAAACTATGGGGATACAAAGTGTCAACTCCAAAATGATCTTTGTAAAATCTAAGACGCATGGGTAAGACGATCTATTCCTTTGTCAAAGGATGGCAAAACTAATCCAAGTAAATGGCACAATTCAATTTATACTTCTTAAACCTTTCCTTCGTTGTTCCCCTCCATTGATGGAGAGATATAGCAGATCAATGGCATCTAATGACTGCGTCATTTTAAAATACTTCAAGTCTAAAATGATTAGGTCTTTTTCTTTTTGCTCGATCTGGAACCGTTTACGTCCTTTCTTCTTTTCTTCTCACTCTCGTGGCTTTGTTTTTGTTTCCCATGTTTTTCAACTTTAGTTCTACTGGATTTTACGCTAACAAGATCGCCTGAAGGTATCTTTCCACCTCCATTCTGCAACGCACCCTCGAAATCAATTTCACTATCTACAATAGCATACCTTTTGAGGAGCTCCGGATCTAACATGCCATCCATCTTGGCTTTCATCTCATCCTAAAGAAAATATAAAATCTCATCCAAGTCTGTATCAGCTCTTTCAAGAAAGAAGTAAAAAGCAATAGGTTTTAAGGAAAGTGGATGAACCTTGACTTGCTTGGTTGCATCATTAAGATCTTCATCCAAAGAAATAGCATGAGGTTTCATCACAATCTGAGAATTAAAAGAAAAATTAACCACTGTTACATGTCAAGGAGAACAAGGAACATATAGGAGATATGAAACTAGTTACAAAAAAAAGTATTGTAAAAGAATAAATCTTCACTCTCTTACTAAAACGAAGAAACATATTCTCTACCTGACATTACATTTATTCGTTGTTCGCTATTGATTATTCAATGCTAGGTCATATAGTGGTTCTCACATTCTACAACTGTCTCACTTAATATCTCCCATGATATGGTGGCAAAAAATAAGAGAAAATCCAGCTTTGAACCATTCATGCATGAGAAACTACTAAGACAGTGATTCTGACAAAATTATATCCTATGCCGTGATTAGTGATTATGTGATGGCAAAAAGTCAATAAAATTGGAAAACATATGGAAATATAGGGAGAAGAAAGTGGTACTAACTACTAAGACAGAGCTTTCAACTGTTGCTACAATCATAAAAAGTTATATGTGAATAATACACTACTGTCCGAGAGAGCTTCAAGTTCAAAAGTTCAATCAGGGGCAGATCCAGAAACTTTTTCCAATGGTTCCCTTGTGCAAACACAATCACATAACAGCTAGGAATCTTCCTAGATCCTAATTTTACATCTATTTAACAATTTAATAGCCCCACGCCGACATCTAATATTCATCACTTAAAAATACCCTATAAATTTAGAATTTAGCCATTAACACAAGAGACGATGCATTACTACATTATTATATTTCAGATTATTTTTTATTAATATAGTTAATTTCTATAAAAAGAATTGTATATTTGTATATCAATCATTCTCTTTTGGATCATTGTCTATCATTCCGATTAAATAAATATATGAGCAATAAAAACCATATCATAATTAAACTTGGACAAAATTATTGAGTCATTATTATTCAACATATATAAATTATACGAATATATTATTATGTAATTGATAAGTTGTTATCTAAATCTAGACTTACAAGACAACATAGAATTGAGAGAAATTTGAGAGTTGGAACATCTTTTAACTTTCGTATTTCATATTTATTTTACTTCTTAATATAGTATGACTTTTTATTGGACGGGGCCCATTAATTGTTCTCTCTTTCTCTCTCTCTTTTTTTATACATATAAAAATGTAGTGAATGCAATTTTATACAGACACTGGAGTCAGGTTATCCCAATGCACCCAACCCACCCTATATTCGCCACTCAACAGCAAAATTAGAAGATAACTAGACAATTTCCCACGAAAGAAGTACGTCTTCTGACAAAAAAGTAGTTTTTTCCTTGCCATATAACTATAGGTTCCACTACAAATTCTCCACTCCAAATGACTTCCGCCAATGTTTACAAGCAAGCAAGTAAAATTTTTCTCAACAACATAAAAGTTAATGATAAAATATAACTGAAGGTGACGACTACAAAAGAAAGGAAAAGAGTCTACACATGTATACTTACTTCTTTTGGTTGAGGTCGAATAGAATCAATCTCATTAGATGCAATACCATTAAGATACTTGTGGAACTTCTTCATAATTTTTATATACAATGACAATATCTGGTGCCTTTCCAACTTCATCGCTCCCTGTTAACAAAACAGACAAGCTGCATCATTAAATCAATGAAGTTCATTTTAGTAGCTTTGATAATTTTCTTTCCTTGCATGTTTTCAGATGACAAGAACTACCACTAGGACCAATGTATACAATAGTGCATCCACCAGGGCTAAATCTAATAACAAAGTGCATAGAATAGCTAACATCTCCACACGACCTTTTAGACAAAAATTAAGGACACCATTTAGACAAGCTATTGTGATTTATAACAACAACAAAAAAGAAAATTGTGTAAATTTTTCTAATGAATCCAGCATTTTTCTAATCCATAGTGGTCTCAGACCTAAACATGGAACCTTAGCACTATCGGTATCATCATGGTTCAAAGATAGGGCCAACATTTCTCATGTATCATCATGGTTCAAAGAAGCGGCCGTGTGTTGGCATAATATCGGCGTATAGGTTTGGTTTCTTTAGTCGGCGCTACGATTAACAAGACATGAATCGTAATTTCAAGCATTATCAATTTAAAGGCCGTGTATAGTTGAAATTTTCTATAACAAGAAGAAACGACGACATAATGGACAGAAATAATAGCATAGTGGGGAGAAATAACGGCGTAGCAGGGATAAATACCGGCGTAATGGAGAAACGAAAAGGAAATAACGGTGTAATAGAGGGAGTAATAATAATTGTAATAATATCAATAAATGGGACTCTTTGCGTGGGACGAAGGGTGTAATGATAATAATAATAATAGTTAATCAAAAAAATATATATATACATGCACATACTAACTTATCAAAAATTAATAATAACTATTACTGAGGAACAAGAAAAGGATGATAACATAGAATCTACTCTATTCAACTTTTTTATTGCATTTATGCACTTTTTAGCATGATTTTAAAACCTGGTCCGACCGGTCAAAAACCAGAACCGGTTGGCACGCTGGTCCGGTTTTGGCCAAAAAAATCAATTTTCATCGACTCAGTCAAAACCCGGTTAACCACCAATCGAACCGGTTGTTCAACCGGTAAAACAAGTTAGTTGACCCGGTTTTAAAGTATTTTTTAATTTTTTTTTTGAACAAAAATATTTTTATTTTTAAAATTAGATATTTTTACTAATATTATTTCACTATATTTTAGCTTCCAAAAAATTAGATGCTTTAAAATTTTATTAATTATTAATAATGTATTTTTTTATATATTTATGACGTAACCGGTTTAATAACGGTTCAACCACTCACTGGCCACCCGGTACCCTTTCCAGTTCGATGACCGATCCAGATCTAAAAACATTATTTTTTAGAGTGTCTTAAAAACATATTGTTCAATTACAATTCAATATAATATTAGACAAGTCTACAAGATGTTTATATTATCATTTCAACAACGTTATGTAAACTACATGGTGTTTTGAGTTTATATGATTGATCTAACTTGTTGCTCTTATTATTTGAAAAATATTCATAATATTTATAACGAATTGAAGCTCGTACGAGCGTAACGGTGCCTATCGCCCGATACCAAAACTGATACCGACACTAAGTCAAAAAAAACTTCTAAAACCCATGCCACTACCGCAACTTTGAACCATGCATGTCAACAAAATGATGAAGGGAATTTGACAGTCCCAAATAATCTTTAAGGGAAGACCAAAAAGTTTTTAGATCCGATTCTCTCATGTGAATCACGTTCACTCCTCAATGCATAAAAGGTTTTAAGACTACCTAGACTATAACAAAAAATTTAACACAAGATCGTTAGACAGGAAGAAAACCTACTGATAAATGAAAAGCTAATCCATCTAAAAATGAAATAAATACAATAATTATACCATAATAGTCAAGAAGCAAACCTCAACATATGACAGTTCTTGCCTCTGCAATCCCATACATAGCAATACAGAAGCCTGGGCATATGATAACGTAACTGGAAGTTTCTCCTCAAAATATATAAGTGCAATGATAGGTTCAAGATATGAAATCTGTTAAAATGCACAGTTATTTTAATATTCAAAATTATAAACACCAAGGAAATAAGATAAAAGAGACAACTAAATTACTCTGACTAGTTCCAACACTGAATTTTAGTAACACTTTAAATTTTACTAAAAGAAAAGTATTGTGTAAAACATCTCCAATACATATTACATCATCTAAGGCTTTGTTTGGTTCACATATTTGGATTTTATTATGAGAATTATAAATCTAGGTTTCAGAAATCAAAGATTCGAATTTTGTAGGATTGAAACTTTCTTTTGGATGACAAGATAGAAGGCTGACCAATAAGTTTTCAATTACAAACCAGGTACTTATATACCAACAATTTGGTTAAGAATTGAATATCTTTCCTTCTTCTGGCAAAAGATTCACATTAAAAGTTTTTTTTTTTAATAAGTAGACATTAACAATATTATTAAGCCAAACTTAAATAAATTGCTCAGTTTTAGGATTTGGGTAGAATTGCAAAATCTAAATTCATACTTCTAGGTCCCAACAAATATTTGGATTCGAAGGGTACAAATCCAAACCCGCCAAATTGACAAATCAAAGGGCACCTAAAAGAACTAATAACCACTGTTCTAAAAAGTAGGTTCCAGTGTTCTAAAAGCACGTTAGCTGCCCGAGTAGTCGCACACACCACCCAAACGCCGGAACTAGATCTAAATTAGTAGGAAAAACATTCAAAAAAATTACAAGGGCATAGAGGAGATTAGATAGGCTAGGCAGGCTTAAGCAGGATAGCATGGGTGGACATAGGCTTTTCATTAAAAAGGGGCACCTTTATAATTAAACAAAAATAATAGTAAAATTATTCCCTCTTACACACAAAAAGTCACATTTGTAATATATGCAATTTTAATGATACATTTTTATTTCATATTTACCATAAATATAATGAGCTGTTAGTTTAATAGTGATGGCATATAAAAAAATGATAAATTTAAGGATATGGAGTCATTTTATACTATTATTAATAAAAAAAGGTTTTTTTTTTGTGAAACTAAAAACAATTGACAAATTAGTATTTTATTGTGAAAAAAGAGGGAATAATAAAATTCACCAACTATAGATTTCAAAAAATATATACATAAAAATCACTACAAAATCTTTTTTTCAAGGCTTCATTTCTTGAAGTCATCAAATATGTTTTTTTAAGAGGGTCACTTTACTTTAATACCCAACCCTACACAAACAAAGAATTACAAAAATCAAGAAGGGGCAAGTGCGCCCCTTGCCCTAATGTAGATCCACCGTTGTGGACTAGGCAGAAGAGAAGAATCAAAAGATGATTAAACTAGGAAAAAGGAGATGGTCGGTCAGGAAAAAAAAAAGAAAAAAAAAAGAGAATAGAAGAAAAAAATATGTGGTAGAAGAACTACTCTTCTTTGTCTATATTGTGAGCACTGAGATGTGTGTTTTTTTGTCCTTGACCCATAGGCAAAGTACATAGATTTAGAGCTCTGGTATAACATTATCATAGTAAGCCTTTTCGAGTTGAAGTCGTGCAAGGTTATAAATTTCCATTGATGCTTTAAGAAAGTTACAAATATGCCATGTACTGTGTCAAGCCCTCCAACTGGAGCTTAACTCATTTAACAATCATAAACAGAGAACAGGGGATTGCAAGAGAGAGAGAGAATTAGACTAGAATATGGGACCGAGAAAAGCAAGAAGGGGACTGAGAAGCCAATCAAACTTGGAGAAGAAAATAATGGAGTCTCAAATGAGAACTCTCAACTTAAATCATTGCATAGGCATGCTTTCTTCTGCCTTGGCTCGTTACGTATATAGAGAGAGTTATCACATGGATTTTCTGATAACAGAAAAATAATAGAAAATACTAGAATGCCCTTTAACTACCCTATTAGCACATGCTGCCTTAAATCTAGAATTACCCTGTCTACTATTTGACTGACTATTGCTGTTAACACTCTTCTAAGAATCCCATAACATAATTATTAAGTTAAAATTACAAAGAAGTACCTTTAAGTTACTTAACTTTCTTCTCTTGGTCCTATAGTTGGTACATTTCTAATTCCACCCATATAATTTCAATAATATTTATTAAAATAATAATTAAAAAAAATAAAATAAATGAAAAGCACCTAGGAATATTTCTTACATGGCCTCGTACAAAAAGCTTTCATAAATCAAATATCCACCATAAGAAATTAATATCCTCCCCGGGGCCTGCTGGCCTGCAGTGAGCACACATTCTCATCTCTCATTTAAAGACCACACCCTCTGCTGCAATATAATAAGCCATTTCTACCTTGCTTGATTTCAATCAACAATGAGCAAAAGCTTCTAAAAATGACGTTTTCTTCCTTTAAGAAAATTTACTTTTATTAAGTTTCTTTATCCTAAAATTTGAGTAACTTAGGGATTAAAGAAGTGCGGGTGAAGATCTTAAGGCAGAGTTTTATTTACTTGTGATTTCGGCGTTATAATTCAAATGCACAATGACACTGTCAGTCTGTCATTAGGTTTCAATAAGCTTCATTCACCAATCCCTTTTAATCCAACAATTCTGAATTTTCTAAATAAAATGAATTCCTTTCACCTATGTGATACAATAAATACAAAAATTCAAAAAAGGAGTTTTTGTTAACAGTCATTTGATTATCTTACCGAAAGATAATCAGCAAGGTTGTTCACATAGGCATCAAGTCGAGCCATACTGTATGGCGATAAAACATGACCAAGTAAATACGAAGATTCCTTTGGAGTGGAAGAAGATGGATCCATATCTGCAAAGTTGATCTTTGGATCCAATACACTGCAAGATCATGGGTAATATGAGCATAATAAAGAATAAAGACATTATATGAAGATACTGAAATTTAGACTCAGACCTCATAGCAAGCTTGTATTCCATTGAACGAAAGCTAGTTGAACCCAATAACCAGGTAAACTTTTGCCTGAAATCTGAAAGCATCTACAGAAGATCAATCTTGAACTGAAGATCTATGGGCCTAAAAATTAAGGGAGAAACTTTCTTAAGAGAATATATCCACCTTGGTAGAAAGGACTAAAAAAGCCCCATTCATCTGTTCCACTAGCTTCAATATCTTCATTATCTAATGGCTTCAAAACCATACACGTATGCTCACCAGTAACAGGATTCTTGTGTATTAAAATGAAATGTCAAAACAGCAATTAATTAACTAAAAACAACCTGTAGAAAACCCTACGTAGAGGAATGCTAATAAAGATCTTAACTGGGTTATGAGCGACGTAGAATGGAGCAAATTTTTGTTTCCTCCAAAAGCAGAGCAACTCCAAAGTAAGCCCAAAGGAGACACCAATATAATGGAGCTTTTCAGGTTGCCGTTCACGAAGATGCACAAGCAGAGGAGGAAGGTCTGTCCTAGGTTTTATATTTTCCTCTAGCAAGGAAACCTGCGAGCACAATAATATAGCACTCATGATGCAATTAAAGATTATCTAGAACCAACGGTATCAAAACCTCTTAAAGCATCCAAGTAATCCCCTAGGTATACAGTCCAGCCCGCAAGAGCCACATCAGCCAATCCAAACATAAGTCAATATGGATACCCCTTGGAGCAGGCCGCTAATCAATTCCTTGCAATTTGCTATAAATTATTTGGTAACAAGCAATCCATATGAATAATTTTAATAACTAAATCAGATGGTCAGTTTTACAGGAGGGATAAAAAAAAGTACATTGAACGATAGGCAGAAAGAAGGAGGAGCACAATTCCGCAGAAAGAGGAAAAAAATCTTCTCGTGTTAGATTTAGTAGGAAGCATACAAAGTAGAGCAACATGTATGATAACTGATAAGGATTAAGGGGAATCCCTTGCCTTTTGGTGAAAAATTATTTACTAGAATCATGTTACAAAAAGGGGCTCAAAAGTGCAACAATACCAGACACGTAAACCCCCCTCCCCTCTGTTTAAGAAACAGAAAAAAGTTCAATTCAGGCTCAGCCCTGAAAGAAAAATAATGGATTGATATTTCTATCAGTATTTCCTTTAACATAAAGGAAGAGTAAAGTCTCTTGGCAACTTCTCTCTTCCAGCTCTCCGGAGGAATAATTATGGTATCCTAGAGGAAAAGAGAATCAGTCCCTTTTCCCCATTTTTCCATCCTACCAATGGAAAGGTGGAGGGGAAACTGCAGTATGTTCCCTTACCCTTGCACCCTTTTTCTTCCCTACACCTTTTCTCTCCCACAGAAAGGAAACATTTTTTTTCTCTCGCATTTCTTGAGCTAATATTATAACTGAATCAAGATTTACAATATTCAGTGGAGATTGACAAAGTGTAAAATTGATACTGTAGGCAGCCCCTTTCTGGAAGATGTGACCTGGCCTATATTCTAATCTTTTTTGACAAGTTAATTAGATAGCCATATTTTGGAATATGAATGTGTATTCAAACCAGTTAACTCATTTAGGAACTGTGATGATTGTGAATGTGAATTTAGTCAATTTACCAAGATGCAAAGAAAAAGTCCAACACCTGATATAAGGAAAAATTAATTCAGAGAATTTAACATCATCATCATACAATAAAACCTTGGTGAAAGAATTAACCTTCTCTGCAGCCTCAGTTACTCTGATACGTGAAGACTTTGAAACATTTTCAACATCCACTTCAGAGATGGGAGTCGATTGTCCCTCAAAGTACCTACAAAAAATAAATTTGTAAATTGTATCACCTGAGAAAGCTAGGTTTCTTGTTTTTATTGAAATCATCATCATTAACTATTAAGATGTTTGCCCCCACATTATTGATAGGTTAGAAAAATGTAGTTCATGCTTCGGTTTCTAGAGAGACTCATGCTGTGCAGCTGGTATTTCACAAATTTAGCAAAATTTTAACACCAAAAAAAGGAATAATAATATTTTTGCATAGAGCAAGTTGCAAAAATGTTTACTGCCTTCGAGAATTCCATGCATTCAAGATAACCTAACCGAAGAGGTAAAAATTGAAGCTAGAGTAAATAAAATAGCAACATATCCAACAGATTTAGAGTTACCGTAGGAGGTACTGGCATGCTAATCAGCAGCATATCCTGAACCGAATACTTTATCGGATAAACGATATTTAAATCTTACTCGTTCATAAATGTTTTATCCATCTGTTATCTTAACTCTTCGGATCTTAAAGATGTAGTACAACCTGTTTATGTTTAGACGGTCAGCAAATGCTGAACCACATAAAGCATAGCAACTTCGCTAAGGTGAGAGTTTTATCTTTGTGCCAAGCCTTGATTTAGTCACATTTGTGGAGCATGTTATATGGAGCCCTTCTTTTTGGAGAAGGTCCCAGGATTGGGAGCAGATTCTCCCAGTGGAGTCTCAGTTTGAGTCCCTTTGTAGAGCGGTTACAGCTAGATAGAGGAAAGGAAGGAATGGTGTCTTTTTAGTCAAGTCATTTCATCTTTGTTTGGTGAAGAGGGTGTACAGAATCTTGCCTTGGAGAACTGTCTTGTTGAAAATTGCTCTTAAAAAGCTTGAATTATCCCTTGGCTGGCAGCTTGGGCTGCTATTTTGACAGGTGGAGTTTGAGGACAACGCATAGGACATACGTTAACTGGTGTTTTCTTTGTTGGAGTAACAGGGAGAATGTGGAGTTCTGTTGCAGTGCCACTGTTACTAATAAGCTATGTGATTAGGTTTTTTCCCTTTTGAGGCTGTCTTGGGTGATGCCTAAGTCGGTTAATAACCTGTGCTCCATAGTTGGTCACTGAATAGGAGAGAGTATGGATCCTGTCTTGAGACACCCTCTGCTTTGTCTTTTTTGGTAAATTTCGGGTGAGGAATAATAGAACCTTTGAAACCTAGAGAGGTAGAACGGATCATGCAATGACTAAGAATATTATGTGACGTTGTAAATAAATTATGAATTATTTATAAATGAAATGAACTTTTATGTGAAAATTATTGTGTGCAATGATGTGGTCGAATGAATATGTATATACATGTGTATATTTATTAACCAATTAAAGATTAAACAAAAAGGAAAGTCATGACGTATAATTAATTCAGTTAATTACTTGAGGTACGATTTAAGTCTATGTTATTAATTAACAAGATTTGTGTGACAAATAAAATGAAGCCCAAGTTATTTAAATCAATCAAGCAAATTATGAGTTTTGGGTGTGGTAGTGTAGGAGGCCCAATTTAATTACCGTTCCAAGCCTTGTAGTTAGGGTTTTAAAGCCCAGTGGGAAGAGAAGTAGTAGCCCAATGTCTTGGATACACTAAGCCCAAAACCTAAACTAAGAGTGGCCAAGTGGGAGCCCAAATTAAATGTGTCGTGTTGTAGAGAATTAAGTTGGCCCAAAACCTAAGCCCAACCTTAATTAAAGAGGAGCCCAAAGAAGTATGATGGACAAGCCCAATGAGAAATTAATTTAGTAGCCCAAACATTGAGACAAGTGTTGGGAGAAATGGCATATATATATATATATATATATATATATATATATATATATATATATGTGTGTGTGTGCAAGTATGGAATTAAAAAGAAAAAGAAAATTGGAATATTGGAGGAGACTTTGGGGGCCATTTCTGCAGCCCCCATGCTTGGCTTTGGCAGCCCCAATGAGGGGAATTTTGAGGGAAGACTTTGGTGCCTAGGTAGCTCAATGGTGGGGAACAAGAGTAGACATGTTAGGGTTTGTGTAAGACTTTTAAGGGTTAGGGCTAAGATGGGAGTTGGAAAGAGATGTTAGTGGAGTACATAGATATACACATATATGTATAGCTAGATAAGAACTCCTATAAATACCCTCCCCTTCTTCCAGTTATAAACCCTTTGCTAACTTACCAAAAATAGAAAGTTTAGAGAAAGATTTGAGAGAAAAAAGAAAGAAAAGAAGAGAGAAAGAAGAACGTTTGAGAGGTTCATTTAGAGAAGAAGTTTTAATGTTTAAGGGTAGCAAGGAGAAGGGAAGGATCATCAAGCCTAGCATCCATAAATTAGCAAGAAGAAGATCACCTAGAAGGTTTAAAAGTTTTCTCAACTTTGATATAGTTATTTTGTATTGTAGTATAGTAGTTTATATGTTTGGTTGTGGAAGTTTTGTACTGTGATGATGGATCTGAAGAAATAAAGTGTTGTTGATGCTACAAATGTGTTTAGATTACATTTTTATACATAAAAGCTAAGAAATCAAATGATTGTACTTAAACTTAAAAACCCTAGTTGTGAATGTTGTTTTTCAAAGTAAACAAACTTGATATGTTTATTAGTGTTTTTAAAGATCCATAAGTGAATGTTATAGATCTATGAATTGTGAAGATAACCTCTTTTGGAACAAACGAAAAAGGAGTTAAGATGAGTTCAATTCATAGTGATTATTAATGTAAACCATGTCATTTTTGGAAAAACCCTAAGTGTCGTAGTGCTATCGAACATCGTTTTATGATTAAAAACGTTTTTCAAAAGTGTACGACTTTGTGTTTTTGAGTGAGATATAAACCTTAGAAGCATGTAGAATCAAAACAACAAGAATCGAAAAAATGGGAAAAGTTAGGGTTTGAAATCAGGGAGGCAGCGCCGCTGCGTTAGAGGCTAGCACAACTGCGCTAGACCCCACTGATTTCGGACTGCAATTTTTCCGGGTTGGATCAGGTTTACAAAAAAAATAAAAAAATGTCTTGATTATGATGTGTAGACATTATAAAATGCCCGAAATATTAAGTGATGTCTAAAGAAGAATATGCAATTAAATTAAACCAATGGATAAGGTCTATTAGTGACTAAATGGTAGATTGACTTATTAAATGTAGGTCGTGCGAGGAACGTTAAGTTAAAATTAGCTTTAGACGACGAAAGAGGCAAGTATTCTACCCGAAACTTATTCTTAAAGTTCTTAAATTTGAAATTGTATGTCTTGATCGCACTTATGTGCTTTTGAAAACTTATTCAATCATTGAACTGTTTAAAGTTTTAAAGATCGTTATGCATGAACCATTTAATAATGTGAGTCTATGTCATTTGTTTCAATTAGACATTGAATTCATAATAATTCTTTGAAGTTAATCCAAACCAAATTGTTATGGTGCGGAATCTTATGTTAAAAACTGAGATGAACAACCCTCATAGTAAGGGAATATGATAATCGGGCATATGATTCCGGTTGACACGAAAGTGTTTTTAGATGGTTAAATTGTGTACAATATAGGGTACAATAGCCTGATCCCCTATAGTACACATCTTGGATATTATCAGTCTTTGTGATTATTAATGTTCTTAACGAGTATGTGGTCTTACGACCTTTCGGATATTTTCAATCTTTGTGATTGTTAGTGTTCTTAACGAGTTCAAGGTCTTATGACCTTTCAGCAAATAAGTTAAAGATTTTAAATCAAAATGAATTGATGTTTCTAGTTATTCAAACTACTTCACAGTTATTGTTCAATTGTTAAAGATTATTCTAATTTAATTATTTTATTCATGAAATATTATGCCTTAAATATGTTTTACACTTGTGGAGCAACTTAATTGCTTACTCTTGCCTAAACATAATATTTCAGCTAAATCAGTGAAGGCCAGAGGATCTGGTAAGGATAAGGGAAAAGGAAAAACAACCAATTAGAAGTTAAACTTTTATGTCAACTTTTTCTTAGTGGTAAAAGATGTAATATGACTTGATATTATTATATTTTGCAATTCGTAAAGGTTTAGTGTAAGTCTTATTTTGTAAAAATATTGTATTTAAGTTATGAAGTGTTTAGATATGGTTGTGTGTGGTGTAGTACCGTAAGCATCATACCCGAGGTTAAAAATAACCCGGATTTAAGGGCGTCATAGATCACAGCTTTTGAACATAATACTTAGTTTTTAGGTTAGACAAGGATTATCTGGGATCTGTAAACTTTTTATTTGTACTTTTTGGAAGAAATCTCATAGTTAAAATTTCATGCATTAGTCATGTACTAGGGTTCTCCCCATTTCGGGATTTAACAAAACCTTTTCTGTGAAAAAAAATAATAATTACATTATATTATTTACCTTTACAATAGGTATCAAATCGAGATCTATATCATCACATCCTAGTTTAACAAATGCAAAAACAAATTTAATCAAGAATTGTGAAATGCATAATCGGTGTTCTAAAAAAGCCTAGACAAACCTGTGCGGTGGAGGGATTCTCGAGTGCCTAGGCCTTGTAAGCGTCTAGGCCTCGTGCCTCCTAGGCATTTCCCTAAGTTGGGCTAGGCAACTTCCCTAGGCAGTCTAATTTAATTATTATTTTTAATATTTATCATAAACTAAGGTTATTAAGGTTATATTTGTAAAAGACAAAGTTTAAGGATTGTTTTATAACATTCTCAAATGGGGCCAAGTGAACTGTGATATAAATTTGGAGGACTTGGTAATAATTTTAACACATTAAAAGGTTAATTAATAACCTTTATCTACAACGATTGGCAAAACATTTAGAAGTGATCCACACATATACAAAATCCATACACCTACTCCACATAGACCACCGAGCAAAGATTTGCAGCCTCCAAGCAAGCAGAAGAGAAGCCAAAGAAAAAGAGAATCGATGATGATTATGGCTGATCAATGATAGATGGCAACAATCGTGTGATGTTAACTACTCTCTCTCTCTCTATTCATCTCTCTCTCTCTCTCTCCCTCTTTGTGTATATATATATATATTTCGTCCCTGTTACAAGTGCTTTTCATGATTGTGGTGTTTGTTGATTGGGCACGGGCGTGGGCGTTCCTGTCTTACAGGTCAAGTTGCCACTTGTCTATTAAGGGAGATTTCCCAGCCTATCGCCGTGTATGTTACCGAAAGATATATATATATATATATATATATATATAGAGAGAGAGAGAGAGAGAAAGAGAGAGAGAGAGAGAGATGTTGAAAATGATGATTAGGGCTTTTAGTGAATCATTTTCTCTTTCTTTTCATCTGGAAGCATTGCAAAAAAGAAGAAAACACAACTAGGCGGCTTTGTGGCACCTAGTCCCTAGATGCCTGTACAGGGGCCAATTCCACCAGACAGACTTTTAGAAGACTGTATAAATAGTAAAAAACATATTAATCAATGAAGTCTCTAGTACAATAAAACTAGGAAGGTGATAAGAGCACTCCATTTTTCATTTTTTGCTAGACTGTAAGGTCAAATGGGGAAATTACACTGAAAAGGGGCACAACTGGTGATATAAGGATTGCATTTATCATTTACCTAAATTAATGCAAAAATATGATCAATTATTGTCTCGACATCGTGCTAGAAAAAAAAACATCTAAATCCACTGTCATCCAAATTCTTTGACAAACATACCATGGTTAGCTAGGTCTGTTTTTAACCCTTGAATATCTTTTAAAATGATCAACTAGCCTTGCTTAAAGGAGAAAAAAAAATAATCACCGACTTAAAAAGGAAAGAAAAAACCAGGATTTTTGAATGCTGAACTGATGCATATTAGTTTGGGAGCGATTAACTCAATTGCATAATTATTCAAAGTGACAGCCAGTTCCCAGTTACAATTCGAATGGACGGATCCAAATCAAACTGAATATACCATTCAAATAGCATGCCCAATGTTAGAAATTATATATTGCACCAATTAAAAACAAAGTCATTCCCCATAAGGTCACCTTAAAACAAGGGTGGATAGATATAAAACTTATTTGCACAAGTAGGTTGTCCACAAGTTCAAAGCTGCAACATGTCAACCTGAGCTTTTACAACTCTACCAGGCAATCGCCACTATGAACGAGAAATATACACACACAAACATATTCTATAAATGACCCCTATACATACATATGGTAATCTAATCCATGTGTGTCACATATGATGGGCCCAAGTAATAGCCTACATATGAAACATTGTGATTAATCTTCAAAACCGCTTTCAGACCCAAATAAAATATGTTAAACACTTTCATTTACATAAATACTATTTTATGAGAATAAACACACAAGAGACATCGCTATAACGTTAACCAGTCCCTATACAACAGCCATATGCTTTGAACCAAAATAAACTTGATAAAATTCTTAAAAGGAATCAACCCCCCCCCCCCCCCCCCCCCCAAAAAAAAAAAAAAAAACAAACAAAGGGGGCTTATGACTCGTGCAATCAAAACTAAAGAACACACTACATCAGTGACCGGAACTCTATGAACTCGTCAATGTAAAACTGTTGTAGTTAGCAACCACAGATAAATTCATCAATATAAGTTGAAAGATGATGAAAAAGTAATATCAGTGTGCAACACAACAGAGGATGGCAAGCATATAGGGAAAAGATAGTACCTTGTCAAAAGTTCCACAGCAGTCGACCCATACCCGAGCTGTACAATAGAATGGGGGAGGGTTGAGGACAGAGTTCTTTTAGAGTTTTTAATGAAATCTATATTAAGTCTCAATAGATATGCATAAAATAGAGATTACTACCTTCATTGCACTTGGATGTGTGGCAATGCGTACAATTCGAGCACCTGAAAGACTTGGAAATACGGTGTCCTTAAACTGCTCAGCAAATTTCCATGGTATTTGGTCTCCATAGGGTTGATGACCCTCAGCTAAACTTCTTTTTGCTGAACTAACAGGAATCTGTCCTTCAAGACAAACCTGCAAATTAAATCAAGATATAAGAGCTGTTAAGCATCGATTTTCCTATGTTTACTTTGAGAACAATTTTTAATGAATGTGATACCCACTTATGGCATCAAAAAAAAAAAACACAGAAAAAGCAAAGCAGAAAGTTTGGTATGGAAGGTTTCTCCAAAACACCTAAAAATACCTCTCACAGCTCGAGAAAGGTCTTTGGGATCATCATTGAGACCTAGGCTCTCCAAAGAGAATTCTACCCTTACCATATGAGTGAAGCTTGCATGTTTTTCTCCCCTCTCCTACTCTTAATCAGACCATCTCCTCCGTTGATTTCTCATCCAACCCATCAAATCCCTAACCCTAATTTGGAAGGAATGTCTTCCCAACCTACACACTACGAGGGAGCATTTGTAGGGTCTTATAGGTTGAAAAATCAGTATAGGACATGCCAAATAGTCTAATTCACATCTATAGGTGGCACTCTTTATAAATGCAATGACCTGCTTTTTAGGTCGCAAGTGTTAGAGAACAATATTCATTGTTGTGTTCTTTCTCTAAGAGGCTAAGAGCTAAAGCATTTAAGCCAAGGTAACTTAATGTGGTAGCAGAGCTTAGTGAATGATTTGGAATGAGGAAAAAAGCCGGTATTCTGAAGGCAATTAGAGACCTCTTAGTCATATTTGCTTCCTATTCGTTAGCTTTCTATTCATTGACCTCATAAGGTGTTTACCGGGTAGGGTTTGCAAGCGTGTCTTGTTAGGCAAATTTGTGTTGCATCATCATAGGCATTCTACTAAATAGGTTAAAACTAATACAACCAGCATAATTAATCATGTCAAGACTAAGAATCATCAACACTAGCACTAACCTATTTATTAGTTATGTTAAAGTTGTTGACTCATTTAATTTGTTTAATACATAAATTAAATTTCTGCATTAAAAAAATACAACATTTGCATATTTACTAAATAATAACATAATTTGTTTATCGCAACAATATATATTTAACAAAATACAGATTACATGGTTAGAGAAGTAACTAAGAGAGCTAAAATAACATATTTAAAGAAAACTATTACTTCCTATCAGATTTATTTCCTAATTTTTTTTAAATAAATGGATCTAACCGGGTTGAACTTGTCAACCATTGATAACACGTGTCTAACCCATTTGAATTGTGTGTTAAACGAGTCAATTTGTTTACGACAGACGAAAAGAGTTTATACCAACACTAACCCTAGTATTTCAAACAAGTGTTCATGCCGTTAAACCGTGTCATGTCACAAAATTGTCATCCCTGTTACTGGGTGCTACTATTCATTTCTTGGATTTTGCGGAGAGTTTGTTTCAGGAGCCTAGTGTAGGTATCGTCTTTTCAGAGGCTCTATGTATGGGTATAGGATGTGTTTTGGTTTTCTTCGAGTAGAGGCATTCCTTTTTTCTTACGCTTTAGCACTTGTAATAGATTTTATTGCTTATCAAATAAAAAATTGTTCACGTAATTGCAAACTGTTTGGTTTCTACTTTATGATGCACCTTGGTTTGTTTTCTAGCAACCGAAGGTTGCACGTCAAAGGGAGTTTTAAAGCATGGTGCCCATTGTGGACCTTCTCTAACCACTGTCACTTTAATAACAACCAGTAGCAAAATGTCGAAGGCGAACCACTCAATTTGTACTCTAAATCTTAATATGGTATGCAAGAAGAAAAGGGCAGGAAAGAATTTTCATGCAATATTTAATATTATTTATTTCAGTAAAAATATTAATAAAAAGAGAGGATATAATAAATTGGGGGCAAGAAGTCCCTTCTCCCCAAACTATTGAAAAATAAGACAAAAGCAGTTCTTAGAAAAGTGCAACCCTCCAATCTATACACAAATCAGTCACAAAGGTAGTAAAGATCCCCATAGCAGAATCCCAAAGATAAGAAAACAGCATTATCAATCAAAAACTTGAAATATAGAGAGCTCCCCCTAAACAATCAAGCATTTTGTGCAAAATTGCGCACAAAATATAAATGAGAGAGCACACTTCCATGAAATTTTGGAATCCCTCTTGCTTCCAAATCCTCATAAACCTAAGTTATATGTACTCGAATGGAGTGTCAAATTGGAATTTTTTGAAGAATCTGACATGGGTACTTCTCAATTTTTACACTAAAATTAAATGTTCAGCACTCATACCCAGTCTGAGTGCCACGCTGAGTACTTTCAAGGTACAGTGAACAGTCAAGTAACATAGTCAAAAACTAATTAACAGTCTATCTTCCACCAAAGTAGGGCACGCCAACTCTTATCCAACACTCCAAAGAGAGAACTCCACAAGACCCGATCAACAAGACAATGGAGAACTAATGAGCATGCGTCTCATTACTCTTCCTGCCCATAAAATAAATGTCCCGATGTATGGACTTGTAGGGTTAGTGATACTGATTGAGATCAATAATATTCAATATCTGTAAAACCAAAGACCACATTGACTTTCCAAATGTACGAAGCCAATGAGAATGGAATTGGAACAATAGAGGCAGTCAAAAAAATGAGTCTTATAAGAAAATTTATCCATTGAATCTAAAGTTCAAATTCACTTGTCATAGGAGGAACATACCATTTTATTGGACTCCAAATCTGTGAGATTCCTGAATAAAAGGAAACTCAAGAAAAAGAGTTCCTGTCACGCTTTTTGGAAATGGGAACATCATGTACTGAAGACGGTGCAAGAGAACACTGAGAAGAACCTAGTGACTGAGTGAGAGACAGTCTAGGGGGCTTCAAAGGGTTTGAAAGATGTATATGGGGCTTTTGGAGATATGGCTAGGGTAACAAACAAAGATAGCCATTAATTTGTAGCATAAGTACTTCAAATCAATTAAAGTTGATTTATTTGTAAATTTAAGCAAGTTTGACCGAACCACGTTAAATTGTTTGTTGATTCACGATTGTGATGTCTTATTCTTCATTTTCATCCTATATAGTCAGTTTCATTTTTTCTTCTTATAATTTATCTTGTGAAACCCTTGCCACACAATCAAATTCGGCTTCCACAAGCGTTTGAAGTGGCTCAAAACCTAAAAAAAATAGTAATAAAAATAAAGTAGCACTTAACAATGAGAAGTCCTCCAATTTACAATAGTCAAACATGGAGGTGCCCCTAAAGGTTCTCATAGAAAAAATCCCTAACAAGGCACGATAAACATTCTCGTCCCTCGTCAAATTGAAAGACAAGCAGCTCTCCTTAAAAAGTGCAGCATTAAGCTCATGTCAAATCCTCCAAAAATAGAGAAGAGACCATACTCCAACAGTAACTCAGTAGTTTCTCAAAACCTTCAAAATTCCATTAATATATATATACCATTGAAGGGGGCTACACGCCTACACCCACTCACTCCAACACAATGTAAAAAGAGTTCCGCAAGCCCCAAGCAACAAAATAATGCAAAAATGAATGAGAATGCATCTCAATTCTGTGCTTGCACATAAGACAAATGCTTTCAAAAGGACAATTAGATTCGTAGCCAAAGAGCTTTGACATCATAATTATTATAAACAAGCAGATATTCAGCATATTAAGTGCAATATCATTTTTCTAGGTTTACTGGTCAAGGTAAACAAAATTTGGGAGCCAATACCAAGTAAGAAAAAGGTAAACCTGGATCACACAAAGAATATCGGGAAGATGGTTCCTTGATTCATCAACAGGACCTACATTGAATAATTGGAAGTAAGTAGATTTACTCAGTAGTTAGAGAAAATAGAAATTTAAGTAGAAACCATATATACCAAGCAACACAAACAAGTGGTGAGCTGGAGCATCGGCCATTAATTGCAAATCATTTGGTGAATTTTTGTAGTGAGATGCAACATATAGAGCCATCATTCGCTGCAATTATTAGATTACATAAGCACAAGATTTTGTGGTATAAAATGGAGGGCAACACACACACACACACATATATATATAAACAATATGTGTGTGTGTGTGTGTGTGTATATATTACATATGTATACGTATGTACATATGTCACGTACGTACATATGCATACGTACGTACGTATTATGTACATACGTATGACCTACGTATGCGTACGTACGTACGCGTACGTACCTATGTATGTACATACCTACATGTGTAACTATGCGTATAATTATATTTATATATATATATATATATATTTATATATATATATATATATATATATATATATATATATATATGTATGTATGTATGTATACATACACACACTAAAAGAGTGTGCAAGTATTAGATTACATAAGCACCAACACCAAGATTTTGTGGTATAAAATGGAGGGCAACACAAAAAAAGGATGTAGTTAGCAATATATTTATATGTATACATATACATATATATGTATACTAGTATACATACACGCACTAAAAGAGTGTTAATACCTGCAAAAAT
Organism: Hedera helix; assembly: GCA_947179155.2. Taxonomy (NCBI): domain Eukaryota; kingdom Viridiplantae; phylum Streptophyta; class Magnoliopsida; order Apiales; family Araliaceae; genus Hedera; species Hedera helix. Next base: position 18,146,662 of record OX359269.1, on the reverse strand, counting down.
AACTCACTATCTTTGTGATAGGAGAAAAGTGTATCCCGATTGACATAGTAAAGATCACATTCACTGGGTGGAGGCAACCTATTTGCAAAAAAGAGAAGTGTCAATAATAAGAAGTACGCTGGGATGATCTCCTGCTGGCATTCAACAACTATGGCCTAACCTGTTGATATTGGGGATAAAATTGGTTACATCCAAGCAAAGTAAAGCATGAAGCCAGGATTCAACTGGATCACCAGATGAATATCTTATCGATTCCCCCAATTCTATCTTCTTAAGAAGCCGACCTACATTTAGGGCAATCAAATTGTGAGCAACAACAGAGTTTAGGAAAACTTATATTTTTGGTCTACAATTTCTGCAAACAAAATTAAGAATCATGACAGGAGCCAAGAGGGCCCAACAAGTAACTCTCAGCACACATGTTTGAAAGAAGATTCCTAAACATCTACTTCCAAAGGAGTGGATTGGGTCATTTGACCACTTAAACAAATTTACCATGAGATGATAATGAACACTTGTAACACTCTGTAATACTTTACTACATACCATTGTTTCCTATTATAAACTATAATGTGTCCCTTCTTGTGGAGGGATGAAGTTAAACAATGTCAAGTATGTATGTGCACGTAAAGTAGAAACGTGGAAGAAGCAGCACAATCTTATATGGCGCATCATAATTTAGGTATGCATCTCATTCCAGCGTGAGAAACAAAGACAAATTATAATTATTTTAATCACAAACTGGAGTGCAAGTTGCAAATTTATGCAATCTAGGATGAGTTTCTACACTTTTAACTCCACTCCATGAGTTTGCGAGATGCATAAATGTAGAAGTATGAAGGACCGCCGCACAAAGATAGAATTGTATCATATAGGTTAAAAGCCATAACACGAAGGTCTAGAAAGATAAAAACTGAAAAACTGCAGTCCATTTGTACAAAGTGATTGTCATCCATTACCCATGCTTTTGAGTTGGATTTTAAGACATTCAGATGACATATTTAGAGATTATGTTTATGTATAGTTCTTTTAAAATTATCCTTTAACATCTAAAGTACAATTATTAAGAAAAAATATATAAGAACCCCAAAGGAAGAGATAGCCACTATTTATGGGTGCCTATGGCAAAATTTTAAGATGTGACATAGACATATTTTTCAATATATTTCCATGCTATATTTACAAAAAAGGATAATTAAAAGTAAAATGTTTGTATGTGTTTAACACCTAAAAAAGAAATCTACGCCACAGACATCTAAACATGTTGTTCAGCATGTCTTAAAATCTACGCCACAAACATCACATCAAAACATGATACTCGGTTTGATAAAGAGTAGTTAAATTTTCACTTAATGATAAATGGTTGCCTCACAGAACCAGGACTAAACCCGCACTCCATGCAAACCCTGACATATCTCCTCTAATTTGGCAAGAAAGTGCCACTCACTAACAGAAAAAGTTTATATGTTCATAGATCTGAAGGAACAACATGAAGCTCATAAATACCAGAAAGGGAGCTTTCAGAGTTTTTTGTAGAGATCCGGCTTTGCTCTTCCAATTGCTGCAGCAATTTCAATGATAAAGACCGTCCCGTACCTTCATAGCTTTAAAATAGGAATAAAAATAATAAAATTGGAAATGAGGCATTGGTGGCTTCAATAATTTGAATTCCATATCTTAGGGAGATAATGTAAACTGAGTAAAAGATGAGTATTCCTTCGTGTGAAAGATGAGGTTTCTCACCCAATACTACTGACATGAAAAGACGAAAATATAATGCACATATATCATACCCATTGACCGTAGATGAAAGGAAGACCAGATAAGGCCCAAGCAAGGACTTCACAACTGGCAACGGAATTGCAGCCGCTTCATCAACCACCAACAGTTCAACTTGTGAGAGCTTTTCATGCTCATGAGGTTGTATATACTGCAAGGACATATAGGCAGAATAAGAATACAAGATAAGCATCATATTCATAGTAGGAGTTTTTCATGTTCACATGGTTGTATATACTGCAAGGCCATAGAAGCGAATAATATTACATTAATAGTATTTCATAACTTATTCAGCATACAGCTCTAATCCATAAAAAAATCAGGTGCAAATGGTCATCGGGTAGAGAGAATGTTAGAAATATTAAAGCAAACTCTGTCTCCTTAGATTGTGAATATATATATATATATATATATATATATATATATATAGAGAGAGAGAGAGAGAGAGAGAGAATATGTTGTGTATGTATAAATATGTAGTTTGATAAATAAGGAAAGGTTTAATATGATTTCATCACTTCAACTCTTTAACCTTATCTCAAAGATATAGTATCTAAGACGAAAGAGCTACCATATTGCTTCACCCTGGAAGAAAGGAAATCACTGGACGGAAGGACAATTTTTCGTTCCGAACCATGAAACTCCTTCCACCTCCTCAAATGTCATCAATCTAGCATGCCAAATAATGGAAAAGTCGACTCCAAAATTCTAGAAAAGCAAGCTTTATTTATGTCAATGAAGCAAGAATAATTGCTAATCAAAACCAAATAAAGAAAAAAGACTATCAAATCAAATGAAAGAAAAATGAAAAGCCTTTTTAAAGGAATATGCATATAAAGGGACAGCAATCATCATAAAAGTTGCATAATTAATGTTAAAAATGTTTCAAAATTTAACTTCTAGACACATCAGTATTCAAACCTTTTTTTTTTCCATTAAAAGATTATCACTTCAAAATATATGTACCATATCATAAATTCAGTGCCAGTACCCATGCTTCAAAGTTCAAAAATAATATGAAAAATAACAAATAAAGAACTAATTGAACGAAAGAATGGGAGAAGAAATAAATAACATGAAAATAATAACTTGCTGAAAACAAATTATATGAAAATAATAATTAAAGAACTAATGCAAGAAAGAATAGGGAAAAGAAGCAAGCACGCACTCAAGAAAACTATACTACAATATGATCATAACATATAAAAAATAAAAAAATAAAAATATTTTTGTAAATCACCAAATATCAAGTGGGAGCCATGGTCCGTGTATGTGTAGTAGTGTACCAACCAGAATTGTTTGTCTGTGCTGTCTGTAGACATTGATTCGCACAATTGCTTTCTTGAACTCTGGATTGTTGCTTTGCACCACGTCATAATCTAGGTGCTCCTACAAACAGGAATTGCAGTTAAGAGTTATTAGAATCACAACCAAAAAACAAAAAGAAACTGAAATTATCTTCATACACAGTATAGAATTTTCTTAATTTACATACTGGAAAAAACTAGTGATGTTAAGACTATACAAAAAATAATGGATGAAGTATCCAATTGTTATAGTGACTTAGGGAAATAGCAATTGAAGTGAATGGTTAACAAAAAACAACTTGATAGGCATCATTCCTTAAGATGGCTAAATGGATAACTGCTTCTATATAACAATGAAGCTTGGAATCATACGACAGGCCATTTTGTTATTGATCCAGCTCCATATCCTAGTGCATTTTCACCCGGAACTCCACAATTAAAAAATTTATTTAAAAAATTGAGAAAAAGAAAACAAGTAAAATAAAGATACGCAGGTATATATATATATATATATATATATATATATATATATATATATATATATATATATATATATATATATATATATATATATATATATATATATATATATATATGGTCACCACACTATGTTTAGACTTTAGATAGGCACAGGTATGAAAAAAAGATGTGGTCAGTGTTTGATTCATCCAATATCAAAATTCAGGAGTACGGGGTAGCAATCCATAGCTAGTGTTGGAATGGACCTATTTTCAGCCAATCGTCCATGTGTAGATTGAGGACGAAAACAATTTTAAAAAAATTTAGACACATCCGCTCGTCAGTCTAGAGAATGACGCAGAAAATTTTAAAAATTATGGCCGTCCACACAGATTGTAGACCACGACATATGGGCTTGGCTGAAATAGGTCCATGGCCGACACTGGCCATGGACCACTCCCCATATATGTGCATGTGTTTGTACTTATAACGTCGGTCTATTTCTTAAGGCAAACTAATGTTTTATGCATTCAAATGGGTACTCCATTCATTATAAAGCATTATGCACTACAAGGAACATCTTAAGAATGCTATATACATATTATTACTCCATCCCGCTTTAAAGAGTCCATATACGATAAGAACCTTTTAGGTTGAGAATGATGATATGCTGCAACTAGATCATAAAAAAATTATTTAAAAAAAACATTTTTTACTTCACCCAAAAGTATAGAACATCATACCTTGTATTCAAGCATATCAAATCCCTTACATACAAACTCAAACAAAGTTTTCAGATTCTCAGGGCTGGGTGCAGTAACAAATATATTGGAATACCTACAAAGATAAGTTGTCTCATATAAGAATATAACAATTTCCAGGAGAAAACTTTTAAAATGGAACTAAAATAAATAATTCTACATACCCTGCGGCAACAGCTCCAGAAACTGCGAGACCTAGTGCTGCCGACTTCCCACGGCCACGAGCAGCAAGCAAAGCGACTGTGCTTCGAAGTGTTTTATCCAAGATTGCATCAAGAAATGTAATAACTGCTTTTCCCTGTGTATTGTTAACAATTAGGGAAGCTACTAAAATTGATCATCGACATTATATAAAATTAAAATTTACATATAGATCGAATAAATAATCTACACCTGGTCCAGTGTACGGCACTTTCTAATCAATGGACCGACAGGAAAATCATCATTTAATTGCTCTTTCAAATTCTTCAGGTCCTGTTCTGTTTCTGAGAGTCCCTCGGAGTCCTTTAATCGCCAACAAGGACAAGAAATTAGATATATATACCTTAAAGGGAGCCAAAAACTACATTTTCAAGCCCTAAACTAAGCGAGTCAAAAACAAAATCATCATTGTCATGATTGATAATGACCAACAGTTCAAACTTAACAATACACTTGATAAACACGCCCTTCAGTAATCATTTCATTTTCTTTTTCTTTAATGGCACCCTCTACTATCATCTCTAAAAAATAACCAAGCAGCACAACATTTTGCATTTAGACTAAACACATGTTAAAATTTAACAAGCCATTAATTCCTATGATCAGGAGGTTACCTCTTTGACTGGAACTGGGGAGATTGACTTCATATGAGAAGAAATGGGTAGAATGTTTAGCTCATCATCCATAACTACACAAGCTTTGCATGACGCAAGTGACAGTAAGAAACGTTCATTGAAGCGTCCAGTAGCCTCAGAATGAGATATTGTACGATACCTCTCATGAACATCCTGCATTTAACAAACCATCTACGAGTTATCGAACCACACGTGTGAGAGTTTGAGCTCAAACAAAACACACTGTCAACAATATAACATACATCTCACTACAGATAAACTAGGTAAAGGCATTGTTATGGCACTGAGCTTTATGGCAAAATGCTTCTTTTTAACAGATTAAAAATAAAACATATCCTGCTTAAAACCTAATTGATTGCCAGATATCTTTTTTCATATTCCATGCATAATATGTTCTCTTTCAGGGAATTTTTGTTCTGGTCTTTGTAGAGAATAGAGGCCAGTCTTTTGTAAATGTTCTTTTATTCTTTTTCCCCTATTGTTCTACAATTGAGGAATTCCTCCCCAACTGCTTGAATATATCTCTTCTTAATAGAATTTGTTTTTCCGTCAATAAAGAAAAATATAGTGTTTTCTATTACTTCTATCATGTTTAGAAGGATTTCACACTAAGAAGAATTCTATTACTTCGGACCTGTTTATATGGGTTCGTTTTTAAAATTTATAAATTCTGCCCTTCAAAGATATTTCAAGGTTTGGATGGTTGGATGAGTGGGCTTCACCTTTAAATTTTCAGTTTTCCTTTTTCTTTTCCACTTATTTAATCATTTATTTTGGTTCGGCGGAAGAATAATCTCTAGCAACCATATTTTTCTCTTATGAAAAAAAAAAAAATTGTTCTTTCTATTTGAATGTAGAAGAAAGTATATATGCATATTTTTAGAAACTAACTGACGTATGAAGAGAATTCCTTGCAGGATCACATGTTCCCCTCTAATATACACAGGAGAGGTCCAGAGGCAAAGCAAGTATAAAAGAACAATATAACAGAGACAGGACACACACATTACATTTTCTAGCCTTGACAGCAACATAGATTTTGCACCAGCATTCTTATGAGATACAAGAGCATAAAATATATTAAAATAAAACAAGGACAACAAAATTTGTACTGTAGAAAGAATAATTTAGAATGTGAGATCCAAAATTACTGAATATATTTGACTGTTTCTACTTAGGGAGAAGGAAAAAAACTGCGGGGCTCCGAGGAGAATGTTAATTCTTACCATAACCATGGTATACAAACTGGTGAGTGAGGAGAGAGAACGAAGCAGCAATACAATCAATCCACCTCCCTCCACTGTTTCTATCGTTCTAGCAAGAAGATTTGGTGTCAAAGCCTCAAAATCCTGTTTAAAAGTAAACATCAAACAGACATGAATAGTACTTGTGAACCAGAAACTGTAGGCGGAGACCATATAATACATTTCACCTATGTAGAAATATGAAAATGTAATCTACCTGTAGTATACACATGCCGAAAGTATTCCCCAGAACTCTTTCGGAATCTTTGTACTGGCAGTATGTTAATCCTCCAGTTTCAAGAAAAAGTGAAAAAGGATCAACCTTCTCAGGATCCAGAAGCCCCCTCTGCATTAGCTTTTTAATCTGTTTGGCACGCTTTTTCTTATGACTGTGGAAACATAATTAACCAACCTTCATTGAGCAACCATATCGTGGTAGATTGTATCAAGAAACGAGAAAACACACAAGAAATGAGAACAAAGATATATGCATAGAAGGCCAACTTTTAAGGAGCAAACATGCAATGTTGCTATGAACACAGGCCTGGGAGAATGGCAAAGACCTCACGACATAGGTAAGAACCCCAAGCAAGAGAGCCTCATCATAATTGACATGCACAGATTGGGGGAGTAGCAGAGCTGGCAAAGAATGTGCACACACACATACGCATATATATATTTGTGTGTTTGTGCATAGAAAGCAGAGACCAAGTCCTTGAAGTTCTTTGCTCATAGATGAAGATTAAGAATAATTACATCAAGCTAGTTCGGGAAAATGTCAAGTCCGTAACATATATTGAACAAGTGACATGGAAGGATAAATGGTAGGTACTTCAACACCTTATACACACACAAAGAGATAAATTCATATGTACATACGCAAGACCATAGTTCAGCTTAATTTGAATTATATAAAAGGTGCCGCATGGTTTGAACATTCTAGAATGATATACCCCGACATTCAATTTTCTTCCATTTTGGGTTATATATGCATGCGAAAAGTCAAGTTTATTTAATTCTTACACCACTCTGTAACATGTTACAACCACAAGAATCCCCAGCTTTCTGCTCGAACTAAAATAAAAGGATCAGAAGATAAGCCATGCCTAATACAAGACCATATGTACGGTTTCAAGGGATTTGGCAATGACACTGCCAATTGACTTTGAATGCTGATAAACTCTTCTAACAGATACCGAAATAGAGAATGTTAATAGTCAAACAGAATGACTAGGCACACCATAATTTTAACTATAGTTCAAGTCAAATACGTTTTCACAAAACTAGAACTACTGCTGAACTCTAGCCTCCAAATTATTGCATCTGTGAATGACATCTCACAATTATGCTCTTATTAACTCACTTTGTTCTGTCCATCTCACTCCATCACATAGCATTACTATCCATAAAAAATACTCGGAACCCATATTATTAAAGAGATGATGTTTTTACCATCAAAAATTTAATCTTTTCACCACTGAAACAGTAACTGCATATATTTATATATGTGTGTGTAAAAGGAGAACCTGCTAAGTTCAAGTTTATCCCTGTAGCACCAGAGAACATTTGGTCTAGACTTCGCCACTGATTTACTTAGCATGTAGTGAAGGTTCACAATCTGAAATTGATGGGCAAAAAAATTTTAAAAAAAAAACAAATGAATAATTTACAGAATGAATATAGCTGCGCATTTATATATGTGAATTAGAACAGAGAGATAAATTTACCTGGTCGCGCGATTTGTCACCGATGATGACGAAGATGGAACGGTGTCTGGTTCTGACGCCGTTTTCGATGAGAGTTCTGATTCTTTCATCCACTTTCTTCCTCATTGCTCTGATTCTTGGTTTTCAATTTGGTTGAGTAATAAAAACCCTTTGCCGCTCTGTTGTATGTTGTCTATCAGGAGCTGTATTTACTAGGTTGAGTTGCACAGTAGCGGTTATAGGGTTTTTATGTTGGGTTTTAGGGCAAGTCTGACAGACTCATGGAGTACGGTTTGGTCGTTATCTTTCCGGTTCAACTACCGGTGTGCATTTTTTTTCATTTTTTCGGTTTTTAGGTATATTGGATTAGTTCGAACCCATCCATCCGGTATAAAATAAATCGATACGATATATCGGTATTAACCGGTCTGAAATTTTAAAAAATTGGTATTAATTGGACTGTATCGATTTCCTATATATTATTTTATTTTATAATTATTATTATTATTATAATTAATAATAAAATAATAATAATAATGGTAAAATTGGTATACCAGTTTAACCTATATCGGTTTCATTATCGAATTTTATACACTTTCGGTACCAATTCGGTTCGGTCTAATTTTAATCAGTTGAACACCCATAGGTTCAACCCGTTTTGCCGGTTTAGTTGTCCAACGTAGTAAACAAAGTTGATTTTGTTTCCCTCTAAATCTCCCACGTGTAGAGGTCACTACGATACGATTTCAAACAAAAATCGCACATGAAACCACTTTGATGCGATTGCTGCTATCAGAAATCGTAACATAAAGCAGAATAAGTATTATTTATTTAAATAAATTGAATATTTTTATTTATTTATTTAAATAAGTTTAGAATTGTTCTAATTGATTTATTCTAAAACTGGTTTAATATGAAGAACCTAAAGAGTCAAACCACAAAAGAAAAATATGTATTTAAGAAGTAAATGACATAATCGTAATAATAGATTAAGTATATTTAATTTATAATATGATGATAGAATAAATTAAATAGCTTAATATTTATTATTTAATATTTTAGAAATTCTAATTATAAATTAATAAAAGTAGTCTTATTATTATTATTTAGTTCCTAAATGATTTAGGAATTAATTAATAAAAGTACTCTCATATTAGTTCCTAATTGAATTAGGAGTTTAATTAAAATCATACTTCTAAATAGTTTAGGAGGGTTGTCTATATCTATAAATAAAATGAGTCTTATTATAGATTGGGATTACATATACTTCCATAAGATTTGTAAGAGTACTCACAAGTTCTTTAGATCTAAGAAATTAGAAGATGGAGAAAATTAAGGTTTGTCATCACCCACTTCTTGAATCCTTATTTTTCTTTGGTGGATCACCTCTAGAAACCAAACATTTGAGTGGTTGACATTGATTTAAGAAATCTAATCTAATCGGTGAATTTTAAATTCTGATTTTACCATGCTTCCGTTGTTATTGTGCAATTTAAATGTATATTCATGGATATTACAAACCAACAGTGGCATCAGAGCCAAACTTTATACAAATTATTAATTATTTTGATTCCGAATATGTATGGGTATGTGTTTTGAATAATTTAATTGGGCATATATGTTGTATAAAACCATGAATTTTGAAAATAATTACCAAAAATCGTGTTCTGAATGCAAAAGATCAAAAATCATGTTTTTTGAGGAAAATCGAGAATTGGCAGCAGCGATGGGCGCAGCTGCGTCACTAGGTCATGCAACTACGTAGGGTCTCTGGCGCAACTGCGTCAAGACCTGACGCAGCTGCATGGCAAGGCGCTGTTTTGTCCGTTTTTAAAGTTTTTTGCATTTTTTCAAAAATTAACATAAAGAGTTATTCTACATGATTTTATAATTAAAATAAAAAGTTATTTTAAATATGAAATAGGATTTCATGCAACTTTAAATTACCCATTAAATGATATCAATGCATATATGAAATGGTTTTAATTTCATTAGATGAATAATTTATTGATACATATGATTGATACGTATAATAATAAAAGGAATTGATTATGGACTATTGACTAATCTAATTGGATTTATTTTATGTGGATGCATGAATGAATTATGGACTGTTTCTACCTTTGTTAGGTCCACCGAAACACCTTCGTTATCAATTACATGCCCCAGAAACTGTACCATCTTTAGCCAAAATTCACATTTTGAGAATTTCGCATACAGTTTTTCCCTTTTTAGTGTTTTCAACGCCACTTTTAAGTGCTCAGCGTGCTCCTCTTTCGTCTTCGAATATACCAGAATATCACCGATGAATACAACAACGAACTTGTCCAAGTACTGCCTGTTCATCATATCCATAAATGTTGTTGGCGCATTCGTTAGACCAAACGACATTACCAAAAACTCAAAATGTCCATAACGAGTTCTGAATGCCGTCTTCGGTACATCTTCTTCCCTTACCTTCAACTGATGGTAACCGGTTCTTAAGTCTATCTTTAAAAAGTATTTTGCTCCCTTAAATTGATCAAACAGATCATCAATCCTGGGTAACGGGTACTTATTTTTAATCGTAACCTTGTTCAACTCACGATAATCAATACAAAGTCTTAGGGATCCGTCCTTCTTCTTTACAAATAATAAGGGTGCTTTCCAAGGAGACACACTTGGCCGAATATATCCTTTATCTAGTAGCTCTTGCAGTTGTATCACCAGTTCCTTTAATTCCACCGGCACCATTCTGTATGGTGCTTTCGAAATTGGTGCAATCCCTAGTGCCAATTCAATTTTGAACTCAACTTCTCTATCCGGTGGTAATCCCAGTATCTCATCTGGGAAGACATCCGAGAATTCTCATACCACAGGTATCTGACCCAATTCATCCTCCACTCTTCGAGTATCAACCACATAAGCCAGATAACCTACGCACCCTTTTTTCAGCAATCTCTTTGCTTACATCATTGTCAGACAACGATATTGTCTTGGTGATTTACTCCCCTGAAATACCACTTTCAACTTACTCGGGGTTTTCAGAGTTATACTCTTCTTCTGGCAGTCAATCAACGCCTCGTGATTTGATAACCAGTCCATACCGAGAATGATATTGAACTCTCCCAAACGAATTGGAATTAAGTTCACTCCAAGTTTAAATCCTCCTAATTCAACGCAACAATTCCTATGAATATATTCTACGATAATAACTTCTTTGGTGACTACTTCTATATTTAAAGGATTTTCTAGTTTTTCTCGGGGTAGTTTTAATCTTTTAGCAAATTCTTCGGATATAAATGAACATGTAGCACCCGAATCAAATAATACATAAGCATTAACATTATTGATCGGAAGAATTCCTGACACTGCGTCCTTAGATTCCACAGCATCTTGAACCGTCATGTTAAAGATGCGTGTGGTTGGTTTGTTCGATTGACTACCTGGTCCTCCAATGGTTAGTTTGCTATTGTTGCTTCTATTTCCACTAGCTACACCATTCTTCTTCTTTAGGCAATCCTTAATTTGGTGGTCCGACACTCCGCAAGAAAAACACCCTTTAGGGAGTTGGGGAGCAATACGCCCTTGCTGCCCACAGTTATAACATACCCCCTTGCCCTCCATGCATTCCCCAGAATAGTTCCTCCCACACTTTTCATATTTGTTGCCTTTCTTGGCTTCTCCTCCAATCTTACTGCCTCTTGACATCTGGTTATCATTCCACTTCCTTTTGTTATAATTGCTACCTCCAGTTCCTTCCCTAGGCCCATTATAGCTTTTCTTCTTCTTGTCTTGGTTGTATTTCACTAATGCCTCATTCCTTCCTTCGGCAATAATTGTCCTCTCCAATAATGCTGAAAATGTGTCAATTCTTAGAATAGCAACCCTGCTATACACCCAAGGCTTCAAACCCTACTCAAATCTTTGTGCTTTTCTCGCCTCGGTGTCCACCTGGTATGGAGCAAATCGAGCTAATTCATTGAACTTTGCGGCGTACTCTGCTACTGACATGTTTCCCTGCTTCAAGTCTAAAAACTTCATCTCCATTCTGTTTTTCATGCTATCCGGGAAATAATTCTCGAAGAATAGTTCCTTAAAACGTGGTCATGTTACAGTACCTTCTCCAGCTCTACCCTTATTCGCTTTCCACTAGTAATTCGTCTCTCCCTTCAACATGAAGGTAGCGAATGACGTCTGCTGTTCATCAGCAACTCGTGCGACCTTGAACACTTTTTCTATTTCCTCAATCCACGTCTGGGCCTCTATAGGATCTGTAGATCCACGAAATTCTAGTGGTCCTACTAGTTTGAAATCCTTAAAATTTGTTAAGTGCGTCTTTGACTGGTTTACAACTGGCGGTACTACTAGTTGTACTATAGGTGGTGGTCTATTCTGCATCATCTCTATCATTATGGCTGTGAAAGCCCTCATTGGGTCTTCCTGCCTCTCAGCATTGTTTCCGACTTTATCTATACGTCGAACTCAGGGTACATGTCTTGGCGGCATTCCCTGTTATTAAACAAAACCTTATATTTATTATTTTGTATATTACATTTTATACAACCTTTTATGAATGTTTAGACATTTGATAGTTAACGCAAAAGTCAAGCTCAATCCAACCAGGTAATCATAATAATGTCGCATTTATATTTATATACCAACTGATATTGTCGAACTCTTACATCACAACCATATTTCTATAAATGCTAACTATCCCTCTAGTCACAGAAGACAGGATAACACGAAACTTATCCAAAAAAAAACAAAAATAGATGGGATTTACAAGAACTACATTCCCCTAAAACACAAAAAGTGGGGATGTACCATAAACACCTAACACCTATTATAGTCTAAGGTTTATATCATATATATAACCCTATGAACAAAAAGTGGGTTTTAAACTTCATCTATATATAGACAAAAAGTAAAACATCAGTGATCAATCCGGCGGGCAACGGCCTCGTGCTCCTGCCGAGCGATCCTGTCAACCACACTGCGTCTCACTACCTGCCTGCTCAAATAATCCTCTCGAGGATAATTCAGGATCCTACTCCTCAGCCTACCAAAAGCCGTATCTAACTCGAAGCTAGCAATGTCAAATCTGGTGGCACTGGCCCTAGCCTCGGCCTCAAGCCTATCAGCCCTCTTGGATGCCCTACATCCAATCTTCATATATGCAGATTTTATCTGCTATCTCCATGTCAAACTCAGCTGCCATCCCTGCCAACTGTCTCTGCAACTTATCTCTCTCTGCTCGGAATCCCTCAGCCTACTTCCTAGACTGCTCCAACTCATCAACCAGATCTACCTCCCTCTCAAGGAGGTGATGTATTGTAACTCCCAGCGAAGTAGCAGTCTGACGGCGCCCCTGCACCTCAGTCTCCAACACAATCACTCGCCCCTTCAACATAGTCACCTCGTTAGACATCTGATATGCCGCATCTCTATATCGATCCTCCATCTCCTGATGGGTATGATTCTCTCCCTCTAAATGCTGGACTTTCGACTCTAGCTCTATGTTAGCACTGGTCAGCTCCTTGATAATATCGCTGGCAGTGGTGCCTATGCCGTCAGTATACTCAGCTGCCCGCCCGATCAGATCATCCTCAGAAAATGGCTCCTCAACCGACTCCTCCTCAGAGTCTGTCTGCTGTCCCTCAGACTCAACATCACCTTCAAATCTCATAACCCCTCCTCGCACTGGCGACTCAGCCTCTGTTATATGCTCCTCCTCAGCAGCAACCTCCAACTCATGCTCAATAGCAGGTGCCTCAATCACTGGTCCTACTGGCTCAGTCGGCTCAATCCAGACAATATGTTTGTCCATTGGAGCATCCTCCATCAGTCTACTAGGCTCAGCATGTTAGTATCATAATAAAATATATTCATTGATGAAATTAAATAATATTTCATTATATACAACATTGGCTCGATGAATTTTCACAATTCATCTCCAACAAAACTCGACTTAAAGGATTTCTTCGACTCATCCTCCTAGCGTACTCTATATGAGTTTAATTCTAAGGTTATAACCTAGGTTTCACAAATCCTAAAGTTTATAACCTACTACTCTGATACCAACCTGTGACACCCCCAAATTCAGGTACCACTACCTCGAATTTGGTACTCACGCAATACTATAAACAATCACTGTTAAACAACATTTAATACTAATGCGAAAAATAAATAAATATATGTTGTCTAATACAATGGTTTTCTAGTCCCAAGGTCTACAACCTTTACCGAAATAAACATCACAAACTATAAAATAATATCAGTGTTTGCGTTACAACCTTATAAGTCCTAAACAAAATATAAATAGATTAACAACTATCTAGATAATTAAGATTTCGTTTTTTCTTTGCCTTTATCTTTACCCGATCCTTCAAGTGTAGATAATTTCAAGTATTGTTAAGTGTAGAAAATTAACTAATGTAGGGTTAATTGAATAACCCTAGTTGGTATATGAATTGGTAGAGAGTTAACTAATGTTGGTTAAATAAATTAACCATGAGTAATAGAAAAGTTTGACTATCACCAACCCTAGTAAATCAAGATGGTCAATTCTTATGAATTTATGTTTGTAGAGAATTAATCATTTTTGGGTTAGTTGTTAACCCTAAGTGGTAATAATAAAACCTTAACCAATACTAGAGTTAAATGTTAGCAATTATATAAATATATTGAATATATATGTATAATTAATTGTAGAGAATTAACCTTACTTGAGTTATTTGGTAGAAGATTTGTGTATGTTTAATTTATGAGCTTGGACCATGGTTGATAGTTAAGTTAACATAGGTTACAAAAGTAAGAGTTTTAACCACACATTAGTTAAGTGTTGGAGAAAAGGTTGCTTCTAAGTTACACAATTGATAGCTTGTAAGCAATCTTGATGGGGGTCAATCACTTGGTCATTTCAAGTAGTCTTTCAATCAAATAGTAATCATCAATTAGCCTCTAATTTAACCAATGTTAGTTAATTAGTAGGAGTTGATGGTGATTTAAGATGTACTATAAATATAATGGTTCACCAATGCATCGTGTTGGTTAGTCATTTTACTAGAAATGCTAGAGAGAAAAGAGAGCTTCTTTGAGAGAAAAGCAAGCAAACTCTTGTGAGTTGAAGATCCACCAAAGAAAAGTGATAGAGGATAGTTAATGAGGAGTCACAGACCAAGTTCATATCAAGAGAAAGAAGAGCATCTATGTCCAAGAGGTTAAAAAGTGTTCTAACCCTCCCTTAGTGTATTTTTATAGTCTAAGAGGTTAAAAATTGTTCTAACCCTCCCTTAGTGCATTTTTATAGTCTATATATGTTTTAATCTGTCAAAAAGTATTTTTTTTAACCGATCAAAAGTTATTTTGATGTTCTAGAAGTCTAAATATATGATATATAGGTAGATTCATGATTTATTATATTTTATACAAGTATTGGTATGTGTGGTATGCAAATAAATGGAAGAAAATTCCATATTGTGTTACCGGTAAAACTCTAGATGGTTCAATCTTAAATTTCTTGTCAAAATATTTTCAAAAAATGTGATTGAACCATGAAATAATGTTAAACAAGAAGTTAGGAAGACAACAACACTAAGTTGGTGTCATTTGGATGTGTAGAGTTTATTTTATTCAAGTTTGAACCATTAAAACCAAGGATTTGTGATTTTAGTTTTTTACTTTGTCCTTGTGAGCAGTTTTTAGTCCACTTCCATTTGGAATTTGGATTTGTAATCTAAAGTGAAGTTGTAGAGGGGGAAATTTTGAGAATAGACTCAAGAATCAGCCCAAAATATTTTGAAATGAAGAAGTTATAGCTGTCAGAGTGACTGAAGGTCAGGCAGTCCAAATTAGGGTTTTGTTTTCTGTCTTGAGCGCCCCGGCGCCCAGATTAGCCTATTCTGAGCACCGGGGCATTCAAAATAGAATGTCCAAGTTGTCTGGGTCGGGTCGATTCGGTCCTAGTCGAGTTTTTAACGAAATTTTAAGTTGAAATAAGTGTAAAATGAATGAGTTTGAATACTAAACCAATATATGAAGTTTATTAGTAACTAATTTGTAGCTAAATGTTTATAATAAAAACTAAAGTTAACACAAATAAAAAGTTAACTATTGGTATTATTTGAAGATTACTAAAATATTATTAAATGATCAATAATATTAGTATATGATTAAAAAGTTATTAAATGATTAATAACATTAGTACATGATGAAGATATTATTAAATAAATAATGACATTAATAAGTGATTAAAATATTATTAAATAATTAATAATATAAATAAATGATTAAAATATTATTAAATGGTTAATAATATTAAGAAGTGATTAAAATATTATTAAATGGTTAATAATATTAATAAGAGAATAAAATATTATCAAATGGTGAATAATATTTGTAAAAGATTAAAATATTATTAAATGGTTAAATATTAATAAGTGATTAAAATATTATTAAATGGTTAATAATATTAATATGTGATTAAAATATTATTAAATGGTTAATAATATTAATAAGTGATTAAAATATTATTAAATGGTTAATAATATTAATATATGATTAAAATATTATTAAATGGTTAATAATATTAATATGTGATTAAAATATTATTAAATAATTAATAATATTAATTAATGAGTAAAATATTATTAAATGATTAATAATATTTGAACATAGTTGTATATTATCAAAGGTAGATAATATTTTGAGGTATTTGGTACATTATTAATTGCCCAAATCATTAAATTATATAAAAGAAGAATGTTTAATTAAATTAAACTGATGTAAATAGTCCATTTGTGACTAATTTGGGCAACTTATTAAAAGTAGGTCGTACGATAAACGTGTAGTGAATGTGTAAGTTGGTTGAGCATACCCGACATGTCCAACTAGGTTTAGGCTAGGGTTTTTGTCCGAAATTAAAGGTTTGTGTGTCGGATGTAGACACCCAAATTTTGCACTTGTATACTAACCCTGACAGGAGGGCAAAATCGTCAATTGACCCAACATACGAAAAGGAGAGGTGGGCGCCAAAACGCAGTTCCCACCACGGCTTACGATCAAGGCTGTCAAACGCAAAACGAGAATTGAGTCATCTGAGGCGAGACCTACGGGCAATCCAGACAAAGCCCGATGCGATCGCCAAAGAAGACCAAGGACCACGGCAATTACAGCATTAGGGTGGGGTCTCGATGCCGGGAAACCATTCCCAGAATTGATTCATGTATCAAGGAACAACATTCCAAAATAATACAGCAAAAATTGGCGAATTAGTACCGCGTGGCACGAAATTCGAGAAAAATGAGCCGGACAGTCGCGGATGCAATCGCGGCCGCCGACAAAAAGACTTTCGCGCGGCTCGAGGGCGGCACACGGCAGCCGAGGAGACGGCCACAACAGGCAGCCGCAAATGCATCTGCGGCTGCCTGCTGAACCAGTATAGATCGCCATTTCTTCCACCCGAGAGCAAAAAAGAGTAAGAAGAAGAAAAAAAAAGAGGAGAGAGAGAGATCGCGCGGGAGAGAGAGAGAGGTCGAATTTGTGTTGTTAGATTCAAGCAACATATCCCATTTGTTGTGTGCATTGGTTAGTGATCTTGTGGTGTAATCTATTTTGTGATATAAGAAGCTTGAATCGGCATTTTTGCAAGGTGAAAATGATTTTTTTGTTTGAGTTTATATGGCTTGTATTGTTAGTGTAGCATTGTGATTGGTTATTTGATATAGTTGTTGTTGTAATGGTGATGATCCGTGGATTAGGTGTCGTTAGCGAGGGTTCCATCGGAACATAATTCCTTCTAACGCCCCGATGATATCCGTATGGTGATCTTTCGTTCGTTAGGGTTATAAGTAATGCGTAGTGTTGATTTGGTGATATTTGGGTTATGTAATGTGATAGCAATGTTAAATCTCGTTAGATTTGGTTTAGTGTTGGTTGTGCAACGATTTGGGTGAATGTGAGCCTAGGGAGGAGATCCTCGTGGTCAAATCCCGATGATGGACAATTTTGGTATATGTAATCATCATATGGGATTTGTGGTTGTGTAAATGTAATATTGGGCCTTAAAGCGATACCGAATCGGGATCGGGTTAAGGCCCCGTAATAATAATAAATATGTGATTGTGGGTGTTTGGGGTTGTCTGGATGGCTCACATGCCCGTAGATAGCCCCGACACGTTTTGGGATGTTTGTTTTAATTTACGACACCGCAATGGTTTTCAAAATAAGACAAATAATGAAGATTTTGTAAAAGTGATCAAATTAGGATATTAAACACACGAGGTTTAAAAAGTAAAGAGTTTTGGGCGAAACTTTGATCATTGTTTGACGAAAAGGCTATATTTGGTTTTGAAATATCATAAAAAATGTTTTCGGAATAAATAAATAAACGTTTCATTAAACTTTCTGCATAGGGTTAAAGAGTTTCTAGAAGTTGCCTTCATTTTATTTATATTTACTGTTCGAAGGCAATGTATAGTCTCGATTCCTATTTGACAAAAGTTTAAAAACTATTGTTTTCTAAAATGACATCTAATAAAAAAACCCTCAACGTTTTCGAAATTAAAATCAATCTTTCTTATAAAAAGCGAAGCCTCGTCATTTGGGTCAAAAGACGTCTAAACGCTTTCCCGACAAAACACATTTGCCATATAAAATCAAAGCCACTTTACGCAAAAGGACAAAACAACCTCCATTTAGGCACACACACACACGCGCACATACACACATTTTAAGATTCAAAAGGATAGGAAAACATCGAGATTGCGGTAACCGTATTTCACGGAAGTCGGGGGGTGCCTAACACCTTCCCTTCGCTTAAGCAAGCCCCCGAACTCTATGAATCTCGGTTTGCGGACCAATTAATTCGAAGTCACATATGAGCCAGCGATTACGAAAACAAAATTCGGATGAGTTGGTACATCCATTTCAAATATACCAACTGGCGACTCTGGTCAATTGGCTCATAAAGAAATCGACCTTTCGAAACCCCGTCGACACTAAGCCGACCCTTTTCAAAAAATCACCTCTTAATCTGAAGGCTAAATTTGGAAAGGGCTTTTTATCATAAAAAACGAAACGACGAAAATCCCGGCGTCGACAGCTGGCGACTCCGCTGGGGAGCATTAGAGGGCTTAAGCCGCGTCTCAAATCTTGATGTTTTCCTATCCTTTAAAAATCTAAAAAATGTGTGGTTGCGTTACTTTTGATTAATCTACCTTTTGTGCGTGTATGAATGAATGTGCGAGTTTTGTGATTGCTTTACGAATGCCTTACTTTAATGTCATCATTTGCATACGGTGAGGTACGATGAATGTGTGATGAATGTATGTTGAGTTGTTCCTCCTCCTTAGGCAAACCCGTCGGATGTGGATTACTGAACTCAAAGGGGTGCTCCCCGGCGAGGCTCAGGAAAAACATCCACTCAGATCCAATCCAATTGAAAGATCGGATTCACTCCCTTCGAGTATGTTGCGAAGATCTGGGAACCTTCATGCCGAAAAGCCCGCGAGAGTAACTTAGGGTAGGTCAGCCTCAGATAAACCCAACGCGCGGGAAGTCTCTTCATACCCTTTTACGTTTTACGCACGTAATATCGTACTGTAGTCAATCATTTTGTACCAACCACTTTTGTCCAAATAAAAGTACTAACCTCTGTTTTACAGGGACAGCTTGGAGAGCATCATAAATTGCACAGTGTCATTACCTTGGTTAAAATAAAAGGACACTGACCCTGTTTTGCAGAAAAAGATTACAAAACCCAAAAATACAAAAATAATTGCTTTAGCATGCATCTGCCAATACCATTTCCCGGAACTAAACCTTGGCATACTTTATTTGCAGGATTGCTTCCCAAACCCGTCTCCGATCTAAGAAAGCCAGAGAATTAGCAGTCGAGATGGCTGAGAACCCTAATCCTGACCTGGCTCCTGTATCTCGGGAAGAGTTCAACGCTGTGAAAAATCAAATGACGGAGCTGACTATGTTGCTCAAAGAGCATTTCAAACTAAAGTCAGGGCCACAGCTCGAGGACCCGCCGGGACCATCGTCTCAAGGGAGCGGGCCGACCCCAGAAACTCCAAAGGTTGAACCGACAAAGCAAGTCATTATCATTCCAGAGGATGAGGTTGCCAGCACTGTCAGCAAGAAAATAAAACAGATGGAGGAGGCCATCAAAACTATGAAAAGAATCGGGTCATATGGCAGTGTTAACTACTCCGACTTGTGCATCTTTCCGGGAACCAGATATCCCGAGAAGTTCAAGCTCCCCGAATTTGAAAAGTATAACGGGTCAGGGGATCCTTATACGCATCTGAAAGTATACATCGGAGAGCTAGGGGGATATGCTGAGGACGAATAATTGAGAATGCAACTGTTCCAAAAAAGCCTGACAGGGGAGGCTAGGACATGGTATGCGAGATTGGATAATGCCAAGATCCACAACTGGGAGGAGCTGGCCCACACTTTCCTAACCCAATACAGCTTTCAGTCCCAAATGGCCCCGGACCGATACCAGATGACGAAAATCAGGAAGCAGACCAATGAATCTTTCAGAGACTATGCTCAGCGGTGGAGGAGGATGGCAGCCCAAGTGAACCCACCCATGAGTGAGGCAGAAATGGTTATGACTTTCATCGATATACAAGAGGCCCCTTACTATGAAAGGGTGATAGCGGGGATAGGAAAGCCTTTTGCGGAAATGATCAAGCATGGGGAGATGGCTGAGATGGGTTTAAAATCGGGGAAAATTCGAGACTTCACTGCTCTCGAGGCTGTTGTGAAGCAAATCCAGAGTGAAAACTATGGCAGTTCTTCCCGGAGACCCCAGAAGAAAAAGGAAGAGGATGTGTCCCTGGTACTGCAAGGACTATCTGGGAAAACAATGACCAGCCCCCCGGTCCGCATGCAAAGAAATGAGGCCCCACGACCTTCAAATTTCAACAATCAGAGATATGTCGGGCGCCGAAAATTCGAAAAGCCGCCAGAGAGGGAGTTCACCCCATTGGGGGATTCATTGGAACATATACTGGCCATGTTGGTAGGCCAGAAAAAGATTACAAAGCTAGCGCCTCCGTCAGACCCGAAGAGCAGGAGATATGACCCTAGCAAGAGATGCGCTTACCACTCGGCTTCCCCGGGGCACGACACCCAAGAATGCTGGTCACTAAAACATAAAATCCAGAACATGATCGACAGCGGAGAGATAGTGGTAGAGCAACCGGAACCCCCAAATGTAAAGGCCAACCCTCTTCCTGAGCATAATGGAGGAGGCGTGAACGTAATAGAAACCAGTGGGGCGCAGGGCCCCTTGAAATTGAAATACATAAGGAGGATAGAAGAAGAGATTGCTATGACCAATGCCCAGGAGGGTGCGCAAAACGGGCCTATCAAGTTGGTTGGCGTGATTCGAGATACCAAAACGGAGCCTATCCGGTTGTCGGCCCCAAGACCCCTTGTTATAGCAGCCAGGTCACAATTGCCAATTACCAGTCTGAAGGCTGTCCCGTGGAATTACGGGGGGAAGACCGAGGAGGAGGCCAGTTGTGCATCAGTTAGCTCTAAGGGAAATCCATTGTATCTACCAAGGCGGGTCCTTGAGAACACGAGAAAGGAGAACGGGAAAATATCGGAGGAAAAAGCGTTGGAATTTTGGGAGAAAATGAATTACGGCAAGGCGAGTGTGGTTAAAACTCTGGAGGTACAACCGCCCCTGACATCAATCTTGGATCTTGCATTGGCATCAAATGATCATCATCAGATATTGAGCAAAGTCCTGGAAGAGGCTCATGTCCCCAAATCAATTAGTACGGAAAGATTTGGCCACTTGGTGGGCCACCTATTTGACAGCAATGTAATATCATTTACCGACGACGACATCCCCGAAGAAGGGAGGGGGCACCGGAAGCCGTTACACATTGCGGTTATCTCCTCCGGGTACGTGATGAACGGAGTCTTGATTGATGGGGGTCAGCCCTGAATATTTGCCCATACAGTACTCTGGAGAAGATGAAAATCAACCCTAAGCGCCTGCGGGCCAGCCAGGTGGTGGTAAGGGCGTTTGACGGATCTAGGAAGGACACAGTGGGAGAAATAGAGCTGCCAGTAGAGATCGGGCCTTATACTTTTGACATCTCCTTCCAGGTGCTAGATATCTCGGCCAGTTACAACATGCTACTAGGGAGGCCCTGGATTCATATGGCAGGGGCAGTTCCCTCCACCCTGCATCAGCAAATAAAGTTTATCGTTGAGGGGCACTTGGTAACAGTCGCCGCAGAATCTGACTGCCCCGTTCCCTCTGTAAAAGGCATGCCGGTGATCCATGTGGACGAGTCGGCCGAACCGATAAGCTATCAGGCGTTTGAAATCAGCACCCCTCAGTATAAGCAGTTGGGAGCTCCGAGTCTAAAGCCTAAAATGTCTCCCGAGCTCACTTTCGTTGCCCGGGAAATGATGGCAATGAATTTCCAGCGGGGGCAAGGGCTGGGCAGCACAGCCAAGGAATCACCGAGCCCATCCAGGTACCAGTGCAGTCAGGCAAGGCGGGGTTAGGATATCACGGAGGTACGAGATCGAAGAGCTCATATAAGGAAGTTCCCGTGCGGGTAACCGAAGCCCTGGTCCCAAGAACCAATGATGAACACTCCCCAAGGGCAGTCAGGCCCACATCTGAAGCAGAGGGTAAGATGGAGGTTCCCCCAGTCAAGGGAGTGGCCCAGCAGTCGGATTTCTTATAGGAAATTATGGAACAGTTCGAGAAAAAGTGCCATCTCCCGGGACAGTCAGGCCCTAGTGGAAAGGGAAAGGAAGAGATGTTTGAAGGCAAGCAGATCATGCCATTTATCAATTGGGCCGGGTTAGAAGTGCCCGAGGAAAGTGAAAATGAAAGCCGAAACCAAGTTGCCGCAATCATAGAGGAGGTGCCAGATACAGAGATCCCCTCCATCACTAGCTATAAAACCGAAGTGATCCCCAGGAATTGGACCGTACAACCAGTTGTATCTAGAAAAGGGTAAATGCCGGAGTGTCCGGGAACCTGGTCCAGTAGGGGGATCAAGGGGTTTTTTAAGACGGTGTTTTTGTTTATGTGTCTGCACGTCTATTTCATTTTTGTCATGATTATTGAAAGAGAAAGTCATGTACTTAATGTTTATATATATGACAAATATTTTTGTTTCATGTCAGGTGTACCGATTTGAGTCATTCTAGCCTAACAAACGATTTTACAAATTTGAAAGACGATTATGATTTTGATATAGAACTGGATTTCGATTTGATGGGAATTGAGCAGGACGAAGCAGATGATGACGACGCTCCCGACGAGATCAAAGAGTGGGTCGAGGATAAACCCAAACCCAACTTAGACCAAACCATCACCATCATCATAGGAAACCCTGAGAATCCCAAAGAGCTGAAAATTGGGGCAGACTTGACTCCAGACCAGAAAACAGAGATAACTAAACTATTGAGCCGATATGAGGATGTGTTTGCTTGGTCACACGAAGACATGGTCGGTTTGTCCACGGATATTGTGGTACATCGATTGCCTATCAAGGAGGGTTTCAGGCCAGTTAAGCAGAAGCTGAGAAAATTGAAACCGGAGTGGAGCTTGAAAGTGAAGGAAGAGATAGTCAAGCAATTCAAGGCTGGGATCATCATGGTGTCTACTTACCCAGAATGGCTTTCCAATATAGTCCCCGTGGCAAAGCCTGGAGGAAATGTGAGAGTGTGCGTGGATTATAGGGATCTGAACAAGGCCAGTCTTAAGGATAACTTTCCAGTGCCTTTCATACACATCTTGGTGGATAACACAGCTCAGTATGAAATGTATTCATTTGTCGATTGTTTCGCGGGGTATCACCAGATAATGGTGGCGGAAGAGGATCGAGAAAAGACTGCCTTCATCACCCCATGGGGCACATTTTGTTATAGACGACTTGCTTTCGGCCTCACAAATGCAGGAGCCACTTATCAGAGAGCCATGATGGCCCTGTTCCACGACATGATGCACAAGGAAATAGAGGTTTACGTGGATGACATCATTGTGAAATCGAAGGCGGAATCTGACCATGTGACTCACCTTAAGAAGCTATTTGAGCGGCTCAGGAAGTATAATTTGAAGCTCAATCCAGCCAAATGTGCCTTCGGGGTTCAGTCAGGTAGGCTCCTTGGATTCTTGGTGAGCAATCGAGGCATCGAACTGGATCCGGCTAAGATCAGGGGTATTGTGGATATGCCAGCTCCCCGTACAGAGAAAGAGATAAGGGGATTTTTGGGGAGGATAAACTTCATCAGTCGGTTCATATCCCATCTGACCACCACCTGTGAACCAATCTTCAAACTGTTAAGGAAAGATGCCTCCCATAAGTGGAACAGTCAATGCCGAAAGGCCTTTCAGACTATTAAGAAGCAATTAACAGAAGAGCCAGTGCTGGTACCGCCAAAGGACGAGATTCCCCTTTTCCTGTATATATCCGTGAATGATATGGCGATGGGTTGTATGCTGGGGCAGAAGAGTGAATCCGGTAAGGATCATGCCATTTATTACCTCAGCAAGAGATTCAGCAGCTGTGAACAGAATTACACGCCGATCGAGAGAACATGTTGCGCCTTGGCCTGGGCTGCTATGAGGTTACAGCATTACCTCCATGGACACACTACCTATTTGATCTCGCGGATCGACCCCTTAAAGTATATATTTGAGAGACCAATGCTGAATTGTCGATTGTCGAGGTGGCAGTTAATCCTCCAGCAATTTGACATCCTGTATGTTACCCAGAAAGCCATGAAGGGGCAGGGAATTGCAGATCAATTATCAGAGATGCCGACAGGGGGGATGAAGCCTTTAGAGACTTTCCTACCGGGTGAAGACATACTGTGGGTCCAGCAGGCGAGGTGTGATGACGAAGGGCAGTTTTGGAAAATGTATTTCGACGGTGCCATGAATGCTGAAGGGGCTGGGGCTGGAGCGGTCCTGGTCTCCATTACAGGCGAGCAATACCCTGTTCTCACCAAATTAAAGTTCAGTAACTCAAACAATACGGCTGAATACGAAGGATGTATATTGGGACTGAGATTCGCCCGCAATATGGGAGTGAAAAGATTAGCCGTATTCGGGAATTCAGAGTTGGTAATTAGACAGACAACAGGGGTATATGGCACTAAGGAGCTTCGGTTACTCCCCTACCACCGGTGTGTGATCCGATTAATGCAAGAATTTGAAGACATAGCTTTCCGACATATTCCCAGGGGGCGGAATGACTTTGCCGATGCATTGGCCACCCTGGCTTCGTTAGTCCACGTACTCAAAAACAAAGCCACTCCACAGATTGAAATAACAGTGCAAAATGCTCCCGCTTACGAGGAACATATATTGGAGTTATCAGGAGAGGTGGTTCAGCCAAATCAGCCCTGGTATCATGACATCCTGAAATATTTGAGGGATAGATCGCTCCCCGACCAGGCGAACCGAACGGAAAGGCAGAGAATCCAGAAGATGGCGATGAAATTCTATTTAAGCGGAGATTCTCTGTATAAGAGAGATGTAGGCTTGGGACTATTGCGATGTGTAGACGAGACTCAAGCACAGAAAATCATGGGCGAGGTGCACGGTGGAGTATGTGGGCCGCATATGAGTGGACCAATGTTGGCCAAGAAAATTCTGAGAACGGGGCACTACTGGCTATCACTTAAGGCTGATTGTGACGATCATGTCAAGCGATGTTTCCAATGCCAAGCACACGGTAATGTGATGCATGCGCCTCCTAATGAACTGCATTGTATGACTTCCCCTTGGCCGTTCTCCATGTGGGGTATGGATGTTATCGGGCCCGTGGAGCCCAAAGCGAGCAACGGCCACCGGTTCATTTTTGTCATGATTGACTATTTCACTAAATGGGTGGAGGCAGCTTCTTTCCCCAAAGTAACGCAGGAAGTTATAGTCAGTTTCATCAGGAACAATGTCGTTTGCCGGTACGGACAGCCTGAAATCTTGGTGTCCGACAATGCCAAGAATCTGAACAATGCCCTGATGAAAGAATTGTGCGCCCAATTCAAAATCAAGCATCTCAATTCTGTCATTTACAGGCCCAAAATGAATGGGGCCGTGGAGGCGGCGAATAAGAATATAAAGAGAATTATGGCGAGAATGTCTGTCAATCATCGGGGATGGCCGGACCTGCTACCCCTCACACTGTTTGCATATCGGACATCAGTTCGTACGTCTACAGGGGCAACCCCTTACGCCTTGGTATATGGGATGGAGGTCGTTTTGCCAGTAGAGATGGAGATGGCATCCCTCCGAATTTTGCTCGATGCTCGGATTAACGAGGAGGATTGGATACAAAGTCGATACGACCAGTTAGCCTTGATAGATGAGAGAATAGTGGCGGCTATATTACACGGTCAGTTGTACCAGCAACGCATTTCTCGATCGTACGACAAAAAGATACGGTCCCGAAAGTTTAAGGAAAATGATTTATTGCTAAAGAGGGTCATGCCCTGTCAAGACGGCCAAGGGGAAATTCGCTCCAAATTGGGAAGGACCCTTTGTGATCAAGAAAATCCTATCTGGAGGGGCCCTCATCCTACAAGAAATGGATGGCGAGGTATTTCCGCAGCCCCTGAATTCTGACTCTGTGAAACGGTTCTATGCTTAAAAAAAAAAAAAAAAAAAAAAAAAAATTCTTCTATCTCCCTTGTAACTCGAACTACGTAGGACCTGATCTCCTGACCTTGTGGGAGTACGTAGGCAGCCATCATGGCACGGTCCGTTCTATACAAAATAATAAACATTGTCCCTGTACCAAACCCATTTCCAAAAAAACCCCGAAACCCTACTTTGACAAATACATTCCGAGTCTTCCCCAAACCTAGCCACATAATTAGCCCAAAGTCCGAGACTCGCTTCGATGAAATCAAAGGGGGCACGCGGCAATATCTGTGGAGTTCCAATCAAGACTTGAGGAGAGAAATAAGGCGATATATCGAAATCATAATCGGCTTGATAAAATGAGGATCCAATGAAGGGCGACGATGCATCAAAAAGGGAAATGACTAAAACCATAAATATTTCTCTATATATACAAAACATTTTGATTACAAGTCTGTCTTCTAAATAAAAGTGATGAATCTGACATAGTCCGTGCAGGAAATAAAATCATCTACAGGTCGGAGACCAGCTGGAGCAGGATAGACAGAATAGTCGAGGCATCATGAACCTCCGGCTCACCCGCAATCTGCTGTCCCATCATGTCAATCCGAGTCAGAAGAGCAGCAGCGCTGGTAACAGTCGCAGAATGGCCCTCCATGACAAATCTGACCTGCTCGATAACACTATCTCTGGCAGAGAGGGTGGCATCACAAGCTAGTACAGCAGCATCCCGCTCCGCGTGCGCGGTATCCCTCTCAATCTCGGTGGCACTCAAGGCAGATCGGAGCCGGGTACCCTCAATCATTAATCTCTGGGTCCGATCCGCCAAATCAAGGGAAGGGACATGTACCGAAGCAGAAACCTCCTCAACCCCAGACCTGGGCGCTAATCCTGAAAGCTCCATAGGAATGACCGCATCTGAACTGGTCTCACCAGGGAAAAGTCCTCGAGAACCACCCAATACCCCAGTCGGATCAAAGTCGGCCATCTCAGAATCTCCTTGCAACCATAACAGATAATCGGGTGTCTGACCGGGGTGACTATCCCCAAACTCAGCCGCGACCCTATGTGACCAAAGATCGTATACCCTCAGCAACTCCCTCTCCGTCTGAGGCGATATGAGAAATTGGTAGTCAGCAGCTCCCGGAAAAAGATGGAGATCCTGCATCTGGTCAAACTGCCCCATGACCGCTAAGGGATGATAAGTCGTCACCCCCCTCAAGCCAAGGAGAGGGAGGAAATCAAAAGGTGGCACATGAGTCAGGAAACTCTGGAAGGAGCAATAACCCGAATAGATTAGAAGATGGAAAGGTTCCTCAATGGCCGATAAGAACTCCCTCCATGAGGCTGTATCCGTGCATCGCCGGGGACGAAAAGAGAACTGCATGGCCAGGCTATGGCTGAAACAGAACCCGTGTCGACGAAACTGCCCGATGGGTCTGAGGTGGCTCATGAACCATACGTACAGCAAAGTAGAGTTTCCCCTGAATATGCGACCAGAGAAGGAATGGCAGTACGAGGCCGATAGGTAAGTCTCGGCAAGTATCATGGGAAGGATAGTATGATCCTCCTGAAGGGCCTGAACCGCTACGATAACCCGCATATCCAGGAGGGCGTCCCCTGCGGGCATGTACAGGGCTGATATGACACAAGCCATCAAAACATCCACTCTCAAAGCGCCCCAGCGCTCCTCAGATACTGAAAAATCACTGGGAAATCTAGAGAAGCTATCCACCGAGCCAAATCTGTCAACCAGGAAGGATAGAGGAACAAGGTGGCTCGAGGAGGTCACAGATAGCAGGGCTGTCCTCCGCAAGCCTGTGAAAGTCAGGAACTGGCGGCGCATATGGCCAGAGGTAACCCGTGCACAGGGACCATCCACGGATAGACCGGTGAAGCGAGCGTACTTCTCAAGAGTGGGGGTCAGATACTCCATCCCAAACCTGAAAACATGTCTGTCAGGGATCCAACAACTGAGAATGCCGTCAACAAAGCCCGGCGGCACCTGGAATGATAAAAGAGAAAAGGAATGTCCCAGAAGACCCTCTGCAATGATTCGGTCGGAAGGTAGCAAACTATCCAGCCACGAAAGGAACCGGCCAATGATCCCTGAGGGGGCGTAAGGGCCCACGCGAACCACATCTATAGAGGACATCTGTAAAAAGCAGTATCAAAAGACTATACAGGGGTCAAATTTTATTTATCCATATATATAATAAATCATGCATCATACAGGCTATGATGGAATGAACGGAGCATCAAAAGTAAATGATTGTGCATAAAATGAAATAAGTCTGTACATAATACATGAAATGAGAAATGATAGTAAAACGAGCAGGTTTAAATACAGAGATCCTAGCCTATCAAAGTCTAATCAGTGAAATCTATGCCATCAATGAAGGTGTCATCGTCAAACTGATCTGCAGGCAAGTCCTGGGGAAGGGCAACCTCATCCTCAAAATTAAGGTCTGGGCAGGAATAAGGCGGAACTGGGGCATCCGATGTGCCGGGGCCCGCGCCAAAATCAGATCCCTACGGGTCTGCAGCATAAGCCTCCTCTGGATCTCGGCCCAAGCTCCGAACGAAGAGAGATAACTGATCCACCCTCCGAGTGAGGGAAGCAATCTGGTCCGAATGGGTGGGGACACGGACACACTCCATCCAATCTGCCATCATCACCGACCCGTGAACCAGGTCTCCGAGGAAGAAGGTAGCTCGGGTCTGAGGACCGATAGTGCGGGGTCTCCACCAGGCACTGAAGCTCTCGCTCGTATGAGGACCGACGGAAAGCATATATCCGTCCTCCCCGGCCATCAGGGCCTCTGGAAGGTGGGCATCCGCAAACCAAGCTCTCTCCGAGGGAGGGGCAAGAGGGATACGAGCCTCCCCAGTCACACATCTAATGGCGCGCTCCCCTAGATACAGCTCCCATCCACAGTAGGTCAGAAAAGGAATACGGCGAGTGGACAAGGCATGCTCCAGATCCGCGGCATAACCCCCGGCCAGGCCAGCCGCCAAATGATCCGCCGTGTAAGGAACCCAGGTCACATCCGCGGACGAGATCAGCTTTAACTGCAGCCGACAATGAGCGAAGCTATCGGACACTGGGGTCTCCTCGAGAGTACTATGATGCCATCTACGACCCCTGGGATAAGTCTCCGGGCCGAGGGTAGTAACGGGCCGCAAGCAGGGTAGTCTCTCGTAAGCCCATAACTGTCAAACAAAACAGAAAAGCCATAAGTAGCAGGAAGGAACAAAGAAATGGAACGAAACGAGAACTATATGATAAAAGGGACCTACTAGCAGGAAGGGGTAGAAGCCGAGCCAGGCATCGGTTTGTCCCTCTGAGCGGAGACGAATACCCTGTAGGAAGTATGCGAAGGTGAAAGAGCCCCAATCGTAATCCCCGATCCGGTCAACATCCCTGGTGGCTCCGACGATGCTGAAATGGATAGTCGAGGAGTTGTTCCCCAGAAAACAGCCCCTCATAATGGTCAGAAACAGACGGCGGAGCAGAAAATCACGAGCAGACCAGTCCTCAGGGAATGGCTCAGAGAGGACCCCTCCAATGGAATCTACAGCCAGGGCTCCCGATCGAATGCTGCGGGCCTTAAAGACCTTATCATGGGGAGAGTATCCCAACAGGGATCGAACAGCGGCAGTGGTAATGTCAATCTCCAGAGGGACCCGGGGTCCAGAAAACTCCACCCCGGTGATATAACGCCAGTCGAGAGGGGTCAACACCAGCTCACAGTCAAGAAGATGAAGCGACTGTGTATGGTGGAACCAGCGCTCAGCTAGAGCCCTCATATAACCCCACGGACACCGGCGAGGGGCAATGGTGAAGAAATGTCTGAAACCCCAGGAATCAACCATCCCCCTATAGTCGGAATGCAATGCATGATAGAGAGTGTAGATGCTAAACCAGTTGTCCCGAGGCTGGGTAAACTCAGGAACCTGTGACAACCATCAAAAGTCAGGCATGGTAACCATACGGATTTGAATGAACTTAAACGACGGATATACCTCGTTAGCCGCCAGGTAGGCTGAGGGATGACTACTGAGAACCGGACCGAGCAGATCAGGTATCCTGGCACGGGCCCCTGGTAAAGTCCGACGCGTGGGGGGAGGAGCCGCTGTGCCCGAAGGGCCTGCCTCTGCCTCAGCTGGGGCATCCTCGTCAACATCCGGCTGAACGGGACGAAGGATAGACTCCGCCAATCTACGGGAATGACGGGTCAGAACGGGAGCTGGAGCTGGGGTGGCCGCTCTGCGACGTCGGACACCCGCCACCCGGGGCAATGCGGAGCCACTGGGAGCATCAGGATCCATGGCTGAAACAGCATCACGAAAAGGAGGTACATCCTTAGCTCGTTATCTTTCACAAATCTTATTGCATATTGCTAAAAAATCATAGGGCAGCATGACATGTTTATGAAATGAAAATGCATGAATAAATCCCTAGGGGTGCGCTAGATTTCCCGAAATTTCGGCAGAGTTTCGTTTGTAAAATGGACATCCCATGCACGATCCGGCATGTTTAATCAAATCAGGCAACCAACAAATCCCAAATGCAAGTGAAAATAATGCACCATGAGCATGAAATGACTGAAATCATGATTTTTCAAGGTAAATAAAGCATGACTGCAAGACCCATTTGTTTATGTATGCTATGGCTAACCCCATTATCTCATATAGGCATGCATTACTAAGATTAAAATATTTAAACAAGTAAATACATAGTCAAATGAAAGCAGAAATAAAAGAAAAAGGAGTTAAAACGTTACCCAAAGTGCGTAGAGTGTTTTAATCGGAGCAGATTTGGCCAAAAGATGTCCAAAAGACGAAAAAGCCGGGTAGGGGACGAGTAAAACCGAAAACGAGAGAAAGGGACAGCGAAAAAGTGAAAAGAAAATGGGGGTCGCGATCGAAAGTAGGGACCGATCCCAGCCGCAGATGCATCTGCGGCTGGTCCCGGTGACCATTTTTGCCTCCCTTTTGCTACCCGAGTCAACCTGCAACGAGTCCCATGTTAAGATATAAGATTTTAGAAATACCTGACCAAATTAAAAAACGACCCGTCAGATACGATACCTGACCAATTGAAAAACGACCTGTCAGAAACGATACCTGACCAATTGAAAAAACGACCCGTCAGATACGATACCTGACCAATTGAAAACGACCCGTCAGATACGACACCTGACCAATTGAAAAAACGACCCGTCAGATACGATACCTGACCAATTGAAAATGACCCGTCAGATACGACACCTGACCAATTGAAAAACGACCCGTCAGATACAATACCTGACCAATTGAAAAACGACCCGTCAGATACGATACCTGACCAATTGAAAACGACCCGTCAGATACGATACCTGACCAATTGAAAATGACCCGTCAGATACGACACCTGACCCATTGAAAAACGACCCGTCAGAAACGATACCTGACCAATTGAAAAACGACCCGTCAGACACGATACCTGACCAATTGAAAAACGACCCGTCAGATACGATACCTGACCAATTGAAAAACGACCCGTCAGATACGACCCCTGACCAATTGAAAAACAACCCGTTAGATACGATACCTGACCAATTGAAAAGTGACACGTCAGAGACGATACCTGACCAATCCAAGAACGACCGTCGGATACGAAACCCAAGCAACATCCATTCGTGAAATTCGAATCGACCCCTACACGATCATGTCAAGTGCGGCATTTGCATTATCTCAACATATGCATTGCATCGATAAAACACATACTGTCTCTCCTGTGCATCAGGTGCCTACTTCTTTATCATACCCATTTCATATTTCATGCCATAGACATGATAAAGAGGGGCAGCTGTAGACACCCAAATTTTGCACTTGTATACTAACCCTGACAGGAGGGCAAAATCGTCAATTGACCCAACATACGAAAAGGAGAGGTGGGCGCCAAAACGCAGTTCCCACCACGGCTTACGATCAAGGCTGTCAAACGCAAAACGAGAATTGAGTCATCTGAGGCGAGACCTACGGGCAATCCAGACAAAGCCCGATGCGATCACCAAAGAAGGCCAAGGACCACGGCAATTACAGCATTAGGGTGGGGTCTCGATGCCGGGAAACCATTCCCAGAATTGATTCATGTATCAAGGAACAACATTCCAAAATAATACAGCAGAAATTGGCGAATTAGTACCGCGTGGCACGAAATTCGAGAAAAATGAGCCGGACAGCCGCGGATGCAATCGCGGCCGCCGATAAAAAGACTTTCGCGCGGCTCGAGGGCGGCACACGGCAACCGAGGAGACGGCCACAGCAGCCGCAGATGCATCTGCGGCTGCCTGCTGAACCAGTATAGATCGCCATTTCTTCCACCCGAGAGCAAAAAAGAGGAAGAAGAAGAAAAAAAAAGAGGAGAGAGAGAGATCGCGCGGGAGAGAGAGAGAGGTCGAATTTGTGTTGTTAGATTCAAGCAACATATCCCATTTGTTGTGTGCATTGGTTAGTGATCTTGTGGTGTAATCTATTTTGTGATATAAGAAGCTTGAATCGGCATTTTTGCAAGGTGAAAATGATTTTTTTGTTTGAGTTTATATGGCTTGTATTGTTAGTGTAGCATTGTGATTGGTTATTTGATATAGTTGTTGTTGTAATGGTGATGATCCGTGGATTAGGTGTCGTTAGCGAGGGTTCCATCGGAACATAATTCCTTCTAACGCCCCGATGATATCCGTATGGTGATCTTTCGTTCGTTAGGGTTATAAGTAATGCGTAGTGTTGATTTGGTGATATTTGGGTTATGTAATGTGATAGCAATGTTAAATCTCGTTAGATTTGGTTTAGTGTTGGTTGTGCAACGATTTGGGTGAATGTGAGCCTAGGGAGGAGATCCTCGTGGTCAAATCCCGATGATGGACAATTTTGGTATATGTAATCATCATATGGGATTTGTGGTTGTGTAAATGTAATATTGGGCCTTAAAGCGACACCGAATCGGGATCGGGTTAAGGCCCCGTAATAATAATAAATATGTGATTGTGGGTGTTTGGGGTTATCTGGATGGCTCACATGCCCGTAGATAGCCCCGACACGTTTTGGGATGTTTGTTTTAATTTACGACACCACAATGGTTTTCAAAATAAGACAAATAATGAAGATTTTGTAAAAGTGATCAAATTAGGATATTAGACACACGAGGTTTAAAAAGTAAAGAGTTTTGGGCGAAACTTTGATCATTGTTTGACGAAAAGGCTATATTTGGTTTTGAAATATCATAAAAGATGTTTTCGGAATAAATAAATAAACGTTTCATTAAACTTTCTGCATAGGGTTAAAGAGTTTCTAGAAGTTGCCTTCATTTTATTTATATTTACTGTTCGAAGGCAATGTATAGTC
The DNA here is from genome assembly GCA_947179155.2 of Hedera helix. Lineage (NCBI taxonomy): Eukaryota > Viridiplantae > Streptophyta > Magnoliopsida > Apiales > Araliaceae > Hedera > Hedera helix. The sequence continues at coordinate 18,112,550 of OX359269.1, read as the reverse complement.
TCGATTCCTATTTGACAAAAGTTTAAAAACTATTGTTTTCTAAAATGACATCTAATAAAAAAACCCTCAACGTTTTCGAAATTAAAATCAATCTTTCTTATAAAAAGCGAAGCCTCGTCATTTGGGTCAAAAGACGTCTAAACGCTTTCCCGACAAAACACATTTGCCATATAAAATCAAAGCCACTTTACGCAAAAGGACAAAACAACCTCCATTTAGGCACACACACACACACGCGCACATACACACATTTTAAGATTCAAAAGGATAGGAAAACATCGAGATTGCGGTAACCGTATTTCACGGAAGTCGGGGGGTGCCTAACACCTTCCCCTCGCTTAAGCAAGCCCCCGAACTCTATGAATCTCGGTTTGCGGACCAATTAATTCGGAGTCACATATGAGCCAGCGATTACGAAAACAAAATTCGGATGAGTTGGTACATCCATTTCAAATATACCAACTGGCGACTCTGGTCAATTGGCTCATAAAGAAATTGATCTTTCGAAACCCCGTCGACACTAAGCCGACCCTTTTCAAAAAATCACCTCTTAATCTGAAGGCTAAATTTGGAATATAATATGTGACGCGTGTAATGTGTTATGTGTAATTGTTAAACTTGTTGAGCCGTCGTGCTCACTATTGTTTAAAACCAACATTTTTAGATAGTGCAAGTTATTCGAAGTTTTGTTAAGGATCAAGAAATAGGAATGCATATTACATTCACTGAAGGTGTGACGCCCCCAAATTCAGGCTCCTAGAACCTCGAATTTGGTGTTCACTATTCATGATATCCCATACATTAATCACTACCCAGAATTACCATTAATATACATTACATATACTAATATCCAACATAATACAAAATACGTCTCTCACACTCTCAGGGTCATTAACCTTTACATACATATAACATTATTAGGACAACATTTCCTATCTAAAGTCACAAAATAGATTTAAGACTACCAGCTGGGGACAATACATCAATTTCTTCATTCCGATATCTTTTCTTTACCTCTGTCTTTCTTTATCTAGACTCTCGGGTTTTACATCTTTGTCTGCGACATTTTAAGCAAGTAAAAGTGAGCAACTAAAGTGCTCAGCAAGTATAATGAACTGAATAACAATGCATTATGAGGATCAGAATTTATACCAACAATGTAACATTAATTTAATTAAAACGAAGGAAAATAATTGCAGGAATTATCTTTTGAAACATGATATAAATGAATTATACTGAGGGTCACAAGTCCATTGAACATAGGTTAATCAATTTTAATATTGATAACCCGTTTACGTCATAAAGACCATAAAACCTTAAACCCGTACTTGAGGTGATCAGTCTCTCGTACCTATGACTATGCACATCATATTACCGCATATCGCGGGGGATCGGAATTTAAAGCATTTGACAAGCTATATCCCCTGGGACAGGGTTGTTCATCTCAGTTTCTAGGAGTCCGTACCAAAACAATTTGGTTTGGCTCAACGTTTAACAATATAGAGTAATTTGAAATTCAATTGTATCAAAAATCTAGCCGGACAAATGGCATAGACTTACAATCATCGACTCGCTAATCAACAATTATGATTCGCTATGGATGACATTTAAGAATGAATGAGAATAATAACAGAGATTTTAATTTTTTTTCATTGATTAATTCGCAACATTAACCGAAATCAATATTCAAAATGGAATAATGATAAAACTTGAGAAATAGAGCTCAATAAAGATTTTGATATCTAACATATGATTAATGATTCAAAGTTAGGGTTTAGGAACATGCCTCAATGTCCGATTATTAATTTAACGGCTAACTATCCCTTCTTGGGCAACCTATAATAATAACATAATCAAATAATAATAATTTAGTAACCCACGATATTAATTTATATAATTAATATCACTCTTAACCTAATTATTCTACCCATCGGCTCTATATGGGTATTTATAATTAATTATAACCTAATTTGGTTATAAATTCTAATTATGTTCTTTTAATTTTCATTATTAAACATTTAATAATTAATTGGAATTATTCCTCAAAATTGAAAAATTGTTAAATTTAATTTATAAAACATTTATATATATTTTTCTGATTTTATGTAATTTTTATCAATTTTTAAACATTTATTTTAATTGATTTAACTTCCAATGGCATTTCTGTAAATATTCTAAAAATTGGAATCGGGGCAAAATGGTAATTTCGCGGAAAACCGGTCGGCCGCGCATGGCGCGCGCCCAGCCTTTCGCTGCACCAAACAACGTCGTTTGGCCCTGCCCCGGAAGATCGACAGCCGCGCATGGCGCGGCCCTGTCTGACGTCCCAAAACGACGCCATTTATATGCCGGCTACAGAAAAAATTTATGGCCGCCGCGCAATGCGCGGTCGGCCTTAATTTTTTTTTCTTCTTCCTGGCGTTAATAGTAGCCAGCTGGAAGAAATTTTTTCTATTTTTGATCATTATTTCCACCACAAAATTATCCCAAACATCATAAAATTCATAGATACACATCTAAAAATTATATATAACAATTAAATAATTATTTACCAATTTTTCATACAATTAATTTATCACCAAAAATTACACAAATAATTCAAATAATTTAGTTTATACCTTCTAAAAGCTTGTTATCCTTCCTTGTTTGCTTATTATGCACTTTGTTGCCTCCAAAATTTCTTGATAGTGGTGGCGTTGGTGGTCGGTGGTGGCGGACGGTGGAAGAAAATAAGAACGAGTTGATAGTTTGGTTTTCTTTTTCTTTTGGATTTTGGCACTTATATCATTATTGTCGACGCCGGGATTTTTCGTCGTTTCGTTTTTTATAATTAAATGCCCTTTCCAATTTTAGCCTTTTGAATTAAATGTGATTTTGAAAAGGGTTGGCTTAATGTCGACGGGTTTTGAAAGATCGATTTCTTTATGAGCCAATTAACCAGAGCCGCCAGTTGGTATATTTGAAATGGATGTACCAACTCATCCGAATTTTGCTTTCGTAATTGCTGGCTCATATGTGACTCCGAGTTAATTGGTCCGCAAACTGAGATTCATAGAGTTCGGGGGCTTGCTTAAGCGAGGGGAAGGTGTTAGGCACCCCCCGACTTCCGTGAAACACGGTTACCGCAATCTTGATGTTTTCCTATCCTTTTAAATCCTAAAACATGTGTGTGTGTGTGTGTGTGTGTGTGTGCGCGCGCGCCTAAATGAATGTTTGTGGTGAATTTTCGCATAAAAGTTGCTTTGATTTTCTATGACAAATATGTTTTATCGAGAAAGTGTTTAGATGTCTTTTGACCCAAATGACAAGGATTCGTTTTTTAGAATAAATATTGATTTTAATTTCGAAAATGATGAGGGTTTTTTATTAGATGTCATTTTCAGAAAACAATAGTTTTTAAACTTTTGTCAAATAGGAATCGAGACTATACATTTCCTTCTAACAGTAAATATAAATAAAATGAAGGCAACTTCTAGAACTCTTTAACCCTATGCACAAAGTTTAATGAAAACGTTTATTTATTTTTTACGAAAAACATCTTTTATGACATTTTAAAACCAAAATGTACCCTTTTCGACAAACAAGGATCAAAATTCGCCAAAACTCTTACTTTTAAAACCTCGTGAATCTAATATCCTAATTTGATCGTTTTTTAGAAAATCTTCATCGTTTGCTTTATTTTGGAAATCGTTTTTTGCGTCGTAAATCAAAACAAACATTCAAAACGTGTCGGAGTTATCCATGGGCATGTGAGCCATCTAGACAACCCCAAACACCCACAATCACATATCTTTATTATTACGGGGCCTTAACCCGACCTCGACTTGGTATCGCTTTAAGGCCCGATATTACATACATACAACCATGGACCCTATTCAACGATTACATATCAAAATGTCCATCATCGGGATTTGATCACGAGGATCTTCTCCCTAGGCTCACAGTTACCCCAAATCACTACACAATCATACCACGGACAATTTTTATAATACGACACTTGCTACTACGTTACACGACTCAAATCACAAACCCCACATTATGAACGATCCGTTAACGCTATGAACTTGCATTATCACCGTATGGATGTCCTTGGGATATTAGGAGGAGATTATGTTCCAAAGGAACCCTCGCTAATGATCCCTAATCCACGGATCATCATTAATACAACAACAAACTATACTAAACAACCCAAAACACAAGATTATCACATTAATACAAACAAGAAAAATATCAAAAGAAACATCCTCTTCACCTTGCAAAATGTCGATTAAAACTTCTTATTCCACAAATCGAACAACACCACAAGAACACTCGACTAATTAACAAGAGAGGATAAATTTTTCACTCAAATCTAACCAAGAACAAGCTATTCTCTCTCCTCCCGCGAGCTCTCTCTCTCTAAAATCTCTATCTTTTTTTCTCTCTTCTTCTTCTCGGGTGGAAATGGCTGCTGTATAGAGTTCAGCAGGCAGCCGCAGGTGCATCTGCGGCTGGCCGCAGGTGCATCTGCTGCTGACTGCTGTGGCCGTCCGCGCCGAATCCTCGGCTGCCGAGTTGTTTCCTCGAGCCGCGCACTGTCCCGTTTGTCGGTGGCCGCAGGTGCATCCGCGGCTGTTCGGCTTGCTTTTCTCGATTTCCGTGCCACACGGTCTTAATTCGCCAATTTCTGCGGTATTATTTTGGAAGGTTGCTACCTGATATATAAACTGCTCTTTGTGCTTGGCTTCCAGGGGGCGCTTCCCCCTTCCACCCCCGCCAGCTCACCGGGGAGTGAGACCCCCGAACATCGTAAGCGTAGTGGCCGTTAGTCGCCTTTTGTGATCAACTCAGGTTTTTCTGGATCAACTGTTTGCCTTGCCTCAAGTGACCGGATGCTCGTTGTCCGTTGTGGCGACTTTGACCGTAAATCGTTGGGGTGGCTTCGTGTTGGGGTCCACCCTCCTTTTCGCATGTCGGGTCAAATGACGATTCGGCCTTCCTGTCAGGGTTAGTACACAGACGCAAAATTTGGGTGTCTACAATTATCATTATTATTATCTATTTTATGTATATATATATATGTCTTGCCAATTTTTAGATTGTTTTGAAATCCCTCACTTGATTCCACCGACTTAATTTAAGTCGGTGAGAAAAATTTTCCATGCATGCGTACATTTTAATACATTACGCAATTAATTCGGGTAATAAATATTTTATATAATGTATATAAAATATTTATTTTAATTCACCAAAATTTATAAAATGATTTATAAATAATATTGACATATTTTTAAAGTACATTGTTTGATAAATTTTGTACACGCATAAGGACATGCGTGTAACTATATGAGGTATTTTATACTTCCAAAATTAATAAAATAATTGGCATAACTTAATAAATTAATTTTTTCTATGTTTCAACTTTATTACATATACATTACGTAAACATACATGTATTTTCTATTACTACATAATATATACATAAATTAATTATTATATATATATATATATTATGTATTATAACAATTTTTTTTTTTACATAGTTAACCCCCAAAATATTAAATCTCATAAAAATAGAAATAATTCTATTTTGCATAAACATAAATTATTTATTAAAATAACAATTATCCATATTTATTAATTATTTCTTTCCACTACTCATATATTTTATATAAACTATCCAATATAATTTTGTACAATTTATTTAATTATTAAACTTTTTCTTAATAATTTTATTTTCTTATGTAAATTATACATTTACTCTAATATAATTTAAATAATCTAAAATTCCTTTCTACCTCATTTTATTTTCTTATATAAAATATATAATTTATTTCTATATATTTTATATAATTAATTCCCTTCTTAGTAATTTCCAAATATTCCTCATAATTATTAATTAATCCATGATAAAAAAATTTGACTTCGTTAATTACCTCGTTAACTTTTAATTTAATTTAATTTAAGATTAATTTCCAATATTAATCTTCTTTTCATTAATATACATCATTAAATTAGTAACCGTAACAATCAAATACATATATATCCATAATTAATTTAGATAATTCACATTGATTGCCTAGTTTAAATAATTAAAATATATACACATTTTATTTATTTAAACTTTTTACACGTCATAATATCCTGGATATTACATTCTTCCCCCCTTATAAAAATGTCGTCCCGGAATTTCTACATCAACTATTCAAATAAATGGGGATAATTCTTTCGCATTTTCTCTTTTAATTCTCAGGTGGCTTCTTCAGCGTTATGATTTCGTCATAACACTTTAACAGAAGGGATCACCTTATTTCTTAAGACTTGCTCTTTTCTATCTAATTTTTGGACAGAAATCTCTTCATAAGTTAAATCCTTCTCTATCTAAATAGGTTCGTAGGCTATGACGTGCTTATAATCTGGTTTGTACGGTCGTAGCACTGACACGTGGAAAACATTGTGTATGTGCGCTAACTCTGGAGGTAGAGCCACTTCATAAGCTACTTCCCCAACTTTCCTCAATACTTCAAATGGTCCAATAAATCTAAGACTTAATTTACCTTTCTTTCCAAATCTGATTTTTCCTTTCCATGGAGACACTTTAAGAAATACGTGACTTCCCACCTCAAAATCCCGATTTTGCCTATGCAAATCTGAATACTTTTTCTGTCGATCCTGAGCTGCCACTAACCGGGACCGTATCAACCGGATTGTATCCGTCGTTTGTTGAACCAGTTCGGGTCTTAGCAATTGACGTTCGCCCACTTCATCCCAACACAAAGGAGTCCTACATTTTCTTCCATATAAAGCTTCATAAGGTGGCATTCCTATACTTGCGTGGTAACTATTGTTGTACGCAAATTCCACCAAAGGTAGATGATCATCCCAGTTCCCTTTGAAATCCATGATACAAGCTCGCAACATATCTTCCAAGGTTTGTATCGTTCTTTCGCTTTGACCATCGGTTTGAGGATGGTAAACCGTACTCAACCTCAATTGTGTTCCTAATCTCTCTTGTAGACTCCTCTAAAAATTTGATGTAAACCGCGGATCACGATCTGACACAATTGACACTGGTACCCCGTGCCGCGATATCACTTCTTTAATGTAGATTCTAGCCAATTGATCCAAATTATATTTGATCTTAATTGGCAAGAAATGGGCCGACTTTGTTAGTCTGTCCACGATCACCCATATAGCATCGTAGCCTTTTTGAGTAGTCGGAAGCCTTACTACAAAATCCATGGTAATATGTTCCCATTTCCATTCTGGAATTTCAAGAGGTTGTAGCAGTCCACTTGGCTTTTGATGCTCCGCTTTGATCCACTGACACGTCAAGCATCGACTTACATAATCCGCAATTTCTTGTTTCATGTTTGGCCACCAAAAATGCTTTTGTAAATCTTGGTACATTTTTGTACTTCCTGGGTGAATTGAGAATTTTGAATTATGTGCCTCTTGTAATATCTCCTCCTTCAATTCAGCTACTACTGGTATCCAGCTTCGCCCCTCAAATTTTAGAATTCCATTACTATCTATTTGAAATTTTACTTCATCATTTGAGGTAACCCTATTCCTTACCCGAGTACATTCCTCATTTGCTAGTTGGGCTTCCTTCACCTTATCTAACAGTGTTGGTTGCATCTCTACAACAAATAACATCTCATTTGTTTCAGAGGGGTACTTTACTTCAATTTCCAACTTCGTCATTTCCTGAATTAGTTCATCCTGAACAATTAATTTCATCAACTTTTCTCTCTCCTTTCTACTTAAAGCGTCAGCTACTACATTAGCTTTTCCTGGATGGTAGAGGATTTCACAATCATAGTCCTTTATCAATTCCAGCCACCTCCTTTGACGCATGTTCAACTCCTTTTGTGTGAAGGTATACTTCAGACTTTTGTGGTCTGTATAGATCTCACATTTCTCCCCATAAAGATAATGTCTCCATATTTTTAATGCAAAGACTACTGCTGCCAATTCCAAATCATGTGTCGGATATCCTTTCTCATAATCCTTCAACTGTCGTGACGCGTATGCAATAACCTTACCATTCTGCATAAGCACACAGCCTAACCCTTTATGAGAGGCGTCACTATACACCACAAAATTCCCTGTTTCATCAGGCAAAGTTAACACCGGGACTTCACTTAGCCTTTTCTTTAACTCACAAAAACTTTCCTCTCATTTATCTGTCCACACAAATTTTACAGACTTCCTAGTTAAATTGGTTAGCGGAGTTGCTATCTTAGAGAAATCTTGAATAAATCGTCGATAATAACCCGCTAAACCTAAGAAACTTCTTACCTCTGTGGGTGTCTTTGGCTGTTCCCAATTAATTACAGCTTCAACTTTTGCAGGGTCCACCGAAATTCCCTCTTTATCAATAAAATGACCCAAAAAGTGAACTCTTTCTAACCATAATTCACACTTCGAGAATTTAGCATATAACTTTTCTTTTCTCAAAGTTTCCAACACTATCTTTAAATGATCTGCATGCTCTTCCTGAGACTTAGAATATACCAGGATATCATCTATGAACATCACTACAAATTTATCCAAATAGGGTTTAAAAATCCTATTCATCATATCCATGAATGCCGCTGGTGCATTTGTCAGTCCAAATGGCATAACCAGAAACTCATAATGACCATAACGAGTTCTGAATGCTGTTTTCGGCACATCCTCCTTTCTTATTTTCAACTGATGATACCCTGACCGAAGATCAATCTTTGAAAAATATTTTGCTCATTTCAACTGATCAAAAAGATCATCAATCCTTGGCAACGGGTATTTATTCTTGATGGTCATCTTATTTAACTCTCTATAATCGATACGCAACCGTAAAGTTCCATCCTTCTTCTTAACAAATAGCACTGGTTCTCCCCATGGAGACACACTTGGCTGAATAAACTTCTTATCTAATAGCTCCTGTAGTTGTTTCATCAACTCTTTCATTTTCAATGGGGTCATTCTATACGGAGCCTTAGATATTGGAGTAGTTCCTGATGCTAAATCAATCATAAATTCGATTTTTCGATCTGGAGGAAGATTAGGTAAGTCATCCGGAAACACATCGGGAAATTCGTTCACTACCAGTATTTTCCCCATTTTCGTCTCACCTTTCTGGGTATCTATCACATATGCTAAGTATCCCGTGCCTCCCTTCCTTAATGCCTTACTGGCTTGCATGACTAACAGACAACTAAATTGTCTCGGTAATTTGTTACCATAAAATACTATTTTTGACTTTTTAGGGGTCTGTAAAGTTACACATTTCCTATGACAATCAATCATTGCTTTATGATTATACAACCAGTCCATCCCTAGGATGACATCAAATTCCCCAAGACGTATCGGAATTAAATTCACATATAACTTATGTTTTCTTATCACCATAGGGCAATGTTTATGCACATGATTAACAGGTATCACTTCTTTATTTACAATCTCTATATTCAAGGGTTGTTCTAAATTTTCATGAGTTAACCCTAGTTTTCTAGCAAATTCATCAGAAATAAAAAGAGCACGTAGCACCCGAATCAAAAAGTACACATGCATTAGTATTGCAAATTGAAATGGTACCTGACACCACATCTTTAGACTTTTCTGCATCCTGTACCGTCATGTTAAAAGTTCAAGCGGTAGGACGACCTGGTGGAGTTGGTGCAGGGAGTGTCAGTTTCCCTCCACTTGTTACTTCTATCGTCTTCTTTGGACAGTTTCGAGCAAAATGGTCTGTCACTCCACAGTTATAACATCTCGTTTTCTTCAATTTTGGGCAATTTGGTGCAATGTGTCCCTCTTGCTAACACTTATAACAGACCTTCTTCCCTTTCAGATAAACCCTAGAATGATTCTTCCCACAATTACTACATGGCTCAATTTTCTTCTTCACATCTCCAAATTTGTTTCCGGAGGTGTTGGTACTACCACTCCACTTTTTCTTACTAGGAGGGTTGGTGCTACTACCACTTCCCCCCTTAAAATCTCCTTCATTTTTCCTTTTCTTTTGCTCTTGATGGTATTTCGTAATAGCTTCACTACCTCCCTTGGCTAAAATTGCATTTTCCAACACATCAGCATATGTTGTTGTCTGAAACATATTCACCTTGCTATAAATCCAGGGTTTCAATTCCTGTTCAAATCTTTTGGCTTTCCGCTCTTCTGTACTGACCTGGTATGGAGCAAACCGGGCCAATTCATTAAATTTGGCGGCATACTCAACTACTGACATGTTATTCTGTTTTAATTCCAAAAACTGAATCTCTAACTTGTTCTGCATACTAGTGGGAAAATAATTTTCGAAAAACAGTTCCTTAAACCTCTTCCAAGGAACTATTTCTCCCGCCTCTCTATTCCGATTTGCTTGCCACCAGTAGGCAGCTTCTCCTTTCATCATGAAGGTTGCAAAAGCAGTCTTCTGCTCCTCAACTACCCTAACCACCTCAAAAACCCTTTCCATCTCCATAATCCAAGTTTGAACTTCTATAGGGTTTATAGAGCCCTTAAATTCTGGTGGTCTAGCTAGTTTAAAATTTGCAAAATTTGGGGGTTGGGTATTCTGTTCATCAGGAACTGGGTTCCTATTTTGCATTGCACCTGCTAGTAAATCTACTAACCTTTGTACTAGCTCAACTGGGACTGTTTCTGGTTCTATTCTTGTATCTGTCCCAATGATTTCATTCACTGATTGCTCTTGTGCTTTTCTAGCAGGTTTACCTCTTTTTGGCGGCATTCTAAAATATGAACTTTATATTATTTTATATTAATATTTTTACAATACAGAATTTAAAACTAGCAATTTATATCAAAACATACTTTATAACACTATCCTTCAAATATTTACATTAACAGTCAACTATTTTACAAGATACATACATACTCTAGATCACGCATACATACTATTTACATATCATATCCCTGTTATTTACATCAAAAGTAGGGTTCCATACTATTTATATAAACGTCAATATATACATCAGTATCACACTATCCCACATTCCACGGGTTCATTGTTCTTCTCATTGCATCTTCAAATTCTTGTCTTACAATATTGATCGTCACATCGCGATCAATATCTTGCCAATATTGACCTCCTTCCACTCGAAAGTATCGAATTCTGTGTTGTGCCCTTTTTGACGCGCATTTAAAGGCATATTCCATATCATCCATTCTTATTTGTTTAGCTCTCACCTCGTTTTCTGTGAGGCCTACCTGTCTAGTTGCTCTACCCCAAGCATTCTCAATTCTCGTCCTGTCTGCCACCTCTCTATTCAAGCTATCAACAAGAATCTGTCTTTCCGTAGATAATTCTTCTATTCTATGTTTGGCTTGGCCCAGTTTATTTACTGCCTCATTTTTCTGTTGAGTGAGGACTTGGAGTTCTTCCTCTCTTTGCTGTGACACAACATTTTGAGCTACAGCTTGGGCTTCTAACTCATGTACTTGGTGTGTAAGATCGGCCACCTGAATCTCTAAACCATTTATAGTGTCTATGGCATTAGCTATTAATTCTTTATTTGGGTCTAAGTTTTCGGGAGGAGTACCTTCAGAAGACCCTCCTACTCCATCTTCTTCTTCTTCATTTACTTCCATATGTTCTTCTGGTTCAAAGTCTGGTCCATACTCTGACCCTGGCTCAGACATTGGTGGGCTAGCAATTACTCGCTCAGGTACTACATATATATCTCTAACCTCTTCTTCTTCAATCCTAGCCCTACTTGGCTCGCCTGCCTCCGTCATCCTATAAAACAACAATACAATAATCCTCTATCAACGTTAATCTAACCATTATATAGTAACTTTTTTAAATAATACATAATTTATTGACTTTTGGACGTCCTAAATTCCTTACTTCCCTTTTTCTTTAAACTCGATTTGAGTTACGTACTTATGCCTAGGTTTTGTACTAAAGTTTTCCCTCACCTATAGTCTTAAATCTTTCAGCTCTGATACCACCCTGTGACGCCCCCAAATTCAGGCTCCTAGAACCTCGAATTTGGTGTTCACTATTCATGATATCCCATACATTAATCACTACCCAGAATTACCATTAATATACATTACATATACTAATATCCAACATAATACAAAATAAATATCTCACACTCCCAGGGTCATTATCCTTTACATACATATAGCATTACTAGGATAACATTTCCTATCTAAAGTCACAACATAGATTTAAGACTACCGGCTGGGGACAATACATCAATTTCTTCATTCTGATATCTTTCCTTTGCCTTTGTCTTTCTTATCTAGACTCTCGGGTTTTACATCTTTGTCTGCGACATTTTAAGCAAGTAAAAGTGAGCAACTAAAGTGCTCAGCAAGTATAATGAACTGAATAACAATGCATTATGAGGATCAGAATTTATACCAATAATGTAACATTAATTTAATTAAAACGAAGGAAAATAATTGTAGGAATTATCTTTTGAAACATGATATAAATGAATTATACTGAGGGTCACAAGACCATTGAACATAGGTTAATCAATTTTAATATTGATAACCCGTTTACGTCATAAAGACCATAAAACCTTAAACCCGTACTCGAGGTGATCAGCCTCTCGTACCTATGACTGTGCACATCATATTACTGCATATCGCGGGGGATCAGAATTTAAAGCATCTGACAAGCTATATCCCCTGCGACAGGGTTGTTCATCTCAGTTTCTAGGAGTCCGCACCAAAATAATTTGGTTTGGCTCAGCACTTAACAATATAGAGTAATTTGAAATTCAATTGTATCAAAAATCTAGCCGGACAAATGTCATAGACTTACAATCATCGACTCGCTAATCAACAATTATAATTCGCTATGGATGACATTTAATAATGAATGAGAATAATAACAGAGATTTTAAATTTTTTTCATTGAATAATTCGCAACATTAACTGAAATCAATATTCAAAATGGAATAATGATAAAACTTGAGAAATAGAGCTCAATAAAGATTTTGATATCTAACATATGATTAATGGTTCAAAGTTAGGGTTTAGGAACTTGCCTCGATGTCCGATTATTAATTTAACGGCAAACTATCCCTTCTTGGGCAACTTATAATAATAACATAATCAAATAATAATAATTTAGTAACCCACGATATTAATTTATATAATTAATATCACTATTAACCTAATTATTCTACCCATCGGCTCTATATGGGTATTTATAATTAATTATAACCTAATTTGGTTATAAATTCTAATTATGTTCTTTTAATTCTCATTATTAAACATTTAATAATTAATTGGAATTATTCCTCAAAATTGAAAAATTGTTAAATTTAATTTATAAAACATTTTTATATATTTTTCTGATTTTATATAATTTTTATGTAATTTTTATCAATTTTTAAACATTTATTTTAATTGATTTAACTTCTAATGGCATATCTGTAAATATTCTGAAAATCGGAACCGGGGGCAAAATGGTAATTTCGCGAAAAATCGGTCGGCCGTGCATGGCGCGCGCCCAGCCTTCCGCTGCACCAAACGACGTCGTTTGGCCCTGCCCCGGAAGATCGACAGCCGCGCATGGCGCGTCCCCGTCTGGCATCCCAAAACGGCGCCATTTATATGCCGGCTACAGAAAAAAATTATGGCTGCCGCGCAATGCGCGGTCGGCCTTAATTTTTTTTTTCTTCCTGGCGTTAACAGTAACCTGCCGGAAGAAATTTTTTCCATTTTTGATCATTATTTCCACCACAAAATTATCCCAAACATCATAAAATTCATAGATACACATCTAAAAATTATATATAACAATTAAATAATTATTTACCAATTTTTCATACAATTAATTTATCACCAAAAATTACACAAATAATTCAAATAATTTAGTTTATACCTTCTAAAAGCTTGTTATCATTCCTTGTATGCTTATTATGCACTTTGTTGCCTCCAAAATTTCTTGATAGTGGTGGTGTTGGTGGTCGGTGGTGGCGGACGGTGGAGGAAAATAAGAAAGAGATGATAGTTTGGTTTTTTTTTTTTTTGGATTTTGGCACTTATATCATTATCATTATCATTATCTATTCTATGTATATATATATATGTATATATATATATATATGTATATATATATATATATATATATATATATGTCTTGCCAATTTTTAGATTCTTTTGAAATCCCTCACTTGATTCCACCGACTTAATGTAAGTCGGTGAGAAAAATTTTCCATTAATGCGTACATTTTAATACATTACGCAATTAATTTGGGTAATAAATATTTTATATAATGTATATAAAATATTTATTTTAATTCACCAAAATTTATAAAATGATTTATAAATAATATTCACATATTTTTAAGGTACATTGCTTGATAAATTTTGTACACGCATAAGGACATGCATGCAACTATGTGAGGTATTTTATACTTTCAAAATTAATAAAATAATTGGCATAACTTAATAAATTAAATTTTTCTACGTTTCAACTTTATTACATATACATTACGTAAACATACATGTATTTTCTATTACTACATAATATATACATAAATTAATTATTATATATATATATATATATATATTATGTATTATAACAATTTTTTTTTTTTACATATTTAACCCCCAAAATATTAAATCTCATAAAAATAGAAATAATTCTATTTTGCATAAACAATACATTATTTTATTAAAATAACAATTATCCATATTTATTAATTATTTCTTTCCACTACTCATATATTTTATATAAACTATCCAATATAATTTTGTACAATTTATATAATTATTAAACTTTTTCTTAATAATTTTATTTTCTTATGTAAATTATACATTTACTCTCATATAATTTAAATAATCTAAAATTCCTTTCTACCTCATTTTATTTCCTTATATAAAATAAATAATTTATTTCTATATATTTTAAATAATCAATTCCCTTCTTAGTAATTTCCAAATATTCCTCATAATTATTAATTAATCCATGATCAAAATTTTTGACTTCGTTAATTACCTCATTAACTTTTAATTTAATTTAAAAATATAGTGTCCTATATGTGCATGCTAATTATGTATATATTATATATTATTAAACGTGCTTTACATATTAAATAATATGACGCGTATTATATATATATATATATATAGATAAATGTGCATGTACACTAAATAAGATGAGATAATTAATAACAAACCACTCAAAGGTAAAATATATTAAGTTATAATGTTTAAAGATATTTGGAATATCGAGTATCGCTTTCTATCATGATCAAACGATAGAGTATTAAATAATCAATATACGTTTGTTGTACACACATAAGGCTTATATTGATTATTTGAGATACTGTTTTATCACATTAAATGTTTATAAAGGAATTGAATATTATTGTTTTGTTGTGCACACACAAGGACAAGATCTCCTATGAAAATTCTCCTATGAAAACTGAGAATAGTTCTCACTGCTGAAAAGATCTCCTATGAAAATTCGCCTGTCCCTGCAACTGTTGTAGAAAAAGCCTCTGAGAAAGAAGTTGCTACTTTTAAGAAGTGACAAAATGATACAATTGTGGCTTAATGCATCATGCTAGCATCCATGAGTAACGAGCTTCAGCGTCAGAATGAAAAGATGGATGCTCCTACTATATTGCTGCACCTCAAGGAGTTGTATGGTGACTAAAGTAGGGCTGCTAGATATCAATATCTACAGAGCTCTTCCGATCCCGGATGACCGAGGGCACTACCGTTGAGACTCGTGTCCTTAAGATGATTAATCTGATTAAACAACTTGGACGGTTAGGGTTCGTGATAGATAGGGAGTTGAGCCAAGATTTAGTCTTACAGTCACTCCCGGACTCATTCTCTCAATTTATTGTGAATTTTTACATGAATAAGTTGGATATCAGCTTGTTTAAATTACTTAACATGTTGAAAACTGCGGAGTGTCACTTCCCATCCAAGAAGGGCCAAGTCTTGTTGGTGGATGATTCTTTCAAGAAAAGAAAGAGGCCCAAGGGTTCTTCTAAAAAGAAAAAAAAAAGAATAAGGCTACGGGCAAGGCAAAGAATAAGGATAATAAGAAGACTAATCCTGATAGTAAAGGAATATGCTTCCATTGTAAAAGGTCGGGTCACTAAAAGAGGAACTGTAAGGAATATCTTGTAGAACTAAACCAAAAGAAGCTTGGAAAAGCTTCAACTTCTGACCAAGATTTGTTCATGATTGAAATAAATCTTTATATAAGCCAAAATTCTACTTGGGTATTAGATACTGATTGTGGTTCTCACATATGTAATACTATGGATGGACTAAGCAAAAGTAGAAAGCTAAACAAATGAGAAGTCGTCATGCACATGGGAAATGGAGCAAAGGTTGTTGCATTAGCCATATGAACTTATTATTTAGTGGCCTACGGGCAAGTCCATTAATTTGAATAATTGTTATTGCATTCTAGTACTTATTAAAAACATTATTTCTATTCCTATGTTGGACAATGATGGTTTTCATATTATAATAAAGAATAACAATTATTCTATTTATAATGATAATATTTTGTATGGTACTAGCAAATTGTGTGATGGACTTTACTTACTTGACTTGCATAAAAATATACTTTAAATTAAATAAACTAAGAAAAGAAAGAGAAATAATGTAAATTATACCTTTATATGGCACTTTAGACTCGATCATATTAATGAAACAAGATTAAACAAGCTGCATAAAGATAGATTTTTAGAGCTATCTGATTACGAATCATATCCAACTTGTGGTTCTTGTCTCATGGGAAAAATGACCAAATCTCTTTTTAGTGAAAAAGGAGAAAGAGTTACAGAGTTGTTAAAGTTGATACACATATATGTATGTGGACCTAAACAACACATGCATAAAGAGGGTATTTATATTTTATTACCTTCACTGATGATCATTCTAGATTTGGATGTGTATTTGATGAAATATAAGTTTAAATCATTTGAAAAGTTCAAAGAATATAGAAGTGAAGTAGAGAAAAAAACTGACAAGAGTATTAAGATTCTTCGATCAGATCGATAAGGTGAATACTTGAGCAATGAGTTTCTCAATTATTTCCAAAAAAAATGGTATAATCTCACAATAGACTCCATCGGGCATGCCACAATTGAATGGTGTATCTAAAAGAAGAAATCAAACCTTGTTGGATATGGTTCGTTCCATGATTAGTGTTATCGATTTTTCAGTTTTCTTCTGGGATTATGCCCTAGAAATAGTTGAATACTTACTTAATAAGGCACCTTCAAAATATGTCCCAAAGAGCCCATATAAGTTATGGACAGGAAGAAAACCAAGTCTTAAGCATGTTAAAATTTGGGGTTATCCAACTTATGTCAAAATATTTGAGAATGATAAGCTAGAGACACGATCCGGCAAGTGAAAATTTGTATGATATCCTAAAGAAAGTTTAGGGTATTTTTTCTATCATCCAACTAATCAAAAGGTGTTTATTACGAAATATGCTACTTTCTTGAAAAATGATTTTATCCTTGAAGGGGTAAGTGAGAGTAAAATAGACCTTTAAGAAGTTTAAGAACAACAAAACACTACGGGTCAAAGTGAGGTACCTAACCAAATAACACAACTTACTATACCACAACCTATTCGTAAATCTAAAAGAGTACCGAAGATACCTTAAAAGTGTGGATTCATCTTAGAGGATGATGATGAGGTACACATCATAGATAATGATGATCTATGGACTTATGAAGAGGCAATGAGTAGTAAAGACTCAGAGAAATGGATAACAGGTATGAAATTCGAGATGGACTCCATGTATGAGAACCAAGTATGGACTTTGGTTACTCCACCTGAAGGCATTAAGCCTATTGGGTGCAAATGAGTTTTTAAGAGAAAGATTGGAACATATGGCAAGGTAGAGACCTAAAAGGCCCGACTGGTTGCAAAAGGTTTCAAACAAAGATAATGTGTTGATTATTTGCTTGCAATTGTAGCTTATCATGACTATGAAATCTGGCAAATAGGCATGAAAACGGCCTTCCTCAATGGAAAACTAGAAGATGATGTCTATATGATGTAATCGGAGGGTTTTATTTCAAAAGTTCAAACAAATCAAGTATGTAAGCTATAATGATCCATTTATGGATTGAAACAAACTTATTAAAGATGGAACATCTGTTTTGACGAGACAATCAAATAATTTGATTTTATCAAAAACGATGATAAACCTTGTGTGTACAAGAAGGTTAGTGGGATAGCTGTAATATTCCTAGTATTATATGTTGATGATATATTAATGATAATGAATGATGTTCTTATGCTACAATTGATCAAGATATAGTTGTCTAAACACTTCTTCATAAAGGAGTTGGGAGAAACATCCTATATTTTGGAGATAAAGATCTATAGAGATAGATCTAAAAGGATATTTGACTTGTCCCAAGAAACATACATTGACTCATTGCTAAAGAAGTGTAGCATGTAAGATTCCAAAAGAGGACTCATGCCAATGGGACATGGAATATATCTCTACAAGAAGCAGGTCCCAAAAATACCTGAAGAGAGAGACCGTATGAATAAGATTCCTTATGCCTCAGCAATATGATCTATTATGTACGGGATGATATGTACTAGACCTAATGTTGCTCACGCACTTAGTGTAACAAGCAAATATTAGTCGAATCTAGGAGAAGGACACTTGAATGCAGTGAAAACATCCTAAAGTACTTAAGAAGAACTAAAAATGTATTTTTTGTTTGTGTTGGGTCCGATTTAAAACTAGAGGGCTATACAGACTCAAGTTTTCAAAATGACCAAGATGACAGTAAATCCATTTCGGGTTATTTGTTTACCTTAAACGATGGCGCAGTGAGTTGGAAAAATTCCAAGCAGCAAACAGTTGTTGATTCAATGACAGAGGCAGAGTATATAGCTATAAGTGAAACTACAAAGGAAGCTGTTTGGATGAAGAAGTTCATAACCGAACTCGGGGTGGTTCCTAGTTTTCAAGGACCATTGTCTTTATTTTGTGACAACACGTGAGCTGTTGCACAAGTCAAGAAACCCAGGTCTCATCAGAAATCCTACATGGTACAACGGTTTCAATTGATTAAAGAGATCGTTGAAAGAGGAGATGTCACCTTAAAGCATGTAGACTCTCAAGATAACATTGCAGATTCATTTGCTAAAGTTTTAACTCAACAACAGTTTAATCGTCACTTAAAGAAGATAGGTATTAAATATCATGGCGATTGACTTTAGTACAAGTGGGAGATTGAAAGTAGTATGCACACAAGCCAATCATATTTGATGTGATATAGCATATACTTTGTAATTTTATTCATTTATTAATAAAAGAATTCATTTATTTAAAGGCATTTTAGTTATCCATATTTTGTTATTATATTAATTATATTAAACTCATAGTTTTCTAGCAATGTTTTTAGAATCATGACGGTGATCATACTAATGAGATCTAAATTCAAAATAGCTAAAAACTAAAATTGTTCATAATCATGGGATCACTAAAATGGAGATTTGTGAATCCAGATAGATTAGTACATATTATGTTTGCTTTTATGAAGAGGATGATTGATCTCATAATCATTTGTTTAGATACACTAAAGAAAGTATGTAGGTGCTTATTAGAGAATAAATTTACTAAATGTGACTTGCAAAAGGAATACCTAATGGAGTTTTACTGGCTTGTCAATAGAAATTTCTAATGTGACAGTAGTACAAGTGATCTTTGGACTTGAGATCATCATAGTATCTTGTGTGTAATGAGTTATGTTTTGACATATACGTTAAGACCTTTAGGGTATATCAAAGGGTATGTATGGGTACAATAAGTTATACATGGGGATAGGTAAATGATCAACAAAGAATCTACCACTTCTAGTAAAATGAGAAAATGTCCTATGCGATTCGATAAATAACAACTTTGTAGTCCTTGGCCAAGGTAGAATGGAAACTAGAAAGGAGTTTCTAATTTACATTAAATAGAGTTGTGCATTTGAGAATCGAAATGCATATGATCAAATAAAATAAGATTTGACAGTAAATTCATGTCTTATATTTAATTGGGACATCGTATAGTAGAATGATTGAATTGTACGGTAACTATTCACTGAAAGGTTCTTTTATGATTAAATATTAAAATCTATATTATTTAAAAAGTCGTTGATATCTAAGGGGGTGTACCCTTATTATGGAATAAATATTATTTATTTAAATATATTAAATATTTTAATTTATTTATTTAAATAAGACTAGAATTGTTCTAATTGATTTAATTTACAACCAATTTAATATGGAGAACCAAAAGAGTCACACCGTAAAACAAAAATATTTATTTAAGATGTAAATAGCATAATCGTAGTAAAAAATTAAGTATATTTAATTTATATTATGGTGATAGAATAAATTAATTAGCTTAATATTTATTATTTATTAATTTAGGAATACAAATTATAAATTAATAAGAGGAGTCTTATTATTATTATTATTATTATTATTATTATTACTACTACTATTATTATATAGTTATTAAATGGTTTAGGAATTAATTAATAAGAGTACTCTCATATTAGTTCCTAATTGAATTATGAGCTTAATTAAAATCCTACTGCTAAATAGTTTAGGAGAATTGTTTATATCTATAAATAAGATGAGTATTATTATGGATTGAGGTTACATACACTTTCACTAGATTTGGGAAAGTACTCACAAGATTTTTAGATCTAAAAAATTAAAAGAGAGATAAAATTATGGTTTGTCATCACCCACTTCTTAAATACTTATTATTCCTTGATGGATCACCTCTAGAGGTGAAACACTTGGGTGGCTAACATTGATCTAAAGAATCTAATAGGTGAATTTCAAGGAGAACGCGAAGGAATTAAAGTAGAACACGTATTTGTGGAAGCTAGTGTCTACAAGGGTATAATTCTCTAGCTCCTTTTTGTTAAATTAATAATTGCGTATAAAGATTGATCCTGGTTATGGTTTATAAAATTTTAAATTCTAATTTTACCATGCTTCCGTTGTTATTGTGCAATTTGATTGTATGTTCATGGATATTACAAGCAAACAAATATGTCTCTCTAATAATCAGGCCCCAAAGACACTTAAGGAGAGAGACAATATGAGTAAGACATCTTATGCTTTGACAATAGGATCTATCATGTATGGGATGATATGTACTAGACCAAATTTTGCTTATGCACTTAGAGTGACAAGCAGATATCAGTTAAATCTTGGAGACGAACACTGAAAAACAGTGAAAAATATCCTAAAGTACATGAGAAGAATTAAGGGTGTATTTTTTGTTTACGATGGATGATAAGTAGATTTTAATATCTATTTATTAAATATTTTTAGACTTAATTATTTGTGAGTTTTTAAGTATTTTTAATATTTGAAGTAATTTATTTAATTTTATGTATTTTTATAAATTTTATGTATTTTTATTATTTATATTTATTTAATTTTAATTTAATTTTGTAGGAATTAAAGGTTAGATGGCAAAATTGTAATTATAACAGTTGTAAAAAGGCACACCTAGTGCGTAAGAAGAATCAGTAGGTCGGGAACGGTACAACGACGTTTAGGCTTTTGGAGGTTCTGCAAGACCCGTGCTAAGCATGAATCTCCAGCAGGAAGAGTGAATAGACGCATCAAGAGCGGTCGAAAAAGAAAAAGAAAAAATAGCACAATGTGCGGGGCGAGCTTTGCTGGTAATCAGATTATTGGCGCGTGGGTGGCTCTTGAGTATGGCTTGCTTCATGCAATGGGTCCCATCTCCTATTTAATTATTCTCTTCATGCATGGATGGGTCCCGTGCGCTTGCAACTTTTGTTTATTTTGGAAAAGAAAAATAAAATAGGAATTTTATATTTAATAATTTATTTTCTAATTCTTATTAGGATTAGGATAAATTATGTATTTATAAATAGATGCTATTAGACATAATTAAGGAGATATCTCTTCTATTTCTTGTAATTCTTTTCTACAAATTTATTCTTTTATTATGAGTAGCTAAATTATTATTCTTGATTTAAATCAAGGGAAGCCATCAAAATTTGTGCAGTGTGAGATTTAATTTATTTTAATTGTTCAATTTATATTTTAAGTATTTGATATTCTTCTATTCTTAATTTTTATGATTGATTCGTTTAATTACTAGGATGCATACTAATTTATTACTTGCATTAATCTATTGTTATTTGTGAAGCAACAAAGATTAACAGTTATTTTGCAAATAAAAAGTTTATTATATCTTAAGAAAAATGTTCATCTAAATTAAATGCAAACGAGTAGCTTATATTATTTAGTTCAACCATCTTTCTAATTCTTAAAGTTGTAATTAAATTAAATGTTTAGCCAGTGCTGGAGGTTGTTTAGTAGCAAGGGCCATTTAGAGCTTATGCTTCTACTTAATTAAAATTAAGGAGAGAGGAGAAAAATTATTCCACCTGGGAATAATTATTTCTATGGTGAATATTCAAAATATTTATTGATTTATGTTTGCATCAATGATCATTGCAAATTTTTGATGGTAGATGTTAATTTAACCAAGATTCATTATTCTAATTTATTCCGTTAATATATTTCGTGTAATATTTTTATTTTTATTTTAGTTTATATTATTTAAATTATTTCTTTTAAGTTAAAAACCCCATAATTTTGGTTCACATAATATAAAATTAAATTAATCATTCTTTGCGGGATCAACTCTTACTTGCATTATTACATAAAAATTATCAAAGTAAGATTTTACTTTTGGGTGCCTGCAACAGAACACCAAATTTTGGTGCCGTTGCCGGGGAATGATTCTAATTTATTTTTATGCTTTTGTAAACTTTATTTTATTAATTTTTGAATTTTTTCTAGTTTGTTTTTCATAGTTTAATTGAGTTATGCAGGTTAAGAAAGGAAGTCATGGCAGCCCTTGATTATTTTATCGAGGAATTTTTTCCTCTCTTCAACAACAAATTGTGGATCTAACTTCTCTTATTTGTCAATTGGTTAAAGGTCATGCGCAACCTGTAATAGTTTGTAGGATTTGTTCGATGGTAGGATAACCAACTGATATGAATCCAATATTTCAAGAGAAGTCCTATGAACAAGTAAATGCAGCTGGTGGTTTTTCTAGTCAACCACAAAGGAGGTATGATCCCTATTCAAACACGTACAACATAAGATTGAGGGATTATCCTAATTTCAGCTATGGGAATCCATAAGCGAATCCGCCCAAAATCAGAACTTCCCAAGTTATCAGCAATACCAGCAACCATATTCCTAACAACTGGGTCAATCATCTAATTCTAATATGTCTTTAGAGGATATGATTAAACAACTTACCGCTAACACTTTGCAGTCACAACAGAACCAAACTTACAATTCTGATATGTCTTTAGAAGATCTTCTTAAAGCTTTTAAAACTAATACTTTGAAATTTCAAAAGGAAATAAGGGCAAGTATTTAGGAAAATAATGCAATTATTCAAAGTTTGGGTACGTAAATAGGAAAAATGGCAGGGCAGTGAGTTGGAAGAGTTCGGGTTATGTGTTTACCTTAAAAGGTAGGACAGTGAGTTGGAAGAGTTCCAAGCAGCAAACAACTGTTGATTCAGCGATAGAAGTAGAGTACATAGCTATAAGTGAAGCTGCAAATGAAGTTGTTTAGATGAATAAGTTTGTTACTGAACTTGGGGTGGTTACTAGCATATAAGGACCAATGCCTTTATTTTGTGACAACACAGGAGTTATTGTACATGCCAAGGAATCCAGGTCTCATCAGAAATTCAAACATGTATTGGGGTGGTTTTATTTGATTAGAGAAATCATTGAAAGAAGATATGTCATCGTGGAGCGAGTGGACTCTCAGAACAACATTGTAGATCCATTTACTAAAGCATTATCTTAGCAGCAGTTCAATCACTACTTAGAGAATATGAGTATTAGATACTAATGCGATTGACTTTAGTGCAAGTGGGAGATTGAAAGTAGTATGTCCTCTAGCCCATCACATGTTGATGCGATAAACATATACTTTTTAATCTTATTCAATTATTAATAAAAAAAATTTGTTATAGAAGGGATAAAAAGTTTCAAGTAATCTCTTTTGTAAGGAGGGAAGGTCTAAGTTTGTTGTATAAAGTTATATGTGAATCCCAACTTATATGGTTTGAAAGGATGAAAAGTTAATAGCAATGTGCTACATGTAATGTAATGTGCTAGACACTAGTCAAGTTGATTATGAATACAAATCCAGTTATTAATGTGTGTTGACACGACCATGTATTTAAAGTTCATAAGAATATGATATGCAATTGTTAAATATTAATCATGATGAAAATTCTTAAACAGAAATGCCGCCTAGTCGCAGACCAAGTGTTCAACCTCCACCATAGGAGTCGGTAAATGCTCTAGAGGAGCCAGTTAATCTCATGCAGTAGTTTGTAGATTTGTTGATTGGAGCTTTTCAGAATAAAAATTAAACCTTGTGATTAATCAACCGGTAGCTGCCAGAATTGCTACCTTCAAAGATTTTAAAGCGGTAGGACCCTCAGAGTTCAAGGGGATGATGAATCCGATAGAGGCCCAGAATTGGGTGATTGAGATGGAAAAGGTGTTTGATGTAGTGAACGTGGCAGAAGAACAGAAAACTGCCTTCACTACATTTATGTTAAAAGGGGAAGCAAATTATTGACGGACTGCCAATAAAGGAAGACTGAGAACAGGAGTTGCACCCTGGGAAAGGTTTAAAGAGATTTTCTTCGAGGCTTATTTTCCTCCAGTAATGCAAGATATGATGGGGGTTCAATTCTTGGAACTGAAACAAGGAAATATAACTATGGCCAAGTATGCGGCTAAGTTTAATAAGTTGACAAGGTTTGCTCCACACCAGGTAGACACAGAACAGAGGAAAGCGAAACGATTTGAGCGTAGATTGAAGCCATGGATTTACAATAAAGTATCCATTTTTTAGATCAGAACTTTTGCTGGATTTATGGAATAGGCGATCTTAGCAGAAGGAGGCAGTGATGCCTTAGCAAAATACAAGCAAGAACAGCATGGAAAGAAAAAGGATGGAGCCAATAGGGAAGGAAATAATGGAGGAAGCAACTCTAACAAGCGAAAATGGAGTGGCAATAGTAATACGGCTGGGAATAAGCAAGGTGAATAGAAGAAGAAAATGGAACTGTGTCCTAACTGTGGCAAGGGGCACTTAGGAGTATGCTTAAAAGGGAAAAAATGTATATTTTAGATGCGGCAAATAAGGGCATATTGCAACAAATTGCCCAATACCAAAGACAAACAAATGATGTTTTTATTGTTGAGAAGTGGGACGTCAGATTAAAGACTGTCCAAAGAATAAAGCGGACGGAGGAAGTGGAAGTAAAGGAATTACTGGTGAAAAATTGGCAATAGGAGGACTTATACAGCCAGGGAGACCAACAGTCCGCACTTTTAACATGACAATACAGGATGCAGTGGTATCAAATGATGTGGTATCAGGTATCATTCCTATCAATGATATAAATGCATATGTGTTATTTGATTCGGGTGTTACCTGCTCCTTTATATCTGATGAATTTGCTAAGAAATTAAAATTGCCTCAAGTAAAGTTAGAACATGTATTGAATATAGAAGTAGCCAACAAGGAAGTAATCTAGGTGAAAAATATTCATCAAAATTGTTGTTTAACAATAAGAAAGCATAAGCTACTAGTTGACTGAATTCCTATCCGGTTAGGAGAATTTGATGTGATACTGGGAATGGATTGGTTACATAGCTATAGGGTGGTGATTGACTGCCAAAAGAAAAGTGTAAACCTTCAGACTCCTTCCAAGTCCAAGGTAGTGTTCTATCGTAGCAAAACACCTAGACAATCTTATTTTCTGACGATGTTGTAGGCCAAAAAGTTGTTAAGGAAATGATGTATGAGATATTTAGCGTATGTGGTTGATACGCAAATAGTGGGATTAGAAATGGGTCAGATACCCGTGGTAAAGGAGTATGTAGATGTATTTCTAGATGAATTACCGGGTCTTCCACCAGATAGGGGAGATCGAATTTGTGATAGACCTTGTACCAGGAACAATGCCAATTTCAAAGGCACCGTACAGAATGGCTCCAGTAGAGTTGAAAGAGTTAATGGTTCAGTTGCAAGAGTTGTTGGACAAAAAGTATATCCAACCAAGTGTGTCTCCCTGGGGGAGCACCATTACTATTTGTAAAGAAGAAAGATGGCTCATTAAGACTTTGTATCGACTACAGGGAGTTGAACAAAGTGACAGTAAAGAACAAGTATCCGTTACCAATGATTGACGATTTGTTTAATCAGTTGCGATGAGCCAAGTATTTTCGAAGATAGACTTGAGAAGTGGCTATCACCAATTAAAGGTGAGACCGAAAGATGTACCCAAAACAACATTTAAGACTCGTTATGGTCATTACGAGTTCCTGGTAATGTCATTTGGATTGACGAATGCACCCGCTGCATTTTTGGATTTAATGAATCGAGTGTTCAAACCGTATTTGGACAAGTTCGTGGTGGTGTTCATTGATGACATCTTGATTCAGGAAGAGCACGAGGAACATTTGAGAATTGTATTGGAAAAGTTAAGAGAAGCAAGGCTGTATGCAAAATTCTCGAAATGTGAATTTTGGTTAGAAATGGTGCAATTTCTGGGGCACGTAATTGATCAAGAAGGGATATCAGTAGATCTAGCCAAAGTGGAAGCAGTAATAAACTGGGAACAGCCAAAGACACTAACAGAGGTATGAAGTTTTCTTGGATTGATTGGATACTACAGAAGATTTATTAAAGATTTCTCAAAGTTGTCAGGACCTTTGACTAATTTGATGAGGAAAGCTGTGAAGTTTGTATGGACAGATAAATGTGAAGAGAGTTTTTTAGAACTCAAAAAGAGGTTAAGTGCAGCATCTGTGTTATCATTGCCTAACAATACGGGAGGATTTGTTGTTTACAGTAACACGTCTTACAAAGGACTTGGTTGCGTGTTAATGCAGCATGGTAAAGTCATAGCATATGCGTCAAGATAGCTAAAAAATTATGAGAAGAGGTATCCAACCCATGATTTGGAGTTAGTAGCAGTGGTATTTGCCTTGAAGATATGGAGGCATTACCTTTATGGAGAGAAGTGTGAGATATACACAGACCATAAGAGTCTGAAGTATATTTTCACTCAGAAGGATTTGACTATAAGGATGAAAAGATGGTTAGAGTTAATTAAATACTATGATTGTGAGATCTTGTACCATCTAGGAAAAGCCAATGTTGTGGCTGACGCCTTAAGTAGGAAGGGTCGAGAAAGACTGAAAATGTTAACGATCTCAAATACAAGATCAAGAATGCAGTCAAATGAGGAACCGCATAGTTGATGGACAAGAGACAAAGTTCAAGATAGATAACAGTGGGTTGCTGAGATTTGATGGGAGAGTTTGGGTGTTAATGGTATATGAGTTAAAAGATGAGATTTTGCAAGAAGCGCATAGTTCGCGTTATTCAGTTCATCCAGGAAGCACAAAGATGTATCAAGATCTTCGACTGCATTTTTGGTGGCCAAACATGAAGAAAGATGTGGTGGAATGTGTTAGTAAATGTCTGACATGCCAAAGAGTTAAGGCAGAACATCAAAGGCCGAGTGGGTTGTTACAACCATTGGAAATTCTAGAATGGAAGTGGGTGTTAGGGTTTCAACACAGTGAAAGCAGCAGAATTTTAAAACTATTACGAAACCCTAAGACAGGATCCAAGCGAAAGCAGATTAATTCAGAGGTTTAGATTATTTTACCGATTATCCGAGATGAACAGGAGACGATGGAATTCTGGAACGGCTTCGAATCTTCAACGCAATCCAGCGACTGCGTCTCTACGGTATCCACACGAACGCTCCGCTAATCGTCCCACGATCTGCAACAAAAGGAACTGCGGTACTAACCACCAAGATCAGGATTTCTAACCTATTTTTCTCTCTAGCCTCTTTCTGAAAGCGGCTAGGGTTTTAGTTTTTCCTTACGTGACTTTTAGACTACTGATATATCATATATATAGTAGTTAATAGGAATTAACTAAAATCTTAAATAAATAGAAAAATAAAATCTGAATTTATATATATATTATATTTTAATTAAGTCTTACTTAATTAATATACATATATATAAATTATCCTATTAATTTAAATTCGTAATTTTTAAATACTATCAATCATATTGACATATTTAAAATACTTACAATTTAAATTAATTCCCTTTTAATTACGTTCTAAGTGTGTGACCCTATAGGTTATTATTATGTTGGCAATAATTTTAAAATCATATTATAAAATTATAAACAGTGAGCGGCATCTAGTAATGCATCACTGCTACCCAAATAATAATAAGATCGGTGATTCGATACAACCTTTTCGTGACCAATGTTTCAATGTAATTTAATCCTTTTAACCTTATATCCTAGATTAAACTCGAGGCATGGAATGTGTCATACTCTTCATAATTTAATCTGAGTTTTGTTGATCAATGAGTAGACTATATGAAACAAATCAATATTTGAGCATGACCATGCATTTCATAGTCCTACTCAATCAAGAGGCCTATGGATATCACCCCTAATATATAGGAGGGTTAAATTCCATCTAGATCACTCATATTCCTTACACGATTCATGATGTACCCAATAATCACATTTATTGTCCACCCTATTAAAGGTGACATTTGATGATATCAAAGTACACAAATTCTCGTGTAATAATATAGTGACTTCAGGTCGGAGGATCATTACATCATTGTCAC
This sequence comes from Hedera helix, assembly GCA_947179155.2. Classification (NCBI taxonomy): domain Eukaryota; kingdom Viridiplantae; phylum Streptophyta; class Magnoliopsida; order Apiales; family Araliaceae; genus Hedera; species Hedera helix. The sequence continues at coordinate 18,083,802 of OX359269.1, read as the reverse complement.
TATAAGAATTTCTTATGACACTTTGCATAATGCTCCATGTAGAATTCTCATGGTGGGTCAGTCCAGTACATTGTTCTCTAACATGTACCTATGCATTGACTCAAATATCTCATATATTTATGACCAATGAGATTTGGCCATCAGTCAATCCACATACTAGTCTCAATGCATCGTTGTTGTCCCATTAACAATGATACTCGACTAGGGACATTTAAGAGCAATGATACTAATTATAATTATATAATCTCATGTTCAAGTCACATACTTAAAGCTATATAATTCGTATCATTATTCTAAGGGCTTTTATTATGTTAACATTTATATAACGCAGTAAATGAAATCATAATAAAATAATCCATTTATTCAATCAAATATAATATCAAAAATGTTAAGCAATTACATCAAATAATTAGCCTCTAGGGCATAAACTCTAACAATGGGAGCACGTCACAATGGATTTTGTCGTAGGACTTCCAACTACACAGAAAGGTTATGACGCGATATGGGGAATAGTGGATCGACTAATGAAGTTTGCACACTTTTTACCGATTAAGATCAAGTTCAATTTAGATCAGTTAGCAAAGTTATATGTGAAAGAAGTTGTGTCAAGGTATGGAGTTCCGGTATCGATTGTTTCAGATCGAGATCTGTGTTTCACATCTAATTTTTAGAAAAGTTTTCAGGAACGTATGGGCACACGGTTGAGGTTGAGCACAACGTATCATCATCAAACAAATGGCCAAAGTGAAAGAACGATCCAGAGATTGGAAGATATGCTAAGGGCATTTGTAATGGACTTTAAGGGCAATTGGGATGATCATTTGCCGCTAGTTGAATTCGCATACAACAGTTATCATGCGAGTATTAGTATGCCGCCGTATGAGGCATTGTATGGAAGGAAGTACAGAATACCTCTCTGCTGGGATGAGGTAAGAGAAAGAAAGTTGTTAGGACCAGAAATAGTACAGTAAACTGTCGAAATTGTCAATGTAATAAGATTACGACTTATAGCAGCACAAGATAGGCAGAAGAAATATGCTGACCAACATCGACAGAAAAGAGAGTTTAAAGTAGGATCCCATGTATTTTTGAAAGTATCTCCCTGGAAATGGAAGATAAGATTTAAAAAGAAGGGAAAGCTGAGCCCAAAATTTATTGGACCTTTTGAAGTATTGAGAAGAATATGAGAGGTAGCCTATGCAGTGACATTACCTCCGGAATTAGAACATATCCATAATGTGTTCCACGTATCGGCACTGAGGCCGTATAAGTCGGATTACAAGCATGTGATTGAGTATGAGCCGATTCAGATTGAAAATGATCTAACATATGAGGAAACTCCTATTTAAATCATAGACATGAAGGAACAAGTTTTGAAAAACAAGATGATACCTTCTGTAAAGGTATTATGGAGGAACCACAATGTTGAGGAAGCAGCATGGGAGCTAGAAGAGAAAATGAAGAAGGAATATCCAAGTTTGTTTATGCAATCTTGTAATGATGATTCAGGGGACGGAATCCTTGTAAGGAGGGAAGAATGTAATGATATGAAAATTTGGCATCATTGAAAATATTATTATTAATTAATGGAAATTTAATGTTTTGGAATGTAACAAGTATTTTTGGGACAAACTCTTTATGGATTATTTGATTGAGGAATAAAATTCAAGTATAAGGAAACAAGTTTGTATCAAAAAGGATTTGAATGGGGTTAAAAGCAAGCAATTTATCAATTAAAGAGAATTAAATTTTCTAATTTTTTGGGAAAATGATCATGCTACCCTTGACAATAAAAAGAATTACCATGCTATCCTTTTTATATGAATTGTCCAAAATGCCATAAAAGGGTGTTGGGAATTGACTTGTTTAGCCCTAACCATGCATGAGTTAAGTTAACTCATGTATGGTTAGTTGTTGGAGAATTTAACCAACTTATACATGTGTATTAAGTGTGTTAAGCTAAGTTAAATCATTTTCAACATCCAAGTTGCAAGAGAGAGAGCTTGTAGAGAAGAAGAGAATGAAGAGCTAGGGTTTGAGAAAAAGCCTTGAAGGATTGCCAACAAGTGCTCTAGAGAAGTGTTTTAAGCTATCAAGGTGGAGAATCAAGCTCTAAGAAGCTTTATATCATGAAAGAAAGTAGCACATAGAAGGTATAATCATGTTTAAGTTATGAAACTTGTTATCTATGTGCTTTAATGCTAGAATAAGAGTAGTCATGCATGAATCTTTGGCTACATGTGTTGATTATGTGATCTATGTGCTTCATGTTGGATATATCATGAAACTCAAAGCTCAAAGTGGCTAGAACAAAGGTGGTGCACTATTTATGTCTATATTCAAAGTTAGGAAGCATGATTCATGGATGATCATGTGTTGTGTGTTGCTAGAAATGATGAAAATATAGTTTAAAGTGTTGATCATGTTGGGTACATGTGAAAATCCAGGTTAGATAGTATTATAAGATCATTAATGGTTCAAGAGCATGTTTTGTTTAAGAAAAATTGCTATATTAGCCTATGATTTGTATGTAAACCAAATCATAATCTGTAAAGTATTTTGTAAGGTGCATGTAGGAGTTACACAAGCATACAAAGTTGCTAAATGTGTTTATGGTAGTCTATGTGATGCATACGGTTCAAGATGTCAAATGAGTTCAAGTTTGAAATTTGCTAAAAAGGATAAATTGCAACCAATGTGTGATTTTTGGCCAATTGGTGTAATTGAAGGTCAAACGAGGCCAAACATTTAAGTTTTATGTATATACACATATTAGAAGCGAATTGGAAGTCATTTGGTTTGTATGGCGACAATTGTCCATTTTAAACGTTTTAAAAGGATTGTCGACGACCGAAACGAAAACATTGGAAAAATTAGTCCAATTTATGATTTTTAAATATTTTGAAGGCCCGTGCGAGTCAAATATATGTTATATGTGCTATATGAATTGCTGGAATCAAGTTTTAAAAAAAAGGGCAAAATATAACATGGATTTTTGAAATAATTTTTTTTCTTCAGAAAAGTAGTACTGTGCCAGGGCGCAGTTATTTGAACTGAAAACTGCGTCGGGGTGCAGTGCTCTGTGAGGAAGCTCACCGGGGCGAATTCAGGGGGTGCCAAGTTGCGGTCTGGCTGAGAAGATCTCGTGGCCAGCAAGATCTTCTAGGCTAAACATCTCGCGCGGGGCAAAATGTATTGTTCTAGCCAAGAAATTTTATTTTAAATTCAAAATGAAATGTTTTAATATTAAATAATAGAAACATATATGTAAGCCATAATTTGATAAAAACGATCGATGTGGTAGACGTTAAGGCATAAAGATCAAGGTGTTATATGTTAAGGACTATGTAAAGCTAAATGGTAACTCGTATAACAAATTATGGCATGCATGTGTATGTAACTAATGCATGAACCAATATTATGGTCATGTAGCTTATAAACGGGATAGTATTTTACCAGTTGAGGAAAAATGAGATAAATGCAAGTTTTCTATCTGAACTCTCATTGCAGTTCTTTCAAAGCTATTCATGTTATGCATTCACGTGATTGTGTAGAGTTCATTCATTATTGAACTATTTTAAAAAGGTCGATGTCAATCTTGATTCTGGCTAGACACATATAATAACACATGTTGTATTCAGTTGGTTATTGTTATGTACTCCAATCCACATTACTGTGGTGCGGATTCTATGATATGCTGTAACAGAACAACCCTAATAAAAAGGGGAATAAAGGACAAAGAAAAATGTAATTTTTATGGTGTGGTTGCGTCGCTAGATATTTATGTTGTGCACAATATAAAGTACAATGAGCTGATCACCTAGAGTACACATCTAATTTGAACAGCAGTTTTATGACTTACTTGGGCAATATCATGTTAGAGTTGATGCCCTAGAGGCTAATTATTTGATGTAATTGCTTAACATTTTTTGATATTATATTTGATTGCATAAATGGATTATTTTATTATGATTTCATTTACTGCGTTATATAAATGTTAGCATAATAAAAGTCCATAGAATAGTGATACGAATTATATAGCTTCAAGTATGTGACTTGAACATGAAATTATATAATTACAATTAATATCATTTCTCTTAAATGTCCCTAGTCGAGTATCATTGTTAATGGGACAACAATGATGCATTGAGACTAGTATGTGGATTGACTGATGGCCAAATCTCATTGGTCATAAATATATGAGATATTTGAGTCAATGCATAGGTACATGTTAGAGAACAATGTATTGCATAGACCCACCATGAGAATTCTACATGGAGCATTATGCAAAGTGTCAAAAAAAATTCTCATAGTGACAATAATGTAATGATCCTCCGACCTGAAGTCACTATATTATTACACGAGAATTTCTGTACTTTGATATCATCAAAGGTCACCTTTAATAGGGTGGACAATAAAGGTGATTATTGGGTACATCATGAATCGTGTGAGGAATATGAGTGATCTAGATGGAATTTAACCCTCTTATATATTAGGGGTGATATCCATAGGCCTCTTGATTGGGTAGGACTATGAAATGCATGGCCATGCTCAAATAGTGATTTGTTTCATATAGTCTACTCATTGATCAACAAAACTCAAATTAAATTATGAAGAGTATGACACTTTCCATGTCTCGAGTTTAATCTAGGATGTCAAGGTTAAAAGGATTAAATTACTTTGAAACATTGGTCACGAAAAGGTTGTATCGAATCACCGATCTTATTATTATTTCAGTAGCAGTGATGCATTACTAGACGCTGCTCGCTGTTTATAATTTTATAATATGATTTTAAAATTATTGTCAATATAATAATAACCTATTGGGTCACACACTTAGAACGTATTTAAAGGGAATTAATTTAAATTGTAAGTATTTTAAATATGTCAATATGTTTGATAGTATTTAAAATTACGAATTTAAATTAATAGGATAATTTGTATATATGTATATTAATTAAGTAAGACTTAATTAAAATATAATATATATAAATTCGAATTTTATTTTTCTAATTAAATTAGGTTTTGGTTAATTCCTATTATCTACTATATATATGATATATCAGTAGTCTAAATGACGTAAGGAAAAAACTAAAAATCCTAGCCGCTTTCAGAAAGAGGCTAGAGAGAAAAATAGTTCAGAAATTTTGATCTTGGTGGCTAGTACCGCAGATCCCTTTCGCTGCAGATCGTGTGACGGTTCGCGGAGCGTTCGTGTGGATACCGTAGAGACGCAGTCGCTGGATTGCGTTGAAGATTCGAAGCCGTTCCAGAATTCCATCGTCTCCTGTCTATCTCGAATAATCGGTAAAATAATCTAAACCTCTGAATTGATATGGTTTTGCATGGATCCTGTTTTAGGGTTTCAAAAAATATAATTAAAATTCCGCTGCTTTCACTGTGTCGAAACTCTAACAGTGGTATCAGAGCTACTTGCGAAACGATTAATTCAGATTACGTGATTTAATTGTACTCGATATATATGATATATGATGATGCATGTTTACTGATCTGAATTTAAATATATGATATTTTACATGTATGCGTATTCTGGAAATCTGAAATATATGCATGTATATGGTTTCTGTTAATCGTATCTTATAAGGTGGAAGAACAATACAACTTCTGTTCTAATTGAATTAGAAGCATGAAGATTCGGTTTAATATGATTAAACGAAACTGGACGTATATGATATGTTCTGGGTGTATTGTTCTGGGTATATTGTTTAATATGGCAGATTGTATATGATTCTGGAATTGTTTCAGAGATTCATATACAATTTGCATGGCAGATTATATATGATTTTGGAATTGTTTTCGAGATTCGTATACAATTACAGTTCAGGAATTCTACAATACAGATTGTAGTTTGAAAAAAAATTTCCAGGGGCGCCAATACAGAATGTAGTTCAGCGAGACCACCGCCAGGGGGGAGTCCCCCCTTGGACCCCCCCCCCCCGGCCGCCGCCGCCGTAGCGCACGATGGTCGTGACCCCAAATATTATTTATAATTTTCTTTAAATGATATAAATTGTGTTATGTGCTTATTGTGATATGCATGGTGCACAGTTATGACCCTTTTGACCCATAAGATTAGTGGTTTTTGGTTTTTGAAATACGACTTGCATGTCGTGCCTTTCTATAAATTCTAATGTAATATTCTCTTCTCATCTAAATCCCATCGAATGTAACTCGAGGTTTCTTTTTAACATGTAATGTCCAAGTGTAATCAAGATGACAAGATGATGATGGAAATGAGACATACGTGAACGAGGAAGGTCCAATGAAGCTACTATTTTGAAGATCTTTTACCACCTTAGACTGACCTTCAATCTTTTCATTAGCTCGAAAGGATTGACATAGGATTGGGCCATAACTGTGACACGTTTAATTTTTGCACTTTATTTATGCTTGTATACGATATGCTATGATAAATAACGTGCATGCTTAATAAGATTAAAATTGGTGAGATCTAAATTAATTAATAAAATCCCTCATAAAATTATTAAGTCTAAATCAGATGCCTTCCAATGAATAACACTCATCAAGACCTGGATCGATGAATGTAGGTTTGCCAAAGCAAAGTACCCCATTTATTTTGGTAAGATGCGATAGGATAATTGTGATATCCAAAATGTTAAAATCATTGGGCTCGACGTAACTAAGTTATCTCAATAGGATTGTGGACTTAGAGGCATAGAGTTTGGCATGTACCATTAGATGGACTAGAACAAATGTTGTTCACCAAACTGTCTAAGAGTTATATATGATATAATTGACAAATGGTTGTCTACCTAAATAATTATGTTTTAAGAGATTAGCCAAAGCTAACTTAAGGCGTAATGAAATATGGATCTTAGCTCACTAGAAAGATTTAATAAAAAATGCTTTCCGAATTAAAGGTGAGGGCTATTAATTTGATTAAAATAGTGGGAGGTATATTTTGGAATGTACTATTATCAATTACATAATATCAAAACTCTGCAATTTGACTTATTATTTTTTGCACTTATAAATTGTAGATATCATTGGCAACCAACAACACAAATAGTCTTTCACTACGATCAGTCCTTGAGAAGGAAAAACTGAGTGGAATTAATTTCCTTGACTGACATAGGAACTTGAGGATTGTCCTCAATCAAGAGTACAAGCTCTATGTCCTTGATGGGCCCATTCCTGCAGCACCAGCTAACACTGCACCACGTGCATAGCATAATGCTTATAAGAAGCATCAAGATGATGCTCTGGACGTGAGTTGTCTCATGCTAGCAACTATAAACTCTGAGCTTCAGAAGCAGCATGAGTTAATGGATGCTTATGAGATGATCGAGCATCTCAAGAAATTGTTCGCAGGGCATGCTCGACAGGAAATGTATGATACAAGCAAAACATTATTGTTGGTTTGTAAAAATCATAGACGCAATCAAATTGCATAAAATTAGCGGAAGCATGGTAAAATTAAATTTAAAATTTACAAAATATAATCCAGGATCGACCTTTATGCGCAATTATTAATTAATAAAGAAGAAGTTAGAGATATACCCTTGTAGAACTCAAAGCTTCAACGGGTACAAGTTCACCTCCAAATCCTTCACTATCTCATTAAATTTCACCGATTGGATTCCAATGATCAACGTTAGCCACCCAAGTGTTTGGCCTCTAGAGGTGATCCACCAAGGAATAACAATAATTCAAGAAGTGGGTGATGGCAAACCCTAGTTTTCTCTCTCTAGAGAATATGTGAGTACTCTCCCAAAAACTTATGGAGGTTTATGTGTGTAACCCTAATCCATAATAAGACTTCTCTTATTTATAGACTTAGTAAACCCTCCTAACACCTTTAGGAATAAGGTTTTTAATTAAACTCCTAATCTAATTAGGATCTTAATTAATTTAATATAATAATTATAATTCCTAAACTATTTAGGAACTTAATTATCAATTATGAGAGTACTCTTATTAATTAATTCCTAAACCATTTAGGAACTAAATAATAATAATAGTAATAATAATAATAAGACTCATCTTATTAATTTCAAATTAGTATTTTCAAAATACTAAATAATAAATATTAAGCTATTTAATTTATTCTATCCACATAGTATAAATTAAATATACTTAATTCATTATTACAATTATGTCATTTACTTCTTAAATAATTATTTTCCTTTTGCGGTGTGACCCTTTAGGTTCTCCATATTAAACCGATTATAGAATAAATTAATTAGAACCATTCTAATCTTATTTATATAAATAAATTAAACTATTTAATTCATTTAAATAAATAATATGTATTCCATAATAAGAGTAAGCCCCCTTAGCGATCAACGACTTTCCAGTTAATATAGATTTCAACATTTAATCACAAAAGAACCTATTCAGCGAATAGTTACCGTACAATTCAATCATTCTACCTCACAACGTCCCAATCAAATATAAGACATGGTATAACTGTCAAGTCTTATTTTATTTGATTATATGCATTTCGATCCTTAAATGAATAACTCTAATTAATGTAAATTAGAAACTACTTTCTAATTTTCATTCTGCCTTGGCCAAGGACTACTGAGTTGTCATTTATCGAATCGCATAGGACATTCTCTTCTTTTACTAGAAGTGGTAGATTCTTTGTTGATCATTCACCTATCTCCATGTATGACTTATTATATCCGATCATACCCTTTGATACACCCTAAAGGTTTTAAGGAATATGTCAAAACATAATTCATCATACACAAGATACTATGATGATCTCAAGTCCAAGGATCACTTGTACTACTATCACAAAAGGAACTCCTATTGACAGGCAAGTAAGACTCCATTAGGTGTTCCTTAAGCGAGTCACGTTCAGTGAACTTATTCTCTAATAAGCACCTACATACTTGTTTTAGTGTCTGTACACAAATGATTATGAGATCAATCATCCTCTTCATAAGAGCAAACATAGTATGTACTAATCTATCCGGATTCACTAATCCCCATTTTAGTGATCCAACGATTAGGAACAATTTTAGTTTTGAGTTATCTTGAATTTAGATCTCATTAGCATGATCCTCATCATGGTTCTAAAAGCATTGCTCGAAAACTAGGGGTTTATCCATTTGATTAATTCTAGTAATTAATCATGAATAAAGAAATGCCTTGATACTTTTATTAATAAACGAGCAAGATTACAAAGTATATGCTTATCACATCAAATGTGATTGGCTTGAGGGCATACTACTTTCAATTATATCACTGTAAGATGGGTGAACGTGATCCAGTTGGTCCACAAGTTCTGGAAATGATTGGGTATATTGAGTACCTTGCTTGGTTGGGTTTTCCGATTACTGCGGAAGCCCAAACTGATCTAGTTTTACAATCTTTGAATAGCAGCTAGTCGTAATTTGTCATGAATTACCTCATGAATGAAATTACGAAACCACTTACTGAGTTGTTGAGCATGTTAAAAACTGCCGAGAACAACATGAAAAAGGCAGGACCCGATCCCATAATGATGGTCCAAAAGGGGAATGCTAAGGGAAAAGGGAAAGGCAAGAAGAAGATAGGATGTAAATCTGGTGCCAAACCCAATTTCAAAAACAAACAGGCTTTAAAACCTAAAGGTGGGGTAGCTAAAGAAGGTGATTGTCACTTCTGTGGAAAACCTGAACACTGGAAGAGGAATTGTCATGCATATCTGGAAGAACTCAAGAAAAAGAAAGGAAGTACGACTTCTGATTCAGGTATATATGTTATAGAAGTCAATTTGTCTACTTCTACATCATGGGTATTAGATACTGGGCGTGGTTTTCACATTTGTGTTAATGTGCAGGAACTCAGAAGGAGTAGGACTTTGGCGAAAGGAGAGGTTGACCTACGAGTTGGGAATGGAGCAAAATTTGCTGCATTAGCCGTAGGAACTTATAATTTATCTTTGCCCACTGGGCTAGTATTAGAATTAGAGGATTGTTATTATGTGCCTGCTATGAGCAAAAACATTATTTATGTTTCTTGTTTGGACAAGAAAGGTTTTTTATTTTTAATAAAGAACAACAGTTGTTCGTTTTACTTAAATGAAATATGTTATGGTGTTGTACAATTGTTTAATAGTCTTTATATTCTTGCTTTAGAAATGCCTATCTATAACATAAATACAAAACGATTTAAATCAAATGATTCAAATCTGACATATCTCTGGCACTGTCGTTTAGGCCATATAAATGAGAAACGCATATCCAAACTCCATAAAGATGGGTTTTTGGATTCATTTGATTTTGAATCATATGAGAAATGTGAATCTTGTTTATTAGGCAAGATGACTAAACCCCCTTTCATTGGCCACAGTGAACGGGCTAGTGATATATTGGGACTTATACATAGTGATGTATGTGGACCCATGAGTTCGTTAGCAAGAGGTAGATTCTATTACTTCATTACATTTACTGATGACTTCAGTAGATATGGATATGTGTATCTTATGAGACACAAATATGAATCCTTAGAAAAGTTCAAGGAATTCAAGAATGAAGTTCAAAACCAATTTGGCAAAAACATAAAAACCCTTCGATCTGATCGAGGTGGTGAATACTTAAGCCAAGATTTTGATGACCTTCTAAAGGAGTGTTGTATTATATCACAACTCACTCCACCTGGAACACCACAATGGAATGGTGTGTCTGAGAGGAGGAATCGCACCTTGTTGGACATGGTACGATCAATGATGAGTCATGCAGATCTTCCAATAAGCTTCTGGGGTCATGCCCTAGAGACAGCTGCATTCACACTTAATCGTGTTCCTACAAAGACGGTTCAAAAGACACCATATGAGATGTGGACTGGGAAACGTCCTAGTATGTCGTTCATGAAGATTTGGGGTTATGAGACGTTTGTAAAACGTTTGGCTTCTGACAAGCTCGAACCTAAATCTGACAAATGTAATTTTGTGGGATACCCTAAGGAAACAAAAGGGTATTATTTCTACAAACCTTCTGAGAACAAAGTGGTTGTTGCTCGAACTGGTATTTTTCTAGAAAGAGAATTTGTCTCTAAAGGAAACAGTGGGAGAAAAGTAGAACTCGACGAAATTCGTGAACCACAAAATATCATTGAACCTGAGTTGGAACATGAGCAGGAACCACAAGATATTGTGGAAAGTGAACCTACTCAAATTACACAAGGCATTCGTAGATCTAGTAGGACACGCCAAGAGCCCGAGAGATATTATGAATTTCTTATGACTCAAAACGGCGATGTGATGCTCATAGATCAGGATGAGTCTGCTTCCTACCAAGAAGCTATGAATGGACCAGATTCTGAGAGATGGCTTGAAGCTATGAAATCTGAGATGGACTTCATGTATACTAACCAAGTATGGACTTTGGTTGATCCACCCGAAGGGGTAAAACCAATCGGGTGCAAATGGGTTTTCAAGAAGAAAACCGACATGGATGGTAATGTACAAACCTATAAAGGCCAACTGGTAGCAAAATGTTTCAAACAAGTTCAAGGTGTTGACTATGATGAAACCTTTTCTCCAGTGGCAATGGTTAAATCCATCAAGATCTTACTTGCTATTGCAGCCTTTTATGATTACGAAATCTGGCAGATGGATGTCAAAACTGTTTTTCTTAACGAAAATCTCCTTGAGGATGTGTACATGACACAACCTGAGGGTTTTGTCACTCCAAAGGATGCTGGAAAGGTATGTAAGCTGCAGCGATCCATTTATGGATTGAAACAAACCTCTTGAAGTTGGAATCTTCGATTTCATGAAGCAGTCAAAGAGTTTGACTTTATAAAAAATGAAGATGAACCTTGTGTATATAAGAAGGTTAGTGAGAGTCAGATTGTATTCTTGGTATTATATGTAGACGACATATTAATTATTGGGAATGACGTTCCTTCCTTACAGGCTGTAAATATATGGTTAGGAGAATGTTTCTCCATGAAAGATTTGGGTGATGCAACCTACATTTTAGGTATCAAGATCTATCAAGATAGATCGAGAAAAATGCTTGGCCTAAGTCAAAGTACATATATTGATAAAGTGCTGAAACGGTTCAGCATGCTAGAGGCAAAAAGAGGACACTTACCCATGACTCATGGTGTAAAGATCTCAAAGGCCCAATGTCCTAAATCACAAGATGATGAGGAGCGTATGAGAAAGATCCCTTATGCTTCGGCAATTAGATCAATCATGTATGCAATGATATGTACTCGTCCGGATGTCTCGTATGCTTTGAGCATGACGAGTAGATACCAGTCAAATTCAAGTGAAGATCACTGGACAGCAGTCAAGAATATCCTCAAGTACCTGAAAAGGACTAAGGATTCATTCTTGGTATATGGAGGTGAAGACGAACTGGCAGTAAAGGGTTGCACAGATGCTAGTTTTCAAACTGACATAGATGACTATAAGTCTCAGTTAGGTTTTGTGTTTTGCCTTAATGGTGGTGTTGTTAGCTGGAAAAGTTCGAAGCAAGAGACAGTAGCCGATTCTACAACAGAGGCTGAGTATATTGCTGTTTCTAGTGCGACCAAGGAGGTTGTATGGATTAAAAAGTTCGTCACTGAACTTGGTGTTGTTCCAACCATTGTTAATCCAGTTGAGCTATACTGTGATAATGATGGAGCCATTGCACAGGCTAAGGAACCCAGATCTCACCAACGATCCAAGCATATACTTAGGCGGTACCATCTCATCCGTGAAATCATTAATAGAGGAGATGTACATATATGCAGAGTGCCAACAGATAATAATGTTGCAGATCCACTGACCAAGGCTTTGTCGCAGCAGAAGCACGAAGGTCACACTAGTTCCATGGGTATTAGATACATGAGTGATTGGCTCTAGTGTAAGTGGGAGATTGTTAGAGTTGATGCCCTAGAGGCTAATTATTTGATGTAATTGCTTAACATTTTTTGATATTATATTTGATTGCATAAATTGATTATTTTATTATGATTTTATTTACTGCGTTATATAAATGTTAGCATAATAAAAGTCCTTAGAATAGTGATACGGATTATATAGCTTCAAGTATGTGACTTGAACATGAGATTATATAATTACAATTAGTATCATTGCTCTTAAATGTTCCTAGTCGAGTATCATTGTTAATGGGACAACAATGATGCATTGAGACTAGTATGTGGATTGACTGATGGTCAAATCTCATTGGTCATAAATATATGAGATATTTGAGTCAATGCATAGGTACATGTTAGAGAACAATGTATTGGACAGACCCACCATGAGAATTCTACATGGAGCATTATGCAAAGTGTCATCAGAAATTCTCATAGTGACAATAATGTAATGATCCTCCGACCTGAAGTCATTATATTATTACACGAGAATTTGTGTACTTTGATATCATCAAAGGTCACCTTTAATAGGGTGGACAATAAAGGTGATTATTGGGTACATCATGAATCGTGTGAGGAATATGAGTGATCTAGATGGAATTTAACCCTTCTATATATTATGGGTGATATCCATAGGTCTCTTGATTGAGTAGGACTATGAAATGCATGGTCATACTCAAATAGTGATTTGTTTCATATAGTCTACTCATTGATCAAGAAAACTCAGATTAAATTATGAGAATATGACATTTTCCATGTCTCGAGTTTAATCTAGGATGTCAAGGTTAAGAGGATTAAATTACTTTGAAACATTGGTCACGAAAAGGTTGTATCGAATCACCGATCTTATTATTATTTGAGTAGCAGTGATGCATTACTAGATGTCGCTCGCTGTTTATAATTTTATAATATGATTTTAAAATTATTGTCAATATAATAATAACCTATTGGGTCACACACTTAGAACGTATTTAAAAGGGAATTAATTTAAATTGTAAGTATTTTAAATATGTCAATATGTTTAATAGTATTTAAAATTACGAATTTAAATTAATAGGATAATTTGTATATATGTATAATTAAGTAAGACTTAATTAAAATATAATATATATAAATTCGAATTTTATTTTTCTAATTAAATTAGGTTTTGGTTAATTCCTATTATCTACTATATATATGATATATCAGTAGTCTAAATGACGTAAGGAAAAAACTAAAAACCCTAGCTGCTTTCAGAAAGAGGCTAGAGAGAAAAATAGTTCAGAAATTTTGATCTTGGTGGCTAGTACCGCAGATCCCTTTCGCTGCAGATCGTGTGACAGTTCGCGGAGCGTTTGTGTGGATACCGTAGAGACGCAGTCGCTGGATTGCGTTGAAGATTCGAAGTCGTTCCAGAATTCCATCGTCTCCTGTCCATCTCGAATAATCGGTAGAATAATCTAAACCTCTGAATTGATATGGTTTTGCATGGATCCTGTTGTAGGGTTTCAAAAAAAAATAATTAAATTCCGCTGCTTTCACTGTGTCGAAACTCTAACATATTAGTCTTTATGATTTGTATTGTTCTTAACAAGTTCTAGGTCTTGTGACCGTACAACAAGTAAGTTTCATGTTTTCAGTTAATCATGTAAAGTTATACATATTTTTCATGTTCATACATTGAATTGATATTGATCAGCTTATTTCAAATGATTTAGCTTATTGATATTGACCAACTTATTAAAAATGATCAATTTCATGGTTTATGACTCAGCTTATTGTAAATGCTTCAGTTTATTGTAAACGATTCATGATTTATCTTAAATGAGTTTAATTCACCATTTCAAAATATCATGTCATCATTTGTTTATGTACTTGCTGAGCTATTTTATGCTCATTCTTGCTTTTAAACATGATATTTCTGCTAAACCTGAGCAGGCCGAGGGGTCAGGTATTGATAAAGGAAAAGGAAAAACTAGTCAACAGTGAAGGCGTAGATAGAAAATAGTTGTATTGTAAATATTATCTTTTGTAATATGTCAGGTACAGATGTGTGTATGTATAAAGGTATGTAGAACCTGAGATTAGATATGTATAAATGTAAATTAAGTTTTATTACTTTATTCTGATTGGATGAATGTGATGGCAGGGTAAAATAGTAACGTGAGCACCGACCCATGGTTTAAGGGACCCGAATTTGGGGGCGTCACAAAATGTGTATCAAACGTAACGAAAATTTCATTTTCGTTGAAAAAAAAAAGTTTCTTTTTGTTGCCAATTAAGAGGATTTTTGCAATGAAAATTGTTTTTCAGTAACAATTTTTTAATAAGTTTGCAACAATACATTTTGTTGCTAAATGATTTATGCTTTACACGAAAATCAACTTTTGTTACGAAATATCTCACTTTCTGCAACGGTCAAAATAATTTTGTTACTAGACAATTAGAAACACGGATTGTGCAACGAATAGTCTAACGATTGAAAAATCGTTGCAAATGTCCTTTGACAATGAAATTTCGTACCTTTAGCAACAAAAACTATTTTTTGCCGAATCACCATTTATTTTTTTTTATAGTGAAGATTTAAATTTAAGGGAGAAAATACTAGTCAAACGTTTCACAATTTTTCTTTATGCATTTTCCCTTTTGATAAACTAAAATGTTGAGATAATTAATGTTTTGGTCAATGTACTAGTACACAAATTTCACTTTGATTACTGATTTTTTTTTTCATTTATGTAACTATACTAAAATATGTTTTAGTCCAGTTACAACAAAAAATTCCGTCCAATTAATTTAACGGCATGTCTACGTGGCTAACTTTTTTTTACCACATTTACATTGAGATGGATGTTAAGGAGGCAAGTAGGGCCCACTTTATATATATATATAAGAAATTTGAAATTAAATAAAATCGAAACATTACATGTTTATTAAATTCTTTTATCTTTTAAGACTACAATATAAAATTAACCTTTTTTTGTCAATACAAAATTATATTTTAAATTTATCACTTTATGGATATGGTAGATGATTTTAAGATGCAACAAATAGTTAATTCGGAGTACTATTAGAAGTATAAAATTATATCGTTTGGTTCAATTTTACATTAATAATTATAGCTTAAAGATAAGATTTTGCCCTAATAATTGGATCACAAATTAGCAATTTATTATATTATAAAATTATATACAATATCTCCACAATATAATAAATTTAATGTACAATTTTGTATTTTAATCTAATTTTAATAGTATAAAGTCTATAAATATTGTAGGTTTGGCCCACAGTCAAAATTATATGCAATAATCCAAACACATTATGCCACCTCGAGTTAATCGCCGAATATACAGGCCTTTTTTTGTTTGTGACATATGGGCTGTAATCTTTACTCATTTGGAGTTTCTAACAGATCGAATCATTCTCCACACACTACCTACAAGCTTAGTAGCTACAAGAGAATATGCTGTCTTCAGTGTAACTTAAATACATTTTTTAATTTTTTGTATTTTAAAACATAAATCTCAATATTCAATTATAAGATATTGAATTTTAATGTTTCAATTTTTTTTAAAATAAAAGGATAAAAAATTTCGACCGCTGGATTTAACAGTTTTTGTCAGAATATGCCGCGTGCTATATGCAACTTGCAAAACAGTTCCATACAAATAGTAAGAGAATAAGGTGGCAATTACCAAAAATACCCTTAAATACTAAATTTTTGTTTCATTTCGATTAAAAGTATAGCACGCGATTTATTCCACTAAGATGTTAAATCCGATGACTGGAAAAAGTTTAAATTAAAAAAAAATAAGGATATTAAGGTTTAATGTCTTATAATTAAAATATTATGATTGATATTCTAAAATGCAAAAATCTTAAAAATCTAAAGAGTTTGTTGAGTTACTAATATTTAGTTCATTTGAAATTTAGAATGATAGTGTTTAAAGATTTAAACGCACCGTATGATTTTTGTGTGCATAGTATTTAAAATTCAAACACTGCATTAATTTATAGGTAAATAAATTACGTCTCAAGTGCATTTGGAATATTTAGACGCCCCAAAAGCTCCAAAAGTTAGGAGACGAGCAAGCACAAAGTCTATTTAAGCCTTGTAGTTTGTACACGAGGATGTACTCTAAAAGTATTTACCTTGTAACCTATCTAAAGGGAGAGATGGAGGATGTGGTGATAATCGGGGCCGGAATAGCAGGGCTGGCGACCGCAGTGGCGCTGAAGAGAGTTGGGATTCCAGCGGTGGTGCTGGAGAGATCAGAAGGTCTTAGAGCTACGGGTGCGGGATTGACCCTCTTTCCAAACGCTTGGCTTGCCTTAGAGGCCCTTGGAGTTGCTCACAAGCTCAGTTCTGTTTATTGCCCTACTAACAAGTTATGCTTCACTTCCTTATCATCCTTCTTTCTCTTAAATACTAAGTACTCCTTAAAAATAAAAAAATAAAATTAAAATTAAAAAAAGTTTTCTGAAAAAAAAAACTCATTTTTACTTTATGAAGTCGATTCACCAAATCTTTAGATTATTGACCATCAATACAATTATATTATACAAAAATAATTTCATTTGCAAATATTTTTAGAAGATATATTTATCTTTTCTACGTTTATCTCTAAATATAATGAGTGTAAATTGTTTGGTTTAGCAGTGATTATGATATTATTTGTTCACTTGAAAATATTATACTCCATTTGTTTTAAAATAAAATTTTTATTGACTTTTTAAAATTAACTTAAAATATTTTTAAATTCAAAATTGACATGAATTTATTTAATTTTAGCCAATAGAATGATGAAATTTTCAAATTATCTAAAAAATACTAATCATTGTTAGATTTATTGTTTCATATTTTTTAATAAATTATCTTAATTTTAAATTAAAAATATTTAAAATTAATTTTAAAAGTCAATAATAATTTTATAATTTAAAACGGAAATAATACTATTTGATATGATATTAGCATTAATAAAAACATACTCCTATCTTAGAAACTATTCATACCAAAAAGAGCCAGTTTTCATACCAAAAGGTGCCGGGCTTCATGAGCTATGATAGCTAGGGTTATTTAAAAAGTTATATAGTTATATATATATATATATATATATATATATATATGTATATATATATATATATATGTATGTATCTTTGATGAAATTTCAATTATGCATCTGATCAAGCCTTTTATTCTCTCTCTTTTTTCCCCCTTCTTATTTTTCGTTTTTTTCTATGCGATACCAGAATAATAACAACATATAGCAATGGAGCAACGCAAGAAGTACCGATGGTTGGAGCTAGCAGGTGAGGAAAGAGAAAGGATAATTTTCTTTTATTGCAACAATTGTAAATAATAACCTGGCAGGTATAGCTATAATATTTAAGGATTAGATACCAAGAAGGCAAAAATGTTGGGATAGGACAATTAATTTTATTTGAATAAATATGCCCATGTTCTTAGAATGGAGTGGACACCCATTCATTAATAGTTATCGAGGGTATATTTGTCCAAATAATGTTAATTGTCATGTCCCCAATATTTTTGTCCTGTAATATCAACTCACTAAAATTTATTCTAATATTGTATACTAACCAAATCAAACTTCAATTATTCACTAGTTTCAATTTTAGAAACAATAAATATTCAAAATTATAAAGATTTAAAAAGTTTAAACAATTAGTATCTTAGTACAAATTCATAATATATATTTTTTGTTTTTGTTAAATTAAAATTGTATTAAAATAACAGACAAAGTACAAGGAGTCCTCAAATCATAATATAGCATATACATCATAGGACTGGTCATGTGATGTCATGACAATATGAGATTACGGTTAAAGTTGCTTAAAACAGGATTTATTCTTAATTTTCTGAAACTTCATACATGAACTAAGTTTGCATTTTATAATATGTAAGATGTCCTTCACAATAATTCGAATAGGAAGGGATCGATCATGATGGGACCGTGCATTCCTTTCTTGCCATAGATAGTAAACCGCTGTAGCAAACCCAAGCTTCAGAATATCACCACTAGCTCTGGAATTTGAACGAGACAAAATGAAACTGATAATGTGAGACCAGCTCCTAGAAAATCCCCTCCAACCAAAATGTTTCAGAACTTGAACAAACACTTGAAAAGAAAAATTGCAATTAAAAAAGAGGTGATGGAAAGTTTCCATTTCGCAGTTGCAGAAAACACATGCTTCATTGATATTAATACCGAACCCAATTAACCTGTCCATTGTTCTCAGGCCTTTGTGGAAAGCCAGCCATAGCATGAAAGACATCCTAGGGGTCAAGATTTTGGGCCATACCAATTTGTGCCAAATAACATCCTGGTTCCTTTGTCTTATCGACTCCCAAATGGTTACTGTACTATATTTATTTCTATTGCCTCAAGTTTATACAAAAATAAATCATATAATTCCAAATCATTATAAATACATGAAAATTTTCAAATTTTCGATATGGGTGGAAGAAGAACAATATTATTTATCAAGCTAGTTTTATATAATGTTTTGATTTAATAATAATAGCTAGCAATTATCATCTATACTAATATATAAGTTAATATATAAAGAGGCAAATTATGGACAGTGGGGGTTGGTTTAGTTGGCCTATTAGGACTAGTGGTGCAATTTGGGTTGGTCAACTCGTAGCCCCCCCAAATTTTATGCATATATATATATATATATATATATATATATATATATACACGGAGTAATGATCCATAATAAGTGTTTGTTATGTACACTATTTCAGCAAACAAATCTCTCGCCATTCATTTTAAGATTTAATGACTAGGAGGGTCCGGCCGTATATTCATCATGCGGCCAGGGAGAATATTTTATTTTATTTTTTGGCCTGGCTGCAAGTCTTTCATGCGGCTAGACAGACGACGCCGTTTTGGGTTTGGCCTAATTAACAGCATGTCCTATATACGACCACAAACCTTTTTTTTTCATGAGTTCAATTTGCTTTCAATACATACATTTAAATTATATATATTTATTAAATTACTTCTAAATTATATACATGTACTAAATATCATATTAGTTATAAATTTTAAATGAATTAACAAAATCAAAGTTGATCCTATTTTAAATGAATTAATTATTTTGTTAGAATTTTGGTAAAGAATATATAAAAATAAATGATTTATAGAAGTTGGTAATTTTAAATTTTAAAATATTTATAGAAATTAAAATCTATATAATATAATTTTTAATTTTTTAAATATGGAATTTGTGGCTGCTAAACCAATAATGTGAAGGATATTGATCAATATCATAAATCATGGTTATCCAAATCTGTTACAAAAAGGAATATGGGAATTGATTGATATTATCCAAATTTGTTACGAAAAGGAATATGGGAATTGATTCTTATATATTAAAACGGTTCAAATTTTAGATTTTTAGAATTTTAATGTTATGTAATTATTGACAATTTTTATTAATTGTCAATAATTAATAAAGATTATTAATTAATTGAACCATTTCTTGCCGTAATTTAATATATGTATGTAATTTAAATGTATGTATTGAAAGCCATTATCTCTTTCAAATTTGAACTCATGAAAAAAAATATTTGACCTAGCTACATGTCCTATATGCCGCCAGACCAAATCCAAAATGGTGTCGTCTGCCTAGTCATATGAAGGACTGCGGCCAAGCAAAAAAAAAATCTCTCTAGCCACATGAAGGACAAGCTGTTAGGCCCCCCTCCTAGCCCTTAAATCTTAAAATAAACGGTGAGAGATTTATTTGTTATAATAGTATCCATAATAAACGCTTGCTATGAATTATATATATATATATATATATATATATATATATATATATATATATATATTTGTATTCTGTGTTAAAATTCTTGCAATGATTAATATAGTTTTAACTTTTATTATATTTTCACTGTTCAAGATTTTTTTTTATTTTAAGAAAGAGGGTACCTTTTATAAAAGAAACAAATTATAAGAGCATTTTCTTATATATTTTTTTGGACTAAAATACAATTTGGATCTCTAAGTTTGTAGGGTAGTTGAGGTTTGTTCTTTAATATTTAAAACGTATCTAAATACACCCAAAAATATTTTATGCTGAACAAAAGTCACCCTCCAAGGTTTAAACTGGTCAAAATATACCCTCAAGTTTTTTTACCTCAACAAAATATATCTCAAAGTTTATTGTGCTAAACAAAATACACCTTCACTTTTCACTTGTTAAAACATTGGAAATTTTTTGTTATGGTGCACTCAGATACGTTTTAAATATTAGGGGTGCAAAGTTCAACAATCCTATAAATTTTAGGGTACAAAATATATTTTAGTCTTTTTTTTAATAAAGAGAGAGAAACTCAAAACTCTCCCCTTCCATCATTGTATTCTTCTTCTTTTTCAATTACACTGAACAAATTAACTAATAAGTTGTCACCTTTTAATATTTTTTGATTATGAACTATTGTATTTTGCTTGCTTATATAAAAAATATATTTTTATATTTATATAGTATAATATTTGTTTTATTTTAATTTATAATATGCTGTGTACAATATATTAGCAACAAGTAAAACATGATTTGAACTATTAATAATAACTTTAGCCTGTTTTATTTCTCTCATCAACAGAGTTTGATAGTTCCTAGTTTATGTTTATATACATTTTTGCTTATGATTTATTCTCAGCAAAAACTTCAGTCAACCAAGAAATGTGACGAATAAACTTCAGTCAACCAAGAAATGATTTACTTTTTAATTATTATCGACGAAACTTGCCCAAACCCGTTCAACCCAACCCTAATTTATCGTGGGTTGGTACTTGGGCAACCTCTAAGCCTACCCAACTCAAACCCAATAAATTTTGCATGAGTTGGGACTAGGATGACCCTAAAACCCATCCAACCTGCCTAAGTTGCACCCCTAATAGGACGGCAATAGATTTTTTCAGCAAAAATTACTAGGGTCGTAATAAATTTTCTCCAACAAAATTATTACATGGAGTTATAGTTAGTATACATGTGTGTGCGCGCTAACTATTTATTGTAACAAATCAAGTGAAACCATGATCAATATTAAACGACACACACTTAAATAATAAGCGGTTACCATATTCAAAATTTATTTTTTTATGAATAGCAAGTAGTCTACAACAATAATCATATATAAATATGCAAAATGAGAGAAATTGTTGGTTTGGTTTGGTCTTGTAGGTCGATTAGGACCACAATAATAAAAAATTTCGATGAAAATAATTAATGTCACAATAAATTTTCTCCGATAAAATTATTACATAGAGTTACGATTAGTATATATATGCTAGCTATTTATCGTGTCAAATTAAGTGAGAGCATCAAACCACACATTTAAATAATAGACTGCTATATATTCAAAATTTATTGTTTATAAATAGAAAATGAATTGCATCCATTTTAAATATATAAAAAGAAAAATTAAAATTCACAATTGATCCAATATTGAATAACAAGTGTATTTTTATACATTTACAATAAGAAATGCAAATGATAAACAATTTGAGATGGATTGGTCATTTATTGTCCTTCAAAAAGAAAAAATTCATGAACAATCATACTTTTATTTTTCTATATAGAAATATACAATAATAAAAAAATTAAAGTAACTAATTTATACCTACTAAATTTGTGTCTTGTTCACAAAGAAATCCGTTTAGGAGAAATCTGTTCCATACAAATATAAGGAACGTCTTGTAACAATCCAAATCCAAATCCAAATATAAATCTTTTGGATTTTGGTTTTTTTATTTTCAAAAATAAAATTATCTTTTGCACTTTGCTATAAGAAATTTTTTGTCTCTTACATGGGTTTAAGTACTAGTGATTATATAAACACTCGTACCAAATATTAACATGATAAGTAAATATTTAAAAATAAATATTTATACTTTAAACAAGATTTAAACTTTCAACATTTCAGCAAAATTTGTTATGAACTTGCAACGTTCAAAGTCGACACGTTTATTAAAAATAAAAATAATGAAATTCAAATGACACAGCTCATACGCACAAACACAATTTGGTACAAAGAACCAAATTCAACAAGTATAAATACATGTACCATACAATTCAATCATTCTATCATATAATGTCTCAATCAAATATAAGATATAAAATTTTTGTCAAGCCTTATTTATTTGATTATATATATTTCGATTATTAAATTTACAACTCTAGTTAATTTAAATTAGAAATTCCTTTCTAATTTCCATTTCACCTTAGCTAAGGACTCCTGAGTTATCATTTATCGAATTATATAAGACATTCTCTCCCTTTACTGAAAGTGGTAGATCATTTGTTGATCATTCACCTACTTCCATATACACTTCATTATACCCGAATATACCCTTTGATATACTAACAAGTCTTAAGGAATATGACAAAGTATAACTTAGAATACACAAGGAACTATGATGATCTCAAGTCCAATGATCAGATGTACTACTATCACTTAAGGAACTCCTATTGACAGATAAGTAAAACTCCATTAGGTGTTTCTATAAGCGAGTCACGTTTAGTGAAGTTATTCTCCAATAAGCACCTACATACTTGTTTTAGTGTTTCCACACAAATGATTATAAGATCAATTATCCTCTTCTAAAGAGCAAGCATAGTATATACCAATCTATCCGAATTCACTAACCCCACATTAGTGATCCTACGATTAGGAACATTTTAGTTTTGAACTATCTTGAATTTAGATCTCATTAGCATGATCAACATCATTATTCTAAAAGCATTGCTAAAAAATTATGGGTTTATCCAATTATTAATACTACTAATTAAACATGGATAAATAAATGCCTTTAATTCAATTAAATTCTTTTACTCATAAATTGAATACGATTACAAAGTAAATGCTATCATATCAAATGTGATTGGTTTGAGGGCATGCTACTTTCACTTTTAGCCTCAACCTTTTATAGATTGGCTACAGTTTTTTTTAGAGCAGCCTCAGCCTTTATTTTATTCTCCACAGCAGCCTTACACTCGAACTCAGAGTACTTGAGCTCTTAGATGACTTCTTATGAATCTCAAGCCTCTTTTGAGCTAGCTCCTTTAGAAGCCTCAACTACAACAAGGCTCAGGCATTGCTCTACCTCCTCGTAGTGTTGCATAAGGTCTTCATAAGCACCAGCCATGCATAGGAGGGTAGCATTTCCCTATTCAAAACAACTCAGATGTCAGTTATGGTAGAAATAAAAAATGAGAAGTAAAAACGAGAAAACAAACACTTTAATAATTTACCTGAGCTTGGTAGAAAAATTACATTTGTATGAGGGGGATTGAAGATTCGCCCCTCATACCTCGTCTCGTTAGCCAGAAACCTAAAGCTCTTAAAAGCTTCAACGGGGAGGTCCTCAGGCTCAATGAAGCATGAAAGATAAGTCGAAACCTCTCGTTCGGTCCCCTTGGTTATCACCTTCTACTTTTTTGGAGCAGACTGGAGGTCCGAAGAGCTCCCGCCCTCATAAGCCTTCCTCTTCTCCATCTCAGCTCCTTTGGTAAATGGAATCATTACCGCTTTAATGGTGACAGTTGAAGAGGCTCATCCAAGATAAAAATCGGTGAAAGGCTAGTGCTTAGGAGAAGAGGGAACAAAGCTATATCATCCACAACTGGTGCTAGAGGAGTAGTAGTGGCAGCAGCAATAAAAGCAACAACATGAGGGTAGCAGCGACAACAGTAAGAGCAGTAGAAGCAGATGTAGGAGCAACCACCATCACCTCAGAAGCCAAAGGTAATATGACCTTCTTCTTTGGTTTTTCAAGTCGAGGAGGTGTTGCAGCTTTCTTTTTCAACTTTTTCTCAGGTGGAGGAGTTGCAAGCTTCTCCTTTATTTTTTTGACCAACCAAATCATTTTAGTAGCGGTCATTAGTCTTCTCAGCACCTCTGTCGCCTCTAGAATAGCCTCATTGTGCAATTTCTTCAGTTGATTAACCACTATAAGCAAAACAAGCAGATGATCAGTGCCCAAAATAACAAAAACTGAAACCAATATAATATATGGGACAAACATTCACGATCATAGAGATGCATCCAATCTTAGCAATTCAAGAATTCTCGGCTCTTCTTTATTGAAGGCCTCCTAGAGTATAGAGTCTCGAACTCCTCTAATCTCACCCTACTAATTTGGATAGGATTTAGCTGGAATCGATTCGGCTCTTCTTAGGGGCCAATCAATTTGGTGTCCGGCCCCAAGATAAAGAACTAGTCATTGTGCCATCCTTTGTTACTAGAAGGAGTTTCCATCAATATATCCTTGCCTATTTTCTTACTAAACTGATAAAACCCCTTCTCTCTACAAGCACTTAGGGAGAAAAACTGGTAAAGAAAATCTAAGGAAGGCTGAACGCCCTGAGAATGGCAGAACGCTATGAATTATAAAGATGCACAAAAGAGAACCAACTACTTCAGGCTGAGTTAACGATGAAAATAAACTCAAGAATGAAGAGGGAAATAGAGGTTGAAGAGAAGGAGTTGCCTAGATACGACTACCCACCCGCCTTCGGGTTGCCAATACATCCTCTCTTCTACCTGAGGCTTCCTAACCTCATAGACCTCCGAAGTTTAAAACTTTATCATCAACAGTTATATATCTACATCTGAGTGTCAGAGGGAGTTTTTGTTGTCCTATACACCTACCCATAATATTTCTTCCTATTGTGCCCCTCTATATTCCAAAAGTGTTCAACCGGGAGCTTGTAAGTTTTCCCCTTTAGAATCCCAAGAATAGCCACTGTGACCTTATCCTCAACAGAAGAAGATGAAAACAGGCCTCGAATCTTGGAAGTTTCATCCATTGAAAGGAAATATAAGTAAAACAAAGAAACTTACTTAAATCGGAGAAAATTTGAACTGAGAATGAAGAATCAATGGTAATTTGGAACAATGAAAGTTAGGGCTCTATTTTCTCTCTACAAAAGTTTTAGGATTGTAGAAAATGAAACAAATTTTAGGTTTGTCTATGCTATTTAAACCCAAAAATTGGTGGTTCAATGGACCACGATCTAATGGTTACGCTCACAATCCAATGGTTATGAGGAGTAGTGGCACACAACCATCTATATTTATGCACGTGTTGGAGGTTTTTTTCTCTGCAAAATTGATTTTAATTCTTTTCACGTTAGGTGAAAATTAAATTTGGGGTCTTTTCAAATTTTTGAATTGGGCCTAAGATACTATTGGAGTCAAAAGCCCATTTTTTGAAATTCTATTATGAATTTGGTGGATGCCTAATTGGCCGCCCAATCGGAAGCAAATTAATTTTCTTCTAAATGTTGTTTTCAATTAGAAGTCCTTGGAATCCCAAAGCCTTTTTCTATTTGGTTTGACGTCCTTGAAATGCTAAAGCCTTTTTCTCTTTGGTCTGACGTCCTTAGAATTTCGAAGCCTTTTTCACTTCGTTTTGAAGTCCTTGGACTCTTGATATCTCTTTGGCTCTCAAAAACTTAACTATTTGGTCTTGAACTCTTGAAATTTTTATCACTTCGACTTCAGTAGTCCTTAGATTCTTAAAGTATTTAACCTCAAGTCTATAAGCTTTTTTAGCTCCAAAAACTCCTTTTCTATACTCATTCACCTCATTTTATATGTTGAAGGAGTAGGAGGAAATGTTGGGCTGCGCATTTTATTAGAGTAAATGGGATGTCTACTTTGGGCCTTAACCCTGTAGCCTATTAAGCCTAGTGCGACCATAAGAGGACTTTTAAGTCCAGTAGGCTTTGTCCGCCGCCATTTAACTCCGGTTGATGAATGATATGACAATTACCATAGCAGTTATAATTCAACATTTATTCCAGACGTTACGGTAGTTATTTTAAACAATAATTGGGATGTAAGTTACCTTCTCCAAAATAGCCATTGCATTACCTAACGAAAATAGGGGAAGGAACGATGAATATAAAAGATAAATAGATAATAGAGGTATGGTTAATACCATTCTAACCTATTAAATACTAAACATATTAATTGTTAACATATATTGAAGTACTTATTTTCACATCGGAGGCATCTCTCGGCGGCCCAAATCATCAAGTATTTTTATTTGTCTTATTGTGCAGGTCCAACGTCTTAGATAGCGGTTGAACTTCTAGACAAATTCAAGCGTTAATATCATTAATGCAAAATTTATTATTCTCTTTCGTCCCAAAAAGAATATCTTAAACACATTCAAACAATTTAGGAACAAACGAAGTTTAGAAGAAAAGATAAATCAATGAATTTTCATTTATCCAATATGGACCGCACTAAATACATTAATTAATTAAAGATTTTACTCTTTTTTCAAAAATAGGAATTCTTACTTAAATACTTTTGAATGTAAAATATGTTTTAGATATAATTTTATATTTAAGATATCTTTTATGAAATATTTTTTTTTATACTTTAGTCATTTTGTAGATAGATGGAGTATTTTTTGAAGTTTAAGGTATGTTTCACCTTAATTACTCAAAAATGTTGTTATATATGACGATAAATTTATACCAATATTAAATATTGATATATATGGGTACATGAGATAACAGAGAGTAAATGACTCACATATTATTATTTTATTTCATTGTTTACAGTTTAATTTTTATCGCAATTCACGTTCGATATAAAATTAGTCTAACATATAAATTACTTTTCAAATTTTATCAATATATGACGAATTATGCTTGAAAAGAGGTGGAACAGGGCCTACAACAGTTCACCGAAAGGCCTTGTTAGAGTCGCTCGCAGAAGAACTACCAACATACACGATCCGTTTCTCTTCAAAGGTGGCCTCCATTCAGGCCCATAATCTAGGAGGCTCATCCTTTGTTACTCTCCAAATGGAAGATGGAATAACCATCAAAACCAAGGTAATGTACAAAATATTGGTCCACATTGAGGCCCAAATTAAGGCCTAAGATTAATGTAGCTCAAATATAGCACTAATATTATGGCAAATGCAGATTTTGATAGGTTGTGATGGGGTGAATTCAATGGTGGCTCGTTGGCTAGGAGTTGGACAGCCCGTAAGTTCGGGTCAATTTGCTGTCCGTGGGCTAGCAGTGTATCCACAGGGCCATGGGCTTAAGCAAGAATTTCAACAATTTTATGAAGTGGGCACAAGGGGAGGTTTTGTTCCTCTCAATGATAAGGAGCTTTATTGGTTCCTAGTCAGTAACAAGTTTAGGCCTAAAGGTAAAGGCTTCATTGACTCATTAATCTTTACCTGATTTAGATCATTTAATTCGAATTAGGATCCTAGCCATAACACTTTTCTTCCGAGTTCTTCTAATACGTATTTAACGACACAAATAGTATTTTTAGCGATGGTACCAACACAATTATTTGCAATTTAGTATTATATCAGTAAATGTGTATTGGGTAAAAAACTAATGAAAACAGATTGGGATTCTCTCCATTACATTTATCCTCCAATTATTTCTAATACATATTTAGCAATACAAATATTATATTTAGCGATACTTTTAATGACACAATTGTTTACGACAAATTTATTGTGTTGCTAATTGTTTGAGAAAAAATTAGTTTATTGCTAAATATAATATTTGAGTCGCTAAATGTATATCAGAAAAAAATTAGAGAATGAATGTCATGGATGGGATCCTAAACTAAGGGATCATTATCTATTTAATTCCCAAACAAGCTTAGACACGAAATCATTACCAAAATATGAAAAGACAAGCAGAGAGTCGTTTTCGTTGGTCCTGGGTCAACTCAATAGTTTAATAAATGAATTTATTATTATTATTATTATTATTATTATTATTATTATTATTATTATTATTATTATTATTATTATTATTATTATTGCGACTCAGCAACTCAAAAGTTTTTTTTGATTTTTCTGTTTTGGCGTGTCATAGATTCATTTATAATGACTTCTCAGATTCGTACACTTATAACTATTTTTCAAATTCATAAACTAAATGCATTGTCTCTCTTTTTCTTTTTCTTATTCCAATTAATATGACATATTATAATGATATCATTTAAAATTATACAAATTATGATTATTATAAATATTATCCCTTATATATGTCATATTTAAATCGTATTCAATAAATTATTTTTAAGTTTATCCGT
The DNA here is from genome assembly GCA_947179155.2 of Hedera helix. NCBI lineage: Eukaryota > Viridiplantae > Streptophyta > Magnoliopsida > Apiales > Araliaceae > Hedera > Hedera helix. Next base: position 18,054,851 of record OX359269.1, on the reverse strand, counting down.
AATTTTTACGGGTTATTAAGCTTGTATGTACTAATCATCAAATTGCTCAAGAGGGTTTTGAATTTTGGATGACCAACCCAAATACACTTTCAAACATTTCTATAGAATTGTAAAGTTATAGAACTGATATCACTCTTAGACACTTGTGTACGCGTCTGTCCAAATTTTAATCTAATTTAAAAAAATCGTTAGTTAACTAGAGAAAACTCTATATGATTGTTTAATACAACCTTGTAATTTTTTTTCAAGTTAAGTTTAACAACTTCTATTTAGTTAATTAACATTGCTTCTAAATTTAAAATATCTCAAAACTAGTGAAAATTTAGCTTCCGAAACCACCTAAATGAATTAATTAATTTTTTTTCTGCATATATTTTCTATAAAAAAATCCACTAACCAAATCAAACTTTTCATTTCTAGGTAACATGTTACAAAGAAAACCGGAATGGCTACTAAATGAAGTTGTCGACAACTTTGCAAAAAAATTCCCACCAATGTACAAAAATATTTTTCAACACTCCGACCTCTCCACCCTGACCTCGGCCCCACTTACAATGCGGTTGCCATGGGACCTACTATTCAAAAACATATGCAAAGGCACTGTCACATTAGCCGGTGATGCCATGCACCCTATGACACCCGACCTAGGCCAAGGTGGATGTTCTGCCCTAGAAGACGCCGTTGTCCTAGGCCGACATATCGGCGAATCGCTTATAAAATATGGCAGGGTTGTGCATTGTGAGGCTGCGATTGGAATTGGAAAGTATGTGAAGGAGAGGAGGTGGCGAGCCGCGAGCCTGATCACGGGATCATATTTATCAGGATATGTGCAATTGGGCGGGAATGGCTGGTGGATGAAATTTTTTAGAGATGTTATATTTTATAGGTATTTGTTTTATAGGTTGTTGAATCCTAAATATGATTGTGGGAAGCTGCCTAATGTCTTTCCTAATGAGGAGATTATAGAGGCTTCAAAGAATGAATGAGTTGAGGCTAAATTAAACTTCTCAGGACTCTAGATCTCCCTTAGTTCGTATAAATCTATGGAGTCATATAATAATTATGTATTATTGGTTTTCCAATTGCTACTACAATAATCATTGGTTTAATTTGCTTTTCCATTTTCCACGCCTTTAATTTCTTTTTAAATTGAACTAAGCCCCATTTGATTTTTTTTCTTACTCAATTTACAAAATTCTAAAATTCAAAATTGATGTGAATTTATTTGAATTTGATCAATGCAACAATCAAATATTATAAAATATTAAAAGGTATTGCCAAATACAAAATCGTTACGTCAAAAATTAAAATAAATTCACATTACAATTTAAATTTCAAGATTTTGCAAATCAACTAACATCAAAATCAAATATGACTCATTTTGTAGAACAAATAGAGTAAGAGATTATTTGATAAAACTGAATCAAAAGTACTGAACGCTTAAGTACATCTTAATGAGTGAAAAAATAGAACTTTTGTATGAGTTTGAACATTGAATCAAAAAAGTTATTTGATAATTGATATGCCCGAACCATTTGAATAATTGAATTTCTCATTTTAACCCTCTAAACTATTTTGAATATTTATAAGCATACATATACATATTATTATTCATTTAATAGATAATATATAAATACTCTCTTCATTCCTAAATATAAAATTCATATTCACTTTTTGAAATCAATTTAAAATATGTTCAAATTCAAAATTAATATGATTTTTTTTTAAATTTAAAATTATTACACCTATAAACTTTATAAACTATGTAAAAGTATTAATAATTATAACATTTATAGTTTTCAAAGTAACGTCAATTTTTAATTAAAAATATATCATAATAATTATAAAAAATTAAACTTAATTTTATATTTTTAAACAGAAAGTACTAAAACTGTTAAACATATTATCACTATATCATACTTTACATCTTCCATTCTTTTTCGTTATATTTTACTACAATCCCTTCAATACTTATGCATCTCTGTTTTTTTTTCTTTTCCTTTTTCGGTGCAAACATCCCTTTCTGTCTTGCCTAGTGATGCTCAACTTTGGTGCAACAGATTGCAAAATATGGGAAGTACCATTCAGCCCACCTAAGACTTTTATCTTTTCAAACCAAACAAGTCTAATTCATCTCCCTTATTTGGTAATTAAATACCATTCAGCCCAATAAGTAGTTATCACACAACTCCAAAAAAAAGGTAATGTTATTAGTTGTTATATTCAATATTAACTATTTAATTGCATTATCAATAAAAAGCCCCAAGTGAGCTGGCTCTTGGATGGAAAAACTTCCTTACATTATAATAGGAAAATTATATAATATCACGAATTTATGTATTGATTTTTTTTTATTGTTAGTTAAATAAATAAATATTAATGATTATTCATTTAGAAAGATATGTAATATGAGAAACCACCTATTTTTATCTAATACCATGTATCGATACATTTTGAAATTTTAATTTAGTAAAATACTTTTACTGTGGTTGACAAGACTCTTAAAAAAATTTAAATGTAAGGCCCTGTTCGGCAATGACTTATAAGTCAGTTAAACCAACTTGTAAGTCATTTGCTACTGTACAATGTGTTTGGTAATGACTTATTTTCAAACTTATAAGTTGATTTATTAGTCAAAATAAATAAGCAACAATTTGGTACTTATTTAAAAGTTATTATAAGTCATTCATAATAAGTTGGTTTGACCAAATGTAATGTCCATTTTGCCCTTCTTCTATTTTGCTAAATTACATCTGTATCCTTCTAACCTAATATCAATTTTTTCTCTAACGTAAACAAACATGTAATAAGAAATGTTAAGAAAAAATATCGTCACCCATATAAATAAATAAATATATATAATTGATATAATATAATATAATATAACATTAAATATATAATATTATAACATATAAGATAATATATATGCATACATAATATATATATATTATAATATAATATAATATATGCATATATAGTAGTTATAATGTCGAATTTTATTTCATAGTTTATAACTAAAGTTCAATGAATGCAAGTCGTAGCCATGTACGATTGTCGTTCTCCGTGTTCTTCATATGTTCTTGAGCAATAGTTATAAAATGTTATAATATAATTTATAAGCCGTTATAATGACCAAATTATTTCAAATGTAAATGTTATAATCATTTATGTAAGTAGTTATAATGCTCAAATTATTTTAAGTATGAAATCCAAAAGCTCAATAACATAAGTCGTAGGCATGTACGATTTTTCGTTCTTCATGTTCTTTGTGTGTTCTTGAGCAAAAGTCATAAATCTTTATATGATAAGGTTTATGATGTGTTATTTTTATGTTATAAAGTGTTATTGAGTCATATAACATAATATCTTGACAAATTAAAGCTAGTGGTACCATGTTTCACATGGTTAACCCAAAAGATTTTGATCAAAGTAAGCATACTGACCTTTTAAGCAACTTTCTGAACACCAAAACTCAGAATCTGCCTTAGCAACCTAAAAAACGTTATAGATTATGAAATTCTAATGAATTTAGATTCAATAATCACCTCAAAATATTTTTGTATAAAAAATATATGCCAGTTACCATAAAAGAGGTCGAAGTTGAAAATCTTTAAGGGGCATTCGGGTATTGGAGCTTAAAAATATGATTTTGAGTTTGCTACCTAACCAAATGATTCCACTAATGAAAATAGTCTATTTAAGTTATAAAAAAACTTATTAAGAAGTAAAATTTGATAAACTGACATTAGGGTACGCGTAACCCTTTATGTAAGCTTTTAAACGTTTGCCAGGAAACCCTAGTTTCTCTTTTCTTGCACTCTGTGCAACAATGTGCTTTCGAACTGTAAAATTTCATTTGTCTTATGAAATTCAGTATTTGATATTCTATATTTATTGTGCAAGTTTCCTTTCTCTTGCAGTCCATGCAACAATGTGATTTCAAACTGTGAAATTTCATTTGACTTATGAAATTCATTATAATATGAAATGCTTATTATGCAAGTTTTCTATCTTAAACTTGTTTTTATTGAGTAAGTTTTCTTGAACCTATTTTATTATGCAAGTCTTTCTTCAATACTCGTGTTTATTGAGCAAGTTTTTTTTTCTCTTGCCCTTAATACAACAAAGTGATTTTAATTATTGAATTTCATTTGCATTATGAAGCTCTTCATGATTATTGAGCAAGTTTCTCTTTTCTTGCACTCTGTGCAACAATGTGCTTTCGATCTGTGAAATTTTATTTGTCTTATGAAATTTAGTATTTGATATTCTATATTTATTGTGCAAGTTTCCTTTTCTCTTGTACTCCATGCAATAACATGATTTCAAACTGTGAAATTTCATTTGACTTATGAAATTCATTATTTTTTCAAAATATTTATTGTGACAATTCTTTTTTATCTTGTTTATTTTTAAACAAGTCTTGTAGCTCTTGTGCGAGCTCATTTAAATATCATGTTCGTGTTATCTGTTGTTGGGAAGTTATTGTTTCTTGTTTAAGCATAACTTAAAGAAATGAATGATTATTCGTGTGACTTTAACTGGATAAATTATCAAAGTATAAAGTGTTTAGTGGAAACCAATTATTGGTACGTCATCTATAGTGATATGATACCTCTTTAAATAAGAGTGATAACTCGGCTACTATAGTGCTGACCGTGGTTTAGGCAGTCAATGTATTGGCCTCAGTGTGTCTAGAACACTGATAGAATAATATGCATACTCCTAGGATATAAACAGGTCGATCTCCCGTTAAATATTTAAACTAATGATTCCTAAGTCTACATGACCTCTAGGAATGATTACAATTTTTGGTTGAACAAATCAACTTATGATTTCTAAGTCTTGATGACTGACAGAAATCTGGATTCGGCTGGTTGACGGACAAACCTCAATATAATAATGAAAAATCATTGAACTGAATGTTCTTTCGAATTCAAACACAATGTGAATAGTTTATTCATTTTATTTGAAACTTGATGAGTTTTTATAGCTCATCCTTACAAATATCATTTTATTTGCAGTGTTGAAAGATAATTCAGATCATTCGATTATGAAGCCCGATGGAAAGAGACCTTGTTGGATTAGGTTTATTGCTTTTACTTGTACTGTTTATGTCTTTTAAGACTTTAATGTAATAACAATACGCTGTTTGGAAATCTATGTAACCGAATTAAAAGTTATTAAATATATTATCATCTTTTGATACATCTATTGCGTTATACTTATATTTTTAGATTATTTAGAATGTTGTAATGATTTAGTACAGAATTTATATGAACTATATATCTGAATGAGGTATTAAATGATTGAAGGAGTTCTGTAAGAACCGAGAGTTGCTCATCTGATCCAAGAATAAACTTATCACTTGATACTGTAAATGTCAGATAGATAGGAATTATCTGTAATATTCCAAATATTTATAAGAATTATAAATAATATTTGAAATGATTAATTAAAGGTTATGGTTTAAAACCTAGAGTTGTCGAAGTGAGATGTGTAGAAAATGAGTAAATATTTTTTTTAACATAATTTATTTGGTAGAAATTAAATGTGGGAATGTTTTAATGATGCATGTAGAGAATTTATTAAGGAAATAAATTCATTTGAAAAGTGAAGGTTTATATACATATATATATACCTAAAGTGTACGTGTTAGCCAAGAGGATGAGTAAGTTAATACTCAATTAAACTAATAAATTAATTAGTTTAAATATGAAGTCATGAAATATAATTAATTAAGTTAATTATATTAGTATGAGTTAAAGTTGTGAAAAATTTAGGATGATTATCTTGGATGACAATAATGTGAAGTAATTAATTTAATTATTAAGTTATTGTATAGAGTCCATTAATGGATTTAAAGCAAACCCAATATTTTAATTGTTAAATGTAATATCCCGAATATTTAAATAAATTAGAAATAAAATATCTAATATTTAATAAAAGTTGGAGTTTGATAACCTAGTAGTGGTAGATAAATAGAGGTCCAAATTAAATTTAATGGACTAATTTAGATTTGGTGATATCAAATTTTTGATAAGTTAGCGAGTAAAGTGATAATTCAATAAGCTGGACTAATAACAAGTCTAATTAGATTAAGAGAATTAATTAGTGGAGTTATGTAATTATGCGACGTGGTTGCGTGTAAATTAAATATGTATTTATATGAATATATATATTTGCATATTTAGTAACATAATTTAATGGTTAAATAAATTATGGTAAATAAAGGGATTAATATTGAATTAATCCGATTTGAATTAAAAGGTTTATTGTGGAATTAATTTAGGTAATATATTGATTATATTCATTAATCAATATTTTAAATGATTATTAATAAATTATTTGTCGGGAATAATTAGGTAATTTATATAATGATAAATTATATAAAGTAGTTGAATTAATTAAGGGAGAATAATAATTATATATATTGTATAATATTTAATTTCATATATATGTATATATATATAAAGGGATTAAATTAATTGAGTAATTTTAAATAGTAATTGAATATATTAAATGAATATATTCTATAATTAAATAAATCATTGTAAATGATTTATGGGAGTGAGAAATTTAATTATACAATTATTTGTGTAATATTAATTAAATAATTTAATAAATTATTTAAATAAGAAATTGAGTAAATATATTATTATTTTAATGTATTTTTGGGTAAATGGATTTATTTTCATAATTGATGAGAAATGAATTATTTAATGTAAATGTATTAAATAATTTAATTTATGGCCTAAATAATATATATTAAATTATATATTGTATTTATATTAATTTCATAATTTATTGTGAAATTGTTTTTGAAGTAAAGTAATATGTATAAATAATATATATATATATATATATATATATATATATATATATATATATATATATATATAAATTATATATATTATTATTAGTGAACAAACCCTAAGGTTTAATATCAAAATAATTGATAAGTTGCCATTAATTAAATATTCAATGAAATTGAATATAATGAGTGAATTAAATTTTATAAATTAATTAATATGATAATTAATTAATTTAAATAATGTGAAATAATATTAATAATATTTATTAATCCATGTAGTAATTTAATACTAAACGGTTAGTGTATTTAATTATTTATTCAATCTAATTATTTATGTAATCATGGATTGAATAATTAATGTGTCAACTATTAAATTAGCCCAACATGGATCAATTAGTAGCCCAAGTGAAGAATAATAAAAACTTGGCAAACTAGTAGCCCAAACAATTTAAATGAAGCCCAAAAGAAATTAAAACAAAGTCCAATACTTGACCCACTTGAAAAATACATTGTATAACTTATTATTTATTAAAAGTAATACATGTGACAAACATTTTGGGACACTAAAGGTGCATGTTGCCGGCAAGGAAGGAAAAAGATGGTGAAATGATATTTGTTTTATTATTTATTTATTTAATAAGTAGGTTGCTTGCTTTAATTTTTGTGGCGAGTCTTTTCCCAAAAATTCTCACCAACTAAGTTATGGGCTAACTTTCTTGTGCAAGTATCCAAGTAGGAGCATCATGAATTATAGATATAATTTTTGTATCTAATAATTTTACAAGTATACTTGAAATGATAAACATTGCACTTCATTTCTTTTTTCAAGTCCAAAAGAGAGAGTTGAGAGAAATAGCTTGTGAGAGTAAATATTTGAGAGAGATTTTGGGTGGAGCTTCAAGGAAGAAGAAGAAATTCTAAGTAGTTCATGCCATCTTCCTTCACAACATATTTTGCAAAGAAGAGGAAAATAGCTATCAAAACAAGTTAGTTATTTTTATAAACCCTAATCTTGTTTTCTTTCAAGTTTATGGTAGAAATATTAACATAGTAATTTTTATGGTTAAAATCATGCTATGTATGCTTCTATAATTGATCATGAGTTTAACTTATGTTTTATAAAGTTTTAATGATGGAAAACATGTGTTTGGTGATGTGTAATCAAATCTCAAAATAATGTCCAAAAATAATTTTTATAAAATTTAGATTTAATGTTATATAATATTATAGAACATTAAATCATGAGAAAAACAAAGTTTGAATCACTCAAAATGGAGTTATACACAAAAAGTTATGATTTGTGGTAGTTTATGTGATGTAAATTTTTTTTATAAAAATTTTAATATTAAATCATGAAAAATTAAATTTTCATGTTATAAATTGATATTAAGTGATTGGTAATTTTTTTGATTTTTATTGAAAAGTTAAAGCTTACTTGAAGGTATAATTTTTATTAAAGTGGTGTATTAAAATTACTGTTCACAATCTGCTTAAAGAAGAAAAAATTGGCTGGCCGCGCATTGCGCGCCAGCAGTTGGCTGCGAATAGCGGAGCCAAACGACACCGTTTTGGAATAGAAAAACTTTACTCCGCGCGTTACGCGCGGAGGCCGGCTCTGGGGTCTCCAAAATGGCACCGTTTTGGGCCGTGGTTTAGTTGATCACGAGCGATGTGCGGGCGATAGTTTCCGGCTGGAATTACAGTTTTGCCCCTCTGTTCGATTTTCTGATTAATTACGAAATTGCCATCGGTCCGATTTTTCAGCTTATTTACAAGTTTGTCATTCTGCATATTTTTAATTAATTTAAATGTTTAAAAATTAATTTAAAATTATAACTAAAATAATAATAATAATACAAAAATGATATTTAGGTATTTAATATTATATTTTCCAAATATAATAAGTATTTAGGATTAATATTTAAATGTTGTAAATATTAATCTAGTTAGTTTAATATTATATTTTTCAAATATAATAAGTATTTAGGATTAATATTTAAATGTTGTAAATATTAATCTAGTTAGTTTAATATTATATTTTTCAAATATAATAAATATTTAGGATTAATATTTAAATATTTTAAATATTAATGTAGTTAGTTTAATATTATATCTTCTGAATTTATGATGATTAAATTAATTATTTAATATTAAATAATAAACAAGGATGATAAATTAATTAATTATTATTTAATTACTATTAAATAATAATTAAAGACAACTAAGATTGATTATTTAATTATTTATTATTTTATTAACTTTAAATAATAAATAAATTCAGTTAGTTATTATTTATTATTAAATAATAACTAATGATATTTGAGTATTTACTATATAATTTTATTATTTATTATTTGATTAACTTTAAATAATAAATAAATCTTTTAAGTTATTATTTATTATTAAATAATAACTAAAGGTAGTTAATTACTTACTATTTAATTAATGCTAAATAGTAATTAAATGAAATAAAGAAAATGTCTTTTAACTCTTTTGTTTAAACAATTATAATAAATTGTTTAATAGTTTAATAAGTGTTTAACACATGAGAAAATTGATATAAATTAATTAAATTATTAACCTAAGATTGATTAATTGTTTTATAGGTTAATGATAGTATATTAAATTATTTGTTATGTAACTTTTATTTGCTAGATAAATAGCATAATTGAGCACATAATTGTACAATTTTACGTAGTGCTAATTGATAGACCAATGTTGTTAATATTAGGTCATTCAAAGAGAGTTATTTAAAGCTAGTTAGCTGTAGATCGACTATCAGGCAAGTTTCCTAAACCCTACTCAATTTATATTCGAGCAGGATATATTATTTTATTGTTCAAGTTCCTAACTCAAACTCAAGTTATTATGTTTCAAGCATGCTATGGTTTAATTTTGTATAATTCTTCCACTTCTTTAAATTGTTGATTTGCACATAGTGCTTGTGCATGTGTTCATCAGGTATGAAAGGCTGATCACCTTCATTACCATAAGGTTCAGTTAAATTTGTTCATGGTCATTATTGACACTCAACCTTAATTAATTCAGTCATTCAATTATTGAAATTATGACTCGTACTCTTTCACAATTATTATATTGTTGAAAATCCAAAAGCTTATTCTTTTTTTCAATCATGATATATCGTTATCGTATTTAAACTTGCTGAGCAAAGTCGTTGCTCACTCTTGCTATATCATGATAACAAATTTCAGAATAATACAAATGTCCGAGGAGAGACGGAGACAGAAGCAAAAGACAAGATTATAGTGTTATGCATGATAACTAAATTGTTATATGATGTAAGTAATTTTGTAAACCTTTTTATGAATCTAAAGGTATATATGTAAGTTAAGGTTAGAAACCTTGGAAAGTATTGTAGAATAAATAATTTATGTTTATATATCCCGCATTAGTTATAGAACATGTATGAAGATGATGTATCGTGACGTACCAAGTATAGGGTTCAAGGAACTCGAAATTGGGGGCGTTACATTAAAAGTCTTGTTGGTATTTATAAGAAGGTCCAAATAAATTTAAGGATTTAGCCTCATGAAGAGTCCAAGTAATTTAATTACACTTAGTGGACTAGCCCAAAAGGATTATAGATGTTAGCCCAATATGAGAATATTTGCATGAAGTGGGTAATTAAATAAGAGAGCCCAATAAAAATTAAGCTATTTAGCCCAAAACATTTAAAAGTCAAATGATGGTCAAAGTGTTGAAAAATATTGTTGAGTATAGAGAATTAATCAATGTAAGGTTAATTGAATAACCCTATTTGGTAGGCAAGAAAGGGCATTAACCAAATATTGGTTAATTGCTAGGTGAGTGAATTTGATGATGAGAATTAACTAATGTATGGTTAATTGAGTAACCCAATGTGGTAGAATAATTTAAAACAAGTCTAATTGGATTATAATATAAGTCCAATTGAGGTATTAAACTAAGTTAAATAAATTAACCTAGTAGTTCATATGATTAATTAAACCTTAGTACATGTTATAATTAAACTAGTCCAATGCTTAATTTAATTAAATGTAGCATGTGTTAGTTAATGTTAGCCCAATGTAATAAATAATTAAGTCCAAAAAAATTAAATTGTTGAGCCCAATCAATGGTAATTCAAAATCCGATTGGAATTAATTCTAAGGTCAAAAGTGGAGCCTAATGTGCATGTATAGGTGAATATGTATACATATATATATATATATATATATATATATATATATATATATATATATATATATATATATATATATGAATGCTTATATAATAATATATGATATAAAAATAAAGCCAAATTGGTGTCATAAAGTGCAAATCCTGAATTTTGAGTGGGCCCCACATGGAAATATTGAGTGTGGATTTCTATTGCTTCATTTACACTCCAAAAGTTGCTTACAAGCAAGCTTGATTGAAGTCATTCACCCTAGTCATTCAAAATGTCACTCAAGTGGTCATTTCAAGCTATAGTAAGAATGATTTAGAGAGTTAAATTGACTAACATTAGATAATTAAGGAAGTTAATTGAGCTTACCTAAGTTCTATATATAGAGAAGAGGGAAAGAGTTAGCAAAGGTTGGTTATTTGCTAGCTAGTTCAAGTGTTATAGAGTGAGAAGCTTTAGAGAAAAATAAGAGCTACTTTGAGAGTTGGAGATTTCACCCAAGGAGATTGCTAGATGATAGTCTAGGAGGAGTCATAAGCCAAGTTCATAGCCAAGAGATGAAGAACATCCAAGATTAAGAGATTCAAAAGTGATCTAACTCTTCTTTAGTTCATTTTTATAGTCTATATATGTTTTAAACGGTTAAAATATATTTTTAACCGATCAAAAGTTATTTTGATGCTCTAGAGGTCTAAAACTATGATATATAGGTATATTCATAGTTTGATATAGTTAATACAAGTATTGGTATGTGTATTACGCAATTAAAGAGAAGAAAACCCATATAGTGATTTACCGGTAAAACCCTAGATGATTCGATTTTAAATTTATTGTCAAAATATTTTTAAAAATGTGATCGAACCATGAAATATTGTAAAATAAGAAGTTAGAAAGACAACGACACTGAGTTGGTGTCATTTGAATGTGTAGATGTTAGTTTGTTCCAGTTTTAGTAAATGAGAGTCGAGCAGACAAAGCTTAAAAAAGTTTCTGCAACACTAGGGCCGGGGCCCTAGTTTTGTACTAAAAAGAAGGGCCGGAGCCTTAATCACTGTTCATGGGTAGTGCATTTTTTGTTTTGGGTCGGGTCGGGCCATTCGGGTCGGGTCGGTTCGAGTCTTTTAAGTCCAAATTGGATAAAGATGTTTTAAAATTAGTATAATTAATTTGGGACTCAAGTTTAATAATTATTTATTATTTATACAATAAATAATAAATAAAGTAAATAAAAGCCATTATTATAATTAATTATTATTTAATTGTTAGTAAATAATAATTAAAGCAAATAAATATAATAGCTAATTATTTATTATTAAATAATAAATAAAGGCGGACATAAAGTTAATAAATAATTATTTATTATTTAATTAATATTAGATAATAAATAAGGATGATTAGATAATTAATTATTATTTAAAGAATATTAAATAGTAATTAAAGAAAGATAAAGTTAATAAGGTAAATATTTATTATTTTAATAAATAAGGATAATTAGTTAATTAATTATTATTTAAAAGATATTAAATAATAATTAAAAGGAGATGAAGTAAATAAAATGATCATTTATTATTTAATGAATATTAAATAGGGTTAATTAATTAAGGGAGTATTATTTAAATAATCATTAAAGAATTTGAGAATAATTAATTAATTGATTATTATTTTAATGATATTAAATAATAATTAAAGAGAAATAAGGTTATGTAACTAATGGTTTATGCAAAGATAAATAAATAATTAAGATTAATTAGATTAATTATTTATTTAATTAATTTTAAATAAATAAAAGGAAGAAATTAAAGGAATAAGAAAGTGATTAAATAATTTATATTTAATTATTTAAATATTAAATATTACAAAAGGAGTAAATTATTTATATTTAATAATATTAATAAATGATTAAAATATTATTAAATGGTTAATAATATTAATAAGTGATTAAAATATTATTAAAAGGTTAATAATATTAATAAGTGATTAAAATATTATTAAATAGTTAATAATATTAGTAAAAGATTAAAATATTATTAAATAGTTAATAATTTCAATAAGTGAGTAAAATATTATTAAATGGTTAATAATATTTGAATGTAGTTTTATATTATCAATGTAGACTATATTTTGAGATGTTTGGTACATTATTAAATGTCCAAATAATTAAGTTATGTAAAGGAAGAAAGTTTAATTGAATTAAACCAGCGTAAATAGTCTGTTTATGACTAATTTAGACAACTTATTAAAAAGTGGGTTGTGCGGAGAACGTGTAGTGAAGACGTAAGTTGGTTAAGTGTACCCGATATGTCCGAACTATATTTGGACTAAGGTTTTTGTCCGAAACTTAAGGGTTCATTTGTTGGACATTTTAAGAGTTAATAATTGAAGTTAGAGTCTTATATAAAGACTAATTAATAGTCATTGTATCTAATGATTATGTCAATTATATATATAAATTGTAGGTTGAACGAAAGATGCAGAATAAACATAAATGGTAGAAGCGAACCGGGCAAGTTTTTCAGAACTTGCTTTTATGTGCATTTCTATGCAACCATATGTTATTAAATTATTGATATGCGAATATATTGATGATATTTGTGTTATGTGAAACGCACGAAATATGATTACATGTGAAGTATGTACAAAATAAGAAGCTTGACTTGATATATGCTAGATGTGTATTATAGGAGATGTATAAGAAGTATAAAGCATTCATAAAATGAAAAGCATGAAATGCATAATGTAAGAATAAAATACAGAGCATGTATAATATGTGAAGCATGTAATGTGTTATGTGTAACTGTTAAACTTGCTGAGCCGTTGTGCTCACTCTTGCTTAAAACCAATATTTTTCAGATAGTGCAAGTTATTCGAAATTTTTGATAAAGATCAAGAAACATGAATGCATATTACATTCACTAAAGGTCTAACACGACTATTGTAGATATAAGTCTGAATTGGATAGGTAAAATGATTGTGTAGTATAAGAAATTGTTGGTATGTAGTATGAGTGTTAAATACTCAAATTAATTATAATAGAATGTCGTATCATGTATGATATTGAGACATACTAGGAATTTGTAAAGATTACGATTCTGGAATAGAAAGAGATATTGTAAAATTATAAATAAATGATTATATATCAATTTTTAATATTGTTATAAGTTATGATTGATAAGGAAAATGTTGTACTCGTGTTGAACCGGATCCGAGGTTTAAGGGACCCACATTTGGGGTCGTCACATTATCGATATGAAAGAGATATCCATGAGACATCAATCTATACATCCAAGTGAGAGTATCCAAACACAGTAATTATTCTAACGAGAACTACTATCTGTTATGGGATACTGTGAACCTGAGATTGATAGAAGTTATATATTATGGAATAATTATAGTTAATCAGTTAGCTTGAGCACCTAATCTGCTACAGGAGGTGTAGAGATTTTGGGGGTGTCACAATTTTGTGTCAGAGTTGTCGATTATAGCTCTAAGGTAGGGATGCCCACTTTAGGATAGATTCGTTAGGAGATATTGAGCCCGTAAAATAAGTAATACACATAAGATAACCCTAAAATTTTATACCTTTTTATGTAAAATTGCTTCATCATAAATACTAATCAAGTAAAATTTCTTTTATAGGATGTCTAGGGAATTATGTGTTTAACTAGTGGTAGTATATAAATCACCAGTCAGATTAAACATTGTAATTATAATTATTATATAATTAGCAATGAATTATAATTTTTGTACTAATTAATTGTTCATTAGATAATAAAATAGATATACTAGTGTATGTGTATATTTATTTAAAGCAATGAAGCAAGAGGTTATAATTAACTAAAGCAAATCTAATTGGATTATATTTTAAATCCAAATGAGTTGTTAAACTAGGTCAATTAAATTCACCTAGTAGCCTATGTAATTAAATTAAACCTTAATTCATGTAATTAATTAAACAAGTCCAATGCTTATTTTAATTAAAGGTAGCATAGTTATTTAAATGCTATCCCAATGTGTTAATTAAATTGAGCTCAAACAAATTAAATGGATGAGCCCAATATATTTAATCCTAGAGTCTAAAGTGGAGCCTAATAGGAAGTCAAAATTGGTCAAAATTATTACATATATGAATGTACATATATAGATGTATATATGTATAATTGAAGTAGAAAAATTAAAGAAAAAATGGCTTGAAAAAGGCCATTTTTGCTGAGATTTTAGGGGGCCCATGTGGGGTTGCTTGATTTTCATGTTGCTTCTTATATACAATTTGTCATAGTAGGTGAACCACCCAAGTTAATCAACAAGTCTTTCACCTAGTCAATCTATGCTATAGTAATCCATATTAGCTTTTAATTTGACCAATGTGTTATAAAAGAAGTACTCCACACTCGTGTTATGTTTGCTAGTTCATTTCCTAGAGAATACAAGAGAGAAAATAGAGAGCATTTTCTAGAGAGAAAGAGAGAAACACTTGTAAGTTGTGGGAAAAGGCTAGAGAAGGATCTTGGTGAATGTCCAATAGCCTCATCACATACTTTGGTAGTAGAAGAAGAAGAGCATCCAAGACCACAAGGTTTAAAAGTGCTCCAACCTTCTCAAATTTTATTTTTGTAGTCTAGATAGCTTTTGAACGGTTAAAATCTATTTTTAACCGATCAAAACTTGTTTTGATGATCTAGAAGTCTTTAACTATGTAATATATGTATATTCATAGTTTTATGTGTTTATATCATGATTTGGTATGTGTGGTATGCTTAAAAATGGTAGAAATGTTAATATCAAACTTTACCGGTAAAACCCTAGTTAAGCATGTGATGTTTAATGTTGTAGTTTGAAATATACAAGTTAGAAATTGGATTTTTATGGCTAGAAAGCTAGATATATGAGTTTTAAAGAAAAACCAACTTGAAGCTTTCAAAAATATTGAATAATAAAGAAGTTATGGCTTTTACCGCAAAGTAGGTAGTTTTTAAACCTTAAGTGGTTCGATCTTTAAATTTCGTGAAAAAACGTTTTCAAAAATGTGATTGAACCATGGAATATTGTAAAAAAAGAAGTTATGAAGACAACAACACTAAGTTGATATCATTTGAATGTGTAGAGTTTATTTATTTCAAGTTTGAACCATTAGAACCAAAGATTTATGAAACTAATTTTCATTCTGTCCTTGTGAGCAATTTTACGGATATTTCCTTTTGGAATTTAGATTTGTGATCTAAAGACAAATTGTAGATCATGAAATTCTAATGAATTTAGACTTAAAAATCACATCAAAATATTTCCTTATGATAAAGTTATAACCAAATTAGTAAGAGAGATTCCGACAGCCAAAGTGACCGGCATCTAGACGCCCATGTATACGCCCTAGCCCTTTTGGTTTCTGTCCATGGGCGTAAAGACACCCCAAATCAGCCTTGGAGCGGCGTCAAGACGCCCATGCTTGATAAGAAAATATTTTATTATTTTATTATTTTTAAATCAATAAATATATTTTTTAATGATAAATACTTAATTTGATAATTAAAAGAGGATAAATATTATCAAAGGTTTAATATTATAATTAAATATTATTATTAATATAATAATATTAGAAAATTATGAAAATATTATTAATTGTATAATAATATTATAAAGTCAATAAAATATTGGTAAATAAATAAAATATTATTAAATAATTAATAATATTAGATAATAATTAAAATATTATTAAATAATTAATAATATTATTAAATTATTAATAATATTTGATAAGAGTTTGAACTATATTAAATAATTAATATAGGTTATTATGTGATTGAAATATTATCAAGTGATGATAATATTTTCTAAGTGTTTATATACCTTTAACTACATGATTATTTGGTTAAGTGTTAGAGGTGTAAGAAGTATAGAGGTTATCATATGAATGTATATATGATACTAATTTAAAGATCAACTTGATTAATTGTTAGGTCTACTCAAAGAGAAATAAATTGAATTGATTAGCAGTAGACTACGCACGAGACACGTTTTTTTAACCCTAACTTGTATTTATTGTTGCAAGTATTCTTCAACCTTATTTACATTGAGCAATTCAATTATTGTTGAGCAAGTATCTACACTCGTGGTTATTTGACAGACGTTTGAGTGAATTAATTATAGAAAATTATTTCACATCATTATTGTATTGTATTCGCATATGGTGCCTTTGCAAATGTTATAGTTCAGTAATTTACGAACTGTTTAAGAATGTCTAAGTTAATTATTTCGGCTAGACAAATGCATGTTTAAATTCATCTAATTGAATATTATAAAAGCTTATCCAAACCATTGTCTGGTGCGGATTCTTATAGTAAGACTGAGAAAGAACAACCCTAGTTAAAGGGGATTTTTATATTGTCGGGTAACCGAATTTGCGCAAGAAATCTAAATGTTATGCATATACATAGGACATAAGAGGACTGATCCCCTCGAGTGTCCCGTTATTTTTAACAAGGTGTCAGACATTGTATGTCTGTTCTACCTTAGTAGCAGTTCATGGTCATTAAAGACCACTCAGCAGTAAAGAGTCAATCCATTCTTATATTGAACCTTGATTCTTGATATCTTTCACAATCGTTATTGTTGAAAACCTTGAAGTTATTTCCCTTCATCATGATATATCTTATGTTGTTGTTTATAAACTTGCTGAGCCATCTAGTTGCTCATTCTTGCTATATCATGACTATATTTCAGCTAAGCCCAAATGTTCTAAATCAGTCAAAGGCAAGGGGAAAGCAAATGCGTAGATTAGTAGATGCATGTTAGATTTAAATAACTGTTATGAAATTCCTTTGTAAATCTTTTGTGTTTTCCTTAAGATATGTAATGTTACGATTAAGGTTAATAGACCTTGGAAAGTGTAGCATTTTGATAAGGAACCTTTTGTATTATTCCGCGAAGCTTGAATAGAATTTATGTATTTCAGTGTTGTTAAATATTGTACAGTGAGAACCAAACCCGAGGTTAAAGAACCCGGATTTGGGGTCGTCACATGTTGGTATCAGAGCTGTAGGTTAGAAACATTAGGATTACAAAACCTAGGTTATAACCTTAGTATTAACCTCATATCGAGTGCGTTAGGAGATGAATCAGGGAGATTCATCATCTTGTGTATTTTTGGTGGTGGATTGAGAAAATCCATCGAGCAGAGATGTACATGATAAAATATCATTTCATTTCATCAATGAATATATTTTATTGTTGTATTGACATGTGTTATTGTGTGATTGTAGGATAACGGAGATTGGACAATGTAGTAATGCTGTGAAGGAGGTGATCTACACGGATATCCATATGGATACCGCACAGCCACTGGTGGCTGCACCTATCGAGGAGGCCGAGCTAGATCCCAAGGAGGGAGACCGCGAGGAGCCTGTATGGGGCAGAGTGATGAGGCCATATAGTGAGGATGAGGCCAAGAAATCTGAGGAGTCAGAGGACGAGGAGCCAGCAGAGTACACTGATGACATGGGCAGTACTGCCAATGACATGATCGATACACTGACTACAGCAAATGACGAACTATAGGAGAGGGTTCAACCCTGGAGGAGCAGAACCAGATTCATCAGCAGACTGATGATCAGTATAGGGATACAGTTTACTTATTCTCTGGCGAGAACATGGAGTTGAAGGCGAGGATGGCTGAGATGGAGGCCAAATTAGTAGCAGCTGAGCTAAAGATTTAGCAGTCACAGGCAGAAAGGGAGGCCATGAGAGGCCAGTTACAACAGGTAGTGGATGCGAGGATTGATATGGAGATCCAGAGGGATGCAGCTCACGGGCAGATGCTAGAGCTGGAGGATGAGGTCAGAGAGAAGAGGGTGAAGATACACAGACTCAGTATGTCTATCACTCATCCTTTGGTAGATTTCAGAGTAGGGTGCACTATTACCCAGTTGAGGAGGGCCAGACCATGCACACCATCAGTAGGGGTGTGGTAAGGGCTATTGGAGATGAGAAGTACGACGATGTGGTTCATTGAGGGATGCGCCGTTAGTTGTATTATTTATTTTTTTATGTTGTATGTATATAGATGTAGTAGAAACTCAACTTTTGTTTTGATAGAGGGTTAGTATGTTGTAAATCCCAACTCTATGAAGATGTGGGATATGTTTATGTTAGATCCCGTCTTTTGCTGTATTATCGGGGTTAGTAGCATTTATAGCAGTATGCTTATGATGTAAAAGTGTTATGCACTATGTTTTAGCATATGAATATAAATGCATTTCCGTTTATGTTTATATGTGTCAAGATGATTATTTGTACTTTAGTTTAAATTACTTAAGCTACAAAACGAAAGTAAAAAGATTGAAACAACTTTAATAATTAAATTTTTTTTATACAGAAAATCTCACCACGTAGACAATTGCGGGGAAACCAAAGAGTAGAAGAGTCAGTTAACCATGATGGTGGGGCAGAGCTAAACCCAGTCCAAGAGTTCGTGGAGATGCTAATGGGAGCATTCCGCGGATGAAACGCAGAAGCTGCTGGAGCACCAAACCCTGCCGCTCCACTAGCTAACTTCAAAGATTTTAAACTGATAAGACCACCCGAATTACGAGGGACCACATATCCTATAGAAGCGCAGACCTGGTTAGAGGAGATGGAAAAAGTCTTCGAGGTCGCATGATTCGCGGAGGAGCAAATGACCTCATTTGCTACCTTTATGATGAAAGAGGAGGCCAACCACTAGTGGAAGGCAAATAAAAGTAGAGCAGGAGAGGGAACGATCGCATGAGCGCGATTCAAGGAAGTGTTCTTGGAGAACTACTTCCCAGAAAGTACACATGCCAAGATGGAAGTCAAATTCCTGGAACTCAAGCAGGGTAGTATATCAGTATCCGACTATGCTGCCAAGTTTAACGAATTGGCGAGATTTGCTCCACACCAGGTGGACACTGAAGAAAGGCAATCAAGGAGGTTTGAGCAGGGGCTGAAACCGTGGGTTTACAGTAGGGTCGTTGTTCTTCAGATTACCAACTTTGCAACGTTGCTGGAGAAATCTATAATAGCTGAAGGGGGAAATGAGGCCCTCAACAAACATAACCAGGAGCGTAACAAGAAGAGAGGTGAAGGAGGAAATCGAGAGGGTAGAAGCAGAGGCAGTAACTGGAATAAGCGCAAGTGGAATAACAACAATAGTAGTTCGGGGACACCCCAGGTAAGTGAGGCTAAGAAAGCCAATAAGTGCAGTCAGTGCGGGAAGAACCACACGGGAGAGTGCATGAGGGGAAGAAATGTCTGCTACAATTGTGGACAAGAAGGGCACATCGCACCTAATTGTCCCACACCTAAGAGGAATGGTTGTTTCTCTTGCGGAGCCATGGACCATCAGTTTAAGGATTGTCCGAAGAAGAAGAATACCGGAGGGAGTTCTGGCTATAAGGGAAACAATAACAACAATAAACTTACCATTGGAGGCCCGGTGCCACAGAACAAACCAGGAGCACAAACCTTCAACATGACAGTGCAGGACGCCGTGGAATCGAAAGACGTGGTGTCAGGTATTATTTCGATCAATAATATAAATGCATATGTATTGTTTGATTCGGGTGCTACCTGCTCATTTGTGTCTAATGAATTTGCTAGACGGTTAGAATTGCCTAGAGAAAAACTAGAGAACCCTATGAATATAGAAGTTGCTAATAAAGAAGTGATTCCTGTAGAGTATATACATAGAAGCTGTTGTGCTGAAATCAGGGGTCATAAGTTGAGTGTAAATTTAATTTCGATACGTTTGGGGGAGTTTGACATTATATTTGGAATGGATTGGTTGTTTAACCACGGAGCGGTAATTGATTTTCAAAAGAAGTGTACACACCTTAAGACACCGAACAAGTCTAAGGTCGTATTTTATGGCAGCAAGTTGTCTAGACAATCTTTATGTCTGACGATGATGCAGGCCAAGAAATTGTTAAAGAAAGGTTGTGTATGGTATTTGGCTCACGTAGTGGATACACAAATGGTAAATCCCGAGATGGAACAAATACCAGTAGTTTGGGAGTTCATGGACGTATTTTCAGATGAACTGCCAGGTTTACCGCCAGATAGGGAGATAGAATTTGTAATCAATTTAGTATCGGGGACAACACCAATATCAAAGGCACCATATAGGATGACTCCAATAGAAATGAAGGAGTTAATGGTTAAATTACAAGAGTTGTTGGATATGAAGTACATTCAACCTAGTCTTTCTCTATGAGGAGCACCTGTGTTGTTTGTAAAGAAGAAGGATGGATCAATGAGACTGTGTATGGATTATAGGTAGTTGAATAAGGTAATAATTAAGAACAAGTATCCATTGCCATGAATTGACGATCTTTTCAATCAATTGAAAGGGGCGAAGTACTTTTCAAAGATTGACTTAAGGACTGGTTATCATTAGTTGAAAGTCAGAAAGGAGGATGTACCCAAGACGGGATTCAGAACTCGATATGGTCATTATGAGTTTATGGTGATGTCGTTTGGACTAACGAATGCGCCAGCCGCATTTATGGACACGATGAATAGAATATTCAAGTAATACTTGGATAAATTTGTAGTTGTGTTCATTGACGATATTTTGGTTTATTCCAAAACGGAGGAGGAGTATGCTGAACATTTAAGATTAGTGTTGGAGATATTACGGAAGGAGCAGTTGTATGCTAAATTTTTGAAGTGTGAATTATGGTTGGAGAGAGTTCAATTTTTAGGTCATGTTATCGACAAAGAGGGAGTTTCAGTGGATCCAGCAAAGGTAGAAGCGGTAATGAATTGGGAACAACCAAGGATGCCAACAGAGGTAAGAAGTTTCTTAGGGTTAGCGGGTTACTATCGGAGATTCATTCAAGACTTTTCAAAGATAGCAACAACGTTGACTAATTTAACGAGGAAGACAGTGAAATTTGTATGGATGGAGAAGTGTGAGGAAAGTTTTTAAGAGTTAAAGAAAATACTTAGTGAAGCACCTGTATTGACTTTACCGGACGATATGAGAGGTTTTACGGTCTAAAGTGATGCATCGCACAAGGGATTAGGCTGTGTGCTTATGTAAAACGGCAAGGTCGTTGCATATGTATCAAGACAATTGAAGGACTATGAGAAGGAATACCCTACCCACGACTTGGAGCTGGCAGAGGTAGTGTTTGCCCTTAAGATTTGGATGCATTATTTATACGGAGAAAGGTGTGAGATATTCACAGATCATAAAAGTTTGAAGTATATCTTCACACAAAAAGAGTTGAACATGAGGCAGCGGAGATGGTTAGAGTTAATCAAAGACTATGATTGTGAAATTCTATACCATCCCAGCAAGGCCAACGTAGTAGCAGATGCTCTAAGTAGAAAGAGCAGGGAGAAGTTGTTCATATTAACAGATCAGGAACAATTGGTTCAAGAGATGGCTCGAATGGAGTTGGAGGTGAGAAATCCAAATGAATCAATGGAAGTGGAAGTGAGCCCAACCTTGTTAGATAAGGTGAAAGAGGCTCAAGACAAGGATGAAGAATGTGACAGAATAAGGAAGAGGATGACCGAAGGAGAAGAGGTCAGATTCAAAGTTGATAGCATGGGATTGCTAAGGTTTGAAAATCGTGTTTGGGTATCGTTAGTGCCTGAATTACGAGAGGAGATTTTGCAATATGCTTACAACACGAGATACTCGATACATTCGGGGAGTACGAAAATGTATCAAGATTTACGTCAGCATTTTTGGTGGCCGAATATGAAGAGAGAGGTCGCAGAATGTGTCAGCCGATGCCTAACTTGTCAGAGGGTAAAGGCCGAACATCAGAGACTAAGTGGATTGTTACAGCCGTTAGAAATTCCTGAGTGAAAATAGGAGCATATCACAATAGATTTTGTGGTGGGACTTCAAGCAACACAAAAGGGATACGATGCTATATGGGTGATTGTGGATCGACTAACAAAGTCAGCGCACTTTTTGCCAATCAAGATTAAGTTCAGTTTAGATTAGTTGGCTAAACTGTACATCAGAGAGATAGTTTCAAGACATGGGGTGTCGGTGTCGATTGTGTCAGACAGAGATTCGCGCTTCACGTCAATGTTTTGGAGGAGTCTTCAGGAAAGATTGGGGACACAGTTGAGAATGAGTACAACGTATTATTCACAGATTGATGGGCAAAGTGAAAGGACCATACAGACATTGAAAGATATGCTCAGGGCCTGCGTGATGGATTTCAAGGGCAGTTGGAAAGACCATCTACCGCTGAGTTCGAGGTTCATAGGACCGTTAGAGATATTGAAGAGAGTGGGTGAAGTGGCGTACGAGGTAGCTTTGCCTCCTGAGCTGGAATATATTCACAATGTGATTTATGTGTCAGTGTTGTGACCATACAAATCAGATTACAAGCACATCATATCCTATGAGCCAATTCAAGTTGAGAAATACTTATCTTACGAAGAAGTTCCTGTCCAGATATTAGATAAGAAATAGCAGAAATTGCGAAATAAGGTTATACATTATGTCAAAGTCCTTTAGAGGAACCGCAGCGCTGAGGAAGCTACGTGGGAGCTTGAAGAAAAGATGAAGACTAACTATTCGTATCATTTTGAGTAGTTAAAATTGTAATTATGGGGACAAAATTCTTATAGGGGGGGGGGGGGGGAGAATGTAGTGACCACAAATTTCATTAAACATTGTAATTATAATTATTATATAATTAGCAATGAATTATAATTTTTGTACTAATTAATTGTTCATTAGATAATTAAATAGATATACTAGTGTATGTGTATATTTATTTAAAGCAATGAAGCAAGAGGTTATAATTAACTAAATCAAATCTAATTGGATTATATTTTAAATCCAAATGAGTTGTTAAACTAAGTTAATTAAATTTACCTAATAGCCCATGTAATTAAATTAAACCTTAGTCCATGTAATTAATTAAACAAGCCTAATGCTTATTTTAATTAAAGGTAGCATAATTATTTAAATGCTAGCCCAATGTGTTAATTAAATTGAGCCCAAACCAATTAAATAGATGAGCCTAATATATTTAATCCAAGAGTCCAAAGTGGAGCCCAATAAGAAGTCAAAATTGGTCAAAATTGTTACATTTATGAATATACATATATAGATGTATACATGTATAATTAAAGTAGAAAAATTAAAGAAAAAATGGCTTGGAAAAGGCCATTTTTGCTGAGATTTTAGGGGGTTCACTTGGGGTTACTTGATTTTCATGTTGCTTCTTATATACAATTTGTCATAGTAGGTGAACCACCCAAGTCAATCAACAAGTCTTTCACCTAGTCAATCTATGCTATAGTAATCCATATTAGCTCTTAATTTGACCAACATTAGTTGATTAGGAGAGTTGATGATAGATTACCAATGTGCTATAAAAGAAGCACTCCACACTTGTGTTATGTTTGATAGTTCATTTCCTAGAGAATACAAGAGAGAAAATAGAGAGCATTTCCTAGAGAGAAAGAGAGAAATACTTGTACGTTGTGAGAAAAGGCTAGAGAAGGATCTTGGTGAATGTCCAATAGCCTCATCACATACTTTGGCAGTAGAAGAAGAAGAGAATCCAAGATCATAAGGTTTAAAAGTGCTCCAACCTTCTCAAATTTTATTTTTGTAGTCTAGATAGCTTTTGAACGGTTAAAATCTATTTTTAACCGAACAAAACTATGTATATTCATAGTTTGAAATGTGGATTTGTGATCTAAAGAGAAATTATAGATCATGAAATTCTAATGAATTTAGACTCAAGAAGCACCTTAAAATATTTTCGTATGACAAAGTTATGACCAAATTAGTAAGAGAGATTCCGGCAACCAAAATGACCGGTGTCTAGACGCTCATGTATACGCCCTAGCCCTTTTGGTTTCTGTCCATAGACGTAAAGACTCCCCAAATCAGCCTTGGAACGATGTCAAGAGTCCCATGCTTGATAACAAATTATTTTTTTATTAGTTTTAAATCAATAAATGTATTTTTTAATGATAAATAATTGATTTAATAATTAAAAGAGGATAAATATTATCACAGGTTTAATATAATAATATTAGAAAATCATGAAAATATTATGAATTGTATAATAATATTATAAAGTCAATAAAATCTTAGTAAATAGATAAAATATTATTAAATAATTAATAATATTACTAAGATAATAAAATATTATTAAATAATTAATAATATTACTAAGATAATAAAATATTATTAAATAATTAATAATATTAGAATATGATTAAAATATTATTAAATAATTAATAATATTAGATAAAGATAATAAAATATTATTAAATGATTAATAATATTAGATAATGTATAAAATATTATTAAATGATTAATAATATTAGGTAATGAATAAAGTATTATTAAATGATTAATAATATTACTAAGATAATAAAATATTATTAAATGATTAATAATATTAGATAATAATTAAAATATTATTAAATAATTAATAATATTAGATAATGCATAAAATATTATTAAATGATTAATAATATTAGGTAATGAATAAAGTATTATTAAATGATTAATAATATTATAAGACTAATAAAATATTATTAAATTATTAATAATATTAGATAAGAGTTCGAACTATATTAAATAATTAATATATGTTTTATGTGATTGAATTATTATCAAGTGATGATAATATTTTCTAAGTGTTTATAAACCTTTAAGTACATGATTATTTGGTTAAGTGTTAGAGGTGTAAGAAGTATAAAGATTATCATATGAATGTATATATGATACTAATTTAAAGATCAACTTGATTAATTGTTAGGTCTACTCAAAGAGAAATAAATTGAATTGGTTAACAGTAGACTACGCACAAGACAAGTTTCTTCTTAACCCTAACTTGTATTTATTATTGCAAGTATTCTTCAACCTTATTTACATTGAGCAATTCAATTATTGTTGAGCAAGTATCTACACTCGTAGTTATTTGACAGACCTTTGAGTGAAGTAATTA
Source organism: Hedera helix (assembly GCA_947179155.2). NCBI lineage: Eukaryota > Viridiplantae > Streptophyta > Magnoliopsida > Apiales > Araliaceae > Hedera > Hedera helix. Next base: position 18,028,909 of record OX359269.1, on the reverse strand, counting down.
TCGAAAATTACTTCACATCATTATTGTATTGTATTCGCACATAGTGCATTTGTAAATGTTATAGTTCAGTAATTTATGAACTGTTTAAGAATGTCTAAGCTAATTGTTTCGGCTAGACAAATGCATGTTTAAATTCATCTAATTGAATATTATAAAAGCTTATCCAAACCATTGTCTGGTGCGGATTCTTATAGTAAGACTGAGAAAGAACAACTCTAGTTAAAGGGGATTTTTATATTGTCGGGTAACCGAATTTGCACAAGAAATCTAAATGTTATGCATATACATAGGACATAAGAGTACTGATCCCTTCTAGTGTCCCGTTATTTCTAACAAGGTGTCAGACATTGTATGTCTGTTCTACCTTAGTAGCAGTTCATGGTCATTAAAGACCACTCAGCAGTAAAGAGTTAATCCATTCTTATATTGAACTTTGATTTCTGATATCTTTCACAATCGTTATTGTTGAAAACCTTGAAGTTATTTCACTTCATCATGATATATCTTATGTTGTTGCTTATAAACTTGCTGAGCCATCTAGTTGCTCATTCTTGCTATATCATGACTATATTTCAGCCAGGTCCGAATGTTCTAAATCAGACAAAGGCAAGGGGAAAGCAAATGCGTAGATTAGTAGATGCATGTTAGATTTAAATTACTGTTATGAAATTCCTTTGTAAATTTTTTGTATTTTCCTTAAGATATGTAATGTTACGACTAAGGTTAATAGACCTTGGGAAGTGTAGCCTTTTGACAAGGAACCTTTTGTATTATGCCACGAAGCTTGAATAAAATTTATGTATTTCAGTGTTGTTAAGTATTGTACAGTGAGAACTAAATTTGAGGTTAAAGAACACGGATTTGGGGTCGCCACAGAATCCCCTTATTTAGGGTTGTTTAATTCTCAGACTTAATAGAAGATTCCGAACCAAACAATGGTTTGGATAAACTTTTAAAAGTATTTAAGATTATTGAATTTATAAACGCAATGTCTAGCTGAACAATTAGCTTTAAACATTTTTAATACAGTTTATAAATCAAGAACTATTAAGCTTCAAATGCACTAAGTGCGATTTTATAAACAATATGGATGTGGAATAATTTTAAATAAGTAAACCACTTTATGCTCTGACAATAAATACAAGTATAAAAACTTGTTCAACAATAAATGAGTAGGGTTAGAGAACTTGCCTCGTACGTAGTCTACTGTTAATTAATTCAATTTATTTCTCTTTGAGTAGACCTAACAATTTATCAAGTTGATCTTTAAATTAGCATCATATATGCATTCATATGATAACCTCTATACTATTTACACCTCTAACACTTAACTAAATAATCATGTAGTTAAAGGTATATAAACACTTAGGAAATATTATCATCACTTGATAATATTTCAATCACATAAAACCTATATTAAATATTTAATATAGATTACACACTTATCTAATATTATTAACAATTTAATAATATTTTATTAGTCTTTGAATATTATTAATTATTTAATAATATTTTATTAATTTTCTAATATTATTAATCTTAACTATTTAATAATATTTTATTAATTATCTAATATTATTAATCATTTAATAATATTTTATTCATTATCTAATATTATTAACTATTTAATAATATTTTATTAAGTATCTAATATTGTTAATCATTTAATAATATTTTAATCATTATCTAATATTATTAACTATTTAATAATATTTTATTAATTATATAATATTATTAATCATTTAATAATATTTTATTAACCTTATAATATTATTAATTATTTAATAATATTTAATTCATTTACTTATATTATTAATCCAAATTCTTCTTTAATTATTATTTAATATCAATTAAATAATAATTTATTAATTATTACCATTATTTATTATTTAATATTAATTAAATAATAAATAATTATTTTCTTAACTTTATTCAACAATTAAATAACCATTGATGAACCTATTTGCTTTATTTATTATTAAATAATAAATAATTACTTTAATTACTTCAATAAATTATTCTTAATTTCCTTTATTTAAAATTGGATAAATTAAATAATAAATAATTAATTGCTTTTAATTCTCTTTATTCAATATTTAATAACAATTAAACAATAACTAATTAATCACTGTTAATTATTATTTTATTTAAATAATAATTAATTTTCTTAAATATTCTTAGTTTACATTATTTATCATTTAAAGTTTATTTAAATAATAAATAATTATTTTATTTGGGTCTCATATTAATTGTTTTAATATTTAAAACATTACCCGATTCATTTAATTAATCAAAATCGACCCGAACGGACATTTCCGGCACGACCCAACCCAACCCAAGCCACGTCAGCTGACCTAGGCACTCACATAGGCGCCTAGGCACTCAAGATGGCGCCTGGAGTGCTGTGTTAGGCGCCTAGGCGCCCTAGTCCAGGGTTTTCAGGCAGAAAGTTTGCTAGCTTGTGTTTGATTTTGTAATTTTTATCTCTTTTGTTCAAACTTGCATAAAATGAAATCTACAAATCCAAATGACCTCAAATTGGTCTTGTTGGATTCGTATCTTGTTGAATTACAATATTCCATCATTTACACACATTTTTGGATATGTATAGATTACGAAAAATGGGCTCAAAATGGACTATTGTGCATTAGGGTTTTAAAATGACATATTTTTCGGTAAAAGCCATAACTTTTTCATTTTTCCATATTTTTGAAAGCTTCAAGTTGGTTTTTTTTTTTTAAACTCATATATGTAACTTTATAGTCATAAAAAGTCATTTTCTAACTTGTACATTTCAAACTACAACATAAAACATAACATGTTTGACTAGGATTTTACCGGTAAAGGCTAATATGGATTGTTCTTCCATTTATATGCAATCAACACATACCAAAACATGCATTAAACATATCAAACCATGAATATACCAATATAACATAGTTTTAGATTTCTAGATCATCAAAACAAGTTTTGATCAGTTAAAAATATATTTTTGACCACTTAACACATATATAGACCATAAAATGAACTAAGGAAGAGTTGGAGCACTTTTGAACCTCTTGGACTTGTGTGCTATTATTCTTCTCCTTACAAAGTAAGTTATGAGACTATAGGTCATCCACGAAGCTCTTCTTCTAGCAATATCCTCCACACTCAAAGTATTTTTTTCTCAACTATGACTAGAACTCTCCCTTTTCTCTCCAGGATTTCTAGGAAATGAAATGACCAACCTATTAAAGCTTGGTGGAGGTCTTATTTATAGGACTTTGGTAACCCTTCATTAACTCCCTAATCAACTAGCATTGGTCAATTAAGAGGCTAATTGTAATTACTATTTGATGGATTGCCATGAAGAATGACAAGGTGATTGACATGGGTGGTTGAACTACCAAAACCAAGTGTGTATATGAAGCAACAAAGAGCTAACAAGCTACCCAAGTGACCTCCTAATAAAGTGCCAACAATCCTCTCAAAATAAGTCAAATTTTGCTTTAAATTTAATGGTTTATATATGCATATATACATCTATATATATATATATACACATTTATATATAAATTGACCAACATTTTGACTTCTTTTTGGGCTTCACTTTGGACTTAGGATTTAAATAAGTGGGGCTCATTCAATTAATTTGTTTGGGCTCAATTTATTTATTCTATTGGGCTAACAATAACTATCATATATTATATTTAATTAAATTAAACATTGGGCTTGTTAAATTAATTATATGAACTAAGGTTGAATTAATTACATGAACTACTAGGTTAATTAATTTGACCTAGTTTAATAACTCTTTTGGATTTAAAATATAATATATTTAGACTTGCTTTATCGCATTTAATAAATATACATATACACAAGTATATTCATTCAATTTGTTTAATGCACATTTAATTAGTACACATTTTTTTATTCATTGATAATTATTTAATAATTATAATTACAATGACTAATAGAATTCATGGTTATTACATTCTCCCCCTTATAAGAATTCCGTCCCCAGAATTTCAAATTTAAACTACTCAAAAAGATTTGGATAGTTAGTTCTCATCTTTTCTTCAAGTTCCCACTTAGCTTTCTCAGCGTTGTGGTTCCTCCAAAGGACTTTGACAGAATGTATAACCTTATTTCGCAATTTCTGCTCTTTCCTATCTATTATCTGGATAGGAATTTCCTCATACGATAAGTCTTTCTCGACTTGAATTGACTCATAGGATATGACGTGTTTGTAATATGCCTTGTATGGTTGTAATACTGACACGTGAAACACATTGTGAATATGTTCCAGTTCAGGAGGTAGAGCTACCTCGTACGCCATTTCACCTACTCTCTTCAATATTTTGAACGGTACTATGAACCTTGGACTTAGTTTTCCCTTCTTCACTAATCGGATCTTTCCTTTCAAGGAAGATACATTCATAAACACAAAAGTCCCTACTTCGAAATCTCACTTCTGTCGATGTAGATCTGTATATTTCTTCTGACGGTCTTGAGCTGCTACTAGTCGGGCTTTTATTACTTTGATAATTTCTACAATCTGTTGAACCAATTCTGGCCCCAACAGTCGATGTTCTCCTACCTCATCCCAACATAGAGGTATTCTACATTTCCTTCAATACAAGGCTTCATAAGGCAGCGTACCTATGCTCGCATGATAACTATTATTGTATGCAAACTCAACTAATGGTAGATGGTCTTCCCAACTGCCTTTGAAATCCATCACGCAGGCTCTGAGCATATCTTCTAATGTCTAAATTGTTCTCTCACTTTGCCCATCAGTCTGCAGATGGTAAGCTGTACTCATTCTTAATTGTGTCCCCAATCTTTCCTGAAGACTCCTCTAAAACTTTGACGTGAAGCACAGATCTCTGTCTGACACAATTGATACCGACACCCCATGTCTTGAAACTATCTCCTTGATGTACAGTTTAGCCTACTGATCAAAACTGAACTTGATCTTGATCGACAAAAAGTGTGCTGACTTTGTTAGTCGATCCATAATCACCCATATAACATTGTATCCCTTATGTGTTACTGGAAGTCCTACCACATAATCCATCGTGATATGCTCCCATTTCCACTCAGGAATTTCTAACGGCTATAGTTATCCACTTGGTCTCTGATGTTCGATCTTTACCCTTTGACAAGTTAGGCATTGGATGACACATTCTGCAACCTCCTTTTTCATATTCGGCCACCAAAAATGTTGACGTAGATCTTGATACATTTTTGTACTTCTCGGATGTATCAAGTATCTCATACCGTGAGCCTCTTGTAATATCTCTTCACGTAATTCAAGCACTAACGGTATCCAAACACGATTTTCGAACCTTAGCAATCCCATGCTATCAACCTTGAACTTGACCTCTTCTCCTTCGGTTATCCTCTTCCTTATTCTGCCACACTCTTCATCTTTGTCTTGAGCCTCTTTCACCTTATCTAATAAGGTTGGGCTTGCTTCCACTTCTATTGACTCATTTGGATTTTTCATCTCCAACTCCATTCGAGCCATCTCTTGAACCAATTGTTCCTGTTTTGACAATATGAACAACTTCTCCCTGCTCTTTCTACTTAGAGCGTCTGCTACTACGTTGGCCTTGCCGGGATGATATAGAATTTCACAATCGTAGTCTTTGATCAACTCCAACCATCTCCGCTGCCTCATATTCAATTCCTTTTGTGTGAAGATATACTTCAGACTTTTATGGTTTGTGAATATCTCACATTTCTCTCCGTATAAATAATGCCTCCATATCTTAAGGGCAAACATTATCGCTGCCAGCTCCAAGTCATGGGTAGGGTATCCCTTCTCATAATCCTTTAGTTGTCTTGACGTATACGCAAAGACCTTGTCATTTTGCATGAGCACACAACCTAGTCCCTTATGCGATGCATCGCTATAGACCGTAAAACCTCTTGTATTATCTAGTAAAGTCAACACAGGTGCTTCACTAAGTCTCTTCTTGAGCTCTCGAAAACTTTCCTCGCACTTCTCCGTCCATACATATTTCACTGTCTTCCTTGTTAAGTTGGTCAACGATGTTGCTATCTTCGAAAAATCTTGAATGAATCTCCAATAGTAACTCGCTAATCCTAAGAAACTTCTAACTTCCGTCGGCATCCTTAGTTGTTCCCAATTCATCACCGCTTCTACTTTTGCTGGATCTACTGAAACTCCCTCCTTGTCGATTACATGACCTAAAAAGAACTCCCTCCAACCAGAATTCACACTTTGAAAATTTAGCATACAACTGTTCCTTCCTTAATATCTCCAATACCAATCTTAGGTGTTCGGCATGCTCCTCCTCCATTTTGGAATAAACCAAAATATCGTCTATGAACACAACTACAAATTTATGCAAGTATTGCTTGAATATTCTGTTCATCATGTCCATAAATGCGGCTGGCACATTCGTTAGTCCAAACGACATCACCAGAAATTCATAATGCCCATATCGAGTTCTGAATGCCGTCTTGGGTACATCCTCCTTTTTGACTTTCAACTGATGATAACCAGTCCTTAAGTCAATCTTTGAAAAGTACTTAGCCCCTTTCAACTGATCAAAAAGATCGTCAATTCGTGGTAATGGGTACTTGTTCTTAATCGTCACTTTGTTCAGCTCCCTATAATCCATACAAAGTCTCATCGATCCATCCTTCTTCTTTACAAACAACATAGGTGCTCCCCATGGAGCCTTGGCTGAATGTACTTCCTATCCAACAACTCCTGCAACTGAACCATCAACTCCTTCATTTCTACCGGAGCCATCCTATATGGTGCCTTTGATATTTGTGCTGTCCTTGGTACTAAATCGATCACAAACTCTATCTTTCTATCTGGCGGTAGACCCGACAATTCATCTAGAAAGACATCCATGAACTCTTTAACTACTGGTATTTGCTCCATCTCAGGATTCACCATTTGAATATCCACCACATGAGCCGAATACCCTACACAACATTTCTTTAACAATTTCTTGGCCTGCATCATCGTCAGACAAGATGATTGTCTTGACGACTTGCTGCCATAAAATACAACCTTAGACTTGTTTGGTGTCTTAAGGTGTATACATTTCTTTTGACAATCAATTACTGCTCCATGGTTAAACAACCAATCCATTCCGAGTATAACGTCGAACTCCCCCAAATGTATCGGAATTAAATTCACACTTAACTTCTGACCCCTGATTTTACACAACAATTTCTATGTATATACTCTACAGGGATTACCTATTTTTTTGTAACTTCTACATTCATAGGGTTTTCTAACTTTTCCCCAGGCAATTCTAACCGTCTAGCGAAATCATCAGACACAAATGAACAGATAGCACCCGAGTCAAATAATACATATGCATTTATATTATTGATCGGAATAATACCTGATACCACATCTTTTGACTCCACGGCATCTTGCACCGTCATATTGAAAGTCCGTGCTGTCGGCTTGTTCTGTGGTACCGGTCCCTCGATAGCCAATCTGCTATTATTGTCCTTGTAACCACTTCCCCCATCATTCTTCCTTTTAGGAAAATCCTTTATCATGTGATCAGAAGCTCCATAGGAAAAACGTCTTACCTTTTTTGGGAGGGGACAATTTGGAGAAATATGCCCCACTTGCCCGCAGTTGTAGCACGTATTCTTGCCTTTCTTGCATTCCCCGAAATGATTCTTTCCATATATACTACATGCTGTCTTCTTCTGAACATTTCCTTGTTGATTTCCCGAGTTCCTATCATTGTTGCTGTTGTCCCACTTACACTTATTGTTGCTACTATTGCCTCCACTGTTATTATTCTTACTTCCTCCTTCATTTCTCTTCTTATTCCTCTCTTGATTATACTTGGTTAATGCATCACTTCCTCCTTCAGCTATGATTGACTTCTCCAGTAAAGTTGAGAATGAGTCAATCTGTAGTATTGCTACATTGTTGAATATCCAAGGTCTCAATCCATTTTCAAACCTTCTGGCCTTGCGATCCTCCGTGTCTACCTGATGCGGAGCAAATCTGGCCAATTCATTAAATTTTGCCACGTACTCGGGTACCGACATATTCTCTTGTTTTAATTTTAAATTTTTTTACCTCCATTCTACTTTTCATACTCTTTGGAAAATAATTCTCATCAAATATTTCCTTAAACCGTACCCAAGACACCACCCCTTCTCCAGCCCTATTCTGATTAGCTTCCCACCAGAAATTTGATTCTCCTTTCATCATATAGGTAGCAAAAATTATCTTTTGCTCCTCAGCTACTCTTGAAATAACAAACGCTTTCTCTATTTCCTTTACCCATGTCTGGGCTTCTATCGGGTCTGTCGTTCCCCTAAACTCTGGCGGTCCCACAACTTTAAAGTCCTTGAAATTCGCCAACTGATTTGGTGGTGGCGGCGGATTTGCTACTACCGGGTGTCGGTTCTGCATTGCTTTAGCTAGCATGTCGATGAAGTTCTGCATTGGGTCTACGTTGCATCCCCTCTCGTCGTTGTTAACTGATTTTTTTACCCCTTGGTTCCTTGGTGGCTGTCTACGTGACGGTATTTTCTGTTATAAACAAAAATTTATGTTATTATACTTGTTTAATCTTTTCACCTATTTGTTTTGTATCTTAGGCAATGTTTAGCTAAAATATAAGTAATTATCTCAACACACATATAAACATAAACTTGACTGCATTTATATTCATATGCTAAAACAGTAGTGCATAGCACTTTACATCGTAAGCATACTGCTATAAATGCTTCTATCCATGAGAAGCTACAAAAGATGGGATCTTTACTAACATATCCTACAACTTCCTAGAGTTGGGATTTACTGACATATTAACCCTCTAATCAAACAAAAGTTGGGTTCTACTGCATCTATATTTATACATCATCAGAAAAAAACTAATACTACTGACTGCGCATCCCCCTACGGATCGCATCATCATACTCCTCATCCTCGATGGCCATCGCCATGTTCCTGTTGATGGTATGCATAGACTGGCCCTCCTCAGCTGGGTAGTAGTGCACCCTGCTCTGAAAGCTACGGAATGAAGATCGATAGACATAGCTAAGCCTATCCGTCCTCATCTGCTCTTCACGAACCTCTTCCTCCAACTCTAGCAACTGGCCATGTGCGACATCCCGCTGAGTCTCCATCTCTATCCTATCCTCAATCGCCTCCTGCCAAAGAGCATGGATGGTGACCTTCTCTGCCTGAACTTGCTGAACCTTCAGCCCAGCTTCAGCTAACCTAGCCTCGGTCGCTGCTAACTTGACCTGCAACTTGACGTCCTGATCTACTAGTTGATGAGTTAGCACCCCAAAGTGCTCCACTGAATCCTCGTACTCATGTACCTGATCCTCTAGTACTACTATCCTCTCTTTCAGCTCCATGTTCTCGCCAGAGAACTGATAAGTTGCATCCTTATACTGATCCTCCATATGCTTCTCTAAATGGTGGACTCTTGCCTCCAGCTCCTCATTCCTCGTAGTCAACCCCTCGATGATGTCACTGGCAGTAGTGCCCATGCCATCAGCTAACTCCTCATCCCCGGACTCCTCAGACTCTGTCTCATCCTCACTGTAAGGCCTCATCACTCCACCCTTGATGCACTCCTCATGATCTCCCATCTCCGGATCAGACTCTAGATCCTCAATCGGTGTAGCCACCAGCAGCTGTGCAGTATCCATGTGGATATCAATGTAATCCTCCTCAACAGTGTGACTCGACTGTCCAATCTCCGTCATCCTATATCATAAAAATAACACATGTCAGTACATCAATAAAATATATTCATTGATGAAATGAAATGATATTTTATCATGTACATCTCGGCTCGATGGATTTTCTCAATCCACCTCCAAAAATACACAACATGATGAATCTCCCCGATTCATCTCCTAACGCACTCGATATGAGTTTAGTACTAATGTTATAACCTAGGTTTCGCAATCCTAACGCTTATAACCTACAACTCTGATACCAACCTGTGACGACCCCAAATTCGGGTTCCATAACCTCGGGTTTGGTTCTTACTACAATACTGAATACCCATTAAATACATAATTTGCATTTAAACTTAGCGGAATAATACATAAAGGTTCCTTACAAAAAGGTTATAGTCCCAAAGTCTATCAACCATAACATAAACAGTTCTTATCTTAAGGAATTACAAAAGATTTACCAACAATAATTACATATTAAATAGTTAATTAACATGCATAAATTAAGCTCTGACTTTTCCTTTTCCATTGTCCTTCTTGGAGTATTCGCGTCTAGCTCAAAATGGTTCATGATATAGCAAGTGTGAGCAACTAGTTTGCTCTGCAAGTTTAAGAATAATCATAGAGATTTAATATATCATGAATGAATGAAAATAACATCAAGTGTTTCAACAATAGATATAATAATTGTGAAAGAAACAAGACTCAAATTTCATTGAACATGAATATTTGAATCTTAAAATGCTGAGTGGTCACCAAGGACCCTGAACTAATGAGGGTATAATAGAGTTTTCTCTGACCCTTTCAGTAGTTTGGTTTTCAATGGGATCAGCTATTCAACCCACTGTATATGCATTATATTTAGTCATCTAGTGCCAAAGTCGGTTTCCCGACATAGAATCCCCTTATTTAGGGTTGTTCAATTCTCAGAATTAATATAAGATTCCGCACCAAGCAATGGTTTGGATAAGCTTTTAAAAGTATTCAAGATTATTGAGTTTATAAACACAATGTCTAGCTGAACAATTAGTTTTAAACATTTTTAATACAGTTCATGAATCAAGAATTATTAAGCTTCAAATGCACTAAGTGCGATTTTATAAACAATATGGATGTGGAATAATTTTAAATAATTAAACCACTTCATGCTCTGATAATAAATACAAGTATAAAAACTTGTTCAACAATAAATGAGTAGGGTTAGAGAACTTGCCTCGTACGTAGTCTACTACTAATCAATTCAATTTACTTCTCTTTGAGTAAACCTAACAATTAATCAAGTTGATCTTTAAATTAGCATCATATATACATTCATATGATAACCTCTATACTTCTTACACCTCTAACACTTAACCAAATAATCATGTAGTTAAAGGTATATAAACACTTAGAAAATATTATCATCACTTGATAATATTTCAATCACATAATTCCTATATTAAATATTTAATATAGATTACACACTTATCTAATATTATTAACAATTTAATAATATTTTATTAGTCTTTGAATATTATTAATTATTTAATAATATTTTATAAATTATCTAATATTATTAACTATTTAATAATATTTTATTAATTATCTAATATTATTAATCATTTAATAATATTTTATTCATTATCTAATATTATTAACTTTTTAATAATATTTTATTAAGTATCTAATATTATTAATCATTTAATAATATTTTAATCATTATCTAATATTATTAACTATTTAATAATATTTTATTAATTATATAATATTATTAATCATTTAATAATATATTATTAACTTTATAATATTATTAATCATTGAATAATATTTTGTTCATTTATTAATATTATTAATTATTTAATAATATTTAATTCATTTACTTATATTATTAATCCAAATTCTTCTTTAATTATTATTTAATATCAACTAAATAATAATTTATTAATTATTACCCTTATTTATTATTTAATATTAATTAAATAATAAATAATTATTTTCTTAACCTTATTCAACAATTAAATAACCATTGATGAACCTATTTGCTTTATTTATTATTAAATAATAAATAATTACTTTAATTACTTCAATAAATTATTCTTAATTTCCTTTATTTATTATTTGAAAAATTAAATAATAAATAATTAATTACTTTTAATTCTCTTTATTCAATATTTAATAACAATTAAACAATAACTGATTAATCATTGTTAATTATTATTTTATTTAAATAATATTTGATTTTCTGAAATATTCTCAGTTTACATTATTTATCATTTAAAGTTTATTTAAATAATAAATAATTATTTTATTTGGGTCTCATATTAATTGTTTTAATATTTAAAACATTACCCGACCCATTTAATTAATCAAAATCGACCCCGAACCGACATTTCTGGCATGACCCGACCCGACCTGACCCAGGCCACGTCAGCTGACCCAGGTGCTCACACAGGCACCTAGGCACTCAAGAAGGTGCCTGGAGTGCTGAGTTAGGTGCCTAGGCGCCCTGGTCCAGGGTTTTCACGCAGAAAGTTTGCTAGCTTGGGTTTTGGTTTTATGATTTTTACCTATTTTGTTCAAACTTGCATAAAATGAAATCTATAAATCTAAATGACCTCAAATTGGTCTTGTTGGATTCGTATCTTCTTGAAATACAATATTCCATCATTGAAACCCATTTTTGGATATGTATTAGATCACGAAAAATGGGCTCAAAGTGGACTATTGTGCATTAGGGTTTTAAAATGATATATTTTGCAGTAAAAGCCATAACTTTTTCATTTTTTCATATTTTTGAAAGCTTCAAGTTGGTTTTCTTTAAAACTTATATATGTAACTTTCTAGTCATAAAAATATATTTTTCAACTTGTACATTCAAACTACAACATAAAACATACCATGCTTAACTACGGTTTTACCGGTAAAGGCTAATATGGATTATTCTTCCATTTTTATGCAATCAACACATACCAAAATATGTATTAAAAATATAAAACCATGAATATACCAATATAACATATTCTTAGACTTCTAGATCATCAAAACAATTTTTGATTGGTTAAAAATATATTTTTGACCACTTAACACATATATAGACCATAAAATGAACTAAGAAAGAGTTGGAGCACTTTTAAACCTCTTAGACTTGTGTGCTCTTCTTCTTCTCCTTCCAAAGTAAGTTATGAGATTATAGGTCATCCACCAAGCTCTTCTTCTAGCAATATCCTCCACACTCAAAGTATTTTTCTCTCAACTATCACTAGAACTCTCCCTTTTCTCTCTAGAATTTCTGGGAAATGAAATGACCAACCTATTAAAGCTTGGTTAGGGTCTTATTTATAGGACTTTGGTAACCCTTCATTAACTCCCTAATTAACTAGCATTGGTTAATTAAGAGGCAAATTGTAATTACTATTTGATGGATTGACATGAAGAATGACAAGGTGATTGACATGGGTGGTTGAACTACCAAAACCAAGTGTGTATATGAAGCAACAAAGAGCTAACAAGCTATCCAAGTGGCCTCCCAATAAAGTGGCGGCAATCCTCTCAAAATAGGTCCAATTTTGCTTTAAATTTAATGGTTTATATATGCATATATACATCTATATATATATATATACACATTTATATATAAATTGACCAACATTTTGACTTCTTTTTTGGCTTCACTTTGGACTTAGGATTTAAATAAGTGGGGCTCATTCAATTAATTTGTTTGAGCTCAATTTATTTATTCTATTGGGCTAACATTAACTATCATATGTTACATTTAATTAAATTAAACATTGGGCTTGTAAAATTAATTATATGAACTAAGGTTTAATTAATTACATGAACTACTAGGTTAATTAATTTGACCTAGTTTAATAACTCATTTGGATTTAAAATATAATCCAATTAGACTTGCTTTATCGCGTTTAATAAATATACATATACAGAAGTAAATTCATTCAATTTATTTAATGCACATTTAATTAGTACAAAAATTTTAAATCATTGATAATTATTTAATAATTATAATTACAATGAATAACATAATTCATGGTTATTATAGGATCAACCTAACGACATCCTATGTTATGTATAACATACCTACACTGGACAGATCAGGAAGAATGATACATAGTTGTTCATCTTAGTTTACTTTACATGTCGGGATCGCCCTAAGACAACTTGATTTGACATAATAAAGAATGATTCGAAATATATCACGAGTAAGCATTTCATTTTGCAAGTTATGTCGAACAAGAAGCAATAACTCTCATACCAAAGATTTATAACACGTTTCATGTAAAAAATGTATAAATCACATAAAGAGCAAGTAAACAAAGGTTAAGGATAAAAAACTTGCCTTAATGCACAATTAGGGTTTCCCGGTAATCGCTTAAAGTGCCTATATAAAGGGTTTCGCGTACCCAAATGTTGATTCATCAAATTTTCTTGTTCTATAACTATTTTTATAACTAAACTAGACTATTTTTATTTGCGGAATGTTTAGGCGGCTTGGCATACTCAAAAGCTTAAATTTTGGTACGTAAATCTGAGAGTCCCCTCATTATTTTGTAGCTTTGATGTCCTTTACTGTAATTGTCATAACTTTATCATACAAAAATATTTTGAAGTGATTATTGAGTCTAAATTGTTTATACTTTCATTATATACAAGTTCCATTTATATTGCTAAGGCAGATTTGGAACTCAAGTGTTCGGATTTTAATAAAAACAACCAGTGAGCATGTTTTGAACAACATTTTTAGGGTTAACCATGTGAAACATGGTACCGCTTGCTTTAACTCTTTAAGAAATCATGTTATAAGACTTAATAACACTTTATAACATAAAAATATTAAATCATAAACCTTCTCATAGAAATATTCATGACTTTTGCTCAAGAACACACGAAGAACGGAAAAACTGTACATGATAACGACTTATGTTCTTGAGCTTTTGGTTTTCGTACTTGAAATAATTTGAACATTATAACTTCTTACATAAGTGATTATGACACTTTATAATTGACAAAATTTGGTCATTATAACGACTTGTATAATTGATTATAATAATTTATATTAATTACTCAAGAACATACGAAGAACACGAAGAATGAAAAAACTATACATGGCTACGACGTACGTTCTTGAGCTTTAAACTACAAAATAAAATTCGACATTATGACTACTACAAAATGAAGAAAGGCTCAAGGACACGTAAAGAACATGGAAAACAACAATCGTACATGGCTACGACTCGCGTTCTTGAACTTTTGAAAATTAAAGACGAAAGAAAAATTGAACATAATAACTACTAGAGAATGTACCTTTGGTGTTTGCAAGATTTAACTATTTCTTTGTAATTTCCAAGTTATAAACTCACAAGAACTCTTTCTCAATATATATATAGCTTGATACTTGATTTTTGAGCTAATAATTGAATGATGGAAATGGTGAACAAGGCTTGCTATTTATAAGCCATGCAAAGCAAGGGTAAAAAGGTCTTTGTTGCAAAACTTCCAAGCTAATCTAAGATGAAGTGCACCACCCTTGCACACTTTGGAATGGCTGACCAAATGGGGCATTTAATGGCATTAAATGGTTGCAACGATCATGTTTGGTGACATCATCATCTCCTAAATCAATGGCCAAGATCAAGCCTACCAAAGGAATAGTATTAGGGCTTGTTTGGTTAGTGAATTAACCATTTATTCGAGGGGTAGTCAAGGTTTTTTACCAAGCTAGATCAAGGTTAGTTTAGTCCTTTTGATAATCTAGCTTAGTTCATGCTTAGGTTAATTAGGAATAAACCTGGAAACTTGATTGGTTGATCAGGTAATTAATTAACCAATTAGTTTAACTTATAGATTAGGTTAATCTTTAGTTTAATTAACCTTAATCCTAGTTAGGTTTAGTGTAATAACATGAAAATTAGGTTAGATGGTAATCTAGTTACCTTAACCTATTTTGATTCCAACCGAATTGGTGCTAATCTTATAATTAAGTTAATCAGTTAGTTAATTCAATTAGTTTGTAACTAGGTTTAGGTCTAGATTAGGTTTCCTAATTTAGTTATGTGACACCCCAAGATTTTACAGAATTTCTAAATTAGGGATTATGGTAATTAAGTAAAGGTTATACGATAAAACTTAGATTTGATGAGCAAAGTACAATGGTAAGTGATTAATGTGAACTAATAGGTGTTAAATGTGATAGATGTGACCTATGTGGTTGATTAAATATGTGGATATATGTGTATTTTGAATTTAATAAAGAAAGAAGGAATTTAAAGTTATAGAATATGGTAACGAGGAATGTATAATTAAATGAATATTTTAGTTATGAAAAGTGAGAACGAGATTGATGACTAGGCCTGGAGAGGCGAAATTATGAGAATGGCAAGGTGAGGTATGTACGTGTGTGCAGAAAAGAAGAAACGTAGATAACATGAATGATGAGAATAATAAGGTTAATGATCGTTGAATGTGTTGAGGTTATGAAGAAATTATGATTATTGGATAAAATAAGATAAACAATTATACGATGTGTGAAGATAAAAAGGTAATATGCTCAAATGTGAGTAGAAGGGATGTAGATTTTTATAGGATAAGAATTAGCACATGTGTATGGAGGCAATAAGTTAATGGACGTTAAAGTCAAATTTATAATATTATGAGCTTAAAGGATAATGTTAATGAATTTCGGTAATCCGGTCGAGGTTTGATTTTAGAGGAAGCGATTTATGGAAAAGATAAGCAATCCAACTATTTGAAATGTTGAAGGTTGGAATTTATTTATTGTGGAATCAAAAAGTTCATAGAAAAGGGATTTTAAAGGAATAATATGGAATTTGGAAAATATTATAGAAATTATTAAGTGATTAATGAAATTTAATTTTGAAGGTGTGACAAGAGATTTGGGACAAGCCAAGTATGGATTAAATTAATGTGGAATAAATTTCAAGCGTAACGAAATAAGTTTGGATCAAAAAGGAATTGAATTGGATTAAAATTGAGCAATTTATGAATTAAAGGGAATTTAATTCTCTAGATTTTGGAACAAAAGACCAAAATGCCCTTGGCATGTTGAGAAATGACTTTGGTGTCCTAAGATGGTATAAGGACTAAACCATCCTTATTTGGTGTTGTGAATTGATATAAATACGCCTAACTATACTTGGGTTAAGCCTAACTATCTTGAGTTAATTGTTGGAGATTTTACCAACTTAAATATATGTATATATGTAGTATGCAACAAGTTAGCTGAATTATTTCATCTCCATCTTCGAAAATAGCTAAGCAAGAGAGAGTTAAAGAAGGAAGGAAGGAAGGAGCTAGGGCTTGTCCATAACATGATAGATGGCTGAAATATTGTGCAAGAGAAGAAGAATAAGCTACCAAAGGTGGAGAATTAACCTTGTGAAGGTTCATATCAAGAAAGAGAAGGCCTATAAAGAAGGTATAAACATATTTAAGTTATTAAATTTGTCATTTATGAGTTTAAATTCAAGTTTAAGACTAGCCATGCATGTATTCATGGTTAGATGTAAAGGTTTTGTGTTGTATATGTTTTGTGTGGGAGTTTTAGTGAAACCCTAAGTATTGATGTTATAAACTAAAGGTGGTGCACTATTCACGTATGATTAAAGGTTAGAAATCATGGTTTAAATGATGATCATAAGTTATTTGTTAGAAAAAATTGATAAAACTCTAGAGAAAGAGGTTGAACATGCATGATACAAGTATATTTTGATGTTAGAGATCATCCTAAGTGAATTAATGGGAGAGAAACATGTTTTGTTTAAGAAAAGTATTGTATTAAGCAATGATTCATGGTTGATTATGTGTTAAATATGATTAGAAGTGATGAGAACCTAGTTGGAAGATTGATTACGTTTGATACAAGTAAATTATTTGGCTAAATGGCAAGCTAGATTTATAATTGGTGTAAAAGTATGTTTTTGTAAAGGAAAGTTAAATATTAGGCTATACTTTTTGTGTAGACAACGTAATAATCTGTAAAGTGCATTAGAATATGTAGTTGGAAGTTATATGGACTTATAAAGTCGTTATATGTGTATGTGATAACCTATGTGGTTCTTGGAGATTTAAATGTCAACTTGAGTTTAAGCTTGAAATTTGAAAGTTTGAAAACTTAAGGAAAATCCAACCAAGGTGTGATTTTTGGCAAATTTGAGGAATTAAAGATGAAATGGAGTCAAATGACTCATGTTTAAGTTAATACACGTGTCTAGGTTATTTAGGAAGTTAACGGAGTGAAAATTTGAGCGAAATGGCGATTCGAACGATCGAAATCGATCGTTTCGAATCGATCGTTTCGAATCGAAATGGATTTTTGCGGACAAAAGTCGCCTAGTGCGAAGTTTTAAGGTTTTGAAAGTTTGGACATGTCACATATAGGTTATGTGAGCTATGTCAAGTGTTGAAATGGAATTTGGAAGCAAATGGCCAAAAATAACCAAGTTGGGATTTGAGTTTTTGGAAATCTGAAAATTTGGCTAAGTTTGAAAATGATTTGAACAGCCCTCATATGGGCTAGGTTATCTTTGATTTTAAGAAGCCAAAAGAGTCAATAGAAAATTTTATAAAATACTATGTAGCAAGGCCTAGCACTGTACCAAATTTGGTGTCATTTGGAGTTGTGGTTAAGGAATTAAAAATCAGCAAATCAGGGACAAAAATCAGAAATCCTGAAGTTGCAGGACTGCGCCGGGGCGCGGTCTTTTGACCTGTGAACATCGCCGGGGCGCAGTATCACTGTTCATGGCCGAGAGCTTTTCGCGGCCAGCGAGATTGGGAAGAAGAAACTTGGCGCCGGGGCGCGATGTACTGTAGCAGAAAAGTAATTTTAATGTCCGAAAAGCTATGTTTTGATATAAAATGATAGAGATGGGTTATGTAAACCCTAAGTAAATAAGAATGGACTATATAAAGGATGTAAATGTATAATGAAACGATAAATGGCATAATATAACATGCCTAAAGCTAAGCCAAAGTGAGCTAAAGGTTATGAAAAATGTCGAGGACAAAGTCGAAATATAATATGAACCTATGTAAGGTTTAATACATTAAATGGAAAATGATTAGAGATGAATGGTGGTATAATTATGAGTTAAGTTTGATAATTCATATTAAGTTTATGATCATATATTGATGTTTATAGATTGTATGTTTACAGACAAGGTTCGATCGAGTAACTTGAGGTAAAGATGGATAGATCGGCCAAGAAAGGCGACAAAGGTTAAGTTAATAAATGCATTCCAGGCAAGTGTTCAGACTATGATGTGCTATGTTCTAGGCGAATTACGTGTTAGTGAGATATTTGAAATGTGCCTTACGTGCAACTATATGATTTAGCTGTTAAGTGTAATACGTGGCATTCATGTATAACATGATTAAGTAGAGAGGCATAACACATAAATAAACTGTGAGCATGAAATGTGTTATCTGAATTACTTGCTGAGCCTATGTGCTCACCCTTGCTATGAACTAACTTTTCAGGTAAAATACAAGAAGACCGGAAGTACCGGTTATGCTAAGGTAAAAGATTGATGAAGGCATAATTAATCACGAGAGGAATATGCTATGTGTTTATGTAATGTGGCTATTCATATAGTTGACACTAAGTCATGATTGGAATAAGGGATATATGATTTGTAATTCATAATAATGAATGTGCATGTATGTATTATCCAGCTAGGAGATGTAAGAGTTAAAGTTGGATGTATTATTGATCCGTCGAGTTTAACATGTAATAATCTTGTACATATGGCACAGTTGTATGTATAGTATAGAAACTTGTAAACAGGTACAGGTATGATGCAGATGTGTGTATACAGGTACGATTAAATAAGGCCATATATATATAAAGTTCATGGCGAATTTTTATTACAGGGTAAGTTGAACCATAAGATTTATATATGATTATAATAGGTCACAAATTCTTAATGGTTGACCTAAGTTATAATGAAGAGCAAGTAAACGTTACGATCCTGGAATAGGTAAGGATTATAAATCAAATAAAGTTTTGTTTTAAAAAAAAAATATATATATATATGGACCGAATTATGGTCAACAAATTGGTTTTAAAGGTCAAATGTTAAGATTTAACGCACGGGATCCCGGTTAAATGTGGTTCAAGGTTAATAATTATTTGATTCAAATATAATTGGACTTAATTAAGGAAGGTGGGATCTCGGGCTGTCACAAGTTATCTCTAACCTAGTTTATTTCTAAGCATTCCGGTTGAATTGATCTTTACTGATTTAAAAGTCAGATATTATAGAGTTTTGTTTTGAATGAACACTATTTTGTGAAGTGAAAAGTCCAAAAGACATTGCACGTTTTTTGGTGAATAGTATTTTCGACTACCTTTTCTTAGAAAATGGTTAGAAGATCAAAAAGGCAAAAAAAATATTTTTCGTCTTTTCTCTATTTCATCCAATTCCCAGCGCGCTTTTTGAGAAAAACTTTTATCGACTATAACGTGTTTTCAAAGTGTGGGAAAGATGAATCCTGAAGCAGAATATTATTTTGACGTATACATAATGGTCGAGGGCCTAGGTTAGATTTCATAGGGTTTAAACCCTAGGGTTTAGGTTTTATCCTCTTTTCTGATTTTTGAATTTTTTTTTATTCTCCTTTTACGTGCTAAGGTTGGATAGTTGAACCAAAACACATAAATAAATAATAAGAAAGATTCCATAATACGTATAAGATGTAATTCAAGCTTTATTTATTCATATAAAGTTGGATTACAACTCTCTCGAAAGTTTGAAACATTACATTCACCCTTTGTTTAAAAGAATTTCATCCCCGAAATTAACTTATACTACTAAGAAAACCAATATGGATATTCTATCTTTATTTTATCTTCTAATTCCCACATTGCTTCCTCCATGGATTGATTTCTCCATATGACCTTGACTGATGGTATGACTTTGTTTCGCAAGACTTGTTCCTTCCTATCAACAATTTTAATGGGAATCTCCTCGTAGGTTAGAACCTTCTTAATTTGGATGGGTTCGTAGCTGATAACGTGTTTGTAATCGAGTTTATAAGGACGCAATACTGAAACATGAAATACATTATGTATATGTTCCAGCTCTGGAGGTAAGGCTACTTCATAAGCTAGCTCACCTATTCTTCATAATATTTTGAATGGTCCTATAAACCTTGGACTCGGTTTTCCTTTCTTTTCAAAATGAATCTTTCCTTTCCAGGGAGATACTTTTAGGAAAATATGACTACCGACTTCAAAGTCTCTCTTTTGTCGATGTAGATCGGCATATCTTTCTGTCTTTCTTGTGTAACTCCTAACCTTAGTTGAATTTTTCGAACTATCTCTGCTGTTTGTTGAACCAATTCTGGGCCAAGCATCTTCCGTTCACCGACTTCGTCCTAACACATCAGTGTTCTACATTTCCTTCCATATAGAGCTTTATATGGTGGCATTCCTATACTAGCGTGATAACTATTGTTGTAAGCGAATTCCACCAGAGGTAAATGATCTTCCCAACTTCCCTCAAAATCCATCATACAAGTTTTCAACATATCCTCCAAAGTTTGGATAGTCCTTTCACTTTGACCATCTGTTTGTGGGTGGTAAATAGTACTCATTCTCAACTGTGTACCTAGATGTTCATGAATACTTTTCCAGAAGTTCGACGTGAACCTTGGGTCTCGATCCGATACAATTAAAACTGTGACACCCCAGGATTTTACAAGATTGCTAATCAAGCATTATGATTAATTAAGTAAAGGTTATACGATAAAACCTAGTTTGAATGGCAGAATGTATTAAGGAACGACTAAATATAAGTCATTATGTGATCAATGTCCCAATATGACCTATGTGGCAGGTTGAATGTATGAATATGTATGTATATTTGATTTGATAAAGAAAGAAGGATTTAATGTATAGAATAATGAAAATGAGGAAAATATAATTGAATTGAGCTTAAGTTATGAAAATTGAGAACGAGGCTAATAAAAAGGCCTTAAAAGGCTAGGTGATGGAATAATAAAGGTTATGATATGTGAATAATTAGAGTTTAGTAATAAATTGATATTAATAAGGTATGTATTTATATGACTTATAAATATAGAAGGTAATACTCCCGAGTATGAGTAGAAAGGATGTAGAGTGTAAGTATGACTCAAATTGGTATTTAGGTGTTAAGTAAACAAGCGAAAGAACGTAAATGTTGTAAAAGGTCAATATGAGCGAAAAATGATAAAGGATGATAGATTTTGGTAATCCGGTCGAGGTTCGCTTCTTGATGAAGCGGTTTATGGAAAAGATGAGTAAGTCGACTATTGGAGATGTCGGGAATTAAAATTTGTGAGGTATGAAACCAAGAAGGTTCGTAGGAAACAAGAAATATATTTTATATTTAAAAGGAAGTTATGAACTCGATTTGCGATTAAATGGCTATTTAAGTCATAAAACGAGGCTACGTGAACATAGTACGATGGAAAGCGAGTGACCTAATCGGTTAATCGAAAGAAGAATCGATTTAAATGAGCATGAAACAGATTAATAAAAGGAAATAGCAAAGTTGCTTTGAAAATGGAAAATAGCATGAAAATCCAAAATCTAGCAAAAGTGGCAAAAGTCTAAAATGCCCCTCAACAATTTAAACAATGAGCATTGTGTCCAAAAGGGTAAAATGACCAAAATACCCTTGATAAATTAGGTAATGATCTATGCGTCCCAAGTGAAGAAATGATAAAAATGTCATTCACTTAATATATGAAATGACCAAAATGCCCTTGGAGAAGTTAACTATGGTTATTAAACTTAACCAAACCTAGTTAAGGCTCATAAAAGTCACCAAAGTAAAGCAAGCTTGCATTTTTGTTGGAAAAGAGGGAGAGCATCCCTAAGAGAGAGAAAAAGAGAAGGAAGCCATGAAAGTTGGAAGAAAAACTTAAAGATTTGGAGCTATGTTGCTTAAATGATCAAAGAGCAAGAAGAAAAGAGGAAGAGCTCGTCATAAGGAAGCTTTTGATATGAAGAAGTTGGTCATCCAACAAGGTATAAAGATGTTCACGCTATCAAACTTATTGTTCATGTGTTTAAACTCAAGAATAGAGGAAGCCATGCATGTATCTATGGAGATACTTATTGATTATGCTATTTACATGTTATGTATGTGATTTTTAATGAAACCCTAAGTGTTCAAGTGGTGTATTAACAAGATGGTGTATTATTTATGCATGTTTTCAAGTTAAAAACCATGAATTATTGGTTGATCATGAGTTGTATGTAAGAAATTTTGATGAACACATAGTTCAAAGGTATTGACTATGTAGGAAGCATGAGAAATTTCATGTAGGAAAGCTTAAAAGAATCATAAATGGAAGAGAAACGTATTTGGTTAAGGAAAGTTTGAATATTAGGTTATAATTGGTGTATAAACCGAATCACAATTAGTAAAGTGCATTAGAATGTGTAATTAGAAGTTATGTGAACTTGTGTTGTTAAATGTGTGTGTGATAGCCTATGTGGTGCGTGGAGTCAAGAATTGATTTCAAATTTGAAAAGTTGACAAAATGACGTCAAAGTGTGATTTTTGGCAATTTTGAAGAATTAAAGGTAAAATGAAGTCAAATGGTATAGGTTGATGTTATTACACATATTTAGGTTGATTTGGTAATCAAAGGAATCAAATTTGAATGAATTGGCGATTCGAACGATCGAAAACAATCGTTTCGACTCAAAATGGATTTTTATGGACAAATATTGCGTCGTGCGAAGTTTTACGATTTTGAAAGTTTGGACATGTCATATGTGACGTATGTGAGCTATGTCAAGTGTTGGATTGAAGTTTGAAAGCTTATGTCCAAAAATCACAAAGTTGGAAAAGTTGAATTTCTAAATTCTAAAATTTTTCTAAGTGTTGGAGTTGAGTTGAATAGCCCTCCTACGGGCTAGTTTATCTATGTTTTAATGAAGCCAAATGGGGAAAGAGAAAATTTTGTAAAATACTATGTAGTAAAGTCTAGCACTGTTCCAAATTTTGTCTTAATTGGATGTGTGGTTAAAGAGTTAAAAATCAGCAAAGTAGGGACAAAAATAAGCAAATCCTGCACCA
Organism: Hedera helix; assembly: GCA_947179155.2. Lineage (NCBI taxonomy): Eukaryota > Viridiplantae > Streptophyta > Magnoliopsida > Apiales > Araliaceae > Hedera > Hedera helix. The sequence continues at coordinate 18,005,111 of OX359269.1, read as the reverse complement.
GAGCACTGCGCCGGGGCACAGTGTTTTGTGCCTAACACTACGCCGGGGCGCAGTGTTACTGTTCACAACCGAGAAGAATGCGCGGCCAGCGAAATGTTGAAGAATAAACACTGCGCTGGGGGCGCAGTGTATTGTTCACAGAGAGTAAAATTTTCCTAAATGAGATATTTTGATATGGGATGATAGAAACAAATTATATAAAGCCTAGAATTGATAATAATAGTCAAATTAAAGGGTGTTAAAGTAAAATGAAACGATAAATGGCATAACATAACATGCCTAAAGCTAAGCCAAAGCATGAGATAAGTTATAAAAAGGTTGGGAGCAAGCTAGGATGTATTATTAACCTACATAAGGTATAATACATCATAAATGATATGATTAGAGACGAATGGTTATGTAATTCTGATAATTTTGATGAGTTATAATAAGTCTTATGAGCTTATATTGACGTATAAGTTATGTGTTGACATATAAGGTTCAGACTAGCAACCGAGGCGAGGAAGGATAGAACGGCCAAGCGAGGCGGTAAAAGGTTAAGTTAAATAAATGCTAAACAGGCAAGTTCTGCAGACTTAAGTGTACTAATTGTACTACGTGAACTATGTGACAATTGAGATGTGCACTCTGTGCCATTACGTGATCTAACTGTTAAATGAATTATGTGACATTAAGCATAGCATGATAAAGTAAAGGATGTATGACGCATTGATATAAACAATAAGCATGTAAAGTGTTAACTGATTAACTTGCTGAGCTTTATGCTCATTCTTGCTATAAACTAACATGTCAGGTAAAGTAAGTGAAGGCCGGATGTTCCGGTTAAGCTAAGGTAAAGGAATAGAAATGTATGGATATGCGGAAAGCAAATTTGATATATGTAAATGGTGAAAGGTATATGTAAAGTATACAAATGTAAATTGGTTTATGTGTAAGTTATGTAATAGTTAGTTAAGTTATAATATATTGAGAAAAGGTGATTGTAATAATGATGTTAGTCGAGTCTACATGTAATAAAACTTGCATATATGGTACAGATGTATGGAACAGGATGTGTATAATATGGGTATATGTGAACAAGTATACATATGAACAGGATCAGATACAGTACTGGTACAGTTAAACAGGGCCATGTATAAATGGTTTATGGCGAAATTTTAATTACAGGTTATGTAATTCATGATATATATTTGATTATGAAATTGTAATAGACTAGGTCACAATTTGATAATGTTTGACCTAAGTTCTAGTGAAGAATAAGTGAACGTTGCGATCCTGAGGTAGGTATTGATTGTAAGTAATAATAAAAAAAAATATGGACGACATTTATGGTCAATTAAAAAGGTATTAAAGGATTATCGGTTAAGTTTAACGCAGGAGATCGCCGTGAAAGTATTTTATGATCATAAAAATGGATTTAAAGTTATTGTTTATGTAATCCAGATATAAATGGATAGAATTATGGAAGGTCAGAATCTCGGGGCGTTACAGAAACTTGTGCGCCATGTCTAGAGATAACCTCCTTAATGTATAGTTTTGTTAATCGATCCAAAGTGAACTTAACCTTGATTGGTAAAAAGTGAGCTGACTTGGTTAGTCTATCCACTATTACCCATATGGCATCATAATCCTTTTGTGTGGTTGGTAGGCCTACTACAAAATCCATTGTAATATGCTCCTATTTCCACTCTGGGACTTTTAACGGTTGTAACAATCCTCTTGGTCTTTGATGCTCAGCTTTAACTTGCTGACATGTCAAACACCTACTAATGAATTCAGCCACTTCTTTTTCCATATTTGGCCACCAAAAATGTTGACTTATGTCTTTGTATATTTTGGTACTGCCTGGGTATACTGAAAACTTAGTACTATGTGCTCTTGACATGATCTCTTCCTTGAGTTCTTGAACTGAAGGAATCCAAATTCTAGATTCAAATCTAATAATTCCTTCCTTGTCCATCTTGTATTTGTTGTCTACAATCTATGTTGACTTCTTTAACTTCTTATAGTTTCCATCCTCTTCTTAGATTTTCTTAAGGTTACCCAACAAGGTTGAGTGATCCTCCATTACAAACAATTTTATCGTCGAGATTGAAGGAACTCTTACCTCTATGTCGAGTTTATCGAACTCTTTAATCAACTCATCCTGAGTTGTTAACACATATAACTTCTCTTGGTTTCTCCTACTCAAAGCATCTGCAACAACGTTGACTTTTCCTAGATGATATAGGATTTCACAATCATAATCCTTAATCAATTCCAACCATCGTCTTTGCCTCATATTCAACTCTCGTTGTGTAAAAATATACTTTGAACTCTTGTGATCTATATAAATTTCACACTTCTCCCCATACAAGTAATGCCTCCATATCTTTAAAGAAAATACTACCGCCGCTAATTCTAGATCATGAGTAGGATACCTTAACTTATAATCCTTTAGCTGTTGGGAAGCATAAGCTATTACTTTGCCATATTGCATTAAAACACAACCTAATCCTTTATGTGAGGCATTACTGTAGACTACAAGACCTCAACTATTATCAGGTAGTGATAATACTGGTGCCTCACTAAGCCTCCTCTTTAGCTCTTGAAAGCTCTCTTCACATTTGTCGTTCCAAGCATACTTTACGATTTTCCTGGTTAAGATGGTTAACGGGGTTACTATCTTTGAAAAATATTTAATGAAACGTCTATAATACCCCGCTAAACCTAAGAAACTTCTCACTTCGGTTGGGGTCTTTGATTGTTCCCAATTCATAACTACTTTTATCTTTGCTGGATCCATTGAAACTCTGCTCTTGTCAATCACATGACCTAAGAATTGAACTTTCTCTAGCCAGAACTCGCATTTTGAAAATTTGGCATAAAGTTGTTCCTTTCATAAGGTTTCTAGTACACTTCTCAAGTGCATAGCATGTTCTTCCTGTGTTTTCGAGTATATGAAAATATCATTGATGAACACTACAATGTACTTGTCTAAGCAAGACCTAAAAACCCTATTCATCAAGTCCATGAATGCTGCCGGTGCATTCGTTAATCCAAAGGACATTACTAGAAACTCGTAATGTTCGTAATGTGTTATAAACGCTATCTTTGGCACATTTTCCTTTCTAACCTTCAGATGATGGTATCCCGACTGTAGATCAATCTTAGAGAAATATTCCGCTCCTTTGAGTTGATCAAACAAGTCATTGATCCTAGGTAATGGATACTTATTCTTTATGGTTAATTTATTGAGTTCACGATAATCAACACATAATCTTACAGTTCCATCCTTTTTCTAGACAAACAACACTGGTGCTCCCTATGGAGAAACACTTGGTTGAATGATTTCTTGTCCAACTTGTAACTGTACCATCAACTCCTTCAATTCCACAGGCACTATTCTATATGGGGCCTTCGAAACAGGTGCAGTTCCAGGAGCGAAATCAATAACGAACTCAATCTCCCTATCAAGTGGAAGACCGGGTAGGTCATCTGGAAAAATATCCTGAAACTCTCTAACCACCGGTATTTGGATTATATCTAACCCTTTTGTTAGGTGTCTATGATATATGCCAAATAACCCTAACATCCATTCTAAAGTAATCCCTTTGCTTAATTTGTAGTTAGGCATCGGGATTTTCTTGGTGACTGACTTCCGTTGAAGACTACCGTTGACTTGGACGTTATAAGAAGTTTAACGCACTTTTGTTGACAATCGATCAACCCTTGGTGAATGGTCAACCAATCCATGTCTAGAATTACATCAAATTTCCCTAATTAGATTGGAATTAGATTGACTCTCAACTCATGACCCTTGATCACTACACAATAACCTTTTATTATCTTATTAACAAGAATTAGTTCTTTATTAGCAATCTCTATCATTAAAGTACTTTCTAACAATTCACTAGGCAGCTTTAGTTTCTTAGCAAACTTATGGGAAATAAAAGAGCAAGTAGCACCCGAATCAAATAGCACGTAAGCACTTATGGTGTTGATCGGAATGATACCTGACACTACATCCTACGATGCTACGACATCTCCCATGGTCATGCTGAATGACCTTGCTATTGGACGACCTGGGTTAGTGGTTGGGGTAGATTTGTTGCTATTGTCCCCTTCGACATTTCCCCCTTTCTTGGGGCACATCTTAGCTTGGTGCCCCGAGGCTCTACAGTTAAAATAAGAGTGTTTCCTAAGGTTAGGGCATGCGGGTTCTATGTGTCCCTCTTGTTTGCAATTGTAGCAAACATTTTTTCCTTTTAGACACACTCCTAAGTGTGTTTTCCCATAGATTTTGCACGGTTCTAATATTTTCTTTTTACTTTCCCCTCCTTGCTGGGAGTTTTCGCCATTGAACATTCTCTTATTATTATTATTATTATTATTATTATTATTATTATTATTATTTTCTCCCCCGTTTCCTCCTTTATTATTATTTCCTCCCCCTTTTCCTCCTTTATTATTATTTGTATCTTTATTAAATTTTGATATGGCTTTGCTGTCGACTTTGACAACGATAACCTTCTCTAGTAGTTGGGAGTCACTCTCTATTTGCAAGACAGCTACTTTACCATATATCCAGGGTTTCAACCTCAAACCTCCTTGAATTTCTTTCCTCCGTATCTACTTGATTTGGAGAGAAACGTGCAAGTTCATTGAATTTGGAGGCATACTGGGAAACAGTCATGTCTTCCTATTTTAGATTTTAAAATTGTACCTCCATTCGATTTTTCATGCTTCGTGGGAAGTAATTCTCAAAGAATAACTCCGTAAATGTTTTCTATGTTACCACACCTTCTCCTGCGCGGCCTTGGTTGGCTTCCCACTAGAAGTTAGCCTCGCCCTTCATAATGTACGTAGCAAACTTAGTCTTTTTGTCCTCAGTAACCTCTTCTAAGTCAAAAGCTTTCTTTATTTCTTTTATCCAGCACTGAACCTCTATAGGCTCAGTGGTTCCTTTAAAATCGGGAGGACCTACATTCTTAAAGTCTTTAAATGATACTTTCTGTGATTGGGGTTCTTGTTGAGGTGGTGGTGGTATTTGTGGTTGTGGTTATGGGGGTGGTGGTGGGACATTATTTGTTATACGATTTTCTAGGACTCCTATTAACCTATTAAGGAATTATTGCATAGGATCTGGAGTCTGAACATTACTCTTATCACTAACACTTGTAGTTGCTGTAGACCTCGTTCTTGGTCTCGGTGGTACCATTTTCTATATAAAATGGAAAAAAATTACTTGTAAATATGAAAGCATTAAAATTGCAAGACATATTTCTTAAACAATTTTCTTATATTAAAATTTGTATATTACATTATCTGAGTGAGTTAAATCACTTTACAACTATTAGCATCCCTTATAAAAATGGGAAATGCTAAGTTAAAACATTTAAAGCATACTATTACATTACACATTTTTTGATTATAGCTAGATGTTTCTAGCCTTCTTATTGATCTTGTGGATATACTGATCACCATAGACCTATTAATTTCCAACCTCAAATCTCTGGCTGGTGTAGGAAATTTAGTTATTTGCTCATCGAGTGTGGAGTACGTAGTACCGTAGGCTCGTTTGATTCGACCACGATTTCCTTGTAGGCGATATACTTCCTATTGGGAAGCTTCTAACTGAATCTGTAGTTGGTAGCTTATTTCAGCTTCATCTAACCACCGCCTTTCAAGCACTTCCATTATCCCATTGGCCTTGTTCATGTTGGCCTGGTTTTCAGTTTGGAGTTGTTCAACACGCTCTTCTTGAGCTTCTCCGTATGCCAACATTTCAGCAGTTTGTTCTTCCAACTCGAAGATGATCTCATCGTAAGTTGGTAGCTCTATGACATCTTCATCATCTATTGGGGGAACTTGATTAACCTCTCCGACATCATGTAGTTCCAAGTTATGATTAGGCTCTTCTATTTCGGACTCATCACTGAAATGTTCACTCGGATCACTGTCATTACCCAAATCTTGAGGATTGTCTTCCATGTTATCTAATCCGTTTATATCAGTCATTTCTACAAAAAAAAGTTGACTTTAATTAGTATAGTTCTTTTCACATAATGTCTTTCAAGTACTTAAGATTTAAAGTTTATTATCATTTTTTTTAATTATCTATTAGACTCTTCACAAGTTTATTTAACTTAATCGATCATATTATATCCTAAAGTACTTGCTACTTTAGAGCTATAATTAACAGCTTTGATACCAACCTGTGACTCCCCCAAATCACTATACTTATTATAGCTAACATGGTGCTCACTATGAATGTTAAATCATTAGGTTTATAGATGATTTCCTTTATTCATAAACAAAGTTCTCATCTTAATTCTCAAATATCTTTCATTATTTCATACCAAGTCCTTGTAATCGATGCAAGGGACTTGATACTAAATCATAACATTTTATCCTTAATATTTAGATATTCTATAACTTTATATATTCCAACATCCACGGTATTAAATTATTAGGACGACTCTTGGAAACAGAGAATTTTGCGGTGAATGTTTGCATCTTTACCCGTGATAAATGTTTGCATCTTTATCCGTGACAAATGGTTGCATCTTTGTCTGGTGCAAAATTCTTTTTTCTTACAGAACATTACCCAGCTAGTTAAAACCCCCATTCGAAATATATTTAGTGATATCTTTTCATATTAATAATCCTACTTACCGATATTCAGAATAGTAATAATGAGTTATACCTAGGTCCAAGGAACCTTAACGATAGATTTGACCAGTCAACATCGCTTAGTCATATCTCGGATGTATAACACTTACAAGTTATTTACCGATCCTCGTCTAGATAAATAGATCATTATTAATACTATGTTAAGTTTTAACAATTCTAGGTTTAATCAAAGTAAAGACGTAACAAGAGAATGTGATAAAACTTGATAATATTTATATAATATTCAGTTACATGTGTGGAACTTGTTCTTAATACAAAATGTCATAATGACTACAGTTAAGGAAAGCAGTAAACTAGTCTACACATTTCTTCCTTCATTTCTTCTTTGAGCCGGAGCTCTCGGGTTTGTCTGCAAGTTAGGTTTATTTGCAAGAGTGAGCTAAGATGCTCTGCAAGACTTAAACACATAGCATATAACTAAAATCACACCGATATGGATTGTAAGGATTCGGGGCACAACAATTGATATTACAAATATTTTTAACATAGCAAGACTGAGTGGTGATTAGAACTTGAACTGTTCTTTGTCTTTTGACTTAGAACCATTTACAATGGATATAGAAAGGGGATCAACCTACCAACATCCTATGTTATGCATAACATACCTATAGTAGACAGATCAAGAACAACGATACATATTTGTTCATCTCAGTTTACTTTACATGTCAGGATCGCCCCAAGACAACTTGGTTTGATATAATAAAGCATGATTCGAAATATATAACGAATAAGTATTTCATTTTGCAAGTTATGCCAAACAAGAAGTAATAACTCTCATATCAAAGATTTATAACACGTTGTATATACAAAATGTATAAATCACATAAAAAATAAGTAAACAAAGGTTAATGATAAAAAACTTGCCTTAATGCACAATTAAGGTTTTGCGTACCCGAATGTTAGTTCATCAAATTTTCTTGTTTTATAACTAAACTAGACTATTTTCATTGGCGAAATATTTAGGCAACTTGGCTAACTCAAAATCTTAAATTTTGGTACCTAAATCCGAGAGTCCCCTTATTTTTTGCAGCTTTGACGTCTTTTACGGTAACTGTCATAACTTTGTCATAAGAAAATATTTTGAAGTGATTATTGAGTCTAAATTGCTTTGAATTTCATGATATACAACTTTCATTAATATTTCAAAGGCAAATTCGGAACTTAAGTTTTCAGATTTTAACAAAAATAGTCAGTGAGCATGTTTCGAACAATATTTTTAGGGTTAACCATGTGAAACATGGTACCGCTTGCTTTAACTCTTTAAGAAATTATGTTATAAGAGTCAATAACACTTTATAACATAAAAATATTAAATCATAAACCTTCTCATAGAAAGATTCATGACTTTTGCTCAAGAACAGACGAAGAACACGAAGAACGAAAAAATCGTACATGGTAATGACTTATGTTCTTGAGCTTTTGGTTTTTGTACTTGAAATAATTTGAGCATTATAACTGCTTACATAAGTGATTATGAAACTTTATAATTGACAAAATTTGGTCATTATAACGGCTTGTATAATTGATTATAACAATTTATATTAACTGCTCAAGAACATACGAAGAACACGAAGAACGGAAAAACCGTACATGGCTACGACGTACGTTCTTGAGCTTTAAGTTACGAAATGAAATTCGACATTATAACTACTACAAAATGAAGAAAGGCTGAAGAACACGGAGAACGACAATCGTACATGGCTATGACTCGCATTCTTGAGCTTTTAAAAATAAAAGACAAAAGAAAAATTGAACATAATAACTACTAGAGATTGTACCTTTGATGTTTGCAAGCTTTAACTATTTCTTTTGCAATTTTCAAGGTATTAACTCACAAGAACTCTCTCTCAATATATGTATAGCTTGATACTTAATTTTTGAGCTTAAAAATAAATGATGGAAATGGGGAACAAGGCTTGCTATTTATAAGCCATGCAAAGCTAGGGTAAAAAGCTCTTTGTTGCAAAACTTCCAAGCTAAGCTAAGATGAAGTGCACCACCCTTGCGCACCATGGAATGGCCGGCCAAATGGGGCATTTAATGGCATTAAATGGTTGCAATGATCATGTTTGGTGACATCATCATCTCCCAAATCAATGGCCAAGATCAAGCCTACCAAAGGAATAGTATTAAGGCATGTTTGGTTGGTGAATTAACCATTTATTAGAGGGGTATTCAAGGTCTTTTACCAAGCTTGATCAATATTAGTTTAGTCATGTGACGACCCCAAATCCGGGTTCCTTGAACCTCGGATCCGGTTCAACACGAGTACAACATTTTCCTTATTGTTTAAGAATTACAACAATATTATAATTGGTAAACAACCATTTATTTACAATTTTACAACATCTCTTTCTATTCCAGAATCGAAATCTTTATACATTCATAGTATGTCTTAATATCATACCTGATACGACATTCTATTACAATCAACTTGAGTATTTAACACTCATATAACGTACCAACAATATCTTATGCTACGCAATCATTTACCTGTCCAATTCGGACTGATATCTATAATAGATATTTAGATCTTCAATGGAAGTAATATGTTTTCCTGTTCCTTGTTTTTTATCGAGAACTTCAGGTAACTAGCCTTATCTGAAAATGTTGGTTTAGGCAAGAGTGAGCACGACGGCTCAGCAAGTTCAACAGTTACACATAACACATTATATGCTTCACATATTATACATGCTCTACATTTTATTCTCACATCATGCATTTCATTTTATGAATGGTTCATACTTCTTATGCATCACATACAATAAATAACTAGCATCTAGCAAATCATGCTTCATATCGGTACATATTTCACATGTAACCATATCTCATGTTATTCATATATCACAAATATCATCAAAATATCTTCGTGTTAATAATATAAAATCAAATTGTAGCATTTTAATGCATATAGGAGCAAGTTCTGAAAAACTTGTCTGGTTCGCTTCTACCAGTTACGCTTATTTGCGTCTTGCGTTCAACCTACAATTTATATAGGAAATTGAAATAATCATTAGATATAATGACTATTACTTAGCATTTATATAAGACTCTAACTTTAAATTATTAACTCTTAAGATGTCCGACAAACGAACTCTTAAGTTCCGGACAAAACCCCTAGCCCAAACCTAGTTGGACATATCGGGTACGCTTAACCATCTTTCACCAATACCTTGCGTTCTTCATACAACCTATATTTTATAAGTTGTCTAATATTTAATCACTAATGGACTCTTACCTTGGTTTAATTCAATTAAACTTTTTTCTTTACGCAACTTAATGATTTGGACATTTAATAATGTACCAAATATCTCAAAATATTATTTACCTTTGATAATATATAACTACAATCAAATATTATTAACCCTTTAATAATATTTTAATCACTTATTAATATTATTAACAATTTAATAATATTTTAATCACTTATTAATATTATTAACTATTTAATAATATTTTAACCACTTATTAATATTATTAATCATTTAATAATATTTTAAATCACTTATTAATATTATTAACCATTTAATAATATTTTACTCACTTATTAATATTATTAATCATTTAATAATATTTTAATCACTTACTAATATTATTAACCTTTTAATAATATTTTAATCACTTATTAATATTATTAACCATTTAATAATATTTTAATCACTTATTAATATTATTAACCTTTTAATAATATTTTAATCACTTATTAATATTATTAACCATTTAATAATATTTTAATCACTTATTAATATTATTAACCATTTAATAATATTTTAACAATCCTCAAATCCTTTAATGATTATTTAAATAATAATCTCTTAGTTAATTAATCTCATTTATTATTTAATATTCATTAAATAACAAATGATCATTTTATTCACTTTATCTCCCTTTAATTATTATTTAATATCATTTAAATAACAATTAACTAATTATCCTTATTTATTAAAATAATAAATAATTACCTTATTAACTTCATCTTTCTTTAATTACCATTTAATATCCTTTAAATAATAATTAATTATAATAATAGCTTTTATTTACTTTATTTATTATTTATTATAAATAATAAATAATTATTAAAGTTGGGTCCCAAATTAATTATATTAATTTTTAAGCAATTTTATCAATTTTGGACTTAAAAGACCCAAACCGACCTGACCCGAATGGACCGACCCGACCCGGAATGGAAAACTCACTCTCCGTGAACAGTGTCAAGGGCCCCGACCCTCCTTTTACAAAGGAAACAAGGGCCTCGACCCTCCTCTTGCAGAATCTGCAGAATTGTCATTTCCTGATTTTTCAATTTTTGCTCCTTTGATTAAAACTTGCATAACTTCTTCATTTTAAAACATTTTGGGGTGATTCTTGAGTCCATTCTCATTAGAATTTCCCCCTCTACAACTTCTCTTTATATCACAAATCCAAATTCCAAATGGGTCTATGCTTAAAATCGCTCACAAGGGAAAAGTGAAAACTAACTTCACAATCCTTGGTTTTAAAAATCATATCTTAACCATAACAACTCATATGAACATTATACCAACTAGGTTTTGTTCTTAACTTATATATTTACCATATCAAAGAAGAAAATCTCATACCTAACTTTTAGGTTTCAAAATATAAAGCTCCAAATCACACGTTCGTTTAAGGTTTCGTAGGTAAAAATCGTTCTCATACATTTTGCTAAACTTTTCGACACCAACACCCATAAATATTCATGTTAAGCCCTAGATCTACCAATCTAGCATGGATATAAACATTTAGAACTTGAGAATAACATTTCTACCATAAATATTCAATATAAAACATAATGAACTTCAAAACTAGGGTTTAGGGTTAGTTTTATACCTTCTAGACTTGTGAGTTACTTTTCTCTCCTTTCCAAAATAGATGATGGAGTTAGATGACATCCAAGAACACTCCTCTTAAAGAAATAGACTTGGCTCACTTGACTCGGTAGTAACTCACTAAAGAACTCACTAATTCACTACCCTTTTTCTTTAACTCACCGAGTTAACTCACTAGAATTTACTAACACATAATAAAAGACTCTCTAGCAATATTTTTGGAACCCTCAAACACATCACCCAAGTCTTCTATTTATAGTGGAAGAAGTATATACATACAACCTATATATCTACACAATGGACTTCAACATATTTTCAAAAATGCTAGCCAAAAGTGTTGAGTGTTCCATACTCTAGTTCAAGCAATCAAAATGAATAAATTTTTGGAGTCCACACTCCATCATTTCCACCAGCCATACTCCTTAAAATGACCAAATTTTCCTTTATTTTTATTGTATAATTGGAGAAAATAACCTTCTAGAAGCTAATTTATCAATGGGTCAATATTTGGGCTTTGGAATTTAATCATTTGGGCCAACTATACTCATTTGATCCATTAAAAATGTTGGGCTACTAAATTATTTTGCTAGGCTCCCAATTAATTAAAACATTGGGCTAGACTAATAAAATACTCAATCATACAAAAATTTCTACAAGTCCATCACTTAATTTAATTAAATGACTTGTTTAAATAATTAAGGAATAATATAATAATCAAATTTAATTTAATTTACATAATCAACTTACACTTGTCATATTCAATATTAATCGAATATTTAATTAAGGTTCCTCATAAAATAATCTTAAGTTAGTCCGTTAATAAATCCATTAATCGGACTTCCTTTATTAAACTTAATTCAATAACTTCCTCGGACAAATTATATAATCCAATTCATACATTAATTTCCTTAAATTTAATCTACTAGATTAATTCCTTTAGGACTCCCAACACTTAAAATAATTAAACTCTAACTTGGGCTACCGTAATTAATTTATTGAGCTTGGGTTTGACACAATTTAATTAGATCATTGGCTTGGAAATTAAATCCTACCATTGGGCTTCTCTACATCTCCATTGGGCTTGCTACACCATTTCATTGAGCTAGTCAATTAAATCAATATTGGGCTCTACACCACAACTTAATACTTAAGTTAATTGCTTAATTAATTAACTTCTTGATATTGTCATTCCAGACAATCATTCTAAATTTTCCACAACTTTAACTCATATTAATATAATGAACCTAATTAATTATATTTCATAACTTCATATTTAAACTAATTAATTTATTAGTTTAATTGAGTATTAATTTACTCATTTTCTTGTTTGGCTAACAAGCACACTTTAGGTATATATGTATATCAACCTTCACTTCTCGTTTGAATTTATTTCCTTAATAAATTCTCTACATGCATCATTACAATATTCCCACATTTAATTTCTAACAAATAAATTATGTTAAAAAAAATGTTTACCCATTTTTTACACATCTTACTTCTCAAATTCTAGGTTTTAAACCTTAACATTTAATTAAATCAATTAAGATATTATTTAAAATCTTGAAAATATCTGGGATATTACAAGTCCTTTTGATAATCTAGCTTTCATACTTAGGTTAATTAGGAATAAACGTAGGAACTTGATTGGTTGATTAGGTAATTAATTAACCAATTAGTTTAACTTATTGATTAGGTTAATCTTTACTTTAATTAACCTTAATCCTAGTTAGGTTTAGTGTAATAACATGATAATTAAGTTAGATGGTAATCTAATTACCTTAATCTAGTTTGATTCTAACCAAATTAATGCTAATCTTCTAATTAAGTTAATTAGTTAGTTAATTCAATTAGTTTGTAACTAGGTTTAGGTCTAGATTAGATTTCCTAATCCAGTTATCTCTAACCGAGTTCATTTCTAAGCATTCCAGTTGAATTGATCTTTACTAATTTAAAAGTCAGATAGTATAGAGTTCTGTTCTGAATAAACACTATTTTGTGAAGTGAAAAGTCCAAAAGACATTGCATGTTTTTTGGTGAATAGTGTTTTTGACCACCATTTCTCAGAAAATGGTTAGACGATCAAAAGACGAAAAAAGTATCTTTTGTGTTTTCCCTATTTCGTCCAATTCTCGACGCGCTTTTCCAAAAAAACTTTTATCGACTATAACATATTTTCAAAGCGTGGGAAAGATGAATCCTGAAGTAGAATGTCATTTTGACGTATAGGTAATGCTAGAGGACCTAGGTTAGATTTCCTATGGTTTAGATCCTAGGGTTTAGGGTTTAGATTTTAACCTCTTTTCTAACTTTTGAAAAAAAAACTTTTATTCTCCTTTTACGTGGTAAGGTTGGATATTTGAACTTAAACAATAACGAAGATTCCATAATAAATATAAGATGTAATTCAAGCTTTATTTATTTATATAAAGTCGGGTTACAACTCTCTCGAAAGTTCAGAACATTACATGCCTATTATCTTACTTTTAGGTAACATCAGACATTATCAAGTCTGATGAACTCCTACAACAACAACCACATTAGTTCAAATTAGATGATCCATCAAGATTCATTAGATATCTTCCCCTTAAGGAATTTACAACAATTATCATGATCTGGCTAGCAGAGGCATAAATTTTTGAAATTAAATGCTCAATATGCTGCTCAGAGGAGTTTGGATAAAGTAGTTCTTGCCCTTTTTGAGATATTCAATAGTTTCATGACAAGTTGATCATTTACTTCATTTCTCAGGAGATTGAGGTTCGATGGAGCTTGTATGATTTTTAAATGAGAATTCCTCCTAGAGTAGGCTTCGTTAGCAGGGAGTGCTTATAGTGACGTTTTATTATACATTCAGATAAGTCTCCCCAAGTTTCCTTTATAATTTTACAATTCAGCATATGCTGAATAGTTATCTTCCAGAATCATAAATAAGACACTAATTGCATAATTGGAATGACTGAGAACTTCTTTGTATTCGTCCATTGAGAATCATATTTAACTACCATTATATATGGGTCTAGTGAATGGAGTTATCTTGTTAGGGACATATGGGCTAACTCAAACCTTCTTCTTGAATCATTCAAAAATAATGCTTTTACTTAGTCCTTTCAGATAGCAGAAATATTTAAAGCTCAGAGGTTAATATTCTTTACCTTTAACAGAACCGATTCTAGTACCATAGGATCTACTTATTGCGGTTAAGAAAATTTTGTGAGAACCTACTCTGATACCAATTGTTGGTTCCCAGCTTTACATCAGGATGATCTAGAAGGGGGGTTGAATAGATCATTACACAATTTTTCGTACTGTATAAGTTATGCATTTTTAAGCATCTTTACCACATACATAGATAGTTGTATGCGCGGCAAAATTGAAGTATTTAATAAAGCCCCTTTTGATCATTCAGAGGAATATATAGTTCTGAGTTGTTATTGAAAATATAACAAGTAAATTACATCAATCAAATTATACACAACATATTTATGAAAGATATAGAAGGGGTAAAGAGACATTGAGTACACAGAAATTCTTAAGAGGTTCGGAGCCTGAACTACTCTTACTCATCTCTTCCGCTTCGTTGAGCAGGGATATTCTACTAAGGATAAATGGACCCTAAGTCCTTACAATCTGGACATTAAGTCCTAGACACTAAGTCATCCCACTGATGGTCTGATTCACTAAGAATCAGACGGGTCACTTAGTCCCGTCTTATCTCCTCTAAGACATTAAGTTCTCTTCCCTTAACAGGGGCTGATTCACTAAGAATCAGACGGGCCTCTCCCAATTTTCTCCTCAGGACACTAAGTCCTCTTCCCTCAATAGGGGACAGATTCCTTCGAAAATGAAGGTCACTAAGTCTTGACGTTACAGGTGTTGTTGTTGTTGTTGTTGTTGTTGTTGAGGGGTGCTGTCAAGTTGTCGTTAAGTTCATATCAAATGAACTTGGCAGCAGTGTTGTGACCAATCCTCCAAAGCATATAATGATTTTGAGTTGAGAATATGTATCTACAATTGATCGATCCCCTCAATGGTCTTTAGTAGAATGACATTTTCATCCTTATGCTCCTTTAGTGTGTAAACCATTCTATTTCTTAAATGTTTGACCATTACATCTCTATTATCCTATTTTTTTGGCGAGTTTTCTAAGTGTATATCTTTTATGTTCCTCACCAAGGCTATGCTCCCTTTTTGTTCTCTTGATTTCTCTCTTAGACCTGATAACTTCGTTAGTCTCTTATTCTCCTTTTTTTTCTTCATGTATGATTGTGTTTATATACTTATAGAGATTTCCTTCATTTTATCCATTGAGAATTTGGTTTTTGATAATTATATCCGTTGAGAGGTAGCCATTACTTTGAAGATTAAGGATGTTGAATATCTTTGATGTAAATATTTCTTTATGGTGTCCTCGAGATTTCTTTTCTTTTGAGTTATCACATCAGCCAGTTTATAATTGTTATTTATCTGTTGGATAAAGCTTAGCCTTCTCATCAAAAGATGTCTTTTCTTGTCTACTGTAGAAGGTGTCAGCATTCTTTCGGCTTTGTCTTCTTATCAGTTTACTATAAATGAAAACCTTGTGTCAGTTAAAGTTTAACCTTTATAGCTGTTAGTCATAGCTTTGTCCGATTCCTCTTATGAGCTTGACCAGTGATCATTTTTTCACTTTCATCCTTTTGGTCATTTCTTAGATCGTACTCCTTGATCAATCCATTGTGAAATCTTTCACACCTTGCCATTACACTAGTTGTGAAGTACCTTAACTCTATTTAGTCTTACGATTCTTCTACTCTACGATTTGGTGGATTGTATTACGATCTTAGAGAAACCATACGATTTTCTTTTCTTGTTTTACAATCTGCTCTACAAATTAAAGACTTCACGATCTTCTACTTGACCTGTTCTACTTTACGATCGTATTTTTCCTTTTGTCCTATGTTCTGCGTACCGTATTCTTCTTCTTTTATGAATTCTATTATCTTCAATTTTGAGGGCTATACGATCCTTATGTCTCTTGTAGTTCTTTCATCATGATTTTCTCTTTACAATCTACTAGATGAGCTTAGTTCACTTCTTGAGAGCTAAGACTTTTCTTCTTATGATTAACTCTCCCTTACTTGGGCATTTTCATCTTCTAGATCTTGTCTGAGTAATTCCCTGTAACGACCCCGAAATTCGACCCACTTTATTACATTAAATTTCATATTTATTAAACATTATTTACCTTACGTCCAAATTTCGGCTCGTTAATAAATCTTTAATCCATTCTTTAATCTAATAATTGATTTTAAAATTAACATTTACCCAAATTTTTGGTATAAATTTTTCTTTTTCTCACTTTCTCGATTCAATCGTTGTATTAAATATTTTATTATTTAAAAACTTCATTTCACGATCCTAGTCCCTGGATCGCAACCTATGATCATAAAATAATCTAATAATAATTATTTATCTCTTTATGATATTAATTTACTTAATTAATATCATCTCTGGGTCAATTATTAATGTATATGGTTAATTATATTAACTTTGTCCCTTAGATATTAAGATAACGTAATATCAAATACATTCACTACGGACAACCCGGCTTATCGGATAAATTTTAGCTTATTCGGTTGTCCAAATTTTCCTTTATTCACTTTCTAACCTTTAAACTTAATGGATTAATATTTAAATATTAATCCCCAATATTTAATATTTTTACAAAAATATTAAATTAAATGCCCAAACATCATTTCTATATTTTTAGTATTTTTCTATAGTTTTCTATGATTTTTAAACAATTTTTAAACATTTATTTCATAAAAAAAACAATTCTGGGGGCATTTTGGTAATTTTTGCGCCCTTAGGGACATATTCGGTATTTCACGGAAAGCCCAGGGGCATTTCCGTAACTTCAGCAACGTTAGGGACACAACCGGGATTTCCCGGAAAGTCCAGGGGCATTACCGTAATTTTCGTGGTCAAAGGACACGACCGGTATTAACCGAAAAGGGCAGGGGCACGCTGGTAAATTTTCAGCCGTGCCAGCCGCCGCGCATTGCGCGCGGCCCAATACTACCGACGCCAAAACGGCGTCGTTTCTCTGCCGTTCCAGAAGCTTCCGCGCATTGCGCGGCTGCTTCTTCCGTAAGCCCCAAACAACGTCCTTTCATCCCTACGGCTGAAAAACTTTTTGGCTGCCGCGCATTCCTTCCTTCTTCCTCCGCCAAACAGTAAGCCACCTTTCCAAATTTATCCATTTTTTTTCCACCAAATTTTCACAACAAAATACATCCAAAAATCATATAATTCTTAACTATACATCCATAAATTATTTGAAATAATTATTCTAATTATTTCCTACTTTTCCCACAAAATTATTCTAACATCATAAATACATAATTAAATCAAATAAATTTAATTTTATACCTTCAAGGCTTGAATTTCCTTCCTTGAAGCTTCAAATATTTTCTTTTTATCCCTCTTGTAGCCATGGTGGTTCGGCGGTGGTGCACGGTGGAAGAGAAAGAGAGGATTTGTGTGTGTGTGTTTTTATTCCTTTTTCATTTCTTTCTCCTTCTTGTTCTTTCTTTTTTTTTTCTCCTTTTTATAACCCAAGTTGCTCTCCTTTTTCAATTAAAAATTTCCTTCCACCGACTTAACAATCGGCTAATTCTCTCTCTCGAAAGTTCTAAGTAAAAAAAAATCATGCATGCAATTTAATTTTCTAATACATTACATAATTATAACGTGTAATAAATATTTTATATAATGTATATAAAATATTTATTTTAATTCACTAAAAATCATAATATAATTTATTAGTAATATTAATACCTCTTTTGGGTACTGTACATGACAAATTTTGTACACGCATAACACCATGCATGTAATTATATGAGGTAATTTATACCTTTAAAAATCATAAAATAATTCATATAACTTATAAAAATTATTTTTCATAAGTTTTCACTCCGTTACTTGGACAACATGTTACATTAACATGTTCACGTTTCCAAAATATTATCCTTCATACAAGTCATAATAATTTCATTATACATAAATATAATTTTTAATAACATAAAACATTCCTTTTTCTTATTTATTATTCAATTTCTTTAATATTTACAATAATTTCTTTATATATAAATTATATAATTTAATATTATATAATTTATATATTTACATTCTCATTTCTTAAATAATTTCTTAAATTCCTCCATAATTATCAATAAATCAATAATTTCACATTTACTAACTCTCTCATTATTTTAATTTTCTTATATAAATTATATAATTTATTATTATATAATTTATATAATTACATTTCTTCTCAATAAATTTCTAAATTTTCACCATAATTCTTAATTAAATCTAAAATCAATAATTACAATTTTATTAACTTCCTCATTCGCTTTTCATTTAAAATTGGGTTAATTTAATTATTAATCCTTTTACTTTCATAATTAATAACATTTAAAATTATCACTTAAACATATAAATTTATATATATGTATGTGTATATATATATATATATATATATATATATATATATATATATGTATGTATGTATACAAATGTATATATATACATATTTAATTTCACATATTTCACATTACCACATAAGCTCATTTAATTTCTGTACCTCCACAACCATTCTAAATATCCATAATTTCATCAAGGTTTCTCTTATTTTCCATAAATTGTTTTTAAACACTTTATTTATTCTTTAATTATTTTTATTCAATCACCATTTGTCATCATCTTTATACCGATTTAATTTACCAATTAAATCCATTCACATACCTTAAACTACATAAAATAATAATTAATTTAACAACCTTGATAATTTTTATCAATTAAATTCTTATTTAATTTTATTAAGAAATCCTGAAAATTCGGATTCTCACATTCTTCCCCCCTTAACAGGATTCCGTCCTCGGAATCATAATTGCCGTAATAATCATACGTATTTTATTATAGCATCTTGCTATACTTTTATCTTGATAAATCACATTTTTATCTCTTTAATATCCATGTCTCATATGGATTACCTCTTACCGATCATAACTGTCCAAATATTCAATTCTTAACTCAATTCACAATTTCTTTGATTTCTCATTCTCTAAAAATTTCCTTTCTTTAATCATATTTACCCTTACTCAATCCGCTTATTTCATATTCTCTATTTCACCTTATTGATACTTTACACATTCATCATTCTTTCCTTAATTCATATAATTTTTCTTCATATTCCATAAATCATTCCTTAATACTTCTATCATTCAACACTAGGTTTTAAACACTAACATTTACTTAATTTATCATAATCCGTATTTAAAATTACTCTAAAAATCCTGGGTGTCACATTCACCCCTCTTTCATAAAATTTCATCCTCGAAATTTCTATGTACTCATACTTCATTCATTTGTAATTTATACAATTTCTTTATATTTATTCAACATATCTTTATTTCATTCTCGTAGTCATTGCACATTACAAATTTTTTTTTTATCCATCACATTTCATACTTTCTTTACTTCACCATTATTGCTTTCATTATCACTCACATTTAAATAATACTACCCCATCCTACCATCCAATCTTCATAAGAGTAGAGGAATTCAAAAATTTTATTTTAGAAAACTTTCATAATATGCTGAATGAACATTTATCCCGGTTTACAGTACTTCGCTCCCTGAGTACTTCATACTGCAAACCTTGACAGTGGATCAGTCTGCCATTAAAGTGGTGTATATTTAATCCGTAATTTGGCACTCCAGTAGAACAATCTGTAATGCTCGTGTCTCTTTTGCCAGGTGACCATTTGATCAACCTGCAATATTATTAATCTCTTTGTTCATCTCAGCCTTAGGATTCATTCAAAAGTAATTTGTTTAGTTATAACTTTCAAAGAATATGAAGTCAATATTTTACAAAATTTGTCTAGCTGAATCAATAGCTCAGACTTCTATTTCTTCAACGCTTGTCTAGCCAGATCAATTGCCATATACTTTCTTTTAACAATTTATAACCCGCAGAAATTTTAAAACATTCATCATGTCAAAACTTTTCAAAACGTCTAGCCGAGTCAAATGACATTGACCTATAACTTTGACATAGATTCGTAAATCAAAATCATTTATGACTTCATGTTACCGCATCATTTTGACAGTCCGTTGAGAATCCCGTCATTAATAATTCCTACACCATACTTTATGATGTTGAATCATCTTATGACGAAATAGTACTGCACCGTCTCAACAACACGTTGAACATTCCGTTATTCATCACATCTGCACCGGGCTAAAAGGTGCGTGGATGATTCTTTTGAACTACATTTTGATGTAAAAACATTTTTGTCTAGCCGAGACAAGTGGCATAGACACTTTTTAAATCGCTTAAAAATTTCATTTACATTTTTCAAAGCACACACGTGCCAAATCAACTTGAGGCCAAAAATTTCGAAATTTAGCACAGCTAGAAGAGTGGGAATATCCTAAATTCCCTAACATTCACCTTCAGTTTCTTTACTTAATTAATAAATTTATTGCTAGGACTATTATTACCATTATATTAAAATTTTCTATCTACTCCAACTTTTCTATACCCCCGTATAGTTCATTAAACTTACCACACATTATGAGTCCAGGAACTTACCACAAAAATATGAGTTTAGAAGCTTGTCCTAGCAATATGTAGTCTGAGAACAAATCAAAGACTATCCATATGCTGAGGGGCTCAAACATACCATACAATTATGAGTTATGGACTTACCATATGCATGAGTTTTAAGAACTCGTGCCTAAACTTAATATTATTACCTATCAAAACTGCTAACGCGACTCTAACATTTCAATGATTATCACATAATAACTAAGGAAACACAAGTCCTCTGCCGACACAAAGGATTGTACAACTCAGTCACCACGTGAGTCCTCAATTGAAATTTCGTACCCAAGCTTTCTACCCCCTTATCATAATCTTTTTGTCATTCATATCTCATCATTCTCTGAATTCTTCTTGTACTATTTCATAGTACTGTATCTCTTTATAGCATCAAGTCATACCTTGTTGACCATTAACAGGTCTTTCTATTATTTCACATTCTCACTTGGATCCCATCAAAATCTTGCTTTACATTCTATTCCTTATTCTCTTTCCTTATCTTGCGATCGTATCGTAGTACGATGCTCTTACCATTCCTGATTATTATGATCTATTCTTATACATTTTGGATTACCTTGTCATCTTTATTGTTTAAATCAGGTGTCCCCTGATTATCTTTGAAATTCATCTTTGAATCATTTCAAATATTCTTTCAGATATGTTCTTAATTGAACTTATAAATTTTCTTAATTCGTTTCATTTAAATCTTTCTTAACATCTTTATCTCTTCCTTATAATCTTATATTTTTCATATTTCCTTTACTTTAGCCAATATCTGAGATCTGTATTACTTAACTTACATCTTTCTATTTTAATTCCCCCATGTTCATCAAACTTATCACGTATTTGGACTCAGGAACTTACCATAATCATATGGTTGAGGAGCTTGTCCTAGTCAGACCATAATCGCCCATTCACTAAAGGGGCTCCACCATATAATCATGAGTCACGAGTTTACCATACGCTTGAGTTTTCAGAACACTCAACTAACCGTACTCCTTCCTCACTTTAGGTTATAGCCTAAGGTATCATTTTCCTAAGGGTTATAACCTCTGACTCTGATACCAACTGTAACGACCCCGAAATTCGATCCACTTTATTACGTTAAATTTCATATTTATTAAACATTATTTACCTTACGTCCAAATTTCGGTTCGTTAATAAATCTTTAATCCATTCTTTAATCTAATAATTGATTTTAAAATCAACATTTACCCAAATTTTTGGTACAAATTTTTCTTTTTCTCACTTTCTCGATTCAATCGTTGTATTAAATATTTTATTATTTAAAAACTTCATTTCTCGATCCTAGTCCCTGGATCGCAACCTTTACTTTTTCTTTCTCTTATCATTATCGCGAAACTCAATAAAGCTCAACATTCACATTCAATGTTGTTTGTATCCATCCAATATTCTTTGTTTCATGATTCATTACTTAAACGTAGACATATACTCGTCTTTATCATAATCATCATTTTGAATAATTAAAGTTCATATATAACTTTATTTGCCCTGTCTGGATCCCATTAATACATACATATATCACATCAATACCACCTTTTGTACATGCATACATCACGTCAATACAAGCTTTGCGAATGTATTCATATTGAATCATAATATAAACATATAAAAATAATGTTCACAACCTTTTAGGAAAATCCGTTTCTACAAAATCTGATATTCTTGAAATTCATTTCTTTCCTGCAAAAATATTTATTAAGCAAGTAATGAGCACAACGGCTCAGCAAGTTCAACAGTTTATATTTCACATAGCACATACCTTATCATGCTTGGTGTGTGTCATGCATTACGTGTTGTGTCTCTACTATAACAATATATCTCATATCATTGCACAAAGTACACATAGTTGTCACATTATTCACAGATCACATAACACATAATTTATATGCATTTAATAAATATTATCATATCATAACAGTCAATATTTAACATTTAAGGACTAAAGAACTTGTCTGGCATCCAGTTATTTAAATTGATAGCTCAAACCCTTAACTCGATCAACCTATGATCATAAAATAATCAAATAATAATTATTTATCTCTTTATGACATTAATTTACTTAATTAATATCATATCTGGGTCAATTATTAATTTATATGGTTAATTATATTAACTTTGTCCCTTAGATATTAAGATAACGTAATATCAAATATATTCACTACGGACAACCCGGCTTATCGGATAAATTTTAGCTAATTCGGTTGTCCAAATTTTCCTTTATTCACTTTCTAACCTTTAAACTTAATGGATTAATATTTAAATATTAATCCCCAATATTTAATATATTTACAAAAATATTAAATTAAATGCCCAAACATCATTTCTATATTTTTAGTATTTTTCTATAGTTTTTTATGATTTTTAAACAATTTTTAAACATTTATTTCATAAAAAAAAAACAATTCTGGGGGTATTTTGGTAATTTTCGCGCCCTTAGGGACATATTCGGTATTTCCCGAAAAGCCCAGGGGTATTTCCGTAACTTCAGCAACGTTAGGGACACAACCGGAATTTTCCGAAAAGTCCAGGGGCATTACCGTAATTTTCGTGGTCAAAGGACACGACCGGTATTAACCGAAAAGGGCAGTGGCACGCTGGTAAATTTTCAGCCGTGCCAGCCGTCGCGCATTGCGCGCGGCCCAATACTACCGACGCCAAAACGGCGTAGTTTCTCTGCCGTTCCAGAAGCTTCCGCGCATTGCGCGACTGCTTCTTCCGCACGCCCCAAACGGCGTCGTTTCATCCTTGCGGCTGAAAAAAATTTTGGCTGCCGCGCATTCCTTCCTTCTTCCTCCGTCAAATAGTAAGCCACCTTTCCAAATTTATCCATTTTTTTTCACCAAATTTTCACAACAAAGTACATCCATAAATCATATAATTCATAACTATACATCCATAAATTATTTGAAATAATTATTCTAATTATTTCCTATTTTTCCCACAAAATTATTCTAACATCATAAATACATAATTAAATAAAATAAATTTAATTTTATACCTTCAAAGCTTGAATTTCCTTCCTTGAAGCTTCAAATATTTTCTTTTTCTCTCTCTTGTAGCCATGGTGGTTCGGGCGGTGGTGCACGGTGGAAGAGAAAGAGAGGATTTTTGTGTGTGTGTTTTTATTCCTTTTTCATTTCTTTCTCTTTCTTGTTCTTTTTTTTTTCTCCTTTTTATAACCCAAGTTGCTCTCCTTTTTCAATTAAAAATTTCCTTCCACCGACTTAACAATCGGCTAATTCTCTCTCTCGAAAGTTCTATGTAAAAAAAAAATCATGCATGATTTTTAATTTTCTAATACATTACATAATTATAACGTGTAATAAATATTTTATATAATGTATATAAAATATTTATTTTAATTCACTAAAAATCATAATATAATTTATTAGTAATATTAATACCTCTTTTTGGTACTTTACATGACAAATTTTGTACACGCATAATACCATGCATGTAATTATATGAGTTAATTTATATCTTTAAAAATCATAAAATAATTCATATAACTTATAAAAATTATTTTTCATAAGTTTTCACTCCGTTACTTGGACAACATGTTACATTAACATGTTCACGTTTTCAAAATATTATCTTTCATACAAGTCATAATAATTTCATTATACATAAATATAATTTTTAATAACATAAAACATTCATTTTTCTTATTTATTATTCAATTTCTTTAATATTTACAATAATTTCTTTATATATAAATTATATAATTTAATAATATATAATTTATATATTTGCATTCTCATTTCTTAAATAATTTCTTAAATTCCTCCATAATTATCAATAAATCAATAATTTCAAATTTACTAACTCTCTCATTATTTTAATTTTCTTATATAAATTATATAATTTATTCTTATATAATTTATATAATTATAATTTCCTTTAAACATCATTTTAATTTTCTTATATAAATTATATAATTTATTATTATATAATTTATATAATTACATTTCTTCTCAATAAATTTCTAAATTTTCACCATAATTTTTAATTAAATCTAAAATCAATAATTACAATTTTATTAACTTCCTCATTCGCTTTTCATTTAAAATTGGGTTAATTTAATTATTAATCCTTTTACTTTCATAATTAATAACATTTATAATTATCACTTAAACATATAAATTTATATATATGTATATATATATATATATATATATATATATATATATATATATATATATATATATACATATTTAATTTCACATATTTCACATTACCACATAACCTCATTTAATTTCTGTACCTCCACAACCATTCTAAATATCCATAATTTCATCAAGGTTTCTCTTATTTTCCATAAATTGTTTTTAAACACTTTATTTATTCTTTAATTATTTCTATTCAGTCACCATTTGTCATCATCTTTATACCGATTTAATTTACCAATTAAATCCCTTCACATACCTTAAACTACATAAAATAATAATTAATTTAACAACCTTGATAATTTTTATCAATTAAATTCTTATTTAATTTTATTAAGAAAATCCTGAAAATTCGGATCCTCACATTTCCACTCACTTAAGCACTTATTATTTATAGGATTATGATCTATACTGAATCTTTATTGTAGTAGAAATCTTTTTGTAAGCTAGCTATAGCTTATTATCATTCCACTCCTTTTCCTTAGCTAGACTACTTCTTTCCTGAAGATTCCTCTTGTAGTATCATCCCAATCATACGTCGTAGTAAGTCTATCTCATTATTTTTGTAGCTCTGGGTCTTGAGGTAACTCTATGAAATTTGTATCTTAACGATCTGAGGATGTTCAGTTTAGCTTCATTCTTCAATCTTGATTACATTGGTCTTTTCAGTATCAATGAACTTTTATCTTTACTTCTTCAAAGCCTTTTGATCTTTGTTGCACTGTAATGAGTCTTCTCTACGAACTCTTCCTTTATGTTGATCTTGTGGGATGAATTTTATGCATTTTGGTGTTCAGTGGTTTTCTTTTGGTTGTCTCAAGATCATCTTTACTTGATCTGTTCAGTTTTATCCTTAGTGGTCTTGACTTCTTGTTGAGTCTCTTCTTCTTCTTCTTCTTTATCTGACTATTTTTCAGCTGTGCGATCTTCTTCTTGTTATGTGATCAGAATCTTCGGTCTTGTTCTACGATCAGAGCTTTGAATTGTACGATTTGTACTGCTATACGATCTTTGTCTTTCGCTATACGTTTCCCGTTGTATCATCATTTCCATACGACTTTAGTCCTTCAATACGATCTTGTCTTCACAATACGAACTGAATTTGCAATACAATTTTGAGCTTGCAGTTGGGTTTAACTCCTTCAATACGATTCAACTGCTACTATACTATTTGGTCTTGCTGTACGATTTAGCTTCTTCTGTACGATCTAGTCTTTCAATATGATCTTAGACATATTGAATTCTTTAATACGATTCAGCTCTTGTAATACGATCTTGATCCTTTCTATTATATTTTTTTATATCACTCTGTATCTAGATTCAACCTAACACTTTTGATCCTTTGTGTCATTTTACATTTCATCATTCTTTTGAGGAAAATACAGAGTTTATCTTAACTTTTTAGATCAACCTAACAAAGTTGATCCTCTAATCCTAGTCTAGCTTTCTAGATGTGGATCATCCTAAGAAATTTGATTATCTAAGTCCTTCTACATTAATTGTTCTTTATAAAGACTGTACAAAGTTGTAACAAATATTTACAACTTTACATTTGTTTGGTTTCTCTTTTTCTTCGTTTTCTTTTGAATATTATCAGTAAATAACTTTAAATATGACAGTAAATAATATATAGCACATATGACAGTAAAGATTATCAAGACTTACACAGTATCACATTAAAGATTATATAACATCATTTTCTTTCCTATAATCAGGACTTATCCTACGTAGACATAATATCACATAATAATTCATATAAACATAAACACTTATTATTATATTGTTTCATCATTATTAAATCCAAACGGGCTTATATAAATCTGTCTAAGCATAAGCCTCTTAAACTTCGTTCACACAAAGTAAGATAACTAATGGAAGTGAAGTTGATCACTCTACTGGCAGCTTCCAGAGGTTTGTCTACATCAACCCCTCCCTCTTAGATAATACCATTATTTCCTCTTCTCAACCCAACATCTCTATCCCCACTTTCGTAGAGTCCCAAAACTCACTGATCGTAAAACAACCAAGCTCTCCGATCGATGAGTGCTCTGACCCACTCCCATATATACCAAACGCTAAACCTTCCACTCTAAATACTAACCAACCATCATCTTCCTAAGCCTATACAGATATACCTTCAACTTCAAACACTAACCCACCCAAATAAGACCTCATACATTGACTTATACTACCTAGTAAAACAACATTGGCGATAGAGATAACATGAAAACTGCCCTAAAATAGATTACTCCTCAGAGTATCCTTCATCCATTCCAAGACCTAGTTTAAACACATGCATGTTGAATGATACTACTAAAAAATGGGAGAAGAGCCAAGATCGAAGAGCTTAACAATCATTGGCTCTTCATCTTAGTCGTATTGCACAAACTATTCCCCTGTCTTGGCCTTTTGTCCAGTAACTAGGATCGTTGAGTGGAGTCACATTCACTGGTAAAAGGGTCCCTACTATCAATGACCCCTTATACATCAATTAGAATCTTCAAGGGATGCGTATAGTAGGGGAAGAACAGTTCAACCTTCCTCATCTCAGACCACCATAAATATATGATGAGATGAATTAGAGAAAGGAATAAGAAGAAGGAAGAAGGAAGAAGAAGGCCGTATAACAGAAGAGTTGCATAAGAAAGATAATATCCTTTATCCCGTAGTCGTTTGAAGTCTAAGAAACCAAGCTATAGTAGAAGATACGTTTTTTTAATAGTAATAAACTATGATAAAACGTAATACCTGTTGTACTTGTAATATTTATTGTATTCATTTGTAAACAGATGTTGTATTTTCTTTTATAAATAATATTTGTTTAAATATTTTGTAAAACATCATTTCAACAAGAAAAATTCATAATTCTTTTAGGCAATGCAATTCCTTAACTATATATAGGACATGTTTAAATTATGTATTGCCTTGCAATAGAGTTTGTTAGCACAAATCCATGTTTAAGTAATTTGATGATGACTTGATGAGATTGTTAATGTATATTTGTAACTAGTAGTTTTTGTGATGTCCATAAGTGTAAAATTTATGTACAAGGACTTAGAGTAGAAGATCAAGCTTGTTAGGTTGATTTATGAATGAATTTAATATATAGATTATAGGAAATCAAAAGTTGTTCAATGATAGAATGATCATAGAGTTCACCTTGAGTTCGTAAGGCTGAATAAAGATCGTAGAATATGCTATGATCATAAAGCAAGACAAGATCGTAGAGTTAACTCTGAAATCGTAAAGCAGTTTAAGATCGTAGGTCAACTCAGAGTTCATAGAGCAAGGTGTAAAGTCACAGAGATCATTATAAGATCATAAGGCAAAATTTTGTAGAACTAAAGGATCGTAGAGCATGAAAATCGTAGGATAGATCGTAGAACTCACAGTTCGTAGAATACAATCACCAAGGAACTCTACGATCTGAAAAATCGTAGAGTATGATAGTTCTAACAGTGGATTGATAACGGAAAGATCTTAGAGGTGAAAACTTCAAGATGTTTACTGGTCATCATAAGTTCAAAATGAAAGTCAGATAAGGTTGTGTCTAACACCTATTTTAATCGAGTGACATCAAACACGTGATTGCCATTTTTAGTAAACTGGTGTGAAGAGAGAGCTAAAAGCAAGCTGGTATAGTCCCTTAATGTTAGCGTCGAAGATTTGTAAAGATCAAGGCATTAAATGAGCAATGGCTATTTATCAACGGGAAAATCCCAAGGTCTTCTATAAAAGGATATCATGATTCAATCCAAAAATTATAGTCGAATTGTTATCAAAATCATAAGAGCTCTACTCTACAATTAAGAACAACTTGTTCTACTACTAAGTCATTACTCATTGGACTTAAAGCCACTTAACAGCGACTGAAATCACTTATTCTACTTGTGATTACTGCTCTTAGTGACCTTCATTGTTGCCAAGTCTAAGTGACTTGAAGAGTTCTTAGTGAACTGGTCCAAGTGACCCTTTGTCTTAGTGACATATGCCAAGTCTGAATGACTTGAAGGAATCTTAGTGATTTGATCTTAACGATCGCCCCTATCCTTAGTGAAATTTCCTACTTCAAGAGTAGAAGAGTGAATTAGGAGATCTTTGTGCTTCGAATTTTCGTCTCCTTTAAAATTTTGCACTTCACTTTTTGCATTGTATTATACTTTGTTAGTGTTTTCATGATTAAATTTGATGATGACATAATTATGACATGATATGATTAATGCTCAATATATATTTGCAAAAGTAACTTTTGTAAAGTCCTTACTTGATTCACATTATACAAGGACTTAGTTTAAAAAAGATCAAATTTGTTAGGTTGTTCTTCCGAGAAAAATTACTATATAGAATTTAAGACTTGAAGATTGTATTGAAAGAAGATCAGATCAAGGAGCTAAGTTCAGAATCGTATTGCTAAATTAAGATCGCATTGTATGTTCAGAATCGTATTGTACCAAGATCGCTTAGCAAAGATGGATCATACAGTAGAAGCTTTATAAGAATTGAATCGTATTGCTAAATTAAGATCGAATAGTAAAACCTGGATCATATGGAAGCTCTGATTACACTATAAAATCTATACTATATGATCAGTTCATCTCGTAGAGCGAAAGCTGTCAGAATACTGACAATGGAAACATCATGAGTTAAAGAGCCCAATGCAAATCTTTTCAAGTCAAAGTTAAAATCTGATGTTCAGAAGTGCCTGTGTCTACTGGCTAATTGACGTTAAAAGGTCAGTCAAAGGATTACTATATCTAAAAATTTGATAAGCTGATACGACAAAAAGCTATTTTGCCTTACATCAAAATACCCATAACGAAGATATTCATAATCGAGGCATTTAATGAACAACGATCATCTTGCAACATAAAGATTTACGAAGTCTATAAAAAGAAGAAAAGAATCCAAGAAATAAAAAAGATGAGACACTGATCAAAATTTGAAGTTCTACAATGTTTAAAAATTAACTCTACGAAAAGCTTAACATCTCATTCAAGCTACTAAGTACTTGAGATATGGATCGTATTGCCAACTTAGTAGCAACTCACAACATCAAATCAAATACATTGTGTTATCTTAGTGATATTGTTCTAAGTCTTAGTGACTTGAAGAGATCTAAGTGATCTGGACTGAGTGTCCAATTGTTCCAAGACTAAGTGACTTGAAGGAACCTTAGTGGTTTAGTTGTAACTGATCTTAGTGATCAATATCCTTAGTGGATTTCCTACTCGTGGAGTAAAAGAGTGTTATAAGAGTTATTACATCTCTAAATCACTTAAAAATTTGTTGTCTTTCATTTAGTATCTGTCATTTACTATCTGCACTACATTTATTTGTGATAGTGAGTGCTTTATATTTTCAAGTTCAAAATTTCAGAACAATATTTGATAAAACCTTATATCAAAAAGGGGGGTTTTAAAATTACATTTCGTTATGCTTAATTGACTCCATTTTTTCAAATTGTCAATTAACTTTTAATTAAAGTTAAACCACAAAGTTTAAAAAGACCTATTCAACCTCCCTTCTAGATCTTTTTTGTTCCTTTGGGATATGGGTGAGCATGGTGCGGTTTGGTGCGGTTTGAAGCCCAAACCGTACATGAAACCGCTTAGGTGCGGTTTGACAAATTGAAAACCGCACATGAAACCGCTTATGATTGGTGCGGTGCGGTTTTGAATCGTTTGGTGCGGTTTCGGTTCCAAAACCAATTGAAATAATTAAATTTTATGCAATTTAAATTAACAATTTAGCATCACACAATATTAAATACTACTTTGATAATACACAATTTTACTTATAATGTTTTGTCTAAACAAAAGCAAAATATAACCTAAAATATGAATAATGATTTATCCTTATATATGAAAATTCTAAATCGAGATAATTATAATTTGGGATAATTCTAAATATTTGTAATTCTTGATATGCTTCATTTAATAGTGCATGGTGCGGTGCGGTTTCTTAGATGCGGTTTTGCTCGGAAACCAAACCCAAACCGCATTTGTGGTTTTTCAACCACCTAAAACCGCCACATACGCCGAAACCGTTGGTGCGGTTTTAATTGGTGCGGTTTGTGCGGTTTTTGGTGCGGTTTCGGAGGTAATTCGGTTTCTTGCTCACCCCTACTTTGGGATGTAACAATTGGTATCAGAGCTTTTGGTTCTCTTGGATACATAGATTAACAGCTTGAGTAGATCCATGACACTTAATAAAACTAGTTCTGAGATTTGAGGTGGAAATAAGCCAACATTCCTTAATAGAGAGAAGTTTGCTAATTGAAAAGTTTGTATGCATGCTTCCATGGATGCAATTGATGTTAAGTTATTTAGTATAATTATAAATGGTCCCTATATTCCTACTAAAATTTAGCTAACTAGCTTAATATTTTAAATTTTTAAATATTAAACTTAATGAAAAATATCATCTCAAATATCATTTTTGTATTATTATTATTTTTGTTATAATTTTAAATTAAATTCTAAACATTTAAATTAATTAAAAATATGCAGAATGACAAACTTGTAAATAAACTGAAAACTGATCCGAGGGTAATTTTGTAATTACGCAAAAAAATGAACGGAGGGGCAGTTTACTAATTTTCGCCGAAACTGGTTCTCGCGCAATGCGCGTGCTTACAAACTCAACGGCCCAAAACGATGCCGTTTTAATGGGACCGGACCTGGCTTCCGCGCATGTCGCGCGGGTTGAATAATTTCCTACGCCAAACGACATTGTTTGGAGTCGGCATTGGCAGAATCTACTGACACGCAACGCGCAGCCAACACTTTTTTTTTCTTCCAAACAGATTGTCTACAGTAACTTTCAATACACCACATAACAAAAATTATACCTTTAAGTAAGCTTTAACTCTTCAATAAAAATTCAAAAAAATTACCAATCACTTAATATCAATTTATAACATGAAAATTTAATTTTCCATGATTTAATTCCATTTTTTTTTTCATAAAAATTATTATACAAAATAAACTACTATAAATCATAACTTTTTGTGTATAACTCCATTTTGAGTGATCCAAACTTTGTTTTTCTCATGATTTAATGTTCTATAATATTAGAACATTAAATCTAAATATTATAAAAATTATTTTTGGTCATTATTTTGAGACTTGATTTAACACCACCAAACACATGTTTTTAGCATATAAATTATACCAAAATACAAACCAAGCATATTAAACTCAAGCATGGCATAAATATTACTACTACACATTATTAACTATATTAACATGTTTATACTCACATATTGGTTTATTTAATTTAAAAATAGAAACTAGATTTAGAATAACCATTACCTTGATTTAATGGCTATTTTCCTTTTTTTCTTCCAAAATAGGTGGTGAAAGAAGATGACATGAACCAAGAACTCATTCTCTTAGTATTTTTGCTCTCAAATATATTTTCTTACACTCTCAAATGCTCTCTAGCTCTCTTGAAAATAAAAGATGATAAATGACTAATAAAAGCTACTAAATTGTATGTATACTTACAATGGCCATAGATATAAAATCTATACCTATCAAAATACCATCATGAGGGTAGTTGGAGACTTGTGCAAGAAATTTAGGCCAATGACTAAGTTGGTGAAAAGAAGAATGGTGTCCATGTACTACAAAACCAAACAAGCAACCTAATATTTAAATAAATGAAAAATAAAATATGAAAAATATCAACTCACCCTCTCTTGCTCCTAGCACACGGCTGATGACATTTTCTTGTCCCAAAAAGTTTGTCATCTCCATTTTACTTTAATAAATAAATAGTTATATAAAGTATTTTCCAAGTGGACCAAACATTGGACTTTGTTTTAATTTCTTTAGGGCTTCATTTAAATTGTTTGGACTACTAGTTTGTCAAGTTTTATTATTCTTTCACTTGGGCTACTAATTGATCCATGTTGGGCTAATTTAATAATTTACATATTAATTATTCAATCCATGATTAAATAAATAATTAGATTGAATAAATAATTAAATACTCTAACCTATTAGTATTAAATTACTAAATGGACTAATAAATATTATTATTAATATTTCACATTATTTACATTAATTTAATAATTATATTAATTAATTTATTATATTTAATTAACTCATTATATTCAATTTAATTAAATATTTAATTAATAGAAAACTTATCAATTATTTTGATATTAAAACTTTAGGGTTTGTTCACTAATTTAATAATATATTAGTGACCTCTTTAATTAATTCTAGTAATTAATCACATAATCATTTAATCACGTAATTAATTAATCACATAAAAAGATTTAAATAATCTCGTAAAACTAACTCGTTAGAATTTAAATTAATAATTTAATTAATAATGACGTGGAAATTATAGGACATTACATTCTCCCCCTTTATAAAAATTCCGTCCTCGGAATTGTAAAATAAGGTTACTCAAATAAAAATGGGTAATTCGCTCTCACTTCTTCCTCTAGTTCCCACGTAGCTTCTTCAATTGCGTGATTCCTCCAAAGTACTTTGACAGAATGAATTATCTTATTCCTCAGCTTTTGTTCATTCCTATCGAGTATCTTGACAGGAACTTCTTCATATGATAAGTCATTCTCGACTTGAATTGGTCCATATGATATAATGTGCTTATAGTCTGGTTTATACGGCCGCACACTGACACATGAAACACATTGTGAATGTGCTCAAGTTCAGTATGTAATGCTACATCGTACGCCACTTCAACGACTCGCCTCAAGATTTCAAACGGTCCTATGAACCTAAGGCTCAGCTTGCCCTTCTTACCAAAACGGATCTTCCCTTTCCAGGGAGATACCTTCAAAAATCCGAAACTGCCCACGTCGAAGTCCTGCTTTTGGCGATGCAAATTCGCGTACTTCTTTTGACGATCTTGAGCTGTTACCAGTCGATTTTTGATAAGTTGTACTATATCTGCAGTCTGCTGCACCATTTCAAGTCCAAGCAGTCGTCGTTCACCGACCTCGTCCCAACACAACGGTGTTCGATATTTTCTTCCATAAAGAGCTTCGTATGGTGGCATGCCGATACTAACGTGATAGTTGTTGTTGTAAATGAACTCTACCAACGACAAATGGTCATCCCAGCTACCCTTTAGGTCCATCACGACCGTTCGGAGCATATCCTCCAGAGTCTGAATTGTTCGCTCGCTTTGGCCGTCATTTTGAGGATGGTACGCTGTGTTTAACCTCAACTGTGTTCCCATCCTTGCTTGTAGACTTCTCCAGAAATTTGATGTGAAGTACGGATCTCTGTTAGACACAATCGATACCGGCACTCCATGTCGTGACACTATCTCCTTCACATAGAGCTTCGCTAACTGCTCCAGATTGTACCGTATTCTGATAAGTAGGAAATGGGCTAACTTGGTCAGACGATCCACTATTACCCAGATGACGTCTAAACCTTTATGTGTCAGTGGTAAACCCACCACAAAGTCCATCGTGATGTGCTCCCACTTCCACTCTGAAATCTCTAGTGGTTGAAACAGTCCACTTGGCTGCTGATGCTCTGCTTTAACCCGCTGGCATGTCAGACATCGACTGACACATTCTGCCATTTCCTTCTTCATATTCGGCCACCAAAAGTATTGCCTTAAATCCTGATACATCTTCGTGCTTCCAGAATGTACTAAGTACCTCGTACTGTGAGTTTTCTGAAGAATCTGTTCCCGTAACTCCGGATCCAACGGTACCCAGACTCTCCCTTTGAACCTTAGCAACCCTGTGCTATCAATCTTGTACTTAAGCTCCTTGCCTTCAGCAAGTCGCTTCTTAATACAATCACAATCCTCATCCTTTTCCTGAGCTTCTTTGATTTTGTCTAATAAGGTTGGGCTTGCTGATACTGTAAATAACTTCTCGTCCATCTCCATCGGATATTTGATTACCAACTCCAAACGTTCAAAATCTCTCACCAACTCTTCCTGATTTGTTAGCTTCAACAACTTCTCCCTGCCTTTTTTTCTCAAGGCATTTGCTACTACATTGTCCTTGCCCGGATGGTACAAAATCTCACAGTCATAGTCTTTGATCAATTCTAACCATCGGTGTTATCTCATATTCAGCTCCTTCTGAGTGAAGATATATTTCATACATTTGTAATCTGTATATATCTCACACTTCTCGCCATACAGGTAGTGCCTCCAAATATTCAGGGCGAAAACTACCGCTACTAACTCCAGGTCATGAGTCGGATAACCCTTCTCATAATCCTTTAACTGACGTGACGCATACGCAATGACCTTGCCGTTGGTGTGATGTCGCAAGCACCGAAAAATAAAATCTTACTTTGGAAAAATAAATATGTAGTAGTGTAAGTAAGAGTCGATCCCACAAGAAATGGTTAATTTAATTTTATGTTTTGTAAACCAAAATTGGGGGGTTTTTAATCAAAGAAATAATTTAAATAAAATTTACTAAAATAAATATGAAAGAAATAAATAACAAGAAAAAAACTTGGTTTAAGTCAAAATCCACCATCAAGAATTTACAACTGATCACTGTTGCAAGAATAACTCAATTCATATTTTGAACATTCACCGTAAAAATAACTACTCGCAGGTGGAATAATTTTTCTACTCTCTCCTTAATTTTAGATAAGTAGAGCCACTTGGTCTAAATACCCTTACTAATAAACAACCTCTGGCACTTACTAAAGATTTAATTTAATAGTAGCATAAAGAATTAGAGAGATCGTTGAACTAAACAACACAAGCCACTTGTTTGCATTTAATTTAGATGAATATTCTTCCTAAGATAAAATAATCTTTTGATTTGCAAAACAATTATTAAACTTAGTTGCTTCACAAATAGCAGTAGATTAATATGAATAATAAACTAGTAGGCCTCCTAGTAATTAAACAAACCAATCAGAAAATTAAGCACAGAAAAATATCTAATACTCAAAATATAAATTGAACAATTAAAATAAATTAGATCTCACAGTGTATAAATCTTGATGGCTTCAATCACTTAAACCAAAAAAAATAATTTAGCTACTCATAATTGTAGAGAACACTAAAGAATAGAAGAGAAATTTTTTATTCTAATGAGAGTTGTATCTTACATTGTGTCTCAAGCCCTCTATTTATAGGCTTCATAAACCTCCTAACCCTAATAGTATTTACAATTAAAAATAAAAGAAAAATAAAATAATTATTATCCTAACCCTAATTGGAATCAAAATCCAATTTTGAATCAAAAAGTAGCAAAACTTCGCGAATAATCTCGTTTCCAAAATTAACGCGCCAAACAAACAACCCCTTCGCTACAATAGAAAGTCTGCCGCTCCAGCCTCCGCGCATTGTGTGCCCATGAGCCCAAAACGACGTCGTTTCTGCTACTGACTCTGCTATCCGCGTATTACGCGGCCGCTGCTCTATCTGTTTCTTCGCGAACGACGTCGTTTCCTTTGCTAACCAATTTCTTCTATCACCGCGCAATGCGCGAGCGTCGACTTTTCCGGTAATTACAAATTTGTCACCGGTCTTTGCAGAATTTACAGATTTACCCCCCAAGCTTATTTTTCTTACAAAATAAAATATAAAATAATTAAAAATAAATAAAAATAATAAAAACACATAATAATAAATAAAACACCTAAAATACTAAAAATAAATAAAAATACATAAATAAAAAGAAATATAAAAATACTATAAAATTACCTAAATTAACATAAATTAACTAAAACCCTATAAAACCTATTACAACCAAAATAAGCTAAATAATTAAACATTTAAGCACACAATGAATATAAAAACTAAGTATTAGAGAATAAAAATATCATATAATTTAACCCTATCAGCAGTGTTGCATTAGCACACAACCAAGACCCTTGTGTGACGCATCACTGTACACTACGAAACCTCCCGTGTCGTCCGGTAAAGCCAACGCTGGTGCCTGACTCAACCTCTTCTTCAGCTCCATAAAACTTTCCTCGCACTTTTTCGACCAAACAAACTTCACAGTCTTTCAGGTAAGATTGATCAACGATGATGTTATCTTCAAAAAATCCTGAATGAATCTTTGATAATACCCCGCTAACCCTAAGAAACTCCTGATCTCAGTCGGCGTCTTTGGCTGTTCCCAATTGATAACTGCCTCCACCTTCGCTGGATCCACCAAAACACCATCCTTGTCGATAACATGACCTAGACACTGCACCCTCTGCAACCAAAATTCACACTTCGAAAACTTGGCGTACAACTTCTCCTTTCTCAAAGCCTCCAATGCGATCCGTAAATGTTCTGCATGTTCTTCCTCCGTCTTCGAATACACCAATATGTCATCAATGAATACGACCATGAACTTGTCCAAGTACTGCTTGAACACTCTGTTCATCATATCTATGAATGCCGCTGGTGCATTCGTCAGTCCAAATGATATCACTAGAAAC
Source organism: Hedera helix (assembly GCA_947179155.2). NCBI lineage: Eukaryota > Viridiplantae > Streptophyta > Magnoliopsida > Apiales > Araliaceae > Hedera > Hedera helix. The sequence goes on along the minus strand of OX359269.1, from coordinate 17,967,337 downwards.
TCGAAATGACCATAACGAGTTCTGAATGCCGTTATCGAGATATCCTTCTCCCTCACCTTCAGTTGATGATAACCCGTCCTTAAATCTATCTTCGAAAAGTATTTCGCTCCCTTAAGTTGATCAAACAAATCATCAATTCTCGGCAGCGGATACCTGTTCTTAATGGTGACCTTGTTTAACTCCCGGTAATCAATACAAAGCCTCGTCGAACCATCCTTTTTCTTTACAAACAGAACCGGCGCTCCCCATGCTGACACACTTGGTCTGATGTAACCTTTATCTAGTAGTTTCTGCAGCTGAACAATCAAATCTTTCATTTCTACTTGTGTTATACGATACGGCGCCTTAAATATCGATGCGATCCCCGGTACCAAATCAATAACAAACTCCACTTCTCTGTCCGACGGTAACCCCGTAATCTCATCTGGGAAAACATCAGCGAATTCCAGTACAACAGGTATCTGACTCAGTTCGTCCTCTACTCGTCGAGTATCGACCACATGAGCCAAATAACCTACACACCTTTTCCTAAGCAACTTTCGTGCTTGCATCATCGTCAAACAACTTGATTGTCTTAGCGATTTACTACCGTAAAATATAATTTTTTACATATTCGGAGTCTTTAGGTGCACACACTTCTTCTTACAGTCAATAACCGCCCCGTAACTTGATAGCCAATCCATCCCTAGGATTACGTCGAACTCCCCCAGATGAATCGGTATCAAATCCATGTTAAGTCTAAACCCTCGCAATTCAGCACAACAGTTCCTATGAATGTAGTCTACGGGAATGATTTCTTTGTTTGCTACTTCTACGTTCATAGGGTGTTCTAGCTTTTCTTGAGGTAAATCTAATCTCTTAGTAAAATCTTCAGAAACAAATGAGCAGGTAACACCCGAATCAAACAATACATATGCATTAATATCATTGATCGGGATGATACCTGAAACCACGTCCTTGGAGTCGACTGCATCCTACACAGTCATGTTGAAGGTGCGCGTTGTGGGTCGGTTAGCCTGGCTGGCTGACCCTCCAATGTTCAGCCTACTGCTGCTGTTGTTGTTGTTGCCACTCCCAACGTATCCCTTCCTCTTCGGGCAGTCCTTCGCATGATGATCTGTTGCTCCACAGGAAAAACATACTCCTTTCATCTTTTTCGGGCATTGTGGAGCCATGTGCCCTGGCTGTGACGCCCCCAAATCTGGGCCCGCACAGCCCAAACTTGAGTCGTCAAAAGACTACAACAAAATTATTACAACAAAGCACAACGTACAACAATACAGTGTATAATAATACACAACTAAGTCTTCACTATTATTGCCACACTATTTTACAAAACGTGAAGACTATGATAACTATTCCTCGGACCCTCACTCCATTCCCCGGCTAGACCCTGTTATGTTTTCATCTCCTGTTGAAAAACAATGGAACAAAAGAAAGGGTGAGCTCAAATAGCCCAGTAAGAAATATCATGACTAAGATAATGACGAATAAATTATCATTAGCCTTCAACAGTTGAGTTCTTGATAGAATACAATAGACTACAAGGTTTATATCAAAAACTGCAGTTAAATTCTTAAACAATGTTTAGATCAATAATAGCAGCGGAATGAGCAATCTATTAGAAGAATAATGCAGACTATAATGTCCACTCGCTTCTCTTTTTCGTAAAAACATCATCAACTTTTATCATCTGAAATACCATTAGTCATGATAATATAAATTCACAGTTCCTGATCATAATTATGCACATCAACAGTTCATCTTTGCACTACAGGCCAAAGATATTCAATATAGCACCAACGGTCATGATTATACCAGATTCAGCCTTTGGTCATAATCATACCAATCAACAGTTCATCTTTGCACTACGGGCCAAAGAGAACATTCACCACGTGCCATAAAAGACACCGAACAGATGTATCGCCTTTAACCTATTATATCGCCTTTAACCTATCATCTGTTCAACAAATGTATCACATCTGTGCCCCCGGCCACAAATATTCACCACAGCTTGATTCTTGATGATTAGTACAAATAACAGTGATACAAATGATGAACAGAAGAAACAGGATAAACAATAAGTATCAGAAGTTTACTTTGTGCAGATTCAAATAATGTCCAAATTGTCAACATGATGTGGAGTGAAATTTAAAAATGATATTCAAGATCCACAGTTCAGAATAACGGTTACAGTTCAATAGAAAGGTTCACGTAAATAGGAAGGTTCAGTTGAAATAATGAAGTTCATCTATTATGGAACATATAATATTTTCAGGAATTATAGAAGCAATAGTTCCATAATAAATTTCGATTTAGGAGTATGAAAGAAAATAATATCCTTTACCGTAGCAGGTTTGATTAACAAAAGGTGAAGGAAATTAATACAAAGGGGTTATTCACCAACAGGCGATAATCCGCGCCGTAAGTTATTCCCACAATTTAATAGAATTTGAGTACAAAGAGTTATTCACCAAACAGGCGGTCATCCGCGCCGTAAGGTTATTCTCAGAGATTAATAATGAATGAATACGAAAGGTTATTCACCAACAGGCGATAATCCGCGCCGTAAGGTTATTCGCACAATTTAATACATGGAAATAAATGGCACATCTTATGAGTAAAAAAGAAACAATATTATTTTCGAGAATCAAATAATGATAATCCCTTACTTTAACACGTGACTGGATGAGGTTGATTAACTTGAACGGTACACGTACACTTATAGATCTTCACAAATACTCAAGATGACTTAAGCACACTTAGAGAAAACTTTCACAAGAAGTATTTAGAGGGAGAAAGAAAGAACAAGTAAGGAAGTTTATGAAAAATGCTTAAGTTAAGGCTTCTATTTATAGCCAAAAATCTTATCATTCCTTTAATCTAAACCATTCATTTAAAGATCATCTTTTAATCTACACCATCCATTTCAAATTTTATATTATCTTTAATCTACACCATTCATTTCATATTACCTAATAATCACCTAACTTTATATTATAAACAAATCAATTCAATTATTCAACAATAATTCACACTTTAATCTACACCATTCATTTCATATCACCTAATAATCACCTAACTTTATATTATAAACAAATAACTTTATCAATTCAATTATTATGACTAATTGTTATAAATACAGTATAGTTAGCTCTTAGATATCAAGTCAATAAATTAATGAAATACAACTGTTTAAATAACATCATAATAGAGATAACAATAATGTAAAAGAAAGCATACGTTACTGTGTAATGACAATTATTGATTCAATAATGTGAATTACTGTGCATATGTTACTGTGACAATTATTAGGTTCAATAATTTTAAAAACAGTGCAGCAACAATTATTGACTCAATGATATAAAATACAGTGTAATGACAATTATTAAATCAATAATGCAAAATACTGTGTAACAACAATTATTGAATTGATAATATAAAATATTATGCAGTGACAATTATCGATGAAATGATGCGTAACAGTTACGGTGTCAATTATCAGACCAATAATATGAGACACTATGCAATACCGTGTGTTACTGTAGAGTACCATGTGCTACAGAAAATACCAAAAACTACCGTATGCTACTATTCTTTTATCACCGGTATTTTAACAGTTCCGTTGACTATTTTTATTTAAAAAGGTTATTTCTGTCGTTTTCTATATCCGACAAATATTCCGTTGTGGGGTCCACCAATAATTTGTTATTTCGGCGCCGTCGTACGACACGAATATTCCCCGACCAAACGAATATTCCCCGACAAAGCGAATATTGTCCGACAAAATAAAATTTGCAGATAACATCCTTAACTTTTAACTTGATCGATTTAACCACTTGCTGTTTCAAAAAAAATATATATGAAGAAAAATTAAATTTTGTATTTCATAAAATTCGGGGTCTTACAACCTCCCCTCCTTATGAAATTTCGTCCCCGAAATTGACGTACCTGACATATCGAAGAGGTAAGGATACTTAGATTTCATCTCAGATTCTAGCTCCCAGGTCATTTCCTCAGTATCTTGGTTCCTCCATAAAACCTTGACTTGAGGTATAACCTTTGAGCGTTGGATCTGCTCCTTCTTATCCAGGATCTTAACAGGTACCTCCTCGTATGTTAAATCCTCTGCTATAACGTCTGGTTCTAATTCAATGACGTGGTTTGGGTCCTTCACATATTTACGTAACATAGATATGTGAAAAACGTTATGGATGCGAGACATACTTGGTGGTAAGGCTAGTTTGTAGGCTACAGTTCCTATTCGATCGAGGATGTCAAATGGGCCAATAAATCGAGGGTTGAGCTTTCCTCTCTTTCCGAATCTCATAACCCCTTTCCATGGAGAAACACGTAAGAATACATGATCTCCGACGTTGAAGCTTTCGTCTCTCCGATGAAGATCAGCATAACTCTTTTGTTGTTCTTGTGCGGTCTGTATTCGTTGTCGGATCATTTGGATCTTTTCGGTCGTCAAGCGTACCAACTCGGGTCCCAACAATTTTGCTTCTCCTACCTCATTCCAACATATTGGAGAGCGACACTTCCTTCCATACAAAGCCTCGAATGGAGCCATGCCTATGCTTGCTTGGTAACTGTTGTTGTAAGAAAATTCCACCAATGGCAAGTACTTATCCCAACTTCCTTTGAAGTCTAATACACAAAGTCTCAAAAGATCTTCGAGGGTCTGGATCGTCCTTTCCGATTGTCCGTCCGTTTGAGGATGGTATGCAGAACTAAAACGTAGTTCAGTGCCCATAGCTTTTTGTAAACTGATCCAAAAACGTGAAGTGAATCTAGGATCTCGATCAGAAACTATGGAAACTAGCATGCCATGCAATCTCACGATCTTATTTATGTACATACCGGCAAGACGTTCAAGTGAAAAGTTTTCTCGTATAGGCAAGAAATGAGCGGATTTGGTCAATCTATCTACGATGACCCAAATTGCATCTAAGCCTTGAGAAACTTTGGGAAGACCCGTCACGAAATCTATATTGATGTGTTCCCACTTCCATTCGGGAACCTCAAGTGGTTGTCATGGACCCTTAGGTACTTGATGCTCTGCCTTGACACGTTGACAAGTTAGGCACCTTGAGATAAACTCTGCAATCTCCCTTTTCATATTGTTCCACCAAAATGTATGTCGAATATCTCGATACATCTTGGTACCCCCTGGGTGGATTGCAAACGGCGTGTTGTGTGCCTCCATCATGATTTTATGCTTTAATTCAGGATCGTTAGGAACACAGAGTTGAGAGTTAACTCGAAGTATTCCTTTCTCGTCGATTCTTGCTTCGGGAATGGCACCTTCTTGTACTTTCTTTATCATGTTTATCAGTTCCGGATCGGTAGCTTGAGCAGCTTTAATTTTATCGATTAAAGTTGGTTCTACTCGCACGTGAGCAATCTTCGAGTGGGTCCCTGGTGTCTTTAGATCTATCTCCATCTTTTGCAAGTCGTACAAAATACACTTTTGTGTTGTCAGCAGTGCACTTGTACTCGCATAAGATTTTCTGCTCAAAGCGTCAGCTACAACGTTCGCCTTTCCTGGGTGATACTGGATTGTGTGGTCATAATCCTTCAACAGCTCAAGCCAACGTCGTTGTCGCATGTTGAGTTCCTTCTGCGTGAAGAAATACTTGAGACTTTTATGATCCGTATATATATCCACTTTTTCTCCGTACAAGTAGTGTCTCCAGATCTTCAACGCGAAAACGACTGCTGCCAACTCTAGATCATGAGTAGGATAATTTTTCTCATTATCTTTGAGTTATCGAGAGGCATAGGCTATAACCTTTCCATGTTGCATAAGGACACAGCCTAGACCTTTGCCAGAAGCATCGCTGTAGATAACAAATTCTCCTGATCCTGATGGTATGGTCAGAACAGGAGCTGAAACCAGTTTCCTCTTGAGTTCTTGGAAACTTTTCTCACATTCCTCGCTCCATATGAATTTTGTGCTTTTCCGAGTAAGCTGCGTTAATGGAGTGGCGATTCGAGAAAATCCTTCTACGAATTTCCGATAATAACCAGCTAGACCCAGAAAACTTCGGACTTCGGTTACTGTCTTGGGTTGTTCCCAATTTAGTACCGTTTCAATCTTCACAGGATCGACTGATATTCCTTGACTAGAAATCACATGCCCAAGAAACGTGACCTCCTCAAGCCAGAACTCACATTTCTTCAACTTGGCATATAATTTGTTTTCACGGAGCTTTTGGAGTATCAATCTCAGGTGTTGTTCATGATCCTCGCGACTCTTGGAGTATATGAGGATGTCATCAATAAAGACAACCACAAAATGATCCAAATGTTCCTTGAATATCCGGTTCATCATGTCCATGAAAGCTGCAGGAGCATTAGTTAGTCCAAAAGGCATGACTAAGAACTCATAATGCCCATAACGAGTTCTGAAAGCAGTCTTTGGAATGTCCTCAGCTTTAACCTTTAACTGATGATATCCAGAACGGAGATCAATCTTTGAGAAATGTTGAGCGCCTTGCAATTGATCAAACATGTCATCAATCCGAGGTAACGGGTACCTGTTTTTGATGGTGACATGGTTCAATTCTCGGTAGTCAATGCACAATCTCATACTCCTGTCTTTCTTCTTTACAAATAGAACAGGAGCACCCCAAGGTGATGCACTCGGACGAATGAAACCGGTATCCAACAATTCCTGTAGTTGGTTTTTTAACTCTTGAAGTTCAATGGGAGCCATTCGGTATGGAGCTTTGGAAATGGGCTTGGTACCGGGTTCAAGATCAATATAAAATTCAATTTCACGGTTTGGGGGTAAGCCAGGAAGTTCTTCAGGAAAAACGTCAGGAAACTCATTAACAATGGGAATATCATTCAAGTTTGATGTATTTTTGTTCAAATCAGTGACATGAGCTAAAAAGTTTGACATCCGTTTTTCAATAAACGAATGGCTTTATGGCTAGAAATAACAGTTATAGATTTCAATGGTTTAGTTGCTTGAATTTGCATGACAGGTTGATTAGGAATATGAAAACTAATAATCTTATGAAAACAATCAATTTTAGCATGATGGGTAGTTAACCAATCAATTCCTAAAATCACATCAAATTCACGCATCTCCAAAGAAATAAGGTCAACAGGTAATGTGAGGTTGTTGATTTGAACTAGGCAAGATTTATAGACAGTAGATGTAATGGTCATTTCTCCTAATGGGGTTTCAACTGATAAGTCAAAGTCCAAGTTTTCAGGAGTTAAGTTTAAACGCTGAGCACATGCAGGTGAGATAAAAGAATGGGTAGAGCCAGTATCTAACAAAGCGTAGACTTCACGAGAATTTATGAATAGCTTACCGGTTATCACCTCGTTCGAGTTTCGCGCCATTTGGGATGTCACAACAAAAGCTCTCCCTTGAACTACAGATTTTCCCTTATCCGCGCTAGCTTTTGGTATCATCATTGCAGCTGGACTTGATTTTGTGGCAGGACAAAACCGCGCAAGATGACCCTCTTTCCCACAACTGTAGCACTTTTTGGACTGCTGTGTACAGTTTGGACTGATGTGACCTTCCTGACCACACCTATAGCATCTCACTGGTGGTCGATCTTCTCCCCTTAAAACTGGGGTCAGTGCTGGTGCTGGTACTGGTGCTGGTGCCCTTCCATAATTATTATGGAATCTCTTTCTTTTGAAATTGTTCCCACTTGATTCTCCTCTTCTGTTATTTGATGTGGAATTACCACCGAAGTGTTGGTTACCTACTCGATGGTTCTTGTTCCTGTGGTTGTTGTCATTCCTTTCTCTATGTTGCTCATTAACTCTTGGCTGCAATGTTTCATCTGTTTGCTCCACCCTTTGAGCTCTATCCACAACATCTGAATACAAACTAAATTTATGAGAGCTAAGTTGTTGACGAATTTTGAATCCCAAACCTCTTAGGAACATCCGACTCATTCGTGCTTCGTCATCCACAAGATGGGTGGCAAAGCGAGATAACTCGGCAAACTTGGTTTTATATTGGGAGACTGTCATGTTTCCCTGCTCCAGCTTAATGAATTCCACCTCTTTCATATGGCGGATGCTTTCTGGAAAATACTTCTCGTTAAACAGTTCTTCGAATTCTGTCCAAGACATTTCGAGTGCTGAAGGTTGGATACGTTTTACCGCTTCCCACCAATGGTCCGCCTCACCTCGTAACATAAAAGTGGCAAATGGCACCTTCTGATCATCAGCGCATTATAAGACATCAAGTATTTTTGTCGTCTGCTTCAGCCATGCCTCCGCTTTGAGTGGGTCAGGCTTCCCGTGGAATTCAGGTGGTCCCAATTCTTTAAATTGCTTGACAGTGACCATCCTCAAATTACCAGCGTTTCTACCGTTATTATTGACTGGATTTCCTCTTGCTTGATTCTGTATGAACTGCATGAAATTCCAAAAGAATCCATCGTTCATCATGTTATTAGGAACACTATTTCCTGAGTTGGCAGGAGGATTGTTTGGGACCTCTTGATTCTCGGCTACATTCGCTTCAGGCATTCCATAGTTAACCTCTTGATTTCCAGATGCCATACTAAACTGTTGTCACAAAATAATTGTTAGTTCAAACAAATTGACTCATCTCTTCATGTTCCTACACTCAAATCGATTCATTAGATAAAAAAAATCTAATTTAGGTAGGACACACTAGTGATTGATTCTATTCGTCTCTCCCCTCCTAGTTCTAATCCCAGATCTCCATTAAAGACCATATCCCTAAGCTCTGATGCCAACTGTGACGCCCCCAAATCTGGGCCCGCACAGCCCAAACTTGAGTCGTCAAAAGACTACAACAAAATTATTACAACAAAGCACAACGTACAACAATACAGTGTATAATAATACACAACTAAGTCTTCACTATTATTGCCACACTATTTTACAAAACGTGAAGACTATGATAACTATTCCTCGGACCCTCACTCCATTCCCCGGCTAGACCCTGTTATGTTTTCATCTCCTGTTGAAAAACAATGGAACAAAAGAAAGGGTGAGCTCAAATAGCCCAGTAAGAAATATCATGACTAAGATAATGACGAATAAATTATCATTAGCCTTCAACAGTTGAGTTCTTGATAGAATACAATAGACTACAAGGTTTATATCAAAAACTGCAGTTAAATTCTTAAACAATGTTTAGATCAATAATAGCAGGGGAATGAGCAATCTATTAGAAGAATAATGCAGACTATAATGTCCACTCGCTTCTCTTTTTCGTAAAAACATCATCAACTTTTATCATCTGAAATACCATTAGTCATGATAATATAAATTCACAGTTCCTGATCATAATTATGCACATCAACAGTTCATCTTTGCACTACGGGCCAAAGATATTCAATATAGCACCAACGGTCATGATTATACCAGATTCAGCCTTTGGTCATAATCATACCAATCAACAGTTCATCTTTGCACTACGGGCCAAAGAGAACATTCACCACGTGCCATAAAAGACACCGAACAGATGTATCGCCTTTAACCTATTATATCGCCTTTAACCTATCATCTGTTCAACAAATGTATCACATCTGTGCCCCCGGCCACAAATATTCACCACAGCTTGATTCTTGATGATTAGTACAAATAACAGTGATACAAATGATGAACAGAAGAAACAGGATAAACAATAAGTATCAGAAGTTTACTTTGTGCAGATTCAAATAATGTCCAAATTGTCAACATGATGTGGAGTGAAATTTAAAAATGATATTCAAGATCCACAGTTCAGAATAACGGTTACAGTTCAATAGAAAGGTTCACGTAAATAGGAAGGTTCAGTTGAAATAATGAAGTTCATCTATTATGGAACATATAATATTTTCAGGAATTATAGAAGCAATAGTTCCATAATAAATTTCGATTTAGGAGTATGAAAGAAAATAATATCCTTTACCGTAGCAGGTTTGATTAACAAAAGGTGAAGGAAATTAATACAAAGGGGTTATTCACCAACAGGCGATAATCCGCGCCGTAAGTTATTCCCACAATTTAATAGAATTTGAGTACAAAGAGTTATTCACCAAACAGGCGGTCATCCGCGCCGTAAGGTTATTCTCAGAGATTAATAATGAATGAATACGAAAGGTTATTCACCAACAGGCGATAATCCGCGCCGTAAGGTTATTCGCACAATTTAATACATGGAAATAAATGGCACATCTTATGAGTAAAAAAGAAACAATATTATTTTCGAGAATCAAATAATGATAATCCCTTACTTTAACACGTGACTGGATGAGGTTGATTAACTTGAACGGTACACGTACACTTATAGATCTTCACAAATACTCAAGATGACTTAAGCACACTTAGAGAAAACTTTCACAAGAAGTATTTAGAGGGAGAAAGAAAGAACAAGTAAGGAAGTTTATGAAAAATGCTTAAGTTAAGGCTTCTATTTATAGCCAAAAATCTTATCATTCCTTTAATCTAAACCATTCATTTAAAGATCATCTTTTAATCTACACCATCCATTTCAAATTTTATATTATCTTTAATCTACACCATTCATTTCATATTACCTAATAATCACCTAACTTTATATTATAAACAAATCAATTCAATTATTCAACAATAATTCACACTTTAATCTACACCATTCATTTCATATCACCTAATAATCACCTAACTTTATATTATAAACAAATAACTTTATCAATTCAATTATTATGACTAATTGTTATAAATACAGTATAGTTAGCTCTTAGATATCAAGTCAATAAATTAATGAAATACAACTGTTTAAATAACATCATAATAGAGATAACAATAATGTAAAAGAAAGCATACGTTACTGTGTAATGACAATTATTGATTCAATAATGTGAATTACTGTGCATATGTTACTGTGACAATTATTAGGTTCAATAATTTTAAAAACAGTGCAGCAACAATTATTGACTCAATGATATAAAATACAGTGTAATGACAATTATTAAATCAATAATGCAAAATACTGTGTAACAACAATTATTGAATTGATAATATAAAATATTATGCAGTGACAATTATCGATGAAATGATGCGTAACAGTTACGGTGTCAATTATCAGACCAATAATATGAGACACTATGCAATACCGTGTGTTACTGTAGAGTACCGTGTGCTACAGAAAATACCAAAAACTACCGTATGCTACTATTCTTTTATCACCGGTATTTTAACAGTTCCGTTGACTATTTTTATTTAAAAAGGTTATTTCTGTCGTTTTCTATATCCGACAAATATTCCGTTGTGGGGTCCACCAATAATTTGTTATTTCGGCGCCGTCGTACGACACGAATATTCCCCGACCAAACGAATATTCCCCGACAAAGCGAATATTGTCCGACAAAATAAAATTTGCAGATAACATCCTTAACTTTTAACTTGATCGATTTAACCACTCACTGTTTCAAAAAAAATATATATGAAGAAAAATTAAATTTTGTATTTCATAAAATTCGGGGTCTTACACTGGCTGTCCGCAGCTATAGCAAACACTCTTACCCTTCAAGCATTCGCCCGTGTGGTTTTTACCACAATTATTGCATTTGCCAATTCTCTTAGCTTCTCCTCCGAATTTGTTGCCTCCAGACGATTGGCTCTCATTCCACTTCTGTTTATTGGAGTTGCTGCCTCCGCTGCTTCCCATCTTTTGCCCTTCATGAATTTTCTTCCTCTCCTGATTGAATTTAGCCAGGGCCTCACTGCCACCCTCTGCAATGATTGCCCTTTCTAACAGTTCTACAAAGCTCTTAATCTTTAATACCGCAACAGAACGGTACACCCACGGCTTCAGTCCCAGCTCAAACCTCCGAGCCTTCCTAGCCTCAGTATCAACTTGATGAGTTGTAAACCTTGCCAACTCATTAAACTTGGCCGCATACGCGGCCATTGACATGCTTCCCTGTTTTAGCTCGAGGAATTTCACCTCCATTTCTTGCTACATGATTTCTGGAAAGTAGTTTTCCAGAAATATTTCCTTAAAGCGTTCCCAGGTGATGACACCTTCTCTCGCATGGCCTTTGTTGGCCTTCCACCAGTAGTTCGCCTCCCCCTTCATCATAAAGGTAGCGAAACTAGTCTTCTGTTCTTCAGCCACTCTAGCAACCTCAAATACCTTTTCCATTTCCTCGATCCAAGACTGTGCCTCGATCGGGTTTAGAGTTCCCTGAAACTCTGGTGGTCCAACCAGTTTAAAGTCCTTGAAATTTGCCAAGTGCGGCGCTGACTGCGGTGCTGGTTGTACTACCACTGGTGGGGGTCTAGCTTGCATGGCTTCCGCCAGCATCTCCGCAAACATCCTCATAGGATTGGTTTAATCCCCAACCTCACTCTCTGACTCTAGGATACGTTGGTTGCGTGGTCTACCTCTCGGCATCATATGCTAAAGAGCAAATCTTAGACTTACGCTTATAGTTCTATGCATTATGTTAGCCAAATTAACATATATTCATATACCAATGTTTTAGTACAGACTCAACAAGTGGCATACTTCTATAAACACTCAAGGCACAAGTTTCCTGATAACGACTATCCTCTAACGAACCAAAAAGTGAGGATTTACTACGATCAACCCCTCTAACAGAACAAAAATTGGGGTCTAACTGACATTCTATGCATACATCAAAATATAAAGGCTCACAACAGCTGAAATGTCCTTAATAGAAACAAAAGGTGGGACTCACTACTACTAGGTACAAATAAGATAACAACAATAAATCACCTCCTGCTGCGGTGAATAGTCCTACGAATAGCCTTGCGTAAAGCCTGTTGGGCCAACTCCTCCACTATACAGCGACTAATCTAGCGTCTGCTGTTACACGTCTCCCTAGGTGCCTCATAACCCGACGCCTCAGTCGATCAAACGCAGTGCCAAGGGCATACTCTAAGGTGTCGATCCTAGCAGCTCTCTCCCTATCAAGCTCAGTCCTGATGATCTGGAGAACTGTCTGACTCGCCATCTCCCTAGCATCTAATCTCTCTACCGTCTGCCTCAGCTGACTATTCTGGACCATAAGCTGCTGCACAGTACGACCCAATGATGGTGCAGCGCTCTCCAACTGATGAATTTTGGGCTGCAAATCGACCATCTTCTCCTTTAGCTCCATGTTCTCACCAGATAACATGTAAGTTGCGTCCCTATACTGGTTCTGCTCCTCCAAGTGATGAACCCTATTCTCTAACTCTTCGTTCGCCGTAGTCAGCTCATCAATAACGTCACTAGCAGTAATGCCCATGCCATCAGCATACTCTGCTAGCTCCTCCTGCTCCTCGTCCTCAGATTCGGCCTCATCCTCGCTATAGGGCCTCATCACTCCACCCCTGAAGGGCTCCGTGGCATCCCTACTATCGTCCTCCTCCAGATCGGACTCTCCTACCGGGGATACCCTACCAACTGCTGCATATCCTACCAATTGATGCATATCCATTGGTGTATCAATGAATACCACGTCCTCTCGAGCTCCGCTCGTCTCGCCTATAGCCATCCTATAACACAACAGAGAAACTAACATCAGTACAGCAATAAAATATATTCATTGAATAAATGAAATTATATTTCATTGGGTATGACTAGACTTGATGAATTCCCCAACTCATCAAAATCACATATGATAAATCTCCTAACACTCAATACGAGTTTACTACTAAGGTTATAACTTAGGTTTCGCAATCCTAACATTTCTAACCTACAACACTGATACCAACCTGTAACGCTCGCAAATTTGGGTCTTAAATACCCTGATCCGGTCATCACGATCCAATATAAACATCCACCTCTAAACAACATACAATAACTAAATGCGGAATAATAAACATATGTTGTTCATTCAAAAGGTGTTACTAGTCCCAAGATACGGTAACCTTACACAAAAGTACACAAATACCCTTAATAAAGTACTTAGGGTTTATATTACATAACAAGTAATTTAGTTAACTAAAAGGCTGCATCCTGAAGTCTATCACTTCATCTTTCCCTTACCCTTGTTCTTCCCAAAAGTCTCGGGTTGCACTGCAATAAGGTTTCATGATATAGCAAGGATGAGCAACTAGTTTTCTCAACAAGTTTAAGTAACAACAAGAAACAATATATCATGAATGAAAGGGAATAGTTGAACAATTCAATAATATGAATAACATAGGCAGGAATAATGATTTACTTTTAGAATTAAGATAGTCAAACAGACTATGAACTATAAATATCCACTGGAGTCAATAGCAGGTTGACTCAATGGTTACTACCAGAAATATGTACCCGAGGGGATCAGTCTCAGTACAATATGTGTATGCATAACATTTAATTTCTGTGTTTTGTACCTGATATTAGATACATGGTACTCCCCTATAATAAAGGGGTGTTCATAATAGTCTAAGAATCCGCATCTTCAATGATTTGGATAACTTTTAAAATCTTTAACATAAATGTCTAGACAAACAATGGTTTAGACCTACTTTGAATAGTTCTTTAAACAGTAGAACAATAAATAAGGTACAAATCACATATTGTATGAGCTCAAGTGCACCAAGTGCAAATAACAATAATATCGATGTGGAATAATTGTAAAGTAATTTAAACCACTTAAAGCATGCTTCGAATTATAATTCAAGCTTAAATAAATAACTTGTTCAATGAAATGAGTTTAGAGATAAAGAACTTGCCTATCTGCTTAACTACAATTAATGTCTAGTTTTAATTAACTGGCTTTAAAAGACCTAACATTAATAAAGTTGGTCTAATAATTAGTACGACGTATTTGCATAACTATACACTCACTAAGGAACTTATTTACCACAAATAAGTACTAACACATAATTTACATCAGTCAAAACAATATTATTAACCATATAGACCCTCAATCAAATTAGGTTAAAAATTTAATAATTTAGAAAATATTTTTCTTAAGTGTTGGACACTTATTAAACCCTTAAACAACTTATTACAATTGTTTAATTAAAGCATAATTAAATTCCAATTATTTTATTAACTCAATCTCTATTTAATTACTATTTAATCTTGATTAAATAGAAATTAATTAATTAAATTTAGTTATTATTTAAAATAAATAACAACTAATTATGCTTACTTATTTTTTAATAATAATTAAATAATAAATAATTATTGATTTAATTTAATATTAATCAACTAATAATTAACTAAGTAATTAACCTCAGTTATTATTTAATTTAAGGAAATTAAATAATAGTTTACTAATTTTAATCCTCTTTATATATTATTTAATGTCAATTAAATAATAATTAATTATTTAATTAATTTTAATTATTATTTAAGGTTAAATAATAATCAGTTTATTTATCCTTATTTATTATTTAAATTAAATAATAAATTATTAATCTAATAATTTAATTTCCATTAATCATTAGTTAATGTTAATTAAATAGTAATTAATTACTTAATTATCCTTCTTTATTATTTAATAATATTTAAATACTAAATAATTAATTTATAAATTTTTATCTCTCTATAATTATTATTTAATAGGAATTAAATAATAATTGCTAATTTATCACCTTTATTTATTATTAACATTTTAAATAATAAATAATTAATGAAATCCTTACTTATTTAACTTAACCATAAATTTAGCTAACTAGATTAATATTTTAAATATTTAAATATTAAACTTAATGAAAAATATCATCCCAAATATCATTTTTGTATTATTATTATTTTTGTTATAATTTTAAATTAAATTTTAAACGTGTAAATTAATTAAAAATATGCAGAATGACAAACTTGTAAATAAACTGAAAACTGATCCGAGGGCAATTTTGTAATTACGCTGAAAAATGAACGGAGGGGAAGTTTAGTAATTTTCGCCGAATCTGGTTCTCGTGCAATGCGCGTGCTTACAAACTCAACTGCCCAAAACGGTGCCGTTTTAAGGGGATAGGAGCTGGCTTCCGCGCATGTCGCGAGGGTTGAATAATTTCCTACGCCAAACGGTGTCGTTTGGAGCCGGCATCGGTAGAATCTGTTGGCGCGCAATGCGCGACCAGCACTTTTTTTTTTCTTCCAAACAGATTGTCCACAATAACTTTCAATACACCACTTAACAAAAATTATACATTTAAGTAAGCTTTAACTCTTCAATAAAAATTCAAAAAAATTATCAATCATTTAATATCAATTTATAACATAAAAATTTAATTTTTCATGATTTAATTCCATTTTTTTTTTCATAAAAATTATTATACAAAATAAACTACTATAAATTATAATTTTTTGTGTATAACTCCATTTTGAGTTATCCAAACTTTATTTTTCTCATTATTTAATATTGTTGTAATTCATGCACATAATTCATGCACATAATACAACACGTTCTGAAAAACTTGTCTGATTTGCTTCTACCAGTTACGCTTATTTGCGTCTCTCGTTCAACCTACAATTTATATAGGAAAATTGAAATAATCATTAGATATAATGACTATTACTTAGTCTTAACTTAAGACCTTAACTTCAAAGTATTAACTCTTTAGTTGTCTGACAAATGAACCTATACGTTCCGGACAAAAACCCTAGCCCAAATCTAGTTGGACATGTTGGGTACACTTAACCAACTTACGCATTCACTACACATGCTTCGTACGACCCACTTTTAATAAGCTGTCTAAATTAGTCACAAATGGACTATTTACATTATTTTAATTCAATTAAACTTTCTTCTTTTACATAACTTAATGATTCGGACATTTAATAATGTATCAAATATCTCAAAATATTATCTACCTTTGATAATATACAACTACCTTCAAATATTATTAACCATTGAATAATATTTTACTTGCTTATTAATATTATTAACCATTTAATAATATTTTAATCACTTATTAATATTATTAATCATTTAATAATATTTTAATCACATATTAATATTATTAACCATTTAATAATATTTTAATCATTTAGTAATATTATTAACCATTTAATAATATTTTAATCACTTATTAATAATTAACCATTTAATAATATTTTAATCTCTTATTAATATTATTAATCATTTAATAATATTTTAATCACTTATTAATATTATTAATCATTTAATAATAGTTTATTCACTTATTAATATTATTAACTATTTAATAATATTTTAATCACATATTAATATTATTAACCATTTAATAATATTTTAATCACTTATTAATATTATTAACCATTTAGTAATATTTTACTCACTTATTAATATTATTAATCATTTAATAATATTTTAATCATTTATTAATGTCATTAATTATTTAATAGCCTTTTTAATCTTATACTAATGTTATTAATCATTTCATAACATTTTAGTTACTTACATATTTAATCCTTTAACCATATTTTAATACTCTTCAAACCATACAAATAGTTAACTTTTTAATAATGTTAACCTTAGTCTTTATTTTATACATTTAACTACCAATGAGTCACTAATAGACTTTATTTATATTAGTTTAATATTCAAACACATTTATTTTACAAGTTTATCTTAGGTTTTAAGTCCCTCACGACGTTTCGTTTAGACTTTTCATTAACCGACAAGTTAAACCGGAGTTCCGACTTGATAAAACATTAAAATATCAAAATTTGGAATTTTTCACACTGTACCAGCACTGGAAGCGCTGGTCATAGTGTTAATTGAGAGCTGCCAGCGCTCAAAACAGAATGTCCGAGCGCTGGCGGCGCTCATTTTGGCTGTCCGGACCTCATTTACTCAAACTGCCATAACTTTTTCATACGGAACTATTTTTGAGTGATTCTTGAGTCTAAATTGTGTAGAATTTCAAGATCTACAACTTTAGTTTACATTACATTTTCATATTCCAAGTGCAAGGGGTCGAAAAATGGTGATTACAGTCAGAATGAACCATAGGTTCATCATTCTTTGATCCGATTGGTAAAACATGACACATCAAGTATTAATTTGCTAAGATAACATGTTCTATCACCCAATACAACTTCATAACATACAAATAACCAAATCATAAACCTACTTATGTAAAGTTTATGACTTTTACTCAGGAACACGAAGAACATAGTTTATATAAAAATCCATAGGAGTTCACCTAGACTCCATTTCTTATTTTGTCCCAACATAGTTAATATAAAACTTGTAGATTTAGGGTACACACCCATAAATTTATAAATCACCCAACCAACTCTAGGTTTTAAATCAACTTAATAAACCTAAATGAAAGACAAGGTTAACCAAGCTTAAGTTTTAGAAAACTTTTGAACCTTTGGTTGATGATCCTCTTTGCTAGAAACTTTACCAAGCTAGGATGATTCACTTTCATAGCTTGAAAGCTTCACCATGAGGAGGCCTTCATCATTAAACCTTGCTTCTTCTTCATCCAATCATCCAAGCATCAAGAATCTTGCTTCTCTTCTATGACTTCTCTCTTTTCTCTCTAGCTCTCCTCTCTTCTACTTGGAGAAATGAAGAAGAAAAGAAACAAATGAAATGATCTAAGTCTCCTTCACTCTCACTCTCTCTATCTATTGTAGAGACTTAACCCAATGTGGTTTAATTTTGCTAGCAACTAACCTTAAGTTAGTTCTTATCTCATTTAACATTGGCTTTGACCACACCTTTTCCCATCACTTAACCAACATATGGTTAAATCTCTACATTATACATATATATTATATATCTATACACTTTGACTAACATTACTTGCAACCATCAAAACTCGGCTTGATTTAAGGGAATGGACTTGGTTGATTGACTAAAATGTGACATCTATCAAGCTTGAGTCTAGGCTTCCTTTTGAGTGTAAATAAAGCAACAGGCAAGCAAAATCTACACTCTTTTCACCAAGTGGGCCTCAAAATTCGGGATTTGCTCTAATATTACACCAATTTGACTTAATTTTTATATCATATATCATTATATAAGTATTCATATATATATACACCAATATTTATATATATATTGACCACAACTTTGACTACCATTTGGGCTCCACATTGGACTCTAGGATTTAATATATTGGGCTCATCCAATTAATTGGTTTGGGCTTAATTTAATTACTACATTGGGCTAACATTAACTAACACATACTACATTTAATTAAATTAAGCATTGGGCTAGTTTTAAATATAACTTAAACCATCACTAAATTAAATATATGGACTACTAGGTTAATTTATTTAACTTAGTTTAATACATCAATTGGACTTATAATATAATCCAATTAGACTTGCCTTTAATTATCCTACCACATTGGGTTACATAATTAACTCACTCATAGTTAATTCTCATCACCACTTTCCTTTTTCTAGCAATTAACCAACGTTTGGTTAATGCTCTCTCATGTTTACCAACTAGGGTTATTTAACTAACCCTACATTAGTTAATTCTTTACACTCAACTAAATTTCTCAACACATTGACCATCATTTGACTTTAATGTGTTTGGGCTACATGGATTACTTTGCATTGGGCTCTCTTATTTAATTACTTGGGCTACCCAACACAACTCACACATCTTCCATAACTTGGGTTAGGTAATTTATTTAATTGGACTACCACCCAATTATATACAATACTTGCCAACATTAATTAATTGGACTTATATTAATTACGTCTTGGACTATTAATCAACATAACATTTGGGTTTATTATTTAATTACCCATTTCATACCAATATTTTCATATTGGGCTAACATCTATAATCCTTTTTCGCTAGTCCACTAGTAGTAATTAAATTACTTGAACTCTATACCACAACTTAATAATTAAGTTAATTACTTAATCAATTAACTTCTTAATATTGTCATTCTAGACAAACTTTCTAGTTTTTATATAACTTTAACTCATAACGAATATAATTAACATAATTAATTATATTTCATGACTTTCATTCTTACTTCATATTTAAACTAATTAATTTATTAGTTTTATTGAGTATTAATTTACTCATCTTCTTGTTTGGCTAACAACCATAACTCTAGGAATATATAATTATGTATATATATCTTTATAACCGTCTTCACTTCTCAAATGAATTTATTTCCTTAATAAATTCTCTATATACATCATAAAATATTTTCACATTTAATTTCTAACAAATACATTATGTTAAAAAAAATGTTTACCCATTTTCTACACATCTTACTTCTCACATTCTAGGTTTTAAACATTAACCTTTAATAAAATCAATTAAGATATTATTTAAAATCTTGAAAATATCTGGAATATTACAAGAATGGTGTCCATGTACTACAAAACCAAACAAGCAACCTAATATTTAAATAAATAAAAAATAAAGTATGAAAAATATCAACTCACCCTCTTTTGCTCCTAACACACGGCTGATGACATTTCCTTGTCCCAAAAAGTTTGTCATCTCCATTTTACTTTAATAAATAAATAGTTATATAAAGTATTTTCCAAGTGGGCCAAACATTGGACTTTGTTTTAATTTCTTTTGGGCTTCATTTAAATTGTTTAGGCTACTAGTTTGCCAAGTTTTATTATTCTTCACTTAGGCTACTAATTGATCCATGTTGGGCTAATTTAATAATTTACACATTAATTATTCAATCCATGATTAAATAAATAATTAGATTGAATAAATAATTAAATACTCTAACCCATTAGTATTAAATTACTAAATGGACTAATAAATATTATTATTAATATTTCACATTTTTTACATTAATTTAATAATCAAATTAATTAATTTATTATATTTAATTAACTCATTATATTCAATTTAATTAAATATTTAATTAATAGAAAACTTATCAATTGTTTTGATGTTAAAACTTTAGGGTTTGTTCACTAATTTAATAACATATTAGTGACCCCCTTTAATTAATTCTAGTAATTAATCACATAATCATTTAATCACGCAATTAATTAATCACATAAAAAGATTTAAATAATCTCGTAAAACTAACTCGTTAGAATTTAAATTAATAATTTAATTAATAATGACTTGAAAATTCTAGGACATTACAATTTTCGTCATTTCACCACTTGGGACACATAAGTCATTACTTAATTTATCAAGGGTATTTGGTAATTTACCCTTTAGGACATAATGGTCATTAACTAATTTGTGGAGGGGCATTTTGGTCAAAAGCTATGATAGCTATATTTCCATTTTTTTCTTAAAATTTTCATATAATGCACTCCTTATACATTCCTTTCAATAATTAATTTCATGCCCCTCTAAATTGATTCTTCTTCCGATCGACCAACTAGGTCATCCATTTTCCGTTGTGTTACGTTCACGTGGTCTCTTTCTATAGCTCAATTAGCCCTTTAATCGCTTTTCGACCAATTAACTTTTATTAACCATGAAATACATTTCTCGTTCCTTACGAACCTTCTTGGTTCCATATTCCATTCATTTCATTTTTCGATATCTCAATTAATCACAATACTCATCTTTTCCATAAACCGCTTCCTCGTGAAGCAAACCTCAACCGGATTACCAAAATTCATCGTCCTTTATCCTTTTTAAACCCATATAACTATTTACGACTTTTAAGTTCCTTTACTTGTTCAATTAATATACACATCTACCAATTTAATCATCATTACATAGAATTTCCTTTGTACTCAATCTTAGGGGCATTATCTTCCCTTCCTACACGTCGTATAATTATAAACCTCATTTAATTCAATAATATCAATTCCTTAACAATTTCATATAATCACATATCACACACTTAATATTCCATAATTCCTTAATAACTAATTAGATCATACGGTTTCTTCTTCACTGCACATATATACATACCTTAACTTGTCATTTTCATATCTTCTAAACTTTAGCTTATCTTTCTATATTCAATCACAATACATTTTCACATAATCAATTTATTACCAGCTGACACATAACATCGTGTCTTACAATAATTTCCTTCAAATTGTCTTAATGTAAGCATTATCATCAATTCATTCATCCTTAATCCATTATACTACCATTTAATTCTCAAAATTTATTTTCATTATAATTCCTTCATAAATTATACATATCTCAACTCTCTCATGCACTTTAAATAGCTAGTGGATCCTTATAAATTTTATAGACTCTTATTCATATCAAGAGTCCCTATGTACCATTTCAACCACATATGTCCCTCTCTATTTTATCAACATCACATGTCACATCTATCACATAATAATTCACATTAATCATTTATCATTATACTTTATCTTTTAAATCTAGGTTTATCTTATAACCTTTGCTTAATTCCTCATAATCCTCATTTGAAATTCTTATAAAATCCTGGGGTGTCACAATAACTATGTAGTGTATATATATATATATATAGCATCTCTGCTCTTGAAATTACTCTTGAAAATGATGAAAAAAATTAAGAGGTTGACTTTCTATTTATAGAAAAACCAAATTTCATTAATTGCATTTTTACCCCAACTTATTACACTTTGTACCTTAGCATATTCTTGGAATATTCTTTTAGGGCTTGCATCATCATTGCATCGCCCTTCTTCTGATTGGTCGATTCATTTTCACTTGGATTTAGTTCCAAACAAATTGTGCTAGTTTTTTCCCAATCAATGTAATCGTGCTAGCTTTTCATAGTTTAGTGACACTAACTTACTTACACATAACCTAGTTTAATTTCAACTAATTATCTTCAACTTAGTTCATTCTTAAGTCTTCCTGTTTAATTGACCTTTACTGATTAAAAATCTGACATTATTAAGTTTTGTTGTGTATAAACACTATTCTATAAGTGAAAAGTCCAAAAGACTTGGTACGTTCTTAGGTGAATAGTGTTTTTGGCGACCATTTCTCAGAAAATAGTTAGAAAACCAAAATGTCGAAAATAATATTTTTCGTCTTATTTTTATTTTGTCTTATTCTTGACACGCTTTTCCAGAAAATCTTATATTGATTATTACGCATCTATGTCTCATATAAACATTATATCCCTTGACAAAACTTTCAAAAATGGAAAGTGTTTTCGTATGAATAACGTTTAAAATTTTATTTTTAGAAAAATATTAGTGGCTCATTGGTATTTATTCCCTGTATAAATAATATATCACAAAATGTAAAAAGTCAAAACGTCAAAAAGAACAGTCAAAAAGATGACAAACGTTTTCTCGTAAATCGTGTCATTTTCTTCTTTTTTTCATAAAATTTTATTGGTTCCCTGATATCAAAATCTCATATTAACACTATATTGTGAAATGTAAGAAGTTCTATAGATGAAAGAAATAATTAAACGAACGAAAAGTATTTTCTCATGAATAGTATTTTTATATGTTTTTCAAGAATTTTTTTTTATTAACTGTTACGTGTTTTCAAAGCGTGAGAATGATGAATCTTGAAACGAAATATCAATTTGACGCACACATTTCTCTCGAGAGCTTAGGTTATTTGCTGTAGTTTAGACCCTAGGGTTTAGGTTTTAACTCTTTTTTCAATTTAGGTTTTTCCTTAAATTGACTTCTTAATTTTATTAAGTGTTAAGGTTAACTACGTGAACCAAAATACAAAATCCTACACATAGAATAAGCACATCACACATCTAAAAGCTTAATTCAAGCTTAAAATAACCACATAACACATAGTTTAGGTTAAAAGTTTTAACCTACAGTCGTATACGATCGCATTTGTAAGTCGTATATATTCTTTGAGATAGCTTAAGGTATACTCGAGCAATCGTTCTTAGCTTCCATCTCCACCATTTTTTCTTCCGATTCTTTTAGATTTTTCACCTCCAACTACATTCAAGCCATTTCTTTTACTAGTTCTTCCTAGTCTGTTAATACAAATAACTTTTCTCTACTCTTTCTGCTTAGAACATCTACTACCACATTGGCTTTGGCGGGAATATTTTATTATATATTTATTTCCTCCAAAAATAGATTTATTAGTCAAATTTTACATTAATTTTATTCTAATTAAACTTATTTTGGTGCACAGGATTTGACAATATAAAAAGCCCATTTTTGGATCCAATAGTAACTTAAAGTTCAGCACGAATGAAACAAAAGGAATTTTAAAAGAAGAAGAGTTTCAAAAGTCAAAGGAGAAAGAAAAGATAAAGAAAAAAAAAGGGGATAAGGAAATAGCTTTTTTACTAAATCAAGGAAACTACAAAAAGATGGGTTATAAGAAGAGCATAACACAGGAGCATCATGGGAGACAAAAAGCAGTAACGCAGCCAGGAGGAATCAATATAGCATAAAGCAAAGAAACTTAAGCATTTTTGTGGCACAAATTTTGAGATCAACTGCGTGGCATCAGGAAACAAAAGTTGTAGAACAATATAGTCATGGGTTATCACTTAATCTTAGCTTTTGTTATTAATTTTATCATATATTGCTAAATCAATTTATGAGGTATAGGATGAAACATTATTAGATATGCATAATTCTGAAATTCTTTATTAATTTTCAAGTTGGTTTTAATGGTTAATAATTCTTATTTATTTCATTAATTTAAATTAAATTGTTTCATTTATAATGTCATGTATTTTGAATAGTTTTAATTAATTTAATTTAATCTGAATTGTGATTTTAAATTTTAATTAAGAACTAATATTATTTATTTTTCAAAATGGTGGATACATATAATGCTTTGATCTTATACATTGAACCTTGGGAATTAAGAATTTACAAAAAGAAATATTTTTATGAACTTAAATGAAAAATCTTGAGAAAGCATTAAATTTATTTTCAAAGTGCTACTCTGAATTAATAATGACTTTTAAGACGTTCATAGTTAGTATTGTGGATTCTGAACATCATAATTTTTCTTCATTAATTAAAAGTTAGTTATTTAATTTGTTTTATTAATTTAGTTTTAGTTTTAATTATTTCAAAAATCATTTTTTGTTAACTAGATTAGAATTGAATATAATTTAGATTTAATTAATCATTTAATAATCCTTGTGGGATTTGAAAATAGTATGCCCTCAAGCCAATCACATTTAATGTGATAAACATATAATTTATAATCTTATTCATTTATTAAAAAGAATCAAGGCATTTTTTTATTCATGATTAATTACTTGAATTAATCAAATGGATAAACCAATAGTTTTCGAACAATGCTTTTAGAACCATGATAAGGATCATGCTAATGAGATCTAAATTCAAGATAACTCAAAACTAAAATTGTTCCTAATCATGGGATTACTAAAATGGGGATTAGTGAATCCGGATAGATTAGTATATACTATGCTTGCTCTTATAAAGATGATGATTGATCTCATAATCATTTGTGTAGAGACACTAAAGTAAGTATATAGGTGTTTATTAGAGAATAAGTTCACTGAACGTGACTCGCTCAAGGAACACCTAATGGAGTCTTACTTGCCTGTCAATAGGAGTTCCTTTTGTGATAGTAGTACAAGTGATCCTTGGACTTGAAATCATCATAGTATCTTGTGTATGGTGAATTATATTTTGACATATTCCTTAAAACATTTAGGGTGTATCAAAGGGTATGAATGGATATAATAAGTCATATATGGAGATAGATGAATGATCAACAAAGAATCTACCACTTCTAGTAAAAGAAAAAAATATCCTATGCGATTCGATAAATGATAACTCAGTTGTCATTGGCCAAGGCAAAATGAAAATTAGAAAGTAGTTTCTAATTTACATTAATTAAAGTTATTCATTTAAGGATCGAAATGCATATAATCAAATAAAATAAGACTTGACAGTTATACTATGTCTTATTTTGGATTGGGACGTTGTGAGGTAGAAAGATTGAATTGTACAGTAACTATTCACTGAATAGGTTCTTTTGTGATTAAATGTTAAAATCTATATTATCTAGAAAGTCGTTCATCACTAAGGAGACTTACCCTTATTATGGAATAAATATTATTTATTTAAAGGAATTAAATAGTTTAATTTATTTATATAAATAAGATTAGAATAGTTCTAATTAATTTATTCTATAACCGGTTTAATATGGAGAACTTAAAGGGTCACACCGCAAAAGAAAAATAATTATTTAAGAAGTAAATAGCATAATTGTAATAATGAATTAAGTAAATTTAAGTTATACTATGTGGATAAAATAAATTAAATAGTTTAATATTTATTATTTAGTATTTTGAAAATACTAATTATAAATTAATAAGAGGAGTCTTATTATTATTATTATTATCATTATTATTTAGTTCCTAAATGGTTTAGGAATTAATTAGTAAGAGTACTCTTATAATTAATAATTAAGTTCCTAAATAGTTTAGGAATTATAATTATTATATTAAATCAATTAAGTTCTTAATTAGATTAGGAGTTTAATTAAAAACCCTATTCCTAAAGGTGTTAAGAGGGTTTACTAAATCTATAAATAAGAGAAGTCTTATTATGGATTAATGTTACACACATATACTTCCACAAGTTTTTGGGAGAGTACTTACATATTCTCTAGAGAGAGAAAATTAGGGTTTGGCATCACTTACTTCTTGAATTATTATTCTTCCTTGGTGGATCACCTCTAGAGGCCAAACACTTGGGTGGCTAACATTGATCATCGAAATCCAATCGTTGAAATTCAAGGAGAACGCGAAGAATTTGGAGGTGAACTTGTACCCGTTGAAGTTTTGAGTTCTACAAGGGTATATCTTTAACTTCTTCTTTATTTATTAATAGTTGCACATAAAGGTCGATCCTGAATTATGGTTTGTAAAGTTTTAAATTTGATTTTACCATGCTTCCGCTATTTTATGCAATTTGATTGCATGTCTATATGAATTTTACAAACTAACAGGATCGACCTTGTACTTCGCATAAAGCTATTTTACAATAGATTTAAATTTAAATTTTATTTAATTCTTCTATTAGTTGTAGCTTAGTTTATTATTTAAAAACTAATTGCCGCATTCATGCATTCACTCACGTAGAGTACATCTTGCTTAGGTTTTATTTTATTTTGTTTACTTTTTGTTAAATATAAATTTTGGTGATTGCTGGAGGATTAAGGTATGCTGAATTTCTCATTCCTTTCACATAGTTTTAGGACATTTTATGTGTTTATAGATTTTTTTAATTGTGCATTTTTTTTAATCTAACATTAAGGGCAAAAACCCATAACAAGATAAGGTGGGGATTTCATCACCCTTCCTTGGCCCACAAACAACCACACTTTGCATAACCGACCAAATAAAATCAAGTAGACGTTGGACCCTAGGATTCTCGAGCTCAATTAGGACAAGTGACTTTAAGAGGAGTCTAAATTTTAAATTAATCAAACTACTAGTGTCTGGGCAAGTGGTTCAAAAGGCAAACGCCTAAAGAACCCGTTATTACTTAATTAGTCATCGTATTTACAGAGAGACTCCCCCGTTCTTACACTTATCTAGTTAGTGGTATGATTAATTTTGAATTTGGTGGACCTTAAAGGGTAACTTAGAAAGTTAGGAGTTGTCTAGATTTTATTTAGGTTGACCATAGAATTAGGATTTTATTTTTCCTTGTTTAATTAATTATTTATTTATTTTGAGTGACTTTTGTGGTTAATTGCCTATTTCTTTTGTGATTTATGGGAGGATGGACTCTTACTTTGGTTGGAATAATAGTTTTGCTTACAATCAAGAATCCTATGAAAACTTTAATGCACATTAGGTAAATCAATTTTTTCCAACATACCAAAACCTTTATTCATATGCATATTTGTATCCAGATCTAGAACCTCAATATGTACAAGAATTTTCAAATGAAGAAGAGGAAAGATTAAGAAAAACTATGGAAGCTTTCATGCAAAATACTAATCAAGCTATATCTCATCTAGAAACTCAAGTGAGTCAGTTAACTACCATAATAAATGAGTTTGAGGTTAAACTAAAAAATTATAATGGTTGTGAAAATGAGTTTGAAGTTAATCTGGCAAATCATAATGGTTGTGAAAATGAGTTTGAGGTTAATCTGAAAAATCATAATGGTTGTGAGAATGATGAGTTTAAGAATTATGAGTCTACACCTAAAATTAATCATATCACATTTAATGAAGATGTTGGAAAAATCTATAAGCCTAAAACTCCATATCCATAAAGACTTATTCCTAGAAAAAAGTGTAGTGATTTTGTGGACCAACATATTAAAATAAAAATGATCCAAAAAAATTCCATGACCCAAGAAATAAATGAAAATAAACTTATAGTTGTCGATGATTCAATAGCGTTTTTCTTAAATCATCTTAATCAAAACTGGAATGAGTCTGAATACTTAGAAATAGTCAATGAGATATTACAATCCACTACACAAGAGTCAACCAAATTAGAACAACCATTTGTACAAATTCTTTTATGTTTTGAAAATATAAAGGAAAAATTTTATTGAGGTCAATTCTAAGCAAAATAGTTATACAAATTTTGAACATTTTCAATTGCCTAAACCTCCTGAAAATCATGAAAAGTTCATATTCATTTTCCTTTTTACATCACCATTTTATCATCACTTGTTTTTTAAGTTTTATAAAATTAGTAGATATGTTCATTTGTTTTCTTTTTCACCACATTTTTTAAATTATTTGTGTCTAGTGTAGGTTTATTACTTTATTTATTTTTATTTTTTATTTTTAGTGTGTCAGTCTTGTTTAGTTAGTTAGGTTTATTATTTTATTTTTATTCTTATTGAGTACTAATGTTATTGTAACGTGTTCATGATTTTATTTTTTTTAGAATGCAATGTGAAACCAACTAGGTGTGATCTTTCTCTTACTATTTGATATTGTCACTCATCTCCTTTATATGTGATTTGTGCATCTGCATTTGTGGCTAGTATGTAAAAAAACATTAAGGACAATGCATGATTTAGGTATGGGGGGAGGTTTTGCATTTTTGTTAGTTTTGTATTTTTTTATTTTTTTTTGTTATTAGATTTTTATTTTATTTTATTTTTCATCTTTTTAGGGAAAAAAAAGTTGAAAATTTTTAAAAATTGCTTAACTGTTTATGAGTTGAATTAATTCTAACTAATGTCCGTGGAGTAAAAATGTTGAGTAGGATTAAAAGTTTTAAAACTCTTGAACATTTGATAAGATACAAAATCTTAGTTTGGAACGTTATCTTGAATAGAATTAAAATTCATATACTTTTTTACACTTTACGTTCACACTTATTCTTAGTTGTGGGGTACAAACTATGAGACAAGCAATCTTTAAAAAAAAGGGAAAAAATAATAATGCAGCAAGATGGAGCGTAAAATCCACTCGTTATAGAAAAGAAAAAGAGTTGAATAAAATATAAATACTGCTTCAATATCCGTTGGGAATAAAAAAAATCACGCTAAGCAACTTGATTAGTCTATTTTTATAGCCTTTGTTACTTGAGTTAGTAAACCCTTAGGGGTGTCTATACACCTAGTGCTCTAAAGCCAATTAGTTTGGGAGTCATTGGTCAAATACTCGTTACATGGGTAATGAAAAGCCTAAAATAAATAGATATTGAATAAGTCAAGAATGAAAAAAAAATAGATAAGAAAAAATTAAAGAAAAAAATGAGTTTACTTAATTTTCATGGTGAAAGTCTCTACTAAGAGTTACATCACATACACATGCATGCATTTTATGAAATATGATATTTTAAATGAAGATGAAGTATTTTTAATATGATGAAAGTGTGATTCGATTTTGATCTTGCTTATGTGTAATGCCCATAGATATTTTGAAGTTTTCTTTCAATTTCATAATTAGTTAGACTAAAAAAAGATTTTATTTTAAATTTTGAATTTTGTGGGTATATTCACTGCAAACCCTCACGAGACAAAACTCGTCCACTTAGGTAAACTTTGGGGTTTAAAGGATTATAGTAGACGCTAAATACTATCGTGTTCCCTACAAAAATGATTTAGGTTTAATTAAAATCTTATTTTACTTATTTGCTTGGTTTTTTTAATTTTTAGTCTGCTCGAGGAGTAGCAAAAATTTAGGCTTGGGGGTTATTTGATGGGCATATTTTATTATATATTTATTTCCTCCAAAAATAGATTTATTAGTTAAATTTTATATTAATTTTATTCTAATTAAATTTATTTTGGTGTACAGGTTTTGAGAATATAAAAAGCCCATTTTTGGATCCAATAGCAACTTAAAGTGTAGCCTGAGTGAAACAAAATGAATTTTAAAAGAAGAAGAGTTTCAAAAGTCAAAGGAGAAGGAAAAGATAAAGAAAAAAAATAGGGGATAAGGAAATAACATTATTAACATTTAAACCAATTTGAGAATTTATAATAAATTTCAGAACATTACATAATTAATAATGTTTCATCCTACACCTCAAAAATAATTTTAGCAGTACATGATTAAATCAAAAGTCAAAGCAAAGTAATAAACTATCATGATTATGTGCACTGTTGCAGTTCTATTCACATTATGTTTTGTCACAATATGCTGCTTTGCTCCTCCGTTGTCTGGTGTTGCGTCACTGCTGATCTGCTCCTTTCATTGTAGGTTGAATGATGCTTTATGTTGTAAATAGTGATGATGCCGGCTGCTGCTTTGGTGATCTATTAATTCTTTGCTTTGGTTTACGTGCCCAGCTTGAATGATGATGGCTTTTGTTGCTTCACTGTTGTGCGTGATTGCTTGGTTGGTCCTTTTTGATGCAAGTTGTTGCTCTCCTTTTATAACATGTTGATGAAGTGTCGGGCTGTGTAAAATGCTAATTCTGACTTATCTTGTAAAAGTTAAGCAGCTTTATCTTTCTTAGCCTTTATCTCCATAAAAAGATAATCCAAAATAGGATCCTAACTCCTTTGCAATCCTGAAACTCAAGTGGGAACAATACTTATGACTCTTTTTATTTCATTGGCTTTGAATTTGGATCCACCGTCTGGGCTTTTAGTTTTTTACCAAACCTGTTCAACAAAATAAGTTTAATAAAATTGGACTATTAAATCTATTAATTGAAGGAAATCAATTAATTCAAAATATGCTCATCAAATACCCCCAAAACTAGATTTTTGTTAGTCCTCGAGCAAAAGAAAAACTAAGAAAACAAAAAAAAAATAAGTAAAATAAAATCCTAACTAAACTTAAGTCATTTTCATAGGGAACACGATAGTATTTAGCGTATACTACAAGCCTTTAAACCCCAAGGTTACCCCAAATGGACGAGTTGTGTCTCGTGAGGGTTTGTAGTGAATATATCTACAAAATTCAAAATAAAATCTTTTTGGGTTTTAACCAATTATGAAATCAAAATAAACTTCTAAATATCATGGGCATTATGCATATGTAAAATCAAATTCAAAATCACTTTTTCATCTTATCAAAAATATTATGTCTTCATTTAAGACACCACCTTTCATAATATTAATTTCACGTGATGCATGCATGTGTAGGTGATGTAACTCTTAGTAGGGACTTTAACCATGAAAATCGAACAAACTCATTTTTTAAACTTTTTTTCAATTTTTTTTTTCTTATTCTTGACTTGTGCAATGTCTATTTTTCTTAGAATTTTCAGAGTTACCCATGTAATGAGCGTTTGAGTAATGACTCCCAAACCAGTTGACTTTAAAGCACTAGGTGTAAAGACACCCCCAAGGGTTTACTAACTCGAGTAACAAAGGTCACAAAAATAGACTAGTCAACTACTTATATCCATCATATTTTTCAGCATGATTTTTTTATTCAATGGATATTGAAGTAGTATTTATATTTATTTATTTTTAACTTTTTTTCTTACAACGAGTGTGTTTTATGCTCCATCTTGTTACATTGATATTTTTTTCCTCTTTTTCTTTTCTCTCTCTTTTTTTATGATTGCTCGACTCATAGTTTATACCACATAACTAGGAATTAGTGCGAACGTGAAGTGCAAAAATGCATATAAATTTTAATTTTATTCAAGATGGTGTCCCAAACTAAGATTTTGTATCTTATCAAAGGTTCAAGAGTTTTAAATCTTTTAATCATACTCTATGTTTTTACTCCACAGACACTTATTAGAATTAATCCAACTCAAAAAAATTTAAACAAATTTTTTAATTTTTAATTTTTTTAATTTCCTAATAAATAGAAAAATAAATAAATAAAAATCTAACAAAAATGCAAAGCTAATAAAAACACAATAACTTTCCCCCATACCTAAATCATATATTGTCCTTAATGTTTCCTTATATATGAACCAAAAATGCACATACATAAATCCACATATAAAGAAAATAACTAAGTGACAATATCAAATAGTAAGGAAAAGATCACACCTGATTGGTTTCGCATTGCATTCTAAAAAAACAAAATTATGAACATGTTAGAATAACATTAGTACTCAAAGAGAATAATGAACCTAACTAACTAAACAAGATTGACACACTAGAAAGATAAAAATAAAATAAACCTACACTAGACACAATTAAAAAGAAAAATAAAATCCAAAATTAGCAATGTTAATCGTAATAGATAGGATCTTCTAGCAATGTTTCTTCCACCTCTTGACTCCTTAATTCTAAAAAGGGTTTTAACCTTTGACCATTCCTATGATTTTCTATTTCTACAACTCCATAAGGAAAAACAGTGTGAACAACGAATGGGCATTTTGAACATTAGTCAAAAATCATAGACATTTAATTTCAATTAATTCATAGTTTGCTTAATTTTGCTCTAATTTAATTCCTTTTTAAATCCAATTTGTTTCATTATGCTTAAATTTTATTCTAGCATCAATTAGTCCACAATTGACTTGTCCCAAAACACTTGTCGAACTTCGAAATATTAATTTCATTAATTAATTATCATATTTGTAATATTCAAAATTTGCATATCATTACATTTTTCCTTCCTTATAAAGATTTTGTCCCCAGAATCACTATTACAAGGTTACATAAATAGATTCAGATATTCTTTCTTCATTCTTTCCTCTAGTTCCCACGTTGCTTCCTCAGCGTTATGGTTCCTCCACACTACCTTTACAGAAGTTATTACTTTGTTCCTTAAAACTTGCTCCTCATGTCAACAATTTGCACAGGAGTTTATTTATATGTTAAATCTTTCTCAATCTGGATTGGCTCATACTCAATCACATGCTTGTAGTCTAACTTATACGACCTCAGTATCGATACGTGAAACACATTGTGGATATGTTCTAACTCTGGAGGTAATGCCACAACATAAGTTACCTCTCATATCTTCCCTTTTCCAGGGAGATACTTTCAAAAACACATGGGACCCTACTTCAATTTCTCTTTTCTGTCGATGTAAGTCTGCATATTTCTTTTGCATGTCTTGTGCTACTATGAGCCTTGATCATATTACCTTGACAATCTCAGCAGTTTTGTGTACTATTTATGGTCCCAAAAGTTTACGTTCTCTTACCTCATCCCAACAGAGAGGTGTTCTGCATTTTCTTCCATATAATGCCTCATAAGGTGGCATACCAATACTCGCATGATAACTATTGTTATATGCGAATTCAACTAATGGTCAATGGTCATCCCAATTACCCTTGAAGTTCATCACGCATGCTCTCAATATATCTTCCAACGTCTGAATCGTTCTTTCACTTTGACCATCTGTCTGAGGATGATAAGTAGTACTGAACCTCAACTGTGTGCCCATACGCTCCTAAAAACTCTTCCAAAAGGTAAATGTGAATCGCGGATCTCGATTTGAAACAATAGATACTGGAACTCCATGTCTTGACACTATTTCCTTCACATAAAGCTTTGTCAACTGATCCAAATTGAACTTGATTTTGATCGGCAAGAAGTGTGCAGACTTCGTTAGTCGATCCACTATTACCCATATCGCATTACAGCCTTTTTGCGTAGTTGGGAGTCCCATGATAAAATCCATCGTAATGTGCTCCCACTTCCATTATGAAATTTCTAGCGGTTGTAGCAGCCCACTAGGCCTTTGATGTTCTGCCTTAACTCTGTTACAAGTCAGGCATTTACTAACACATTTTGTCTCGTCCTTCTTCATGTTGGGCCACCAAAAGTGTTGTCGAATATCTTGATACATCTTCATGCTTCCTGGATGAACTGAATATCGCGAACTGTGCACTTCTTTCACAATCTCATCTTTCAGATTGGATACCATCGGCACCCATACTTTTCCTTCAAATCTCCGTAATCCACTGTCATCTATTCTGAATCTTGTTTCTTGCTCATCGGATATGCATTTTCTGATTTGACCGCATTCTTGATCTTGCATCTGAGCTTCCTTCACTCTATCCAATAACATTGGATGAGCTTCTACCACATATAACTTTTTTTTTGACTCCATCGAATACTTCACTTCTAGCTCCATTCTTTTCATTTCTTTAATTAACTCTTTCTGAGTAGTTAACATCTCTAATCTTTCTCGACCATTTCTACTTAAAGTGTCGACTACAACATTTGCTTTTCCTAAATGGTATAGAATCTCATAATCATAATCCTCAATTAGTTCTAACCATCTCCTCTGTCTCATATTTAAATCCTTCTGAGTGAAAATATACGTTATACTCTTGTGACCTGTGTATATCTCACACTTTTCTCCATATAGGTAATGTCTCCATATCTTCAAGGCAAATACCACTGTTGCCAATTTTAAATCATGGGTTGGATACCTTTTCTCATAATCTTTCAGATGTCTTGACGCATACGCTATAACCTTGTCGTCCTGCATCAACACACAACCAAGTCCTTTACGCGATGCATCACTATACACTACAAATCCTCGTGTATCATTAGGCAATGACAACACAGGCACTTCGCTTACCCTCTTCCTGAGTTCTAGAAAACTCTCTTCACATTTTTCTGACCATGCAAACTTTACCGCTTTTCTCGTTAAATTAGTTAGAGGTCCTGACAACTTTAAAAAAATCTTTAATGAATTTTCTGTAATATCCAGCTAAATCAAGAAAACTTTGCACCTATGTTGGTGTTTTTGGTTGTTCCCAATTAATTACTACCTCAACTTTTGTTGGATCTACAGATATCTCTTATTGGTCAATCACGTGTGTGACGACCCCGAATCCGGGTCCCTCGAACCTTGAATCCGGTTCAACACTAGTACTACCTTTTCCTTATTGTTTATGAATTACAACAATATTATAATTGCTAAATAATCATTTATTTATAATTTTACAACATCTCTTTCTATTCCAGAATAACAATCTTTATACATTCCTAGTATGTCTCAATATCATACATGATATGGCATTGTATTACAATCAATTTGAGTATTTAACACCCATATTACATACCAACCAATTCTTATACTACACAATCATTTCACCTGTCTAATTCGGACTGATATCTACAATATAGACCATCAATGAATGTGATATGCATTCCTGTTTCTTGATCTTTATCGAAAACATTAAATAACTTGCACTGTCTAAAAATATTGATTTTAAGCAAGAGTGAGCATAACGGCTCAACAAGTTTAACTGTTATACGTAGCACATTACATGCTTCACATATTATACATACT
This sequence comes from Hedera helix, assembly GCA_947179155.2. Classification (NCBI taxonomy): domain Eukaryota; kingdom Viridiplantae; phylum Streptophyta; class Magnoliopsida; order Apiales; family Araliaceae; genus Hedera; species Hedera helix. The sequence goes on along the minus strand of OX359269.1, from coordinate 17,931,950 downwards.
CTTCATTTTATTTTTACATCATGCATTTTATACTTTTCATTTTATGAATGTTTCATACTTCTCATGCATCACATACGTTAAACAACTAGTATCTAGCAATCCATGCTTCATAATGGTACGTATTTCACATGTAACAATATTTCATGTTGTTCACATATCACAAATATCATTAATATATCTTCATGTTAATAATTTAACATCATATTATAGCATAGCAATGCACATAGGAGCAAGTTCTGAAAAACATGTCTGGTTCGCTTCTACTATTTACGTTTATTTGCATCTTTCGTTCAACCTACAATTTTTATATGAAATTGACATAACCATTAGTTACAATGACTATTAATTAGTCTTAACTTAAGACCTTAACTTTAAATTATTAACTTTTAAGATGTCTGACAAACGAACCCTTAAGTTTCGAACAAAAACCCTAGCCCAAAAATATACTTTGGACATGTCGGGTACGCTTAACCAACTTATACCTTCACTACACGTCATTATACGACCCACTTTTAATCAGTTGTCTAAGTTTGTCACAAAGGACTATCTACACTGGTTTAATTCAATTAAATTTCCTTCTATTACATAACTTAATGATTTGGACATTTAATAATGTACTAATTATCTCAAAATATTATCTACATTTGATAATATACAACTACATTCAAATATTATTAACTATTTAATAATATTTTAATCACTTATTAATATTATTTAATGCTAATTTATCCTTCTTACATCACATTGATACATTTGATTTAATATTGATATATTTGACTTGACAATATGTCAAAATATATTAATTATATCATGTTTTTGGTATTATATTGATATATTTGACTTGACAATATATTAGAATATATCAATATATCATTTTTATATTATCATGATATATTTGCTCCAATATTGATATATTTGGCTTGAAAATATATCAATTTCGTCATTACAGCATCTTAATATATTTGTTCCAATATTGATACATTTGTCTTGAAAATGTATGAGTTTCGTTATTTAAGCATTTTGATATCTTTTTTAAATATTGATATATTTGTCTTGAAAATATATCAGTTTCATTATGACAACATTTTGATATATTTGTTTAAATATTGATACATGTTGCTTGACAATATATCAAAATACAACAATTTATCGTTATTACACTATATTGATATATTCATTCCAATATTGATATATTTGGCTTGCAATTATATCAATATCGTTACTGCATCATAACTTTTTCGTTACAAGTCTGTTTTTGTTCATCCTTATATCAAATTAAAGCTTATTAAGTCTAATTTAATCTTCTCTAGGTCTTGACTTCATCCCATTAACCAAACAACATAGATCTTAAAATTTTCCACAACTTGTCCAGACAGTTCATTTGCTGGACAGTCTCACAAGAGTAATTCTTTCAAAAATGCTATGCTCCATAAAATGGTTAAATCTTGTGGGTACTTCTAGGTAACCTCCATATCTATAACTTTAGTTTAGGTTTGAGAACCTAATTCGGTACACACGAGGCTGCACACCTCAAAGAATAGCTAGGTTCAAAACTGTCCCGAAAAAAAACGGGCGGTCAGATCTTAGCTCACTATAAAATTCATAACTTCTTCATTTCTTAACATTTTTTAGCGATTCAAGCGCTCACGTGTTCATTACTTCCTCCTCTACAAATCATATTCAGGCCAATCAACCCGGATCCAACCCGAACAGAACAGAAATTTGCTTGAAGTGGATAGAATGCAACTAACTTCAAAATTTCTTACTTTTATGACCAAATCTTAACACCACATGCATTGTTTGGCTAATTTAACATGCTAAAAGAATTATTAACCTTTTAATACATAACATAACTTACAAATATTTCAAATGTTTGAAAACATAAGATCTAGATCTAAAGTTTTCATAAAAATTAACAATACACTAAAGTTTTAAGGAAAGAAAACTTTTAAACCTTTCTAATGACTTGACTTGGTTGATGAATGATCTCTTGCTCCTTAATGGCTTGCTAGAGATCCTTCTTCTTCTACCATACCCGAAATGGGTTCTTCTTCCGTAGCCCCTACCCGATGCTCTCCCTCCTTCTATTTATCACATAGAGTTTTTCTTAAAAAGCTCTCAGCGCTTCTCTCTTTACAATATAAGATCAATCTAGCAAATGCACAAACTTTAGCTTCTTCTTATTACTCTTCTATTTATAGACTAACAAAATTTATACTTACAATGGTTGTAAGTCTACAATATCACCAATACTTGTTAAGCTATCTTTGACCCTTGATTTAAGAGATTTAACTCACATGAATGACCCATGGAATGACTCCTATCAAGCTAGCTTACAAGCAATAGGTTGAGTAACTTAGAAGCAAAACAATTGCAACAATTCACCCCATGTGGGGTCCCCAAATCTGTTGGCCAAATGCTCCATTTTGGCTCAAGTTTTGATTTAATTTTAATGTTTATTTATACATATATACATCTATCTATCTATCTATCTATCTATATATATATATATATATATATACACACTTCTATATATATTCATTGACCACAATTTTGACTACTATTTGGGCTCCACATTGGACTCTAGAATTTAATATATCGGGCTCATCCATTTAATTTGGTTGGGCTCAATTTAATTATTCTATTGGACTAACATTAACTATCATATGCTACATTTAATTAAAACAAGCTTTGGGCTAGTTTAATTATTACATAGATTAAGGTTTAATTAATTACGTGGACTACTAGGTTAATTAATTTAACCTAGTTTAATACCTCATTTGGATTTATAATATAATCTAATTAGACTTGCTTTACATTATTCTAACACATTGGGTTACTCAATTAACTCACATATACTTAATTCTCATCACTACATTCATTCCTCTATCAATTACCCAAAGTTTAGTTAATTCTCTCTCTTATCTACCAACTAGGGTTATTCAATTAACCCTACATTAGTTAATTCTCTACGCTCAATCAATACTTGAAATTCTTCTCCCAACACATTGACCATCATTTGACTTTTAATGGTTTGGGTTACATAGCTTACTTTTTATTGGGCTCTCTTATTTAAATTATTTAGGCTACCCAACACAATTCACACATCTTTCATAACTTGGGTTAGGTAATTAATTTAATTGGTTTACCACACCATTATATACAATATCTGACAATATTATTTAATTGGACTTATATTAATTACCTCTTAGACTATTAATTAATATAACATTTGGGCTTATTATTTAATTACCCACCTTTAAGCAAATATTTCCATATTGGGCTTGTTTTAAATCTATTAATGGACTCTATACAATAACTCAATAATTAAGTTAATTACTTAATTAATTAACTTCTTAATATTGTCATGCTAGGCAATATTCCACTTCTCTACTTGTTAATCATAACTTTAATTCATGACTCATATAATTAATTCAATTAATTATATTACATGACTTTCTTTATTAATTCATACTTAAACTAATTAATTTATTAGTTTTAACGAGTAGTTAATTTACTTAACACATCATCTTGTTTGACTAACAAACACCACTCTAGGTATATATATAAATATTAATATAACCACCTTCACTTCTCAATTGAATTTATTTCCTTAATAAATTCTCTACATGCATCATTAAAAATATTTTCACATTTAATTTCTAACAAATAAATTATGTTAAAAAGAATATTTATCCATTTTCTACACATCTCACTTCTCCAACTCTTGATTTTAAACCATAACCTTTAATTAATTATTTAAAATCTTATCTACAAATCTTTATAAATATATGGGATATTACAGTGTGCCCCATAAATTGCACTATTTCCAACCAAAATTCACATTTCGAGAACTTCGTATACAACTTTGCTTCCCTCAACTTTTCTAACACTATTCTCAAGTGTTCTGCATGATCCTCCCGGGTCTTTGAATAAATTAAAATGTCGTCGATGAATACCACCACGAACTTGTCTAAATATTGCTTGAACCCTCGATTCATCAAATCCATAAATACAGCTAGTGCATTTGTCAATTCAAAAGACATCACCATGAACTCGTAATGGCCATAACAAGTCCTAAATGCAGTCTTAGGTACATCATCGGGTCTCACCTTCAACTGGTGATAACCGCTCCTCAAATCTACCCTTGAGAAATACTTGGCTCCTCGTAGCTGATCAAATAAATCATCGATCCTTGGTAATTGATACTTGTTCTTAATTATCACTTTGTTCAACTCCCTATAGTCGATACAAAGCATCAACGATCTATCTTTCTTCTTTACAAATAAAATTAGTTCTTCCCACAGAGACACACTTGGTTGGATATACTTATTGTCCAATAACTCTTGTAACTAAACCATTAATTCTTTTAACTCTACTGGAGCCATTATGTACGATGCCTTTGAAATCGGTGTCGTTCCTGGTACAAAATCTATTACAAATACGATCTCCCTATCTGGCGGAATACCCAGCAATTTATCTAAAAATACATCTGCATAATCTTTTACGATGGGTATCTGACCTATTTCTGATCACCTTTTACATCAAATTATACTAACTGAATAGGAATTAAATCAACTAACAACTTAGGCCTTCTTATCGTCAAACAACAATCTCGATGAATATTTTCCACCTGGATTACTACATTGTTTGCTACTTCTATACTTAACACATTTTCTAACTTTACTTGAGGTAAGTTCAATTTTTTTGTAAACTCATTAGAAAATAAAGGAGCAGGTAGCACCCGAATCAAATAATACGTATGCATTTATATCATTGACATGAATGATACCTGACACCATATCTTTTGATGTCATTGCATCCTGTACTGTCATGTTAAACGTTCGTCCTATCAGTCTCCTCGACTGAGTAGGTCCTCCAATAGCCAGCTTGCCACTACCAATACCCTTACCTCCACCCCTCCATCCGCTTTCTTCTTTGGGCAATCTTTGATCTGATGCCCCACTTCTCCACAATAAAAATAACCTTTGTTCGTCTTAGAAATTGAACAATTTGTTGCAATATGTCATTCTCAACCGTATCTAAAACAAACATTCTTTCCTTTCAAACATACTCCTGAGTTCCCTTTGCCACAATTAGGACACAGTTCCATTTTCTTCTTTGGTTCTCCTTGCTTAACCCCAGTTGCATTACTGTTGATGTTCCACTTTCATTTATTAGTGTTACTTCCCCCACTGGTACCATCTCTAATAGGCTCATCGCTTCTCTTGCCAAGCTGTTCCTACTTATACTTAGTAAAGGCATCATTACCTCCCTCTACTAAAATAACATTTTCATCACTCCAGCAAAAGTAACAATCTGAAACATTGACACCTTGCTATAAATCCATGGCTTTAATATACATTCAAATCGTCTTACCTTCCTCTGTTCTGTGTTCACCTAGTGTGGATCAAACCTTGTTAATTCATTGAACTTAGCTACATACTCAGCCACAATCATATTTCCTTGCTTTAACTCTAGAAATTGTACTTCTATCATGTCTTGGGTTACTGAAGGAAAATAAGCCTCAAAGAAAATCTCTTTAAACCTTTCCCGTGGTGCAGCTCCTGTTCCCAGTGTTCCTTTATTGGCAACCCACCAATAATTTGCTTCTCCTTTCAACATGAACATAGCAAAAGCAGTTTTCTGTTCTTCTGCCACGTTTGCTACATCAAATACCTTTTTCATTTCAATCACCCAATTCTGGGCCTCTACTGGATTCATCGTTCCCTTGAACTCTAGGGGTCCTACAGCTTTAAAGTCTTTGAATGTAGCAATATGAGTTGCTACCAGTTGATCACCCGCATGGTTTAAATTTTTTGTTCTGAAAAGTTCCCATCATCAAGTCTACAAACTGCTGCATGGGATTAAATGGCTCCTCAGGAGCATTTGCTGACTCATCTGGTGGGGGTTGAACATTTGGTCTGCGTCTAGGCGGCATTTTTGTTTAACAATTTATGTCATGATTATTATTCATTATTCATATATCATATTCTTACATTAACTTAAACATATAATCATGGCTAAACATTTAATAACCAAGTTTATATTCATATGCAATTCAGTTAGTGTCTAGCACCTTACATCAGACTTAGCACATTACTATAAACCTTTTCATCTATTCAGATAACAAAAGTCGGGATTCACATTTCATAACTTTATATAACAAACTTAGACCTCTCCTCCTTATAAGGCAAAAGAAGCTACATAACACTTTATATCCCCTTTTATAACAAAAACTAGGGATTTACAATACATACACACATAACTATACATACATAACTATGTACATCTATTACATATCTCCTACGGAAGTATTTCACGTCTCATTGCATCTTCATACTCTTCATTATTGTTCGATTTATATATAAGAAATTTACACGTAAATATACGCGACACACAAGTAATATAATGGTAAAGTCGAGTGTCGAACCCACAGGGAATTAAAAATAATTGTTACCAAATACTAATTTAATATCAAATTAATTCTATTTAAACAATCTCAATTTAATTATTAAATAAACTAATTAAAATTACCAACTAAATTAAATTAATAATAATGATTAAATTAAATTAAAATAGTTAATATCACAATTTTCCCCAATGCTTCATTTAAATCTTTTCACTCTTTTTTTAATTAATTAACTATATAGAATTGTTAACTGAGAATGCCTAACTATTTATTAACATTTTTCAATAATTAATAAAAAAATTTATTCCAATTAAGTTGCTATATTGCTATGCAAAATAACTTGAAATAAACTCATTAAGATCGAACTCTCAACAAAGTTACATGTGGCATATATGTATCTTCATCCTATACACTATTATGCTACTCTTCCTAGAAAGAATCAATAAATTCACATGTTATCATATCCAGATATAATCCTAGAATTTCTTTTACAATTCTTTCTAGTATATCACAATTAATTATTGTGCAAATAATTATACATGAATGTATAAAATATGATAAACAACTCATATATAATCAATAATAATTAAAAAGAAAAAATAAATTAAATTAAACTATACATTGGGTTCAATTGCAATCTCAAATAAAAATTAGTTCATAACTAAATAATAAATTATCCACAATTAATTCAACATCTTAAAATTATAAAATTAAAAGTAAAATAAGAGAAATCAAATATGTGTTGATATCCGTCTGTCACTCGGATCACAATATTCAATTTCCAAGCTCCACATTCAATTATTGAATCATTCGCGATGAATATTTACTTCTAAACTAATAAAATAAATCTATTATATTCTAATCTATGTTAATGTATAATAATCTACTGAGAATAAGTTTCTAATAGTGTATTTATAGGAGTACATTAATAATCCTAAGCTAATGTGGAAAAAAATCCAATTTGGAATCAAAAAGTATCAAAATCCGCGATTAATCTCGTTTCTGGCAATTAATGCGCATGCCAAACACAACCTTTGCATCATTTGACCCAGTTAATGCCTATTTCGCCGCGCACATGGTGCGCCGCTTCTCCCGGAAAGCCAAACAGCGTCGTCTGCTTGTATTTTGATTTCTCAACTGGCCGCGCATTTCACGGACCTCCTGTGCAGCCAAAACAACGGTGTATTGTTCCATGTTATCCTTGCTACGCGCCATACTGTCTGTGTTCGTTTATTTACAAGTTTGCCACCAAGCTGCTAATTTACCATATTGCCATCGAGGTTTGCAGAAATTACAACAATGCTATCAAGGATTATTTTCCTACAAAATAAAATATAAAATAATTAAAAATAAATAAAAATAATATAAAAACACTAAAAATTATAATTACACATAAAATTAAATAAATTACCTAAAATCAATTAAAATACTTAAAATTAACAAATTAATAAGCCTAAAAATAAATAATAAATAAGTATAAAAACTCATTATCACTCATCCATTATAGTTATCATTTTCCATATACTCAAAGTATTCCTGGTCTAGTCATATTCTACCGGGTAATAATACACCCTATCTTGTGCTCTTCCGAATCTGTGCGAAATGCATAGCTCATGTCGTCCATCCTTACTCCCATGCTATCGATTATGGCTTTCTTAGCCCTTACTTCTTCTTCCACCAAATTTATCCTCCTTACTGCTTTAGCCCCTGTTTGTTCATACCTGGCTATCTCAGCAGCCGCCTCCCTCAACTTAGCCTCCAAGGCTTCCTTGTGGTTCCTTAGTTCCTGAACTTTATGTTCTTCTTGTCTTAGTTTATCTCTCAACACTATATTCCTACCAACCAATACTTGGACTACCGTCTCATTCTGCTCAACAGCTATTTGCCGTTCAGTTGCCTTAATCTCTAGCTCCAAAATCCTGTCCACAAATTCGTTATTCTATTGTATCAAGTCATTCACCCATTATTGGTCTTCCTTTCTTTGCTCCGATGATAGGGGTGTTCAAAATTTTTGGTTTTTTCGGTTTTTTACCGAACCGGTCGGTATCGGTTTTTTCGGTACCGGTTTTTTTCGGTACCAGTTTTTTTGGTTTCGGTTTTATATATTTTTCGGTACTGGTAGCGGTATGGACATTTTTGAATTTCGGTTCGATTCGGTATACCGAAAGAACCGAATTACATAATATAATAATAAATTTATATTAATTATTATATAATTAATAATAATTATATATATTATTATATATATAATAATATATATAATTAATAATAATTATATATATTGCTAATCGGTAAAAATCGAAAACCAAACTGAAAAAACCGAACCGAATTTGTACCGAACCGGTAATTCGGTTCGATTTTCGGTTCTTGTTTTAGTGGTAATTTCGGTTCGATACCGGTTCGGTTTTTTACCGATGGACACCCCTATCCGATGATGCATTATCCGGTAATGCCCCATCCGAGTCTCCCTCTAGATCATCTGGATCTTCTTCTGGTCCACTGTCCTCAGTTGGTACTACTGCTATAGCTGGTACAATAGTTATCGCATCTACCTGAATGTCTATGCATTCTTCCGCATTTGCCCGACTAGATTCTCCAATTATTGGCATATTATAAAATCACAAGAATAATTATTTCAGTTCAATGTAACTTTCCTTACCTCTGTAGCACTTAACACATAACCCGTAGCACATAACACATATTATAAATATTTTCACTTTAACAACTTCCACCATTCTCCGCTTAGAACTTTAAATGAGTTTCACTCTATTCCTTAAGGTCATATTCCTAAAGTTTTTCCACCTAAGGTTTATAACCTATCAGCTCTGATACTAACCTATGACTCCCCCAAATTTGGGTCCTTTGAACCATGAGTTTGGTGCTCACGTTACTATTCTACCCTGTAATCACATCCATTCATTCTAAATAAAAGCACTTAATTTACATTTATACATAACTATTCCAGGTTCTACATACCTTTATACATACACATCTGTAGCTGACATATTACAAAAAGATAATATGTACATTTACAAGACTCTATTACTGTACATCTACTATTTGCTGACTTTTCCTTTTCCCTTGTCTGTACTTGACCCCTCGGTCTGCTCGGGTTTAGCTAAAATATCATCTTTAAAAGCAAGAGTGAGCATAAAATAGCTCAACAAGTACATAAGCAAATGATGACATAATATTTTAGAACGATGAATGAAAATCATTTACAATGAAGCTGAATCATTTACAATTAACTAAATCATTTATGATAAACTGAATCATTTCCAATAACTGAATCAATATGAATAAGTTGAATCATTTTCAATAACTGAACTAATAACAATTCAATGAAAGAACATGAAAGATATAACATGAACTTTACATGATTAATTGAAAACATGAAACTTGCTTATTGTACGGTCACAAGACCAAGGACTCGTTTAGAAAAATACCAATCATCAAGACTGATATTGACCAAGTTAGTCATAAGTCTGCTTATCCATTTAGATGTGTACCTTAGGTGATCAAACCATCGTACTTTTATATTGTGCATAACATAAATATCTAGCGATGCAACCATGCCATAAAAATTACATTTACTTTATCCTTTACTCCCCTTTATTAGGGTTGTTCTGTTACAGCATATCATAGAGTCTGAACCACAGCAATGTGGTTTGGGGCACATAACAATCAATAACTGAACTCAACATGAATCATTTCATATGTCTAGCTGAAATAAAAATCGGTATCAACCTTTTTCAATAATAGTTCAATGATGAATGAACTTTACAATGGTTACTGAATGCATAACATGAATGTCTATTCAAAGAACTACAAATGAGAGTTCAGATAGAACACTTACCTTTGTCCTTGTCTACCTCAACTGGTGAAACCTTATCCTGTTTATGTCCTACATAACCATAATATTGGTTCATTCATTAGTTACATACATTTGCGTGTTATACCTTGCTATACAAGTTACCTTTTAACTTTACATAACCTTAACACGTAACACATTATTCATCTATTCCAAAAATAAGAATTGACAAGAAAGTGATACTTCGAGTCAACTCTAGACTCTGTGTTCCTAACAACCCTAAATTGAAGCATAAAATCATGATGGAGGCACACAACACACCGTTTGCTATCCACCCTAGAAGTACCAAAATGCATTGTGATATTCGACATACATTTTGGTGGAACAATATAAAGAGACAGATCGCCGAGTTTATTTTGAGGTGTTTGACTTGTCAACGTGTTACGACATAGCATCAAGTACCTAAAGGTCCATTGCAACCACTTGAGATTCCCGAGTGAAAGTGGAAACACATTAATATGGATTTCGTGACGGGTATTCCCAAAATTTCTTAAGGCTTGGATGTAATTTAGGCCATTATAGATTGACTGACCAACTCTTCTTATTTCTTGCCTATATGAGAAAACTATTCACTTAAACATCTTGTTGGTATGTACATAAATGAGATTATAAGATTGCATGGCATGCCAGTATCCATAGTTTCAGATCGAGATACTAGATTTACTTCACACTTTTAGATCAACCTACAGAAAGCTAAAAGCACCGAACTACGATTTAGTTATGCATACGATCCTCAAACGGACGGGCAATCGTAATGGACAATCCAGACTCTCGAAGATTTGTTCAGACTTTACGTATTTAACTTCAAAGGAAGTTGGAACAAGCATTTACCGTTGGTTGAATTCTTCTACAACAATAGTTATCAAGAAAGTATAAGCATGGCTCCATTTAAAGCTTTGTATGGCCGAAAATGTTGCTCTCCAATATGCTGAAATGAGGTAGGAGAATCAAAGGGACAAAAGTTTTAATGTCGGAAATCATGTATTCTTATGTATTTTCCCATGGAAATGAGTTACAAGATTCGAAATAAGAAGAAAACTCAACCCTCAATTTATTGGCTCATTTTAAATCCTCGATCAAGTAGGAACTGTGACTTATAGACTAACTCTACCTCCAAACAAGTCTCGCATCCATAACATTTTTCACATATATATGTTACGCAAATATATAAATGACCCAAACCACATTTTTAAGTTAGAATCAGATGTTATAGCAGAGGATTTAACATACGAGGAGATATCTGTCAAGATCTTAGATAAGAAGGAGCAGATCCTACGCTCAAATGTTATACCTCAATTCAAGGTCTTATAGAGAAACCAAGATACTGAGAAAATGACATGGGAGCTAGAATGTGAAATCAAATCTAAGTATCCTAACCTCTTCGAAATACCAGGTACATCAATTTCAAGGACGAAATTTCATAAGGATATAAGGATGGGAGGTTGTAAGACCCCAACTTTTATTAAATAAAATTTAGATTTTTTCATATATCATTTTGAAACAGTAAGGTGATATATTAATAAAAGTTAAGGATATTATTATTCGATTTGTCGGGAAATATTCATTTTATCGGGGAATATTCATTTTGTTGGGGAATTTCATTTTGTCGGGAAATATTTGATCCATACGACGGCACCGAAATAATCAATCATTGGTGGACCCCACAGCGAAATATTTTCGGATATAGAAAATGACAGTATTAACCTTTTAAAATAAAAATGGTCAGTGGTGCTGTTACTTTTAGCTGTTAAAATGTTCGGTGATAAATTGATCTGTTACTTTTAAGAAATTGTTGTGTTTTTTTAACTTCATTCCTTTAACAAGTAGTAATAACTATCTTTAGAACATAAGTCATAACTATATGTTCATGTCTATTTTGGACCCTTTGGTTCCTAAATTGGGGCTAATATTTGGGGTAAGTTTTAGATTTGAAATCCTCAATTTAAAAGAGGGCAGTGATATTTGACAAAAAAAAATAACACTTAGAAATTGTACTGATTAATCATTTAAAAATTTAAACCTTTATTTGGTTAAAAAAATAGAATATAATTTCTAGATTATAATCTCATTTTAAACAAATATGGGACTAAGAATTAAATAATCCTAAAATTAATAATCTTAAAATTATAGACCATTAAAATATAATATTGAGATTATAACTTCTACAAACAAACATTACCTTAAAGTACAAATACCATTTACCTAATCAAGTTAACTTCAAGTTATCAAGTTAATTCAAGGCTTATGGGACCAAGGGAGCTCAGTATGCAGTTCAAGAAAGAAGGATTTCTCATCCTAATTTAGCCTTACAAATTCAACCACAAAGGAAGCTCATTTCAAGGCCAGAATACACTAAATTTCACAGCCCAACCTTCATCTAAAAGTCAACAATAAGTTTAAGGCTAAGAATAAGGAGTTTGGCAACTTAGAAGCCAATTGGGTAGGGCCTTAAACAAGGTGGCAGGAATAGCTTAGAAGGAATCCAATTTGAGACTTAAGACGAACCCAATTCAACTCCAAGCAAGGGAAGTCTAAATTTTAGGAGGTTCAGGGTTCAATTCTCAACAAAAACATCTTGGGAGGCTGAATTAATAAGCAAGGCTATTTTGTATAAGTACAACTCATCACAAAGGTAGCTCAAATGAGCAATCTGTGACACCCCAGGATTTTACAGAAATTCTAAATAAGGATTATGGATAATTAAATGAAGATTATAAGACAAAACCTAGTTAGAATGATTAAATATGATTATTATGTGATTGAATTGAATTATTATGTGATCAATGTGTTAGAAAGAACCTGAATGGTTGAAATATTAAGGAGGGACCTATGTGGTTGAATATAGAAAGATGAAATAAACCGGGGAATTATGGAAATGATAAATTATAATGAAAATGAATTTTAAATGGTTATATGACAAATTTGAGCTAAATGATTTATTGTAATACCTATAATAAGGTAATTGGGAAGAATTATTATAATACATGAGATTATGTGTCAGTAGGTGATATATTGTGTATGTGTATATGTAATTGTATGATTGAATATAGAGAGAAGAGTAAGGGAATTAAGGACGTATATTTGAATTGATGCGTGACTATGAAAATTGGCAGTAAGCCAAATGCGTAGGCCTAAAGAGGCGAGAGTAAGAGAATGACAAGTTAAGATATGTATGATTATGCAGTGAAGAAGGAACCGTATGATCAAATCGGTTATTAAGAATTTATAGAAAAATTAAGGATATGAGATGTGAATAAATGAAATTGCTTAAGGAATTGGTATTAAATGATTTAAATGAGGTGTGTAGTTATATGATGAGTAAATACGGAAAGTAATACTCCTGAGAATGTGCAGGAAGAATGTAGTATACAGGCATGGTGCAAATTGGCATAATTGTCATGTAAATAAGTAAATGGACGAAAAGTCGTAATAAATGATTAAATGAGTTTAAAGGAATTAAGGACGATGAATTTGGTAATCCGGTCAAGGTTTGCTTCTCGAGGAAGCGGTGTATGGGAAAAGATGAACAATTTGACTGCATTGAGATGTTAGAGATTTAATTTGATTAGATAATGAACCAAAAAAGTTTGAAAACGAAATAATATACAATTGTGGTAAATATTATAAGTTAAGGAGTTATTAAAGAAATTCAAGTTTTCAAGTGTGACAAGTAATTTGGGACAAACCAATTGGACACTATTTGATGAAGAAATAAAATTCAAGCATGATGGAGCAAATTTGGATTAAAAAGGATTTGATTTGGATAAGAAATGAGTAAAGAATGAATGGAGGGGGAAAATGTATAAAAGTTTAGTTATGAGGGGGGGAAGTGCAAGAAATAAAAATTTAGTTAATTTGATAAATTACCAAAATGCCCCTCAACAAATTAGATAATTACCATCGTGTCCTAAAGAGGTCAAATGACCAAAATACCCTTGAAAATTTGGATAATGACATATGACACTAAGTGGTGAAATTAAAAGAACGCCCCTCATTTATCATAGGAAAATGACCAAAACGCCCTCGGTTAATATTAGCAATGGTTAAGTCAACTTAACCATCTTGGGTTAAGCTTTATTTAAGCTAGCAAGGTATTGTTTTTCTTCATTTTTGCTGGAAAATCTTGAGCCATACGAGAGAGAGAGAAAGAAAGAGGAGAAGCCATGTGAAGAAGGAGAAAAGCTTGGAGAATATGGAGCTATGGAGCTTAAATGTCCATGGAGCAAGAAGGAAAAGTGATGTAATCATCAAGATGATGCTAGTGATGTAAAGAAGTTGGCCATTCAATGAGGTATAAGTATGTTCAAGTTTTAAAGTTTTATGTTTATGAGTTTACATTCAAGAATAAGGATGGCCATGCATGAACAAGTAGCTAGATGTAAAGATTATGCTAGTTACATGCTTTAAATGTGACTAATCATGAAACCCTAGACACAAGTTAGAAGAACAAAGTGATGAGTTAGTTATGTTTATGTATACAAGCTAGAAGTCATGTTTTAAGATATGATCAAGTGCTATATGTTACTAAATTTGGTAAAAACCTAGATAGAAAGGTTGATTAGGAAGAAATCATGTGAGTGTTCATGTTAAAATAGTTTATAAGATGCTTTGAAGATTAAAAGATATGTTTTATAAAGGAAAGTTGAATACTAGGCTATACTTTTTGTATAGATTTCATAATAATCTGTAAAGTGCTTTAGAATGTGCAGTTATAAGTTATGTGGACATATAAAGTTGTAGAATGGGCATATGGTTACCTATGTGGTGATTGGAGGTTTAAATGTCAAGTTGGTTTATGTGTTGAATTTTGAAAGTTAGGAAAATTTGTGAAAATAGCATCAAAAGGTGATTGTTGGCAATTTTGGGTGATTAAAGGCAAAATGAAGTCACATGACTTGTTTTCATGTTAATACACGTGTCTAGGTCATTTTGGAAGTTAATGGAATCAAATTTGGTTGAATTGGCGATTCGAACGATCGAAATCGATCGTTTCGAACCTAAACGGATTTTTACGGACCATTCTCGCCTCGTACGAAATTTTATCGTTTTGAAAGTTTGGACATGTCATATATAGGTTATATGAACTATGTCAAGTGTTGGAATTGAGTTTGGAAGCAAATGGCCAAAAATAACCAAGTTGCAAAAGTTGAGTTTTGAAAATTCTGAAAAAAATTCCTAGTCTGGAAACGTGTTGAACAGCCCTCCTAGGGGCTAGTGTATCTCTACTTTTAAGAAGCCAAATGTGGCAAGTAGTATTTTTGTAAAATACTAGGTAGTAAGGTCTAGATGTGGTCCAAATTTCAGCTCAATTGGAGTTAAGATGAAGAAATTAAAAATCGGCAAAGGTATGGCAAAAATCAAAAAGTGCTGAATTTGAACATGGCGCCCCCGCGCCATGTTTTGTACTAAAAATGGCGCCCCGGCGCCATTTACTGTTCATGGCCGAGAGCTTTTCGCGGACAGCGAGCTCTGGAGGCGCCGGGGCGGAGTTACTGTTCATTTGAAAATTTTTTAAGCTTCCAAAAAGCTATATTTTGATATGGAATGATAGAAATGAGTTATTTAAACCCTAAAAGTAATAATAATGGTTAAATTAAAGGGTGTTAAGTTATAATGAAATGACAAATGGCATAATATAACATGCCTAAAGCTAAGCCAAAACATGTTATAAGTTATGAAAAAGGTCGGAAGCAAGTTAGGGTGTATTATAAACCTATATAAGGTATAATACATCAAATGTGAAATGGTTAAAGACGGATGATCATGTATTTATGGAATTAGTTTGATAAGTTATACAAGTTTATGATCTTATAATGACATATAAGCTATATGTTGACAGACAGAGTTTGAAACGAGCAAGCCGATAAGACGGGAACGAAGGATGATTGAGGAAGTACAGGTTAAGTAAAACAAAGGCGTACAGGCAAGTGTTCAGACTATAAGGTGCTATGTTCTAGGTGAACTGCGTGTTAGTGGAATATTTGAAATGTGCCTTACGTGCAACTATATGATTTAACTGTTAAGAGTAATACGTGGCATTCATGTATAACATGATTAAGTAGAGAAGCATAACGCATAAATAAATTGTGAGCATGAAATGTGTTATCTGAATTACTTGCTGAGCTTTATGCTCACCCTTGCCATGAACTAACATTTCAGGTAGAATACAAGAAGGCCGGAGATTCCGGTGATGCTAAGGTAAAATGTAAGACCCCGAATTTTATGAAATATAAAATTTAATTTTTCTTCATATATATTTTTTTTTTCCTGAAACAGTAAGCGGTTAAATTAACAAAATTGAAAGTTAAGGATGTTATGTGCAAATTTTATTTTGTCGGACAATATTCGTTTTGTCGGGGAATATTTGGGCCGTACGACGGCGCCGAAATAACTAATTATTGGTGGACCCCACAACGGAATATCTGTCGGATATAGAAAACGACAGAAGTAACCTTTTTAAATAAAAATAGTCAACGGTGTTAACTGTTAAAATACCGGTGATAAAAGAATAGTAGTATACGATAATTTATGGTATTTTACTGTAGCATGCGGTACTCTACAATAGCACACGGTATTGCACAGTGTCTCATATTATTGGTCTGATAATTGACACCGTAACTGTTGCGCATCATTTCATCAATAATTGTCACTGCATAATATTTTATATTATCAATTCAATAATTGTCGTTACACAGTATTTTGCATTATTGATTCAATAATTGTCATTACACTGTATTTCATATCATCGACTCAATAATTGTTGCTGCACTGTTTTTAAAATTATTGAATCTAATAATTGTCACAGTAGCAAATACACTATAATTTATATTATTAAATTAATAAAAATATGTAACGTGTTTCTTACATTATTGTGGTAACATTATTTTATATGTTGGACTCACAGGAAGAATAAATAAATAAAAAAAAAATAAAATAATTAATTTTACTATTTGAAATAGTAACGTGAATAGTAACGTAAATAGTAAGTGAATAGTAAGAAACATGTGGACCCATTGGTGGGGCCCACATGAGTTGGTGAAGTTGAAGAAGTTGGAGAAAAAAAATTGCAGCACGAGGCTGCTGCTGCTGGCGAGCAGCAGCCAGCCACCTACCCCCACCTACCTCGCATAGTAACCTCTTTTCTCCTATAAATAGCTTGCTCAGCTGAATAGAAAAATCACACCTAAAATATAGAATTTTTCTATAAGAATTTTATGAGTTTTCTCTGATAATAGTAAGGCTATTTTGAGTGTTTGAAAGCCAAAAGGAGTGCAGGAATTTTTCAAGTAAGTCTTTTATTAAAGAGTAGTAATTTTATAAATTCCTATTTTTCACGGTATTCACAAATCTTCCTTTAGAAGACTCTTCTTTGAGAAGATTCATTTTTAAAAGCTTTATTTAGAAGATTTATTTTGGAATATTATTTTAAAAACTATTTTAAAGTAGTTATATTATACTACAAAAATTATGTTAAATATATATAATTTTGATAGGTCATATTATACGAGTTATCATACACTTTGAAATTTATATGTGGTAATTACTAATTTTACTATAAAAATATAGGTTGATCAATCTCATTTAAATCAATATCCAGTCACGTGTTAAGGTAAGAAATGTCATTTTTTTTTTACACTCTTGAACTTGCTACGGTAAGGGATATTATTTTCTTTCATATTCCTGAATCGAAACTTATTATGGAACTATTGCTTCTATAATTCCTGAAAATATTATATGTTCCATAATAGTTGAACTTCATTATTTCAACTGAACCTTCCTATTTTCAAAATCTTTCTATTGAACTGTAACCGTTATTCTGAACTGAGAATCTTGAATAATATTTTTAAATTTCACTCCACATCATGTTGACAATTTGGACATTATTTGAATCTGCACAAAGTAAACTTCCGATACTTATTGTTTATCCTGTTTCTTCTGTTCATCAATTGTATCACTATTATTTGTACTAATCATCAAGAATCAAGTTGTTGTGAATATCTGTGGTCGGGGGCACAGATGTGATATATTTGTTGAACAGATGATAGGTTAAAGGCGATATAATAGGTTAAAGGCGATACATCTGTTCGGTGTCTTTTATGACACGTGGTGAAAGTTCTCTTTGGCCCGTAGTGCATAGATGAACTGTTGTTTGGTATGATTATGACCAAAGGCTGAATCTGGTATAATCATGACCGTTGGTGTTATATTGAAAGTTCTCTTTGGCCCGTAGTGCATAGATGAACTGTTGTTTGGTATGATTATGACCAAAGGCTGAATCTGGTATAATCATGACCGCTGGTGCTATATTGAATGTTCTCTTTGGCCCGTAGTGCATAGATGAACTGTTGATTTGCGTGATTATGACCAAGAACTGTGAATTTGTATTATCTTGACTAATGGTATTTCAGATGATAAAAGTTGATGATGTTTTTACGAAAAAGAGAAGCGCGTGGACATTATAGTCTACATTATTCTTCTAATAGATTGCTCATTCCGCCGCTATTATTGATATGAACATTGTTCAAGAATTTAACTGCAGTTTTTGATATACACCTTGTATTCTGTTGTATTCTATCAAGAAGTCACCTGTTGAAGGCTAATGATAATTTATTCGTCATTATCTTAGTCATGATATTTCTTACTGGGCTATTTGAGCTCACCCTTTTTGTTCCATTATTTTTCAACAGGATATGAGAACGTAGCTGGGTCTAGCCGAGGAATGGAGTGAGAGTCCGAGGGATATCTATTATAGTCTTCACGTGTTGTAAAATAGTGTGGCAATAATAGTGAAGACTTAGTTATGTATTATTATACACGGTATTGTTGTACGTTGTGCTTTGTTGTAATAATTTTGTTGTAGTCTTTTGACGACTCAAGTTTGGGCTGTGTGGGCCTAGATTTGGGGGCGTCACATAAAAAGTGTGAATGCATGGAGATGCGTGAAGAGATTTGTAAATTGTATCTATGAGATATTCATGTAGATCAAATGTATGCAAATTTGTATATATGCAAGTTATGTAATAACCGATTTTAAATGTTAAACCTAGATGGTAGAAAGAATAGTATGATTTGCTAATTTGTGTTATCGGAGAATGAAAAAAAATGTATGTATGTATGGCATAGAGTTGTGTAAGCAGGATATATATGTATATATGATGCAAATGTATGAATACAGGAATATATAAACAGGGCCATATATAGATGAAACTATGGCGAAATTTTGTTTACAAGTGATGAAATAATTATATATATGTATGTTTATAATAGGTCACAAACTATTAATGGGTGACTTAAGTTCTAATGAAAGGTAAATGAATGTTGCGATCCTGAGACAGGTAAGGTTTATAAGATTAAGTTGTTTTTTAAAATAAAAAAAAATATGGACCAAATTTAAGGTCAACTCAATGGGTTTAAAGGTCAAAGGTATAAAGTTTAACGCACGGGGTCTCGGTTAACAAGGTTTTAAGTTAATCACTATGTAATCCATATATAATTGGACTTAATTAAGGAAGGTGGGATCTCGGGGCGTTTCATTTGGTATCAGAGCAGACAAGTTATAGACCTTAAGTAGGAGTACCTTAGGCTATGACCTTTGTGAGGAAGAAAGAGATAGTAAAGCATTGGACTCTAGAGGAGTTGTGTATGAAAGAAATGAATTTTGAGAATTCGGGATTAAGGAATAAGTAAGATAAGATAAGGATAAAGGGCAAATGGACCATGAGATCCTAGGAGATCAATAAGACGAAAACAGGACTCTAGATGAGTTGTAAATGGTAAGATAAGATTAAGGGACTCTTAAGGAGTTGCGAATAGTAAGTTATGAAAATAGGGGACTCATAATGAGTTGTGAACAATAAGATGAAGGGACTCTTAATGAGTTGTAAGATGTGAATTGATAAAATTCATATCAGGTAAAGAAAATTGAGGAATGTTAGAGTATGTGGGATTTTCATTGAAGACTCATGGTAGTGGCCGAGTGTGCACTTCCTCGGTATGGGACGGGGATTTGTACTTGCTTAACTTCCTATCGTGATAATCAGTGGAGATCCAGCGTCACGGTAAGAAATGAGAAGAGTTAAGTAAGAAAGATTAAGATTAATTGTGTGTTCTGAAAACCTAAGCGTATAGTAAGTTCGTGACTCATGATTATGTGGTGGAGCCCCTCAACGAATGGGCGACTATAGCCTGACTAGGACAAGCTCCGTGAACCATATGATTGTGGTAAGTTCCTGAGCCCAAATGCGTGGCAAGTTTGATGAACAGGGTTGGGTTTAGAGTAGAGAGTCATAAGTTAAGAGATATAGCTCTTAGATATTGGCTAAGATTAAGGATAATGAAGAAATATAAGTATAAGAAAGAATTGAATGAATTAATGAAGTAAAGAAGAGATTATTAGGATTGGGTAGGTAATCCACTCTTCTAGCTATACTAGACCATTCATGTTTTTTTAAAAAATGTGTTTATTTCCGCACGTTGGTGCAGCAAAATGTTTTGTTCAAGTATCGAAAAATGATTTTTTAAGATTCCGTGATTCATGGTCTATGCCAATTGATCCGGCTAGACAAAGTTATTTTGAAAATTTCAAAATGTATTTATAAAAGTCATTGTCACACTGTTGATTATGGTGTGAAATGATAATATGGCGAAATTCTCAACGTACTTCTATGACGGTACGGTATTAAGAGGTCTTAAATGACTGAATTCTCAACGTACTGCTAAGATAGTGCGGTATTATGAAGTCTTTTAAAGGATTTTTCTTGGGTTCAAGTTTTAAGCCAATGATAATATTTTTGAAAAGTTATAAGTTTTTTAAGAATGAGCAGTTTAATGATGAGGGTCTATACCATTTGTTTCGGTTAGACCATTTTGAAAAAAAGCAATGAACAAATGTTTTTTTTAAAAAAAATAATCCAGATAATGGATAAAACAAATGTTTTTAAAGTCTGAGGTGAACAACCCTGAAAAGGGATATGTTATATGGGTTGGTTAACATGGTTCAGCCCAAAAGAAAAAGTAAAAAGGGTACAATAGGCTGATCACCTAGTGTACTAAATACGGTAGTTTCTAGTCTCTGTGACTGGTAAACAGGCCGACAGCAAAATAATGGCGTGGTTGCGTCGTGACTCAGGTTCATTGGTCTTTATTGACCCCTCAGCAAAAGCATCAATTTTATTGAAAACGCTAAAGTTTTACGTTTTAAAGGGAAAGCTACTCTTATTTATTCATACGACTTCACAGTTGTTGAATAATTGTGAAGATTCTTGAAAGACATTCCAATATTCTGGAATGAATGTTAGAAAGGGGTA
This sequence comes from Hedera helix, assembly GCA_947179155.2. NCBI lineage: Eukaryota > Viridiplantae > Streptophyta > Magnoliopsida > Apiales > Araliaceae > Hedera > Hedera helix. The sequence continues at coordinate 17,910,361 of OX359269.1, read as the reverse complement.
AGATGGGTAGAGATAGGAGAGAATTTAAAGGTTAGTGAAAATGTAGTTATGTTAAATGAATGGAAAGAGATGTATGTTGCAAATGAGCATGATATGAGTACACAGCAAATTTCGAGGACGAAATTTTTGTAAGGAGGGGTGAATGTGACACCCCAGGATTTTACAGAAATTCTAAATAAGGATTATGGATAGTTAAATGAAGATTATAAGACAAAACCTAGTTAGAATGATTAAATATGATTATTATGTGATTGAATTGAATTATTATGTGATCAATGTGTTAGAAAGAACCTGAATGGTTGAAATATTAAGGAGGGACCTATGTGGTTGAATATAGAAAGATGAAATAAACCGGGGAATTATGGAAATGATAAATTATAATGAAAATGAATTTTAAATGGTTATATGACAAATTTGAGCTAAATGATTTATTGTAATACCTATAATAAGGTAATTGGGAAGAATTATTATAATACATGAGATTATGTGTCAGTAGGTGATATATTGTGTATGTGTATATGTAATTGTATGATTGAATCTAGAGAGAAGAGTAAGGGAATTAAGGACGTATATTTGAATTGATGCGTGACTATGAAAATTAGCAGTAAGCCAAATGCGTAGGCCTAAAGAGGCGAGAGTAAGAGAATGACAAGTTAAGATATGTATGATTATGCAGTGAAGAAGGAACCGTATGATCAAATCGGTTATTAAGAATTTATAGAAAAATTAAGGATATGAGATGTGAATAAATGAAATTGCTTAAGGAATTGGTATTAAATGATTTAAATGAGGTGTGTACTTATATGATGAGTAAATACGGAAAGTAATACTCCTGAGAATGTGCAGGAAGAATGTAGTATACAGGCATGGTGCAAATTGGCATAATTGTCATGTAAATAAGTAAATAGACGAAAAGTCGTAATAAATGATTAAATGAGTTTAAAGGAATTAAGGACGATGAATTTGGTAATCCGGTCAAGGTTTGCTTCTCGAGGAAGCGGTGTATGGGAAAAGATGAACAATTTGACTGCATTGAGATGTTAGAGATTTAATTTGATTAGATAATGAACCAAGAAAGTTTGAAAACGAAACAATATACAATTGTGGTAAATATTATAAGTTAAGGAGTTATTAAAGAAATTCAAGTTTTCAAGTGTGACAAGTAATTTGGGACAAACCAATTGGACACTATTTGATGAAGAAATAAAATTCAAGCATGATGGAGCAAATTTGGATTAAAAAGGATTTGATTTGGATAAGAAATGAGTAAAGAATGAATGGAGGGGGAAAATGTATAAAAGTTTAGTTATGAGGGGGGGAAGTGCAAGAAATAAAAATTTAGTTAATTTGATAAATTACCAAAATGTCCCTCAACAAATTAGATAATTACCATCGTGTCCTAAAGAGGTCAAATGACCAAGATACCCTTGAAAATTTGGATAATGACATATGTGTCCTAAGTGGTGAAATGACAAGAACGCCCCTCATTTATCATAGGAAAATGACCAAAACGCCCTCGGTTAATATTAGCAATGGTTAAGTCAACTTAACCATCTTGGGTTAAGCTTTATTTAAGCTAGCAAGGTATTGTTTTTCTTCATTTTTGCTGGAAAATCATGAGCCATACGAGAGAGAGAGAAAGAAAGAGGAGAAGCCATGTGAAGAAGGAGAAAAGCTTGGAGAATATGGAGCTAAGGAGCTTAAATGTCCATGGAGCAAGAAGGAAAAGTGATGTACTCATCAAGAGGATGCTAGTGATATAAAGAAGTTGGCCATTCAATGAGGTATAAGTATGTTCAAGTTTTAAAGTTTTATGTTTATGAGTTTAAATTCAAGAATAAGGATGGCCATGCATGAACAAGTAGCTAGATGTAAAGATTATGCTAGTTACATGCTTTAAATGTGACTAATCATGAAACCCTAGACACAAGTTAGAAGAACAAAGTGATGAGTTAGTTATGTTTATGTATACAAGCTAGAAGTCATGTTTTAAGATATGATCAAGTGCTATATGTTACTAAATTTGGTAAAAACCTAGATAGAAAGGTTGATTAGGAAGAAATCATGTGAGTGTTCATGTTAAAATAGTTTATAAGATGCTTTGAAGATTAAAAGATATGTTTTATAAAGGAAAGTTGAATACTAGGCTATACTTTTTGTATAGATTTCATAATAATCTGTAAAGTGCTTTAGAATGTGCAGTTATAAGTTATGTGGACATATAAAGTTGTAGAATGGGCATATGGTTACCTATGTGGTGATTGGAGGTTTAAATGTCAAGTTGGTTTATGTGTTGAATTTTGAAAGTTAGGAAAATTTGTGAAAATAGCATCAAAAGGTGATTTTTGGCAATTTTGGGTGATTAAAGGCAAAATGAAGTCACATGACTTTTTTTCATGTTAATACACGTGTCTAGGTCATTTTGGAAGTTAACAGAATCAAATTTGGTTGAATTGGCGATTCGAACGATCGAAATCGATCGTTTCGAACCTAAACGGATTTTTACGGACAATTCTCGCCTCTTGCGAAATTTTATCGTTTTGAAAGTTTGGACATGTCATATATAGGTTATATGAACTATGTCAAGTGCTGGAATTGAGTTTGGAAGCAAATGGCCAAAAATAACCAAGTTGCAAAAGTTCAGTTTTGAAAATTCTGAAAAAAATTCTAAGTCTGGAAACGTGTTGAACAGCCCTCCTAGGGGCTAGTGTATCTCTACTTTTAAGAAGCCAAATGTGGCAAGTAGTATTTTTGTAAAATACTAGGTAGTAAGGTCTAGATGTGGTCCACATTTCAGCTCAATTGGAGTTAAGATGAAGAAATTAAAAATCGGCAAAGGTAGGGCAAAAATCAAAAAGTGCTGAATTTGAACATGGCGCCCCCGCGCCATGTTTTGTACTAAAAATGGCGCCCCGGCGCCATTTACTGTTCATGGCCGAGAGCTTTTCGCGGACAGCGAGCTCTGGAGGCGCCGGGGCGGAGTTACTGTTCATTTGAAAATTTTTTAAGCTTCCAAAAAGCTATATTTTGATATAGAATGATAGAAATGAGTTATTTAAACCCTAAAAGTAATAATAATGGTTAAATTAAAGGGTGTTAAGTTATAATGAAATGACAAATGGCATAATATAACATGCCTAAAGCTAAGTCAAAACATGTTATAAGTTATGAAAAAGGTCGGAAGCAAGTTAGGGTGTATTATAAACCTATATAAGGTATAATACATCAAATGTGAAATGGTTAAAGACGGATGATCATGTATTTATGGAATTAGTTTGATAAGTTATACAAGTTTATGATCTTATAATGACATATAAGCTATATGTTGACAGACAGAGTTTGAAACGAGCAAGCCGATAAGACGGGAACGAAGGATGATTGAGGAAGTACAGGTTAAGTAAAACAAAGGCGTACAGGCAAGTGTTCAGACTATAAGGTGCTATGTTCTAGGTGAACTGCGTGTTAGTGGAATATTTGAAATATGCCTTACGTGCAACTATATGATTTAACTGTTAAGAGTAATACGTGGCATTCATGTATAACATGATTAAGTAGAGAAGCATAATGCATAAATAAGTGAGCATGAAATGTGTTATCTGAATTACTTGCTGAGCTTTATGCTCACCCTTGCCATGAACTAACATTTCAGGTAGAATACAAGAAGGCCGGAGATTCCGGTGATGCTAAGGTAAAAAGTGTGAATGCATGGAGATGCGTGAAGAGATTTGTAAATTGTATCTATGAGATATTCATGTAGATTAAATGTATGCAAATTTGTATATATGCAAGTTATGTAATAACCGATTTTAAATGTTAAACCTAGATGGTAGAAAGAATAGTATGATTTGCTAATTTGTGTTATCGGAGAATGAAAAAAAATGTATGTATGTATGGCATAGAGTTGTGTAAGCAGGATATATATGTATATATGATGCAAATGTATGAATACAGGAATATATAAACAGGGCCATATATAGATGAAACTATGGCGAAATTTTGTTTACAAGTGATGAAATAATTATATATATGTATGTTTATAATAGGTCACAAACTATTAATGGGTGACTTAAGTTCTAATGAAAGGTAAATGAATGTTGCGATCCTGAGACAAGTAAGGTTTATAAGATTAAGTTGTTTTTTAAAAAAAAAAAAAAATATGGACCAAATTTAAGGTCAACTCAATGGGTTTAAAGGTCAAAGGTATAAAGTTTAACGCACGGGGTCTCGGTTAACAAGGTTTTAAGTTAATCACTATGTAATCCATATATAATTGGACTTAATTAAGGAAGGTGGGATCTCAGGGCGTTTCACAACCCAACTTGTCGAACCTCAACAAAGTGTGTGAGGGCTAAGTAAAACACGATAAAGCGTGTATGAGGGCCAGGACTAATCTCAGCTACACGTGTAAGGATCATTCGCAAAACTTCATACGACAAAGGAGGAAGATCACGCGGCATGGCTTGTTTGATCTAAACATAGCAAAGAGTTAAGGAATCGCGCGACATTGGAGTTTCCTAACATGGCAAGGAGTGTCTTCATGGCTTATGGAATATAATGTACACGTCAATCCTTTTGGAACGAGGATTCATAACAATTTGGAATGTAATTGATTCTAGAAGGAAAGTCACAATACTAATGTAATTAGGGTTTTCAATTTCTAGTTTAAATTGGATTGTTATGTAATTAATTCCTTTTGTTATTAGAATTACTTATAATTAGTATAAATAGGAGTTAAAGCTGATGTATTATATACAATACAGTTCATTTAATCAATTATTACTTGTGAGATTATTCTCTTTTTTTGGTTTTTTAAGAATTCCTAAGTTGTTCTTAGTGTTATTTGAAATTCAACTTGACTTATCATTCAACAATATATAGTTATATGTGATGTCTTCTACCTATACCAAGGTTCTTGTCTCGATATAGACAACGGGTCGAGGTTTCATTTAACGCATAATTCATTGCTCTGTCGATTGTACTAAGGTTCTTGTTTCCATATAAGCGAAGGGTTATGATGTTGTACGTGGTCCATAAACTTCAACTTTGCTAGAAATGATCTGGGCAGCATTCACCTCACGCATACGTGTCGTGGGGTCTATCAGAAATGAATGATTTTTTAGTATCTTAAGTGCATATTTGGTTATTGATAATGTTAGGTGGTGTAATAGTATGACTTAATTGTTCAATTTGGTAATTCTAGTGAAATGAATCATTTCACCGCCTCTCTCATAGAATGAAAATTAAAGGAATAAAATAAAATTTTATTCCATCAGTTTATTGGCCCAAATAAGTAATCCAATACAATTTTTTTTAATTGCATTATGATATTGATTCCTTCAATCTATATGCAACACCAATTTTATTAATCTGAAATTGAAATTCAAATCCTTAAACCAAATAAAGCCTTATCTTTCGAAAGATGAGGCCTATGTGGGTATCCGACGTAAGCCCGTGAAGAATGAAAATAATTAAGTGGGATAAACTTCTTACATGTGGGACCAAAACTTGATTGCAACAAAAGATATCATTCATGAAAATTTTTAGGAAACTGATATTTTCACAGGATTTTTTGATATTTTCACATGAAAAGTGTCACTATAAGTCTATAGAGACAGTTTATATGTGAAAATATCAAAAAAATCCTATGGAAATATTACTTCCCATCTTTTACTATGTCTTCACGTAGGTTTTCTATGTTTGAGAATTATTTACAATTTTCATGTTTGAAAATTAATTATAAAAAAATTATTGGTAAAATAATTATTCTATATGTTTAATATTAACATGTTACTAAGTAATTTAAGAGAAAATTGAGAAATTGAATTGTATTAATATATTTAATCAATTACTATATATAAAAAGCCATCTTGGACAAACCAACCGAGTTAACTCATAATCAATTAAGAGTCGACTCAGCCTAATTAACTGAGTTAACTCCTCACCTTATCTTCAATCGCAAAACTCAGCTGAGTTATCTCGGTTCCTTCTCTTCCATCAGCTTTTCCTCTTCTCCCTAAATAAATTCAATCGAATTCTTCCTCAATCGTTCGTTCTCTTGATCATCTGCCCACCCCATCTCTTCATATACCAAACATATATAAAACCTTTATTTTTAGGTGATTATGTTATGAAAGACAGAGAGTCTAGGAGCCCTTCCACCTTCAATTTGCTCTTTGCTCCAAGCATATTTATTTTCGGGGTCAACGTATTGATGTATGTCAGCAACAGCAAGGAGGCACTGAGAGCATCATATGAAATCACTTCCTCCGACTTCGATCCATTACCCTCTACGAATTTGTTGTTAATTGCTAGATACATGTATTCATGCCCACCAGTTGTTTAATTATTTTACCTTTTTTGTTTTGACGGTGTAGAATGTTGTAATTAGAGCTTGATTTGAATAATTTATATGGTTTAGTATATTTACTTATTATTGTTAGCTGAATATATCTTACTAAAATTGAAATGAAATACGGATTATTTCAAAGGTTTTGATTTTTTTCCCCTATCCCTAATCTAGCATAGATGGTTTTGTATTGTACGTGTATATTCTTCTTGGTTGTCACGTGTTTGAAATTTTCAAGGTAAGTAGCCTTCCTCATGACTATAAGTATATTTTGCCTTTTGAAATTTCTAGGCAAACGCATTGCGATTGTATTTGTGACGCCCCCAAATCACTATACTTGCTATAAATGATTTGGTGCTCACTATCAAAGGTAGATAGTTCTAAGTATAGACGTTCCCTTAATTTATGAACCTTATCTAGCTGAAATTCAGAATATTGACATAACATGATCATTCCATATTGTTGAAGGTTGTTTGATTTGATGATGATAACTGTTGTGCAAAAAGGATTGTGGTAAATGTGCTTATGTGCTTACTTGATTCTGTGCGTAGATGTTCTAAATGTGCTTATGTGCTTAATTGTTTATGTGCACAGTTTGTCTAAAAGTGTTTATGTGGTTATTTGACAAAGTGATTATATGTTAATCTAATTACGTGCTTACACTGTTATGGGTGTATGATATATTTTACCTATTTCAAATACTGTGATGTGCACACTTGTATAGCACAAATATGATCTTGTTATATACTATCTGCTGCTTATTAAAGAGAATGAAAAGTTATCTGGTTAAAATGTTGTAAAGTCCTTTTTAGATATATGTGTACAAAGGACTTAGATTTCAAAGATCAGAAATGTTAGGTTGATCTTTCAATAGAAGTCACTTTGCATAAACATTGTATGATATAAGCAGAGTTGCATAAGAATGAATCACTATTGAATTTGTGCATATCAGAGTCTGTAAAAGTCCTTTCAATATGTAATAATAAAGTAATAATGTAAGAAAGGACTTAGTTAGAAAAAGATCAAATTTGTTAGGTTGATCAGTCTATATGATCTAGAATGGACTCTACGATTCCAAGCAAAGAAGACTCAACGATTCGGCATGATCGTAGAGTGAAAGGTACGAATCTCAGCCCGGACGACTCTACGATCATCAAAGAGAGACAGACGTGCAAGAAGTCTACAGAATATTCATATAAAATCAAATAACTGATCAAGTACTAATCGTAGAGCTGAACTCTACGATCGTCGAACAGACAGCCAAGCTAGCCTGCAAATAACGCTGAACCAAAGAAGAAATATACTCTACGATATACACGATCTTGCAAGATCGTAGAGTAAAACATGAAGAGCAACCACATACAACTGAATGTGGCACAGATTAAAGAAGTCGTAGAGTGGAACAGAATGACAAGGCAATGCAGAAGATTGCTATACACATGGAACAATCGTTGAGTAGAATTAAAGGATGAAGCAACAAAGACTACAACTCAACGATTTCACTAAAAAGCACGGCAGTTCACAAACTCAACGATTTGAACAAAAGGACAAGATCGTAGAACGATATCATAAAGCAAAGCACTGCAGACAAACTCTACGATCTGATCACAAAAGCAAGATCGCAGAGTAAAAGAGAAGTACGCTCCATCTCCACCATTTACCCGATATACTTCAAATGACGAGTGGAAATGAATTCGTAGAGTCCAAATGGGCAGACTATCACTCTACGATCTCAATAAGCAGCAAAGAATCATAACTGCAATATAGTGTGAGAGAAAAGAGAATACTCCCCGCCCAGATTCAAAAAAGAGTAAGTGCTCTTTGGAAATCAGATGCATGTCAGAGTCACAGAAGATTTTGTGACTAAACGACTATAAGTCAGGACCCACTGCTCAGGAAGATGGTGAATAAAGTCAGAAATGGGACATCTCTGAATACATCAGAACAGTTAGTTCTAATAGTCAAGGAAGGTATTTATTGATGAATCAGAAGATTAATTAACAAAGGAAATAATAATCCTTGCTGAACAAATCTGGGTGTGCAATGGCTATAAATTCAGAGAAAGCTGAGCTACAGGTCAATATATCAGAACATGTCAGAAAAGGGAAAAGCACTGACACAAGCGGCAAGAAATTCAAACATCGAAGATATTTAAGATCTGCACAAAGCCAAAGAAACCAACGGGATTTATCTCAACGGTAAAATATGCTCAGAGATATAAAGGCGTACATAACAAATAGAAAAGATGTTGTTGAAAAAGCGACGAGAGAGATGATGGTAGACAACAACCGATCGTAGAGTGGAACAGAAAATGAATATGCTGAAGGACTCTACGATCCATCAGAACACTAAACACTGAATTGAGAGGGAAATAGAGATAAATAACTCTATTACAAGTGAAGTTTTTAGAGCTGCTAGGTACATGGAAGAGAGAAGCTTAAACGCCAACTTGATACATACATGGTAGCAACTGAGTACCAAAAGAAATGAGCATCACAGTCAACTCAGGAGTTCATCTCGAGAAGTTATCAAGTACCAAAGAAGCTGAAGTACAAAAGCCTACCAGCACAATGGGTGATCACCAGAAGATATTGAGCATATAAAGAAGTCAAGCATCATTGCCAAACTCAATATTATCCCAGGAATAATCACACCCTGCTACTGAGTGTTTAAAGACAATAGGACTTAAAGTACAACTCAGTAGCAAATCCAACCTCTTTCAAACAAACAGGGGAACCAAGTATGTTGGACTTGAAGAGGGCAGTTGTCCTTGTCATAGTAGCGATCCACAATTACACTTCTGGGCTTAGTACATTTAAGGTTAAATACACACCCCCCAACACGAGATACATGTTCACAAGGAAAGGCCTAACCAATACACGAGATATTTGTTATTATAACTGGGTATTTATTGTACGTTTATTGTGTACTGAGATTATTGTACTTTTAATTTTGTCTAAGATGAGATTGAATACTCAACGTAAGCGAGGATTGGATCCGGTTACCCCTCAAAAATACGGTGGAAAGAGGAGGTTGTTTGTTCCAGGAAACAAGGTAGTTGTTAGATGGCCCTACAGAAAGCGTGTCTATCGGAAAAACAAATTGGGCCTGCTCTGCGTCTTTACCTTGTAAACGACGATCATATATACTCAGTCGGACTGTTCTGGTGGCATTTCCAGGGATGTATGGCTTGTATATGATGTAGCAGCTATCGATGATTATCGCCCTTTGGGCGATCCTCTGTTTTGTTCGTTGGAATAGAGATGGGAAGGTTAGTTTGATCGTCTGTGACTCAGACGATGCCACGGCTTCTATGGATGCTTTATGTGTTTGACCAGAAAGAGCGTCGTCGACGTTAAGTTCCATGGCTACGGAGAGTGTGAGTAAACTATTTGGCTTGGGGAAGAAGTCATATATTTATAAGAGGTTACTGTAGAAATATACGGTAACTTAGTACATTTGAAAAGTTCAAAAGAAATAGTTATAACCGCTTCTTCAAAGTCCTGAATATGCTGGAGTAGCGGAGTGACTTTTTTATAATATAAAAAAGGTATGAAAAGACGATTTTGCCCTTGCCCTCTAGGAACGCCTCTATCTATAATATTACAGAGGCGTTCCCTGCCACGTGTCCGCTGGCGATTGGTGGAGAGGGAATATTCGGGGAATATTCGCTACAGTGAGGGTAGTACGGTCAGGGGCATTTTGGGAAAAAAAATATGAACAGGGTACGCGCAGCGCCTTTTTGGGCGAGAAGTGAGTACTGTAGCGAAAAGTGAGTTAGTTGGACACTGTAGTTAAATGAAACGACACGAGAGGTGTCGTTTTGTGGAGTAGTTTGGAAGATTCCTTCTGACACCTTATTAAAGCAATGAGACCCACTGACAGGCTGTCAGCGCTTTTGTCTGGTTAGTGGGGGACAAAAAAGTACACGTGTATTTTTTGCGTATCTACTTTTTTCTGACACCTTCAGTGTTTTGACTGATTTACAAGATGGGTGCATATGGGTCATTTTCAATATATATTTACTCTTTTGTATTACGTGACAGTTTCGAGACCCATTAAGTGATGTTTATTTCTTCTTATACTCTGGAAGATCATAGTTTGATACTGACCCTGATTATTTGCTTCATTATATTTGTTATTATAACTGGGTATTTATTGTACGTTTATTGTGTACTGAGATTATTGTACTTTTAATTTTGTCTAAGATGAGATTGAATACTCAACGTAAGCGAGGATTGGATCCGGTTACCCCTCAAAAATACGGTGGAAAGAGGAGGTTGTTTGTTCCAGGAAACAAGGTAGTTGTTAGATGGCCCTACAGAAAGCGTGTCTATCGGAGGACTCGATCTGCTCCTTTTTATGATAGAGGAATTCTAGATGAGATGTTTGATCCATTATCTGGGATTGGAACTGATGTTCCATTTTCTGATTACTTCTGCCTGCCAGCTCTTGGTCAGGGACCCGGAGAAAGACATGGTCGACGTATAAAGTTGTATTCAATAAATCTAGATGGCATTATCAAATTTGAAGGCGATAACGGAAGTACCCAAACCTTATCCGAAAATGCAGACGTTGGAATGTCTGAGAGCTCTGAACCTAGAGGAATTGGCGTTGGATGTATTTACGTAGTTCTAGACAGAGAACCAAGTAATGTGTCAAAACCTGGTTTTGATGATGTGTTTGTACGAGGTGAAGGAGAACACGTATCTCGTGTTGGCGTTCATGTCCGTCCAGATGTAACCAGCCGGTTCACTGTTTTATGTCGTGAGACATTTCAGTTTTGTCATGCTCCAGTTGGGGGGTGTGTAGTTATGAAGAGATTTATTCCCCTCAAATATAAAAGAATTATAAGTAGTTTTAGGGATCGTGGGACAGAAGTTCGAGGGAGCTATTCTAATTGTAAAGAGAACTGTCCCTTGATTTTTTGTGTATGGGAGAGTAGAGAAAGATGTCGTATTTCCATTAATGTAAACTCAAGAATTGTGTATTACCATTAATGAAATAAATGTTTGTTCATCATCACTAATTCATGTTCATCCTACACATTGCAATAAGTTGTGAGAGATAAAAAAGTACGAAATACCAAAATTTAGAAAACCCTTTATTGATGGTGGTAAGCGCAGCAGGCCTTTACAATAATCAACAAAATAATAAAGTAAAAACTAAAATTTTGGTTTCCCAGCAGGGGTCATCTGCTGCTTCATTGATTCAATGGCTGATTTAACAGTTGTACTTGTTAGTACGCCCAACTGTTCAGTTGTTAGCATAACAGTTGGTGCGGATGAAGCACCAACTTCAGAAATTGATGGACCGGGATCTTCTTCGTTGATTTGATTTTCAAAAGGAATTCCTGATAACGAATTCCTTGCGCATTGTGTGCTGACGTCCGAGTGGGCCTTTCCTTGTGAACATGTAACTGTTCTGAGAAATTGGTTAGGTTGAATGTGTCCAGTAGATATAGTTCTACACAATTGTCTGTCTGGTACAGTATCTGCCACATGCCAGACGTCCACTTGCTCTTCGCTAAATTTAGGGCTTAATATGTGAATCTTAGGAGGCCTAAAAGCAATCAATTCTGGATCCTTTGAAGTGGTTAACCTTAAATTGGCTTTGAACTTGCAATAAAAGGTTTTGGATGTGAGATTAGAATTTTCTAATCTGTATTTGGCCGTCCAAGGACAATCCTCTTCCTTTAACGATGAATAACAATTACCATAATAACAAATTTGTACAGGACAAGTTACCGGAAAAACAAATTGGGCCTGCTCTGCGTCTTTACCTTGTAAACGACGATCATATATACTCAGTCGGACTGTTCCGGTGGCATTTCCAGGGATGTATGGCTTGTATATGATGTAGCAGCTATCGATGATTATCGCCCTTTGGGCGATCCTCTGTTTTGTTCGTTGGAATAGAGATGGGAAGGTTAGTTTGATCGTCTGTGACTCAGACGATGCCACGGCTTCTATGGATGCTTTATGTGTTTGACCAGAAAGAGCGTCGTCGACGTTAAGTTCCATGGCTACGGAGAGTGTGAGTAAACTATTCGGCTTGGGGAAGAAGTCATATATTTATAAGAGGTTACTGTAGAAATATACGGTAACTTAGTACATTTGAACAGTTCAAAAGAAATAGTTATAACCGCTTCTTCAAAGTCCTGAATATGCTGGAGTAGCGGAGTGACTTTTTTATAATATAAAAAAGGTATGAAAAGACGATTTTGCCCTTGCCCTCTAGGAACGCCTCTATCTATAATATTACAGAGGCGTTCCCTGCCACGTGTCCGCTGGCGATTGGTGGAGAGGGAATATTCGCTACAGTGAGGGTAGTACGGTCAGGGGCATTTTGGGAAAAAAATATGAACAGGGTACGCGCAGCGCCTTTTTGGGCGAGAAGTGAGTACTGTAGCGAAAAGTGAGTTAGTTGGACACTGTAGTTAAATGAAACGACACGAGAGGTGTCGTTTTGTGGAGTAGTTTGGAAGATTCCTTCTGACACCTTATTAAAGCAATGAGACCCACTGACAGGCTGTCAGCGCTTTTGTCTGGTTAGTGGGGGACAAAAAAGTACACGTGTATTTTTTGCGTATCTACTTTTTTCTGACACCTTCAGTGTTTTGACTGATTTACAAGATGGGTGCATATGGGTCATTTTCAATATATATTTACTCTTTTGTATTACGTGACAGTTTCGAGACCCATTAAGTGATGTTTATTTCTTCTTATACTCTGGAAGATCATAGTTTGATACTGACCCTGATTATTTGCTTCATTATATTTGTTATTATAACTGGGTATTTATTGTACGTTTATTGTGTACTGAGATTATTGTACTTTTAATTTTGTCTAAGATGAGATTGAATACTCAACGTAAGCGAGGATTGGATCCGGTTACCCCTCAAAAATACGGTGGAAAGAAGAGGTTGTTTGTTCCAGGAAACAAGGTAGTTGTTAGATGGCCCTACAGAAAGCGTGTCTATCGGAGGACTCGATCTGCTCCTTTTTATGATAGAGGAATTCTAGATGAGATGTTTGATCCATTATCTGGGATTGGAACTGATGTTCCATTTTCTGATTACTTCTGCCTGCCAGCTCTTGGTCAGGGACCCGGAGAAAGACATGGTCGACGTATAAAGTTGTATTCAATAAATCTAGATGGCATTATCAAATTTGAAGGCGATAACGGAAGTACCCAAACCTTATCCGAAAATGCAGACGTTGGAATGTCTGAGAGCTCTGAACCTAGAGGAATTGGCGTTGGATGTATTTACGTAGTTCTAGACAGAGAACCAAGTAATGTGTCAAAACCTGGTTTTGATGATGTGTTTGTACGAGGTGAAGGAGAACACGTATCTCGTGTTGGCGTTCATGTCCGTCCAGATGTAACCAGCCGGTTCACTGTTTTATGTCGTGAGACATTTCAGTTTTGTCATGCTCCAGTTGGGGGGTGTGTAGTTATGAAGAGATTTATTCCCCTCAAATATAAAAGAATTATAAGTAGTTTTAGGGATCGTGGGACAGAAGTTCGAGGGAGCTATTCTAATTGTAAAGAGAACTGTCCCTTGATTTTTTGTGTATGGGAGAGTAGAGAAAGATGTCGTATTTCCATTAATGTAAACTCAAGAATTGTGTATTACCATTAATGAAATAAATGTTTGTTCATCATCACTAATTCATGTTCATCCTACACATTGCAATAAGTTGTGAGAGATAAAAAAGTACGAAATACCAAAATTTAGAAAACCCTTTATTGATGGTGGTAAGCGCAGCAGGCCTTTACAATAATCAACAAAATAATAAAGTAAAAACTAAAATTTTGGTTTCCCAGCAGGGGTCATCTGCTGCTTCATTGATTCAATGGCTGATTTAACAGTTGTACTTGTTAGTACGCCCAACTGTTCAGTTGTTAGCATAACAGTTGGTGCGGATGAAGCACCAACTTCAGAAATTGATGGACCGGGATCTTCTTCGTTGATTTGATTTTCAAAAGGAATTCCTGATAACGAATTCCTTGCGCATTGTGTGCTGACGTCCGAGTGGGCCTTTCCTTGTGAACATGTAACTGTTCTGAGAAATTGGTTAGGTTGAATGTGTCCAGTAGATATAGTTCTACACAATTGTCTGTCTGGTACAGTATCTGCCACATGCCAGACGTCCACTTGCTCTTCGCTAAATTTAGGGCTTAATATGTGAATCTTAGGAGGCCTAAAAGCAATCAATTCTGGATCCTTTGAAGTGGTTAACCTTAAATTGGCTTTGAACTTGCAATAAAAGGTTTTGGATGTGAGATTAGAATTTTCTAATCTGTATTTGGCCGTCCAAGGACAATCCTCTTCCTTTAACGATGAATAACAATTACCATAATAACAAATTTGTACAGGACAAGTTACCGGAAAAACAAATTGGGCCTGCTCTGCGTCTTTACCTTGTAAACGACGATCATATATACTCAGTCGGACTGTTCCGGTGGCATTTCCAGGGATGTATGGCTTGTATATGATGTAGCAGCTATCTATGATTATCGCCCTTTGGGCGATCCTCTGTTTTGTTCGTTGGAATAGAGATGGGAAGGTTAGTTTGATCGTCTGTGACTCAGACGATGCCACGGCTTCTATGGATGCTTTATGTGTTTGACCAGAAAGAGCGTCGTCGACGTTAAGTTCCATGGCTACGGAGAGTGTGAGTAAACTATTCGGCTTGGGGAAGAAGTCATATATTTATAAGAGGTTACTGTAGAAATATACGGTAACTTAGTACATTTGAACAGTTCAAAAGAAATAGTTATAACCGCTTCTTCAAAGTCCTGAATATGCTGGAGTAGCGGAGTGACTTTTTTATAATATAAAAAAGGTATGAAAAGACGATTTTGCCCTTGCCCTCTAGGAACGCCTCTATCTATAATATTACAGAGGCGTTCCCTGCCACGTGTCCGCTGGCGATTGGTGGAGAGGGAATATTCGGGGAATATTCGCTACAGTGAGGGTAGTACGGTCAGGGGCATTTTGGGAAAAAAAATATGAACAGGGTACGCGCAGCGCCTTTTTGGGCGAGAAGTGAGTACTGTAGCGAAAAGTGAGTTAGTTGGACACTGTAGTTAAATGAAACGACACGAGAGGTGTCGTTTTGTGGAGTAGTTTGGAAGATTCCTTCTGACACCTTATTAAAGCAATGAGACCCACTGACAGGCTGTCAGCGCTTTTGTCTGGTTAGTGGGGGACAAAAAAGTACACGTGTATTTTTTGCGTATCTACTTTTTTCTGACACCTTCAGTGTTTTGACTGATTTACAAGATGGGTGCATATGGGTCATTTTCAATATATATTTACTCTTTTGTATTACGTGACAGTTTCGAGACCCATTAAGTGATGTTTATTTCTTCTTATACTCTGGAAGATCATAGTTTGATACTGACCCTGATTATTTGCTTCATTATATTTGTTATTATAACTGGGTATTTATTGTACGTTTATTGTGTACTGAGATTATTGTACTTTTAATTTTGTCTAAGATGAGATTGAATACTCAACGTAAGCGAGGATTGGATCCGGTTACCCCTCAAAAATACGGTGGAAAGAAGAGGTTGTTTGTTCCAGGAAACAAGGTAGTTGTTAGATGGCCCTACAGAAAGCGTGTCTATCGGAGGACTCGATCTGCTCCTTTTTATGATAGAGGAATTCTAGATGAGATGTTTGATCCATTATCTGGGATTGGAACTGATGTTCCATTTTCTGATTACTTCTGCCTGCCAGCTCTTGGTCAGGGACCCGGAGAAAGACATGGTCGACGTATAAAGTTGTATTCAATAAATCTAGATGGCATTATCAAATTTGAAGGCGATAACGGAAGTACCCAAACCTTATCCGAAAATGCAGACGTTGGAATGTCTGAGAGCTCTGAACCTAGAGGAATTGGCGTTGGATGTATTTACGTAGTTCTAGACAGAGAACCAAGTAATGTGTCAAAACCTGGTTTTGATGATGTGTTTGTACGAGGTGAAGGAGAACACGTATCTCGTGTTGGCGTTCATGTCCGTCCAGATGTAACCAGCCGGTTCACTGTTTTATGTCGTGAGACATTTCAGTTTTGTCATGCTCCAGTTGGGGGGTGTGTAGTTATGAAGAGATTTATTCCCCTCAAATATAAAAGAATTATAAGTAGTTTTAGGGATCGTGGGACAGAAGTTCGAGGGAGCTATTCTAATTGTAAAGAGAACTGTCCCTTGATTTTTTGTGTATGGGAGAGTAGAGAAAGATGTCGTATTTCCATTAATGTAAACTCAAGAATTGTGTATTACCATTAATGAAATAAATGTTTGTTCATCATCACTAATTCATGTTCATCCTACACATTGCAATAAGTTGTGAGAGATAAAAAAGTACGAAATACCAAAATTTAGAAAACCCTTTATTGATGGTGGTAAGCGCAGCAGGCCTTTACAATAATCAACAAAATAATAAAGTAAAAACTAAAATTTTGGTTTCCCAGCAGGGGTCATCTGCTGCTTCATTGATTCAATGGCTGATTTAACAGTTGTACTTGTTAGTACGCCCAACTGTTCAGTTGTTAGCATAACAGTTGGTGCGGATGAAGCACCAACTTCAGAAATTGATGGACCGGGATCTTCTTCGTTGATTTGATTTTCAAAAGGAATTCCTGATAACGAATTCCTTGCGCATTGTGTGCTGACGTCCGAGTGGGCCTTTCCTTGTGAACATGTAACTGTTCTGAGAAATTGGTTAGGTTGAATGTGTCCAGTAGATATAGTTCTACACAATTGTCTGTCTGGTACAGTATCTGCCACATGCCAGACGTCCACTTGCTCTTCGCTAAATTTAGGGCTTAATATGTGAATCTTAGGAGGCCTAAAAGCAATCAATTCTGGATCCTTTGAAGTGGTTAACCTTAAATTGGCTTTGAACTTGCAATAAAAGGTTTTGGATGTGAGATTAGAATTTTCTAATCTGTATTTGGCCGTCCAAGGACAATCCTCTTCCTTTAACGATGAATAACAATTACCATAATAACAAATTTGTACAGGACAAGTTACCGGAAAAACAAATTGGGCCTGCTCTGCGTCTTTACCTTGTAAACGACGATCATATATACTCAGTCGGACTGTTCCGGTGGCATTTCCAGGGATGTATGGCTTGTATATGATGTAGCAGCTATCGATGATTATCGCCCTTTGGGCGATCCTCTGTTTTGTTCGTTGGAATAGAGATGGGAAGGTTAGTTTGATCGTCTGTGACTCAGACGATGCCACGGCTTCTATGGATGCTTTATGTGTTTGACCAGAAAGAGCGTCGTCGACGTTAAGTTCCATGGCTACGGAGAGTGTGAGTAAACTATTCGGCTTGGGGAAGAAGTCATATATTTATAAGAGGTTACTGTAGAAATATACGGTAACTTAGTACATTTGAACAGTTCAAAAGAAATAGTTATAACCGCTTCTTCAAAGTCCTGAATATGCTGGAGTAGCGGAGTGACTTTTTTATAATATAAAAAAGGTATGAAAAGACGATTTTGCCCTTGCCCTCTAGGAACGCCTCTATCTATAATATTACAGAGGCGTTCCCTGCCACGTGTCCGCTGGCGATTGGTGGAGAGGGAATATTCGGGGAATATTCGCTACAGTGAGGGTAGTACGGTCAGGGGCATTTTGGGAAAAAAATATGAACAGGGTACGCGCAGCGCCTTTTTGGGCGAGAAGTGAGTACTGTAGCGAAAAGTGAGTTAGTTGGACACTGTAGTTAAATGAAACGACACGAGAGGTGTCGTTTTGTGGAGTAGTTTGGAAGATTCCTTCTGACACCTTATTAAAGCAATGAGACCCACTGACAGGCTGTCAGCGCTTTTGTCTGGTTAGTGGGGGACAAAAAAGTACACGTGTATTTTTTGCGTATCTACTTTTTTCTGACACCTTCAGTGTTTTGACTGATTTACAAGATGGGTGCATATGGGTCATTTTCAATATATATTTACTCTTTTGTATTACGTGACAGTTTCGAGACCCATTAAGTGATGTTTATTTCTTCTTATACTCTGGAAGATCATAGTTTGATACTGACCCTGATTATTTGCTTCATTATATTTGTTATTATAACTGGGTATTTATTGTACGTTTATTGTGTACTGAGATTATTGTACTTTTAATTTTGTCTAAGATGAGATTGAATACTCAACGTAAGCGAGGATTGGATCCGGTTACCCCTCAAAAATACGGTGGAAAGAAGAGGTTGTTTGTTCCAGGAAACAAGGTAGTTGTTAGATGGCCCTACAGAAAGCGTGTCTATCGGAGGACTCGATCTGCTCCTTTTTATGATAGAGGAATTCTAGATGAGATGTTTGATCCATTATCTGGGATTGGAACTGATGTTCCATTTTCTGATTACTTCTGCCTGCCAGCTCTTGGTCAGGGACCCGGAGAAAGACATGGTCGACGTATAAAGTTGTATTCAATAAATCTAGATGGCATTATCAAATTTGAAGGCGATAACGGAAGTACCCAAACCTTATCCGAAAATGCAGACGTTGGAATGTCTGAGAGCTCTGAACCTAGAGGAATTGGCGTTGGATGTATTTACGTAGTTCTAGACAGAGAACCAAGTAATGTGTCAAAACCTGGTTTTGATGATGTGTTTGTACGAGGTGAAGGAGAACACGTATCTCGTGTTGGCGTTCATGTCCGTCCAGATGTAACCAGCCGGTTCACTGTTTTATGTCGTGAGACATTTCAGTTTTGTCATGCTCCAGTTGGGGGGTGTGTAGTTATGAAGAGATTTATTCCCCTCAAATATAAAAGAATTATAAGTAGTTTTAGGGATCGTGGGACAGAAGTTCGAGGGAGCTATTCTAATTGTAAAGAGAACTGTCCCTTGATTTTTTGTGTATGGGAGAGTAGAGAAAGATGTCGTATTTCCATTAATGTAAACTCAAGAATTGTGTATTACCATTAATGAAATAAATGTTTGTTCATCATCACTAATTCATGTTCATCCTACACATTGCAATAAGTTGTGAGAGATAAAAAAGTACGAAATACCAAAATTTAGAAAACCCTTTATTGATGGTGGTAAGCGCAGCAGGCCTTTACAATAATCAACAAAATAATAAAGTAAAAACTAAAATTTTGGTTTCCCAGCAGGGGTCATCTGCTGCTTCATTGATTCAATGGCTGATTTAACAGTTGTACTTGTTAGTACGCCCAACTGTTCAGTTGTTAGCATAACAGTTGGTGCGGATGAAGCACCAACTTCAGAAATTGATGGACCGGGATCTTCTTCGTTGATTTGATTTTCAAAAGGAATTCCTGATAACGAATTCCTTGCGCATTGTGTGCTGACGTCCGAGTGGGCCTTTCCTTGTGAACATGTAACTGTTCTGAGAAATTGGTTAGGTTGAATGTGTCCAGTAGATATAGTTCTACACAATTGTCTGTCTGGTACAGTATCTGCCACATGCCAGACGTCCACTTGCTCTTCGCTAAATTTAGGGCTTAATATGTGAATCTTAGGAGGCCTAAAAGCAATCAATTCTGGATCCTTTGAAGTGGTTAACCTTAAATTGGCTTTGAACTTGCAATAAAAGGTTTTGGATGTGAGATTAGAATTTTCTAATCTGTATTTGGCCGTCCAAGGACAATCCTCTTCCTTTAACGATGAATAACAATTACCATAATAACAAATTTGTACAGGACAAGTTACCGGAAAAACAAATTGGGCCTGCTCTGCGTCTTTACCTTGTAAACGACGATCATATATACTCAGTCGGACTGTTCCGGTGGCATTTCCAGGGATGTATGGCTTGTATATGATGTAGCAGCTATCTATGATTATCGCCCTTTGGGCGATCCTCTGTTTTGTTCGTTGGAATAGAGATGGGAAGGTTAGTTTGATCGTCTGTGACTCAGACGATGCCACGGCTTCTATGGATGCTTTATGTGTTTGACCAGAAAGAGCGTCGTCGACGTTAAGTTCCATGGCTACGGAGAGTGTGAGTAAACTATTCGGCTTGGGGAAGAAGTCATATATTTATAAGAGGTTACTGTAGAAATATACGGTAACTTAGTACATTTGAACAGTTCAAAAGAAATAGTTATAACCGCTTCTTCAAAGTCCTGAATATGCTGGAGTAGCGGAGTGACTTTTTTATAATATAAAAAAGGTATGAAAAGACGATTTTGCCCTTGCCCTCTAGGAACGCCTCTATCTATAATATTACAGAGGCGTTCCCTGCCACGTGTCCGCTGGCGATTGGTGGAGAGGGAATATTCGGGGAATATTCGCTACAGTGAGGGTAGTACGGTCAGGGGCATTTTGGGAAAAAAAATATGAACAGGGTACGCGCAGCGCCTTTTTGGGCGAGAAGTGAGTACTGTAGCGAAAAGTGAGTTAGTTGGACACTGTAGTTAAATGAAACGACACGAGAGGTGTCGTTTTGTGGAGTAGTTTGGAAGATTCCTTCTGACACCTTATTAAAGCAATGAGACCCACTGACAGGCTGTCAGCGCTTTTGTCTGGTTAGTGGGGGACAAAAAAGTACACGTGTATTTTTTGCGTATCTACTTTTTTCTGACACCTTCAGTGTTTTGACTGATTTACAAGATGGGTGCATATGGGTCATTTTCAATATATATTTACTCTTTTGTATTACGTGACAGTTTCGAGACCCATTAAGTGATGTTTATTTCTTCTTATACTCTGGAAGATCATAGTTTGATACTGACCCTGATTATTTGCTTCATTATATTTGTTATTATAACTGGGTATTTATTGTACGTTTATTGTGTACTGAGATTATTGTACTTTTAATTTTGTCTAAGATGAGATTGAATACTCAACGTAAGCGAGGATTGGATCCGGTTACCCCTCAAAAATACGGTGGAAAGAAGAGGTTGTTTGTTCCAGGAAACAAGGTAGTTGTTAGATGGCCCTACAGAAAGCGTGTCTATCGGAGGACTCGATCTGCTCCTTTTTATGATAGAGGAATTCTAGATGAGATGTTTGATCCATTATCTGGGATTGGAACTGATGTTCCATTTTCTGATTACTTCTGCCTGCCAGCTCTTGGTCAGGGACCCGGAGAAAGACATGGTCGACGTATAAAGTTGTATTCAATAAATCTAGATGGCATTATCAAATTTGAAGGCGATAACGGAAGTACCCAAACCTTATCCGAAAATGCAGACGTTGGAATGTCTGAGAGCTCTGAACCTAGAGGAATTGGCGTTGGATGTATTTACGTAGTTCTAGACAGAGAACCAAGTAATGTGTCAAAACCTGGTTTTGATGATGTGTTTGTACGAGGTGAAGGAGAACACGTATCTCGTGTTGGCGTTCATGTCCGTCCAGATGTAACCAGCCGGTTCACTGTTTTATGTCGTGAGACATTTCAGTTTTGTCATGCTCCAGTTGGGGGGTGTGTAGTTATGAAGAGATTTATTCCCCTCAAATATAAAAGAATTATAAGTAGTTTTAGGGATCGTGGGACAGAAGTTCGAGGGAGCTATTCTAATTGTAAAGAGAACTGTCCCTTGATTTTTTGTGTATGGGAGAGTAGAGAAAGATGTCGTATTTCCATTAATGTAAACTCAAGAATTGTGTATTACCATTAATGAAATAAATGTTTGTTCATCATCACTAATTCATGTTCATCCTACACATTGCAATAAGTTGTGAGAGATAAAAAAGTACGAAATACCAAAATTTAGAAAACCCTTTATTGATGGTGGTAAGCGCAGCAGGCCTTTACAATAATCAACAAAATAATAAAGTAAAAACTAAAATTTTGGTTTCCCAGCAGGGGTCATCTGCTGCTTCATTGATTCAATGGCTGATTTAACAGTTGTACTTGTTAGTACGCCCAACTGTTCAGTTGTTAGCATAACAGTTGGTGCGGATGAAGCACCAACTTCAGAAATTGATGGACCGGGATCTTCTTCGTTGATTTGATTTTCAAAAGGAATTCCTGATAACGAATTCCTTGCGCATTGTGTGCTGACGTCCGAGTGGGCCTTTCCTTGTGAACATGTAACTGTTCTGAGAAATTGGTTAGGTTGAATGTGTCCAGTAGATATAGTTCTACACAATTGTCTGTCTGGTACAGTATCTGCCACATGTCAGACGTCCACTTGCTCTTCGCTAAATTTAGGGCTTAATATGTGAATCTTAGGAGGCCTAAAAGCAATCAATTCTGGATCCTTTGAAGTGGTTAACCTTAAATTGGCTTTGAACTTGCAATAAAAGGTTTTGGATGTGAGATTAGAATTTTCTAATCTGTATTTGGCCGTCCAAGGACAATCCTCTTCCTTTAACGATGAATAACAATTACCATAATAACAAATTTGTACAGGACAAGTTACCGGAAAAACAAATTGGGCCTGCTCTGCGTCTTTACCTTGTAAACGACGATCATATATACTCAGTCGGACTGTTCCGGTGGCATTTCCAGGGATGTATGGCTTGTATATGATGTAGCAGCTATCGATGATTATCGCCCTTTGGGCGATCCTCTGTTTTGTTCGTTGGAATAGAGATGGGAAGGTTAGTTTGATCGTCTGTGACTCAGACGATGCCACGGCTTCTATGGATGCTTTATGTGTTTGACCAGAAAGAGCGTCGTCGACGTTAAGTTCCATGGCTACGGAGCGTGTGAGTAAACTATTCGGCTTGGGGAAGAAGTCATATATTTATAAGAGGTTACTGTAGAAATATACGGTAACTTAGTACATTTGAACAGTTCAAAAGAAATAGTTATAACCGCTTCTTCAAAGTCCTGAATATGCTGGAGTAGCGGAGTGACTTTTTTATAATATAAAAAAGGTATGAAAAGACGATTTTGCCCTTGCCCTCTAGGAACGCCTCTATCTATAATATTACAGAGGCGTTCCCTGCCACGTGTCCGCTGGCGATTGGTGGAGAGGGAATATTCGGGGAATATTCGCTACAGTGAGGGTAGTACGGTCAGGGGCATTTTGGGAAAAAAAATATGAACAGGGTACGCGCAGCGCCTTTTTGGGCGAGAAGTGAGTACTGTAGCGAAAAGTGAGTTAGTTGGGCACTGTAGCCACGTGCGTGCACGTGCTTTTACTGTAGCAATCATTACAATTTTGAATTTTTACGCACTTTAATATTCAAAATTCAAATTTTCAAAATTCAAAATTTGCTGGAGCTTGCAGAGTACGCTTTGTGTCTTGTGAATTATTTTCCAGATTTTATAATAAATTAAAATTAGTGACAGTAAGCGGGATTTTTAAAATTCAAAATTTTGAATTTCAAATTTGAACATTTCTTCCCGCCCAAGTTTGGAACAGTACGCGTCGTACTGTACCCGGTCCTTTTTGTCTGTACTTGGTGTGACACTGGTGCCACGTGTTAATACGTCATTTACTCACTTTAAAGGCTTGTCTTTAATTCTGGTTATATACAAATTCTCTGCTTTACCACCCCTGACCTTCCAAACTACATTTTTTTTTAAAATGTCGTGTAAGTGGACGAAATGTCCAGTACATGGCAGAGTACCAATTTTGACATTTCAGGAATTTTTTGATTTTTGTCAAAATTTACGGTATTTGGGCTTTGAACGAGTGCTGAAGTTGTATCATGAAGATATCAAGGAGCATGGTGATTCTGACGACTTGAGGAAGTATGCACTGGCATTAAAAGAATGCCAAGACGAAGTTTACCGCTCGATGAATGATTTGAAAGCTGCAGAGAAAAAGGATGAAGTCTCAACGGATCTAAAGTTGGGAACTAGTGAAAAATAGGGTTGTGAAGCTAGTGTTTTCTTTGTACTTTGATTTGCACAGTATTTGTTAATGTAATTTGCAACAATATTAATAATAATTAATATTTCCATTCCTCATCGTAAAATGAAATACATTTCCATTCTACACTGTGATTAGAACATAATTTCCAATCAGCACAACTTAAATTACATGCTAAGTACACAGAATCTGGGCTAATGACTCCTAAATTATTAATCATTGAATAAATTCTGGCTCTGATACGCATGGTAAAGTAATCCTCCGTCACAGAGTTGGGAAAAATCGAGGTCATCCAAGTGGTGATATTCAGTATCCCTGTTTTGATCCTCAGCGTCTTTCGGAGGTTGTAATTGAAACGTATTGTAGTTATGAACTGGTTGTCGTTCATTGTTGTCTTGGACCGGAAGTGAAGGGGGTTTTTTATTTCGTCTGATAAGACCCCTGTTTGCATGAGACGGTAGCAGTTGGTGGTCGGCATTGCAACCATTGACATAAAAGAGTTGGCAGCCGCAGTTGAATTTAATTTGCTTCCTCTTCGTCTTCTTCTTCGATCTCGCGTGCTGGGGTTTGATTTTGGGAGGTGTTGGAGAAGAACGATTGGGTGACGAAGAAAAATTCTGCGTTTGACAGTGTCCACTCTTTGAGGGAGACATTCTCAATTCGATCTAGGAATTCTTTATATGACGTTTCGGGCCCACGGTTGCATAGAAAAATGGTCGGCACTCCCCCTTTTATCATAATAGGTTTGGCGTACTTACAATTTGATCTCCAGTTGTGCTGGCTTCCAAAGAACTCTCTCCAGTGCTTGACGTACTTTGGAGGTACGTCATCAATGACGTTATAATATACGTCATTGTTATGCTTGGCCATATCTAAGTGGCCACAATAATAGTTATGTGGGCCTAAGGACCGAGCCCAAAGAGTTTTTCCTAAGCGAGATGGACCCTCGATTACAATAGACTTGGGCCTATAAGACCTGTGCTCTTTATCACGAATGTTATCCCTGGCCCATTCTTGAAGGTCCACAGGGACGTTGTTGAATTCTGTGGATGGACTGATGTACACTTCTGGGCCTTTTTGGAACATTCGATCCCAATTGTGCGAGAGTCTTTCCCAATTGTTCCAATACGTTCTGGAATCACCCTCCATGATCATCTTCATAGCAATTTCCTTATCTTTGGTGGCAAGCGCAGCGTAATAAAGCTGATTTAAGCTTTCAGTAGAAACTTGTGTTTTTGAATTATCAATAAAAGTACCATGCTCACAGTAATCACCTCCTTTCGAAATATAGGATTGAACTGCGGCAGCATTTTTAGCAGATTGAATATTGGGATGAAAACGAGTTGAACGAGTGTTGGAAACCAAATCGAAGAATTTTTGGTTTGTAGTTTGAAATTTGGCACTGAATTGAATGAGACAATGAAGATGTGGAGTTCCATCTTCATGGAGTTCAGCACAGACACGTATGTATACGGGAGTAATGGAGTAATTGATCTTGAGCAAGAGCTCAAGACACTCTGTTTTTGGTAATGGGCATCTTGGATAAGTTAAGAAAATATTTCTGGATTGAAGTCTGAAGGAATTCTGTCGAGGCATTTTAGGAAGAAGGAAACTAACTACTCGGAATAGTAATAACCGTTTATAACCGCTTCTTCAAAGTCCTGAATATGCTGGAGTAGCGGAGTGACTTTTTTATAATATAAAAAAGGTATGAAAAGACGATTTTGCCCTTGCCCTCTGGGAACGCCTCTATCTATAATATTACAGAGGCGTTCCCTGCCACGTGTCCGCTGGCGATTGGTGGAGAGGGAATATTCGGGGAATATTCGCTACAGTGAGGGTAGTACGGTCAGGGGCATTTTGGGAAAAAAAATATGAACAGGGTACGCGCAGCGCCTTTTTGGGCGAGAAGTGAGTACTGTAGCGAAAAGTGAGTTAGTTGGGCACTGTAGCCACGTGCGTGCACGTGCTTTTACTGTAGCAATCATTACAATTTTGAATTTTTACGCACTTTAATATTCAAAATTCAAATTTTCAAAATTCAAAATTTGCTGGAGCTTGCAGAGTACGCTTTGTGTCTTGTGAATTATTTTCCAGATTTTATAATAAATTAAAATTAGTGACAGTAAGCGGGATTTTTAAAATTCAAAATTTTGAATTTCAAATTTGAACATTTCTTCCCGCCCAAGTTTGGAACAGTACGCGTCGTACTGTACCCGGTCCTTTTTGTCTGTACTTGGTGTGACACTGGTGCCACGTGTTAATACGTCATTTACTCACTTTAAAGGCTTGTCTTTAATTCTGGTTATATACAAATTCTCTGCTTTACCACCCCTGACCTTCCAAACTACATTTTTTTTTAAAATGTCGTGTAAGTGGACGAAATGTCCAGTACATGGCAGAGTACCAATTTTGACATTTCAGGAATTTTTTGATTTTTGTCAAAATTTACGGTATTTGGGCTTTGAACGAGTGCTGAAGTTGTATCATGAAGATATCAAGGAGCATGGTGATTCTGACGACTTGAGGAAGTATGCACTGGCATTAAAAGAATGCCAAGACGAAGTTTACCGCTCGATGAATGATTTGAAAGCTGCAGAGAAAAAGGATGAAGTCTCAACGGATCTAAAGTTGGGAACTAGTGAAAAATAGGGTTGTGAAGCTAGTGTTTTCTTTGTACTTTGATTTGCACAGTATTTGTTAATGTAATTTGCAACAATATTAATAATAATTAATATTTCCATTCCTCATCGTAAAATGAAATACATTTCCATTCTACACTGTGATTAGAACATAATTTCCAATCAGCACAACTTAAATTACATGCTAAGTACACAGAATCTGGGCTAATGACTCCTAAATTATTAATCATTGAATAAATTCTGGCTCTGATACGCATGGTAAAGTAATCCTCCGTCACAGAGTTGGGAAAAATCGAGGTCATCCAAGTGGTGATATTCAGTATCCCTGTTTTCATCCTCAGCGTCTTTCGGAGGTTGTAATTGAAACGTATTGTAGTTATGAACTGGTTGTCGTTCATTGTTGTCTTGGACCGGAAGTGAAGGGGGTTTTTTATTTCGTCTGATAAGACCCCTGTTTGCATGAGACGGTAGCAGTTGGTGGTCGGCATTGCAACCATTGACATAAAAGAGTTGGCAGCCGCAGTTGAATTTAATTTGCTTCCTCTTCGTCTTCTTCTTCGATCTCGCGTGCTGGGGTTTGATTTTGGGAGGTGTTGGAGAAGAACGATTGGGTGACGAAGAAAAATTCTGCGTTTGACAGTGTCCACTCTTTGAGGGAGACATTCTCAATTCGATCTAGGAATTCTTTATATGACGTTTCGGGCCCACGGTTGCATAGAAAAATGGTCGGCACTCCCCCTTTTATCATAATAGGTTTGGCGTACTTACAATTTGATCTCCAGTTGTGCTGGCTTCCAAAGAACTCTCTCCAGTGCTTGACGTACTTTGGAGGTACGTCATCAATGACGTTATAATATACGTCATTGTTATGCTTGGCCATATCTAAGTGGCCACAATAATAGTTATGTGGGCCTAAGGACCGAGCCCAAAGAGTTTTTCCTAAGCGAGATGGACCCTCGATTACAATAGACTTGGGCCTATAAGACCTGTGCTCTTTATCACGAATGTTATCCCTGGCCCATTCTTGAAGGTCCACAGGGACGTTGTTGAATTCTGTGGATGGACTGATGTACACTTCTGGGCCTTTTTGGAACATTCGATCCCAATTGTGCGAGAGTCTTTCCCAATTGTTCCAATACGTTCTGGAATCACCCTCCATGATCATCTTCATAGCAATTTCCTTATCTTTGGTGGCAAGCGCAGCGTAATAAAGCTGATTTAAGCTTTCAGTAGAAACTTGTGTTTTTGAATTATCAATAAAAGTACCATGCTCACAGTAATCACCTCCTTTCGAAATATAGGATTGAACTGCGGCAGCATTTTTAGCAGATTGAATATTGGGATGAAAACGAGTTGAACGAGTGTTGGAAACCAAATCGAAGAATTTTTGGTTTGTAGTTTGAAATTTGGCACTGAATTGAATGAGACAATGAAGATGTGGAGTTCCATCTTCATGGAGTTCAGCACAGACACGTATGTATACGGGAGTAATGGAGTAATTGATCTTGAGCAAGAGCTCAAGACACTCTGTTTTTGGTAATGGGCATCTTGGATAAGTTAAGAAAATATTTCTGGATTGAAGTCTGAAGGAATTCTGTCGAGGCATTTTAGGAAGAAGGAAACTAACTACTCGGAATAGTAATAACCGTTTATAACCGCTTCTTCAAAGTCCTGAATATGCTGGAGTAGCGGAGTGACTTTTTTATAATATAAAAAAGGTATGAAAAGACGATTTTGCCCTTGCCCTCTGGGAACGCCTCTATCTATAATATTACAGAGGCGTTCCCTGCCACGTGTCCGCTGGCGATTGGTGGAGAGGGAATATTCGGGGAATATTCGCTACAGTGAGGGTAGTACGGTCAGGGGCATTTTGGGAAAAAAAATATGAACAGGGTACGCGCAGCGCCTTTTTGGGCGAGAAGTGAGTACTGTAGCGAAAAGTGAGTTAGTTGGGCACTGTAGCCACGTGCGTGCACGTGCTTTTACTGTAGCAATCATTACAATTTTGAATTTTTACGCACTTTAATATTCAAAATTCAAATTTTCAAAATTCAAAATTTGCTGGAGCTTGCAGAGTACGCTTTGTGTCTTGTGAATTATTTTCCAGATTTTATAATAAATTAAAATTAGTGACAGTAAGCGGGATTTTTAAAATTCAAAATTTTGAATTTCAAATTTGAACATTTCTTCCCGCCCAAGTTTGGAACAGTACGCGTCGTACTGTACCCGGTCCTTTTTGTCTGTACTTGGTGTGACACTGGTGCCACGTGTTAATACGTCATTTACTCACTTTAAAGGCTTGTCTTTAATTCTGGTTATATACAAATTCTCTGCTTTACCACCCCTGACCTTCCAAACTACATTTTTTTTTAAAATGTCGTGTAAGTGGACGAAATGTCCAGTACATGGCAGAGTACCAATTTTGACATTTCAGGAATTTTTTGATTTTTGTCAAAATTTACGGTATTTGGGCTTTGAACGAGTGCTGAAGTTGTATCATGAAGATATCAAGGAGCATGGTGATTCTGACGACTTGAGGAAGTATGCACTGGCATTAAAAGAATGCCAAGACGAAGTTTACCGCTCGATGAATGATTTGAAAGCTGCAGAGAAAAAGGATGAAGTCTCAACGGATCTAAAGTTGGGAACTAGTGAAAAATAGGGTTGTGAAGCTAGTGTTTTCTTTGTACTTTGATTTGCACAGTATTTGTTAATGTAATTTGCAACAATATTAATAATAATTAATATTTCCATTCCTCATCGTAAAATGAAATACATTTCCATTCTACACTGTGATTAGAACATAATTTCCAATCAGCACAACTTAAATTACATGCTAAGTACACAGAATCTGGGCTAATGACTCCTAAATTATTAATCATTGAATAAATTCTGGCTCTGATACGCATGGTAAAGTAATCCTCCGTCACAGAGTTGGGAAAAATCGAGGTCATCCAAGTGGTGATATTCAGTATCCCTGTTTTGATCCTCAGCGTCTTTCGGAGGTTGTAATTGAAACGTATTGTAGTTATGAACTGGTTGTCGTTCATTGTTGTCTTGGACCGGAAGTGAAGGGGGTTTTTTATTTCGTCTGATAAGACCCCTGTTTGCATGAGACGGTAGCAGTTGGTGGTCGGCATTGCAACCATTGACATAAAAGAGTTGGCAGCCGCAGTTGAATTTAATTTGCTTCCTCTTCGTCTTCTTCTTCGATCTCGCGTGCTGGGGTTTGATTTTGGGAGGTGTTGGAGAAGAACGATTGGGTGACGAAGAAAAATTCTGCGTTTGACAGTGTCCACTCTTTGAGGGAGACATTCTCAATTCGATCTAGGAATTCTTTATATGACGTTTCGGGCCCACGGTTGCATAGAAAAATGGTCGGCACTCCCCCTTTTATCATAATAGGTTTGGCGTACTTACAATTTGATCTCCAGTTGTGCTGGCTTCCAAAGAACTCTCTCCAGTGCTTGACGTACTTTGGAGGTACGTCATCAATGACGTTATAATATACGTCATTGTTATGCTTGGCCATATCTAAGTGGCCACAATAATAGTTATGTGGGCCTAAGGACCGAGCCCAAAGAGTTTTTCCTAAGCGAGATGGACCCTCGATTACAATAGACTTGGGCCTATAAGACCTGTGCTCTTTATCACGAATGTTATCCCTGGCCCATTCTTGAAGGTCCACAGGGACGTTGTTGAATTCTGTGGATGGACTGATGTACACTTCTGGGCCTTTTTGGAACATTCGATCCCAATTGTGCGAGAGTCTTTCCCAATTGTTCCAATACGTTCTGGAATCACCCTCCATGATCATCTTCATAGCAATTTCCTTATCTTTGGTGGCAAGCGCAGCGTAATAAAGCTGATTTAAGCTTTCAGTAGAAACTTGTGTTTTTGAATTATCAATAAAAGTACCATGCTCACAGTAATCACCTCCTTTCGAAATATAGGATTGAACTGCGGCAGCATTTTTAGCAGATTGAATATTGGGATGAAAACGAGTTGAACGAGTGTTGGAAACCAAATCGAAGAATTTTTGGTTTGTAGTTTGAAATTTGGCACTGAATTGAATGAGACAATGAAGATGTGGAGTTCCATCTTCATGGAGTTCAGCACAGACACGTATGTATACGGGAGTAATGGAGTAATTGATCTTGAGCAAGAGCTCAAGACACTCTGTTTTTGGTAATGGGCATCTTGGATAAGTTAAGAAAATATTTCTGGATTGAAGTCTGAAGGAATTCTGTCGAGGCATTTTAGGAAGAAGGAAACTAACTACTCGGAATAGTAATAACCGTTTATAACCGCTTCTTCAAAGTCCTGAATATGCTGGAGTAGCGGAGTGACTTTTTTATAATATAAAAAAGGTATGAAAAGACGATTTTGCCCTTGCCCTCTGGGAACGCCTCTATCTATAATATTACAGAGGCGTTCCCTGCCACG
Source organism: Hedera helix (assembly GCA_947179155.2). Classification (NCBI taxonomy): domain Eukaryota; kingdom Viridiplantae; phylum Streptophyta; class Magnoliopsida; order Apiales; family Araliaceae; genus Hedera; species Hedera helix. The sequence continues at coordinate 17,879,161 of OX359269.1, read as the reverse complement.
TGTCCGCTGGCGATTGGTGGAGAGGGAATATTCGGGGAATATTCGCTACAGTGAGGGTAGTACGGTCAGGGGCATTTTGGGAAAAAAAATATGAACAGGGTACGCGCAGCGCCTTTTTGGGCGAGAAGTGAGTACTGTAGCGAAAAGTGAGTTAGTTGGGCACTGTAGCCACGTGCGTGCACGTGCTTTTACTGTAGCAATCATTACAATTTTGAATTTTTACGCACTTTAATATTCAAAATTCAAATTTTCAAAATTCAAAATTTGCTGGAGCTTGCAGAGTACGCTTTGTGTCTTGTGAATTATTTTCCAGATTTTATAATAAATTAAAATTAGTGACAGTAAGCGGGATTTTTAAAATTCAAAATTTTGAATTTCAAATTTGAACATTTCTTCCCGCCCAAGTTTGGAACAGTACGCGTCGTACTGTACCCGGTCCTTTTTGTCTGTACTTGGTGTGACACTGGTGCCACGTGTTAATACGTCATTTACTCACTTTAAAGGCTTGTCTTTAATTCTGGTTATATACAAATTCTCTGCTTTACCACCCCTGACCTTCCAAACTACATTTTTTTTTAAAATGTCGTGTAAGTGGACGAAATGTCCAGTACATGGCAGAGTACCAATTTTGACATTTCAGGAATTTTTTGATTTTTGTCAAAATTTACGGTATTTGGGCTTTGAACGAGTGCTGAAGTTGTATCATGAAGATATCAAGGAGCATGGTGATTCTGACGACTTGAGGAAGTATGCACTGGCATTAAAAGAATGCCAAGACGAAGTTTACCGCTCGATGAATGATTTGAAAGCTGCAGAGAAAAAGGATGAAGTCTCAACGGATCTAAAGTTGGGAACTAGTGAAAAATAGGGTTGTGAAGCTAGTGTTTTCTTTGTACTTTGATTTGCACAGTATTTGTTAATGTAATTTGCAACAATATTAATAATAATTAATATTTCCATTCCTCATCGTAAAATGAAATACATTTCCATTCTACACTGTGATTAGAACATAATTTCCAATCAGCACAACTTAAATTACATGCTAAGTACACAGAATCTGGGCTAATGACTCCTAAATTATTAATCATTGAATAAATTCTGGCTCTGATACGCATGGTAAAGTAATCCTCCATCACAGAGTTGGGAAAAATCGAGGTCATCCAAGTGGTGATATTCAGTATCCCTGTTTTGATCCTCAGCGTCTTTCGGAGGTTGTAATTGAAACGTATTGTAGTTATGAACTGGTTGTCGTTCATTGTTGTCTTGGACCGGAAGTGAAGGGGGTTTTTTATTTCGTCTGATAAGACCCCTGTTTGCATGAGACGGTAGCAGTTGGTGGTCGGCATTGCAACCATTGACATAAAAGAGTTGGCAGCCGCAGTTGAATTTAATTTGCTTCATCTTCGTCTTCTTCTTCGATCTCGCGTGCTGGGGTTTGATTTTGGGAGGTGTTGGAGAAGAACGATTGGGTGACGAAGAAAAATTCTGCGTTTGACAGTGTCCACTCTTTGAGGGAGACATTCTCAATTCGATCTAGGAATTCTTTATATGACGTTTCGGGCCCACGGTTGCATAGAAAAATGGTCGGCACTCCCCCTTTTATCATAATAGGTTTGGCGTACTTACAATTTGATCTCCAGTTGTGCTGGCTTCCAAAGAACTCTCTCCAGTGCTTGACGTACTTTGGAGGTACGTCATCAATGACGTTATAATATACGTCATTGTTATGCTTGGCCATATCTAAGTGGCCACAATAATAGTTATGTGGGCCTAAGGACCGAGCCCAAAGAGTTTTTCCTAAGCGAGATGGACCCTCGATTACAATAGACTTGGGCCTATAAGACCTGTGCTCTTTATCACGAATGTTATCCCTGGCCCATTCTTGAAGGTCCACAGGGACGTTGTTGAATTCTGTGGATGGACTGATGTACACTTCTGGGCCTTTTTGGAACATTCGATCCCAATTGTGCGAGAGTCTTTCCCAATTGTTCCAATACGTTCTGGAATCACCCTCCATGATCATCTTCATAGCAATTTCCTTATCTTTGGTGGCAAGCGCAGCGTAATAAAGCTGATTTAAGCTTTCAGTAGAAACTTGTGTTTTTGAATTATCAATAAAAGTACCATGCTCACAGTAATCACCTCCTTTCGAAATATAGGATTGAACTGCGGCAGCATTTTTAGCAGATTGAATATTGGGATGAAAACGAGTTGAACGAGTGTTGGAAACCAAATCGAAGAATTTTTGGTTTGTAGTTTGAAATTTGGCACTGAATTGAATGAGACAATGAAGATGTGGAGTTCCATCTTCATGGAGTTCAGCACAGACACGTATGTATACGGGAGTAATGGAGTAATTGATCTTGAGCAAGAGCTCAAGACACTCTGTTTTTGGTAATGGGCATCTTGGATAAGTTAAGAAAATATTTCTGGATTGAAGTCTGAAGGAATTCTGTCGAGGCATTTTAGGAAGAAGGAAACTAACTACTCGGAATAGTAATAACCGTTTATAACCGCTTCTTCAAAGTCCTGAATATGCTGGAGTAGCGGAGTGACTTTTTTATAATATAAAAAAGGTATGAAAAGACGATTTTGCCCTTGCCCTCTGGGAACGCCTCTATCTATAATATTACAGAGGCGTTCCCTGCCACGTGTCCGCTGGCGATTGGTGGAGAGGGAATATTCGGGGAATATTCGCTACAGTGAGGGTAGTACGGTCAGGGGCATTTTGGGAAAAAAAATATGAACAGGGTACGCGCAGCGCCTTTTTGGGCGAGAAGTGAGTACTGTAGCGAAAAGTGAGTTAGTTGGGCACTGTAGCCACGTGCGTGCACGTGCTTTTACTGTAGCAATCATTACAATTTTGAATTTTTACGCACTTTAATATTCAAAATTCAAATTTTCAAAATTCAAAATTTGCTGGAGCTTGCAGAGTACGCTTTGTGTCTTGTGAATTATTTTCCAGATTTTATAATAAATTAAAATTAGTGACAGTAAGCGGGATTTTTAAAATTCAAAATTTTGAATTTCAAATTTGAACATTTCTTCCCGCCCAAGTTTGGAACAGTACGCGTCGTACTGTACCCGGTCCTTTTTGTCTGTACTTGGTGTGACACTGGTGCCACGTGTTAATACGTCATTTACTCACTTTAAAGGCTTGTCTTTAATTCTGGTTATATACAAATTCTCTGCTTTACCACCCCTGACCTTCCAAACTACATTTTTTTTTAAAATGTCGTGTAAGTGGACGAAATGTCCAGTACATGGCAGAGTACCAATTTTGACATTTCAGGAATTTTTTGATTTTTGTCAAAATTTACGGTATTTGGGCTTTGAACGAGTGCTGAAGTTGTATCATGAAGATATCAAGGAGCATGGTGATTCTGACGACTTGAGGAAGTATGCACTGGCATTAAAAGAATGCCAAGACGAAGTTTACCGCTCGATGAATGATTTGAAAGCTGCAGAGAAAAAGGATGAAGTCTCAACGGATCTAAAGTTGGGAACTAGTGAAAAATAGGGTTGTGAAGCTAGTGTTTTCTTTGTACTTTGATTTGCACAGTATTTGTTAATGTAATTTGCAACAATATTAATAATAATTAATATTTCCATTCCTCATCGTAAAATGAAATACATTTCCATTCTACACTGTGATTAGAACATAATTTCCAATCAGCACAACTTAAATTACATGCTAAGTACACAGAATCTGGGCTAATGACTCCTAAATTATTAATCATTGAATAAATTCTGGCTCTGATACGCATGGTAAAGTAATCCTCCATCACAGAGTTGGGAAAAATCGAGGTCATCCAAGTGGTGATATTCAGTATCCCTGTTTTGATCCTCAGCGTCTTTCGGAGGTTGTAATTGAAACGTATTGTAGTTATGAACTGGTTGTCGTTCATTGTTGTCTTGGACCGGAAGTGAAGGGGGTTTTTTATTTCGTCTGATAAGACCCCTGTTTGCATGAGACGGTAGCAGTTGGTGGTCGGCATTGCAACCATTGACATAAAAGAGTTGGCAGCCGCAGTTGAATTTAATTTGCTTCATCTTCGTCTTCTTCTTCGATCTCGCGTGCTGGGGTTTGATTTTGGGAGGTGTTGGAGAAGAACGATTGGGTGACGAAGAAAAATTCTGCGTTTGACAGTGTCCACTCTTTGAGGGAGACATTCTCAATTCGATCTAGGAATTCTTTATATGACGTTTCGGGCCCACGGTTGCATAGAAAAATGGTCGGCACTCCCCCTTTTATCATAATAGGTTTGGCGTACTTACAATTTGATCTCCAGTTGTGCTGGCTTCCAAAGAACTCTCTCCAGTGCTTGACGTACTTTGGAGGTACGTCATCAATGACGTTATAATATACGTCATTGTTATGCTTGGCCATATCTAAGTGGCCACAATAATAGTTATGTGGGCCTAAGGACCGAGCCCAAAGAGTTTTTCCTAAGCGAGATGGACCCTCGATTACAATAGACTTGGGCCTATAAGACCTGTGCTCTTTATCACGAATGTTATCCCTGGCCCATTCTTGAAGGTCCACAGGGACGTTGTTGAATTCTGTGGATGGACTGATGTACACTTCTGGGCCTTTTTGGAACATTCGATCCCAATTGTGCGAGAGTCTTTCCCAATTGTTCCAATACGTTCTGGAATCACCCTCCATGATCATCTTCATAGCAATTTCCTTATCTTTGGTGGCAAGCGCAGCGTAATAAAGCTGATTTAAGCTTTCAGTAGAAACTTGTGTTTTTGAATTATCAATAAAAGTACCATGCTCACAGTAATCACCTCCTTTCGAAATATAGGATTGAACTGCGGCAGCATTTTTAGCAGATTGAATATTGGGATGAAAACGAGTTGAACGAGTGTTGGAAACCAAATCGAAGAATTTTTGGTTTGTAGTTTGAAATTTGGCACTGAATTGAATGAGACAATGAAGATGTGGAGTTCCATCTTCATGGAGTTCAGCACAGACACGTATGTATACGGGAGTAATGGAGTAATTGATCTTGAGCAAGAGCTCAAGACACTCTGTTTTTGGTAATGGGCATCTTGGATAAGTTAAGAAAATATTTCTGGATTGAAGTCTGAAGGAATTCTGTCGAGGCATTTTAGGAAGAAGGAAACTAACTACTCGGAATAGTAATAACCGTTTATAACCGCTTCTTCAAAGTCCTGAATATGCTGGAGTAGCGGAGTGACTTTTTTATAATATAAAAAAGGTATGAAAAGACGATTTTGCCCTTGCCCTCTGGGAACGCCTCTATCTATAATATTACAGAGGCGTTCCCTGCCACGTGTCCGCTGGCGATTGGTGGAGAGGGAATATTCGGGGAATATTCGCTACAGTGAGGGTAGTACGGTCAGGGGCATTTTGGGAAAAAAAATATGAACAGGGTACGCGCAGCGCCTTTTTGGGCGAGAAGTGAGTACTGTAGCGAAAAGTGAGTTAGTTGGGCACTGTAGCCACGTGCGTGCACGTGCTTTTACTGTAGCAATCATTACAATTTTGAATTTTTACGCACTTTAATATTCAAAATTCAAATTTTCAAAATTCAAAATTTGCTGGAGCTTGCAGAGTACGCTTTGTGTCTTGTGAATTATTTTCCAGATTTTATAATAAATTAAAATTAGTGACAGTAAGCGGGATTTTTAAAATTCAAAATTTTGAATTTCAAATTTGAACATTTCTTCCCGCCCAAGTTTGGAACAGTACGCGTCGTACTGTACCCGGTCCTTTTTGTCTGTACTTGGTGTGACACTGGTGGCACGTGTTAATACGTCATTTACTCACTTTAAAGGCTTGTCTTTAATTCTGGTTATATACAAATTCTCTGCTTTACCACCCCTGACCTTCCAAACTACATTTTTTTTTAAAATGTCGTGTAAGTGGACGAAATGTCCAGTACATGGCAGAGTACCAATTTTGACATTTCAGGAATTTTTTGATTTTTGTCAAAATTTACGGTATTTGGGCTTTGAACGAGTGCTGAAGTTGTATCATGAAGATATCAAGGAGCATGGTGATTCTGACGACTTGAGGAAGTATGCACTGGCATTAAAAGAATGCCAAGACGAAGTTTACCGCTCGATGAATGATTTGAAAGCTGCAGAGAAAAAGGATGAAGTCTCAACGGATCTAAAGTTGGGAACTAGTGAAAAATAGGGTTGTGAAGCTAGTGTTTTCTTTGTACTTTGATTTGCACAGTATTTGTTAATGTAATTTGCAACAATATTAATAATAATTAATATTTCCATTCCTCATCGTAAAATGAAATACATTTCCATTCTACACTGTGATTAGAACATAATTTCCAATCAGCACAACTTAAATTACATGCTAAGTACACAGAATCTGGGCTAATGACTCCTAAATTATTAATCATTGAATAAATTCTGGCTCTGATACGCATGGTAAAGTAATCCTCCGTCACAGAGTTGGGAAAAATCGAGGTCATCCAAGTGGTGATATTCAGTATCCCTGTTTTGATCCTCAGCGTCTTTCGGAGGTTGTAATTGAAACGTATTGTAGTTATGAACTGGTTGTCGTTCATTGTTGTCTTGGACCGGAAGTGAAGGGGGTTTTTTATTTCGTCTGATAAGAAATATTCATTACTTGGTAATGAATTCTTAAAGTGAAAATTTCTAATAGATCTATTCAACCCCCCCCCCCCCCCCCTTCTAGATCACTTGTGTGCCTCTAGGAACTAACAATTGGTATCAGAGCAGGTTCTCACAAACTTTTAAAGCTACGCTTTGAGTAGATCCTATGGCACTGGTAAATTTATGTTTTTGAGTTTAAGAATTGAAGTAAACCACTTCGTATGAACAAGCTTACAAAATAATGTTTTTCTTTCATGTACTAATTGAATATTGATCGTTGATTCCCTTTCTGATGATGAATATTAATTGACATTAATACTTCCTAATACAAATTCAGATGATCTCAGCAAAGAAGCTATCCAGTGAAATTTCAAAGTTAATCTGGTGCTGCAAGTTGATGAAATCAAAAGGATGCTCTGTTGACAAGAATTATTAATTGATTCACTCGAAGAATACAAACGTGTATTTTTGTCTTCAAACAAACTGGGAAGTTCAAATCTTGATGCCAAAGGTCACCGGATCCTATTCTTCTCTAAGGAAGCATCATTGTACCAAGCTCTAACAAATCTACTTCTCACCGGTTCTAAAGTTTGAAGCAGAAGCAAGCCCAACAGAAATCTATGCTTAAATTGTTAAATAATTTTTCTATCTACCAAATGTCAGCAGCTGAAATCAATCTCGAATCTGTATTCACTCGATGGGCTCAGCATTAAGCTTTCTGATAAGCTTAAGGACTTATATTCTAAGGATCTTATCTGAAGATGTGCGTCAAAGGAAGTACTTCATTTATCCAAGAACGGCATCAAGAGTTCTGTCAAGCTACATTATATGGTAATCAATGATAATATCCACAGGCAGCATTCCTCATTTCTTCTTGTGGATGATCTCTAGCTTGACTGGTTTTTAAAGGAATCTAATTCAAAAGTCTTCAATGGTCTTCTGTAACTACTTCTCTGAAATTGGGAGGTAGATCAAATTACAGTTGTATACTTCACTGAAATATCCTTGGTGATGAATTTCAAAGTCATTTCCCGAAATCACAGATATCATACCCGAGACCTGGAAATCAACTCAGCACAGATGAATCGACATATATGTATATCTATGATCACCGAATCTAAGATTCATTCTGCAGATCATTAAAGATCAAGAAGAGTTGAAGAATCTCATTCATGTACAAAGCAGCTCATACAATGAAGAAGTCCTTGACAGGCACACCATGTGTACATGCTCAGACTTAAAAGGCAAATGCTCTTAGTGTCAAAATTCTTCAAAATCATCTATGAATGAGAAGGGTGAGTATATCAAGGCAAAAATGAGTAATCATGAATGACTTACTCTAAGTTTCAGAAATCACCCTTCAATCTGTGAAAAGAGGAAAAGTTCACTCTCATAACATTTGGCAGTAGGCTCTCCAACTTAAATGCATCAGAAGAAGCTCTAAGCTTGAAATGGTTGAAGATTTATCAGCTTGATTCTATGAAGAAGTCAGCTCTATGATATGCCAAACCGGAAGTCTTTTAATAAGCATACATCCTCACAAATCATTCTGGATAAAAATAATCCAAGCAGATCAACAGGAAGGAAACAATGTTGTAGCCTCAAGAAGAAAGCTCTACTATATAAAGAAGGTGGAGAAAATTGTTTTGAGATTCAAAGATGAATTTCGTAGTATACCCTACTCAACAAATTTGCAGGATATCTCAAGGAAGTCAATCTATGATAGATTGAGTGAAGTCTAAATACTGATGCATGAAGAAGATTTGAATCTTGGGATTCTCTATAAGAGAAAGAAGTTGGTCATAAAAGGAGGCATCTATTAATCTTTACCTCACCTATTGATTTAGTGAATCTTGTTGGAATTGCTGTCACTAATATCATGGTAAGATAAAAGATCATCCAAGTCAGAAGAAAGATCATCTTGCAAAGGAGGATCGTAGAGTCTGTCAGGCGATCGCAGGATAGCTCTTGGCAGATTAAAGAATCTTCTCAAAAGATCGTAGAGTTGTCTCCGCATCATAAAGCTAACTTTCGAGATCGTAGAGTCAACCCAGTCAGTCACTCTACGACGAACCCACTCTAAGAATCAAAGAGCAACCTCTACTTGTGCAGTCAAAATCATGTCAACGATTCTTACATAATCCATTCAGAAGGCTGTCCTTTATCTGTCAAACAGGCTTAACAAAGATCTCTGAATTCATCTAAAGCCTCCAGTCTTAACTGAGATCGTAGAGCAGTTCAAATCATAACTCTACGATTGCACTTCAGGCAAGATCATAAAATGGCTAAGCCAAGTCGTAGAGTAAGGAAGCAAGCTCAGAAGTACAAAACTCATCATAAGGCAATTTGGAATATTTTCTGTCAACTCTACGTCTTAAGAAGGAAAGCATAAAGTAAATCGGTTCTTCATTGGACTACCTTTCTCATTCCAGTCACAAAGTCCCAAAACAATGTGATTGATGAACCAAATGCACTTATCTCTTCGGTCATCATTTCTAAATTCTTAAATTCTATGACTGATAACCAAGCAAGCCTTATCATTCCAAATCGTAAAGTCACCATGATCATCTTCCTGATCGTAGAACATATTGAGTCTACGTTTGCATCTCATGACAAATATCTTTCCCATAAACTCCTTCATAGTCTTTTTCCCAGCATACATTTCACACCAGTTATCAAGGTCATCTATTGAAAGGATGATGGTTGAGTGTCTTGCAGCCAACTCAACGAACTGGTCAAGCTTACTACAGAGAAAGTGAACCACACGCCCTTCAAACTCAAGTGGGTTAGAATACTTGATGTGCTTCAATTATGGAAAATAAAAAGGTTAAACCCAAGTTCTTCAAATGAGTATCTGACACGTGTACTCTGCAAAAATAAGAGGGAACTAGCATAAGTCTTGTTTTCAAACTGACAATGGTCATTTCCCGTCAGTTGTCAATACTCATCCTCCCAAAACTCATCAAAACCCTAGAAATCGAAAATTCTTCTGAAACCGATATTGGTATCTCTCCCTGTGCTATTCCCAAATCAGTTTAATCACATGGCATCTCTTCAAGTCATTCCTGGAAATCTTGTTTGTTTTGAAAAATTCGGAGATGCAGAGCAGAAATACAAGGATATTCTTCATCTGGTCAAGAATGATGGCTTCACCATGTGTTTGGAAACCAGCACCAGGATTTTCTCTTCGCTTGTGAAAGAATTCTATTCAAATGCTGATTATCGAGGAAACACCCTCATCTCAAAGGTTAAGGAAATCACATTGCAAATTGGGGTTTCTGATATCAATCTCAGTCTAGGTATTCCAAGCGGAGGAATTGTTTCTCTTGATAAGATTAACATTGAACTTGGACTGGAATAGATGGGCTATGAAAAGAAGTCTCCTCTCAAAGGAATCAAGAAGAAAGATTTCCCTCAGCAGTATGAGTTTCTGGCTGACATTGTTGGAAAGAGTATTCTGTGCAAAGACACTGCATATGATACTATCAGTGAAGATCAACTGAGGCTGATGACTGCTATTGCTCAAAGAAAGAAAATCAACTTCGGAGCAGTTCTCTTAGGATGGATGAAGAGATGGATAGATGATACAAAGACAAGAGCTGAAGCTGGAAAGCCAACTCCCAAGATGCCCTATGGGAGATTCATAAGCATCATTTTGAAGAAATTGCTGGCAAATGAAATTGGGGAAGATGAAGGAGAAGTTCTAAATTGCAACAAAAGAATTACTCCAATGTTGTTTGAAGATTGGAAAAAGAACCCTCATGCCAATAAGGGTAAGAAGTCACGAGGTTCAATGAGCTTCAGCCGTAAGATGGAGGAGAAATCGAAAGGAAAAGGAAAAAGGGAACTGGAAGAAATATCTGAGGAGATATTACAGGAGGAAAATGAACAATCAAGAAACAAAACTTTTGTGATCTATGACAGTCAGGAATCAAAGAAGAAAAGAAAATTCATCGAAATAGAGAAGGCTGAAGAAGAGAAAGATGTCTGTTCAGGGAAAGCTAAGAAGAAAAAGATGAATCCCAAAGAGTCTGAAGTGAAAAAGAAGAAGAAGAAGACAGACAGAAAAGAAAGTTCCTCACATTGCTCCAAGAAGAAGTTGGAGAATCAGAGAATAGTGGAAAAGTTCAATCATTACAGGACCACCTCAGGTGATAGAAATTGATGATGATGAAGCAAGTTCGGATTCTGAAGAAAGAACATCTGACAGTTCAAAAGAGGAAACATCTACAGGCTCTTCAGAGGAAAGATCAGAATATCTTAAAAACAGCCTGTCTGTAAAGGAAGTCTTTTTGGATTCTGATCAGGAAATTGAACCAGTTGAAAAGGACTCAACGCCTGAGCTCAACCAGGATGATGATGTAGCTGAAGAAGTTGATGTACCAAGGGAACAATGCTCTGAAAATTCTGAAGCTGGAAAGACTGAATCAGATGAGAAAGGAGACTGTCAAGAAACTGTGGTGAAAGAAGATAAACACCTTCAAGAAGAGACCAGCACTCATGACTTGGAAGAATCAAAAGACGGGTCAAGAAGGTCAAGTAGAAGAAGAAGATTAAGTGGCTTTATGAAGAAAATAGGCAGGAGCTGAAAAACAAGTCATAAGGAGAGACAAATAAAGATGAAAGCTGAAAAGAAGCTGAAGAAAGTAAGATTGCTGAGAAAACTGGAAAAGCAGAAATTTGAAGCATATCGACTGAAGTAGATCAAAAGGAGACGTAGAGAAAGAAGGAAGTATGCCAGTCAGATGGAAAGATGCTATATTACATGGGATCATAATCATCTGTTGAGTTTCATCCCCATGCTACCACTTCTACAGGCTATTATCATGAATGTTCTAAGGTCTATCAGCAGGAGCTACTCAACATTTCCAAATCTCTCACTAATTGCCCAACATTTCTCAAAGGTAATGACCTTTGCAACTATACTGATAAGTAATGAGCCTTTCTATCCTCAATACCAAAGTTGCCAGGAAATATCCATATGGAATCTATCCAGCTTTCAGTCTCCTAGCCAGTCTGTGGAAAATTAAAATGCAGAAATCAGAAAGTCCTCGGTTGTGACTTACTAAACTCCTAATCACCTTGCACCATCTCCCTGTTCGTAGAGTCCCAAAACTTTGCAAACATTTCTCAAAATACCAATCCTCCAGTCATAGAGTCCCAACATTCTATGGACCATGAAAATGTACTTACTCTTAGTCTCGTAGAGTCTCAAAACTCGGTGTTAGACTTCAAAATATCCTTCTAAATCCGCAGTATCTCTGCAAGCTCCATATATATCATAATTGATGATGTCAAAAAGGGGGAGAGAATACAGGAACTAAGGGGGAGCTATGAAGAAGGAGGATCAAACAACTAAGGGGGAGCTATGAAGAAGGAGGATCAAGCAACTAAGGGGGAGACAGCTAGCAAACTAAGTGGGAGAAAAAGTTAAAACATAAAGAGCAGCTGTAAGTATGTATAACCTTTTGTAATAATGCTCATTTAATGAAATCATCCTTTTGCACTAGCCATATAGTATTTCACTGTATCGTAAGACACTATTTACCTGTCAAGTAGATGCATTATATGAATGTCATATCGATAAGTCTATTAGTTTTGTCATCATCAAATAGGGGAAGATTGTTGAAGGTTGTTTGATTTGATGATGATGACTGTTGTGCAAAAAGGATTGTGGTAAATGTGTTTATGTGCTTACTTGATTATGTGCGTAGATGTTCTAAATGTGCTTATGTGCTTACTTGATTCTGTGCGTAGATGTTCTAAATGTGCTTATGTGCTTAATTGTTTATGTGCACAGTTTGTCTAAAAGTGTTTATGTGGTTATTTGACAAAGTGATTATATGTTAATCTAATTATGTGCTTACACTGTTATGGGTGTATGATATATTTTACCTATTTCAAATACTGTGATGTGCACACTTGTATAGCACAAATATGATCTTGTTATATACTATCTGCTGCTTATTAAAGAGAATGAAAAGTTATCTGGTTAAAATGTTATAAAGTCCTTTTTAGATATATGTGTACAAAGGACTTAGATTTCAAAGATCAGAAATGTTAGGTTGATCTTTCAATAGAAGTCACTCTGCATAAACAATGTATGATATAAGCAGAGTTGCATAAGAATGAATCACTATTGAATTTGTGCATATCAGAGTCTGTAAAAGTCCTTTCAATATGTAATAATAATGTAATAATGTAAGAAAGGACTTAGTTAGAAAAAGATCAAATTTGTTAGGTTGATCAGTCTATATGATCGTAGAATGGACTCTACGATTCCAAGCAAAGAAGACTCAACGATTCGGCATGATCGTAGAGTGAAAGGTACGAATCTCAGCCCGGACGACTCTACGATCATTAAAGGGAGACAGACGTGCAAGAAGTCTACAGAATATTCATACAAAATCAAATAACTGATCAAGTACTAATCGTAGAGCTGAACTCTACGATCGTCGAACAGACAGCCAAGCTAGCCTGCAAATAACGCTGAACCAAAGAAGAAATATACTTTACGATATACACGATCTTGCAAGATCGTAGAATAAAACTTGAAGAGCAACCACATACAACTGAATGTGGCACAGATTAAAGAAGTCGTAGAGTGGAATAGAATGACAAGGCAATGCAGAAGATTGTTATACACATGGAACAATCGTTGAGTAGAATTAAAGGATGAAGCAACAAAGACTACAACTCAACGATTTCACTAAGAAGCACGGCAGTTCACAAACTCAACGATTTGAACAAAAGGACAAGATCGTAGAACGATATCATAAAGCAAAGCACTGCAGACAAACTCTACGATCTGATCACAAAAGCAAGATCGCAGAGTAAAAGAGAAGTATGCTCCATCTCCACCATTTACCCGATATACTTCAAATGACGAGTGGAGATGAATTCGTAGAGTCCAAATGAGCAGACTATCACTCTACGATCTCAATAAGCAGCAAAGAATCATAACTGCAATATAGTGTGAGAGAAAAGAGAATACTCCCCGCCCAGATTCAAGAAAGAGTAAGTGCTCTTTGAAAATCAGATGCATGTCAGAGTCACAGAAGATTTTGTGACTAAACGACTATAAGTCAGGACCCACTGCTCATGAAGATGGTGAATAAAGTCAGAAATGGGACATCTCTGAATACATCAGAACAGTTAGTTCTAAGAGTCAAGGAAGGTATTTATTGATGAATCAGAAGATTAATTAACAAAGGAAATAATAATCCTTGCTGAACAAATCTGGGTGTGCAACGGCTATAAATTCAGAGGAAGCTGAGATACAGGTCAATATATCAGAACATGTCAGAAAAGGGAAAAACACTGACACAAGCGGCAAGAAAGTCAAACATCGAAGATATTTAAGATCTGCACAAAGCCAAAGGAAACCAACGGAATTTATCTCAACGGTAAAATATGCTCAGAGATATAAAGGCGTACATAACAAACAGAAAAGATGTTGAAAAAGCGACGAGAGAGATGATGGTAGACAACAACCGATCGTAGAGTGGAACAGAAAATGAATATGCTGAAGGACTCTACGATCCATCAGAACACTAAACACTGAATTGAGAGGGAAATAGAGTTAAATAACTCTATTACAAGTGAAGTTTTTAGAGCTGCTAGGTACATGGAAGAGAGAAGCTTAAACGCCAACTTGATACATACATGGTAGCAACTGAGTACCAAAAGAAAGGACCATCACAGTCAACTCAGGAGTTCATCTCGAGAAGTTATCAAGTACCAAAGAAGCTGAAGTACAAAAGCCTACCAGCATAATGGGTGATCACCAGAAGATATTGAGCATATAAAGAAGTCAAGTATCATTGCCAAACTCAATATTATCCCAGGAATGATCACACCCTGCTACTGAGTGTTTAAAGACAATAGGACTTAAAGTACAACTCAGTAGCAAATCCAACCTCTTTCAAACAAACAGGGGAACCAAGTCTGTTGGACTTGAAGAGGGCAGTTGTCCTTGTCATAGTGACTAAAGGAGCCAAGTCTGCTGGACTTGAAGAGGGCAGTAACGTCCTTGTCTTTGTGACTAAACTAACCAAACCTCCTGGGTTTGAAGGGTTCTTAGTGAACCAGAGTTTCCAGGCTAATGAGCTTGAAGGGTTCCGTATGAACCATCCTTGGTGGATTTTCTACTCGTTGTAGTAGAAGAGTGGAGTAGGAGTTATTCAGTTTCCGAACCACTTAAAACTCTCTGGTGTTATTTACTTTCAGTCATTTACATTCTGTCTTATATATATATATATATATATATATATATATATATATATGCATATGACTGTTAATTGTTGTACCTAACAAATGGCTTTCTCCAATTTAGTCTTAACTCAACGGAGAAGTTTTACAAATCTTTAAGGGGTGTTTTCAAACTAATATTCCGCTGTGTAAACAAACATTGAGTAAATGAATTACTTGGTAATGAATTCTTAAAGTGAAAATTTCTAATAGATCTATTCAACCCCCCCCCCCCCCCCCCCTTCTAGATCACTTGTGTGCCTCTGGGAACTAACACATATTACCAATATCCTTATTCAACTAAATAGTTTTATAAACAAAGTTATCATCTTAACTTCCAAAAGATCTTTCATTATTTTATACCAAGTCTTTGCAATCAGTACAAATGACTTGGTACTTAACTTTCATAATTTTAACCTTAAGATTTTAGATACCTTATCATTTATGACTACTATGTATCCAAAATTCACAGTATCAGCACAAAAATTCTTCCAATAACTATGGGGGATTTATGAGAAATGCGACGCTCAATTAGGCAACCTCATACCTTGGAAATACCATGTGCACAATACTATCACTTGAATACATAGTTTCATAACTGATACTTATCTCTTCATATTGAAAATCTCTATCTATCTGAAATTCAGAATATTAATAACACACTTGTATTTGGAATTGAGAAATCTTATGATGAATTTGCCTTTTTCATCGGTGATCCTGTGTCAAATTCTTACAGCACCCACAATATTATTCAATATCCTCACTCAGATGTATAGTTCTTTAACAATATTGTTTTAATGTTTTAACAGTTCTAAATCTTATAAAAGTAAAGACAAAACACAATTGATGATAATAAGATAGTTTTATTGATATAATATTCAGTTACAAGGTTCGTAGTACTTGTTCATAAATACATAAGTCATAAAGACTTCATACAAAACATAAGGTAGACAGAATAACAGGTAAAGATAGCCTAGTTTACGCATTTTTTATTTTATTTTTTCTTTAAGCCGGAGCTCTCAGGTATGTCTGCAATTAAAGTTTACTGCAAGAATGGGTATACAATAGCTCAGCAAGTTTAAACATTTAGCATGTAAGAGAACTCACACCGATAAGAATTTGAGTGAATAAATAGCTCATAAAGGATAATTAAATTATTTAACATGGCAAAGTTGAGTGGTAATATAACAAAGAACTGTTCGTCAGTCAATATGACTTAGAACCATACAGTGAACATATATAGAGGATCAACCTAACAGTATCCAATGTTATGCATAACATACACTACACTGACTAATTATGACAGTGTTTTAAAAGAATGTTCATCTCAGTTTGCTTCGCATGCAGAGGTCTCTCCAAGACAACTTGATTTGACTAAAAAGCTAAAATAAATATTTCACGAATAAACATATTAATTTCTTAAGTTATGTCGAATCAAATAGCAATAACTTTCATGACAAAGATTTATAACTCATTGTTGCACAAAGTGCATAAAACATATGTAAAGCTTATAAATAATAAGCTTAAGGTAGAAGAAAACTTACCTTGTAGATATTTTTACAGCTTAAGTTCTTGATATTTTTCCTACAGGTCATTATTTTATATTTAAACTAGTTAGATAAGAATTAAATCTTTTAAGTTTAATTCGGACATTATAACCGCTTATATATAAGACTTCTTTAATTATTTATAAAATAATTTGGACAGTATAACTGCTAGTAAAATGAATATTTTACTAAATACTTTAAAAAAAATTAGCATTATAAATGCTTATCAATTGAGTATTTGAAGAAAATTTCAGCATTATAACTGCTTATAAAATGAGTATTTGAAGAAATATTTTAAGAAAATTGGACAGAATAACTGCTTGTAAAATGGATATTTACTACTTTATACCTGAAATAAAACGGGAATTATAACTACTTATAAAAGTAACTTTTGTACTATATATTTAAAATAATTTGAGTATTATAACTACTTATAAAAGTGTATTTTTACTAACTAATAAAAGAAATATAAATAAAATAACCACAAGAGGTTACCTTTGAAGTAACTTACTTTACTTTCTAGTTTTGATAGAACTTCGTTACTTGAAAGTAATTTTTCACTTACTATAGCTCATAATATATATGTAGAGAGTACTTTAGCTCTTGATTTGCTCTTGAAAATGGTAGAGAGAATGAATGGTAGAGGTGGGTATTTATAGAAAAAATCAAGTTCCTTTAATTGCACTTTTAGTCCTTGAATTTATAGTTAGTTTACATAAGGACTTGGACATATATTTAACAACTTATGACACCTCATAGAAAGCACAAAGTGGCCGGCCATTTTGATCCGATGGTCTAGATTTCATCTTGCTTTACTTTGTTCTCATTGGTTGAAAAATAATCACATGGATAGCTAGCTTGGATTTTGATTGGTTAACTCAATTTTACATGGATTTAGTTGATAATTAGTTTGTGTAACTAGTGTTTCTTTACCTAGTTTGATTAATCAAACTGTGTTTATTTATCTTGGCTCCCATTGGTCCATCAAGATGTCCATAGATTGCAAGGCTCGAACGTGATTGGTCCAAATGAATTTAGTTGGATTACAAGTTATATATTAACTAAATACCAACTAATTAGTTTAATTATTATAAATATTAAGTATTTATACTTATATACTAGTATTATACACTGTATAATCTTTATATAATACTACACCACCTTCCGTATACATTTCATATTACTCTTATATAAATATTCAGTATAACCATTGTATTATACTTTACATTATCATTCGTATTATTTTTGTATTCTGTTCGTATTCGTACCATATTTATGAATAGTAACCTCCAAAAATTATTTTTGGTAAAAATTTTATTAGTCAAAATATATTTATTGCCCAAATAAACGTTATTTAGGAATGTGAATTTTCAAAATTCGAATAACTATATTTGAATAAATAGTGTTTTTCGTCTTATTCACTGAGAAAATATTATTGAATATTTGGCATCTAAACAGCATATAATTACTATATCGTGAAATATGAGAAGTCAAAATGACAAATAGAACTGCGAAAAAGACAGAAAGCTTTTTTCTTGGAAAACATATTTTTCATCTTTTTCTCGAAATTTTTTTTATTGGTTCCCTAGGTTATATGACTCATATAAATACTATTTTGTAAAATGTAAAAAGTCCTAAAAAGATGTAAAACAAATTTCACAAGCATAACTAATTTTTAGGTTTTAACCCTTAGGGTTTAGGTTTTAATACTTATTTTTCTTTAAAATACATAATTCTATATATAGGATTTCATATACACATAAATTGGAACATAATGTAATCACATAACACATTCTTGAAGTATAACATAACCTTTATTATTTACATAAAGTTGGATCACAAGATTCTCAAAAATTTGGAACATTACAATATTTAAATTGCATAAGAAACACTAATAGAGGCTGCCATGTGTTTACAGGTATGTATCAGTCCATCTTAATGATAAGCATAACGATGTAGAATTTGGATTCATATGTACAATATAGATTGGGAATGGCATTGGTTAGGAAAAAGAGTAAATGATTTATATATTCAAAATTTCAAATTCATGGTCTGTTCAATGAATTCAATTGAAGTCCTTCCCTGATTTGTTACCAGTAGTTCATAAATTTTATAAATTTCTGAGAATATAAATTTCAAATTATTGTTCATGTCGATCATGAGGATGATGAAGTGCATTTATAAATTTGTTTGTATTTAAATTTACTTAATTTTATTCACAAGTTTCATTGTATGTTATTTTATTATTTGATCAACTATATTTGATCCTCACACATTGAGACACATAAATTAGGCAAAGTTAGTTGCAATTTTCTGAGCTCGATTCGTATCTGTTTGCACCCTCAATCAATGGTAATTATTCATCAACAATGGTATTCAATGTTGGAGAGCAATTCCGAAGCTTGCAGGTGACCACTGGTAATATATCATCTTTCTTCTCTTTGCTTTTATAAAAAGCTTATAATATATATTCATTCACAATTGCAAATATACATATAACTCTATTTATATTTACTTTTTAAAAAATCTACTTTACTTTAAGCTGATGACTTGCTAAATATGAGAATGTTTTGTTTAGATTGGATATGAAGGCTTGCTGAAATGTGGAAAAAGTTGTATGGATTAATTATTTGAGGCCTGGACTTAAAAGGGGAATGTTATCCTAAATGGAAGAGAATCAAATTATACAACTCCATGCCCTCCTTGGTAACAGGTATTTGCACCTACATTCTATGCCTGCTTCCTCATTTGGTCATTCTTCTAATTTGCAACAGTTGAATAGTAGAGTATTAAGGGCCTGCAGATTAAGTTTCTATCAAATATATACATATATACATCAACAAAATTAGTGTATGACTCTTAGTAACATATACCTTATCTATAAATATATATCTATCGATAATAAGATTTTCGTTTTTTGATTGATTCTGATCTTGGTGTGCTTTATTTTTAGTTGCACGATGTGTTTGGTTAATTTGAATTATAAAGGGAGCCTACAAATTAATATAACAAACTTTGATTGTATTTTCTTAGACAATGATCAAAATGAAAACAGATGCATCTTTCTAACTTAAAAATTTAGGGAAAAGTTCATCATAGATTAGCAGAAATTATTTTATTGCTATTCTTTTTAGTTTATTATAATTATATTAAAGTATCATTTAGACATTATGATATTATATTGATAATTATTTTTTTTCGTCATCATATTAATAATTTAAGCTCTCTCATTTATATGGTTTTGATTCAGGATAAGGATTTTTGAAGTCTTCTATAAGAAGGACATTGCTAACAAATGTTCAAGATATGTATCTCTCTGCAATTCTTTTCTCTAATATTAAGTGAACTCGTTACTTAATTTGATATTGTTGGATATGAGCTAACATTGGCATATGGATTATGTACTTTCAATCCCTTTTTGACATGAATGTTTGACAAATTATTAAATTTATTATTCAAACTAATCCGTGCAGGTTATCAACTAGTATAATTAATTAAACAATTTTATCACGATAATTGATAATTACACAAATTGTCAATACAAGTAAAAGTTCTTAATTTTTTTTAAATTACCCAAATGACATAATGCTATTAAATGATTTTGGACATGAAATAACATA
The DNA here is from genome assembly GCA_947179155.2 of Hedera helix. Classification (NCBI taxonomy): domain Eukaryota; kingdom Viridiplantae; phylum Streptophyta; class Magnoliopsida; order Apiales; family Araliaceae; genus Hedera; species Hedera helix. Next base: position 17,859,135 of record OX359269.1, on the reverse strand, counting down.
AAGCTTATTAGGATGGATCGAATTAAATTTGGGCTCAACAATTTCTTTTAAAGAGTTAATAAATAATTCTACAAGTATTAAAAAAAATATTTAAGAGAACAAATAATATAAGGATGACGTGTGAACTAATAGTTTACACCATTCAATAATAACATGCCATATAAGTAACTTTAAAAACAAATCAAGAAATATGAATTGTAGTCACACATTGTGTGATTAATATTTATCATAATAAAATTGTTTAATTGATCATACTGAATTTGAAAATCTTTGAATTTTTTCCTAAATTATTTATGTAATATTTTGCTATTAATTATTGTAAAACATTAATTTTACAAGTTATTCTTATATAATTTATTCTCTATTTTTTAGAAAAATACATTCCACAAAACCACTTATATGTGTATGAACTTAAACCCTTATCGGTTATAAAAAAAAAAAAAAGATGAAAAAGAAAAGAACAAAATTCCAAATTTGATCTTAAATGTAAACATCAAAATGTATTCAGTTTTCTCTAATGAAATTATTGGTGGGTCATTAGCAATATTCTTAAATCAGAATCATAGCTGGCGCCGATGATTGATCATGAATCGAACAAAAACTTATCATTTTTCAAGAAAGGTGGTGGAAGGAATGATTGGCAACCAAACTTTAATACAAAAATCTTAAAGTTTATCAACTTGTAATTAAAAAAATATTACCCAAAAGTTAGAACTAAGAATCTAGCACATCAATGTACAAAAAGATGCAGCTAAATAACACCCCCAGCACCCAGAGCTTCCACTTTTTTCATAATGTGCTCGGCAGATTTAAGCTTCTATTATTAGTTTGAGTAGTTGTTTTTTCCTTTTCAGTGGGAAATTTTATTTATTTAACTTTCCGTTTCAAATTAAATGTTTAATTTTATCTTTTATTTTTGATCAAATTAACTATTTTTATAATGAAGTATATATAAATTTATTTTTAAATTATAAAAATTAGGATTAATAATAAATTGTATGTACTTTCTTTTGGATATAATCTCTTCACCTATATTTTGACAAAAATAATATAAAAAATAGTTTTAAAAATAGTCAATTTAATCCAGAAAGTCATAACTGGTCTTTTAATTTGGGCTTGATAGAATAAATCCTTTGCGGGTGCAATAGTTTTTTTTTTTTTTTATAATATTTCTCATCAATTTTTACGTGACAAATTTTTCTTTCATTAAGTGACGTGACCATTCAAATTTAGAGTTAGAAGTGAAAAACCTAGTTTATATTTGAATTAGGAGGCTTAAACGAGAAAATGGACAATTCTTAAAATTGCATAGTTTTTCAAAACTAAAATGATTCTTTTATTTAGAATTCTTAAAAAATTGAAGTGTTGCAATCTTTAAAATTTAGGGTTACAAGAAGTGAAAAACCTAGTTTACATTTGAATTAGGAAACTTAAATGAGAAATTGAATAATTCTTAAATTGCATAATTCACACACAAAAATAATAATAATAATAATAAAATGATTCTAGCATTTTGGGACATAGGGGGTATCATTTTTTTTATTATCATAATCTATTATAATAATTTATCATAATCTAAGGGAGAGAAGTCTAAGTGGAGAAAATGATAACTTACTGTCTTTATCACTCTATTGTCGTTTTATAGACTTTTTTCTTTATTAGAACTTGTTGTCAACAATATTCAAAAAATCAACCTCTATATCAATAGAAATAAATCATACTGATGAATCAAATAGGCATTGTTGTGGAGTATCATTCAAGTGGTCATCTTTCCATTTGGATTGGATAGATTCATCTTTAAGGACTTTTTAAGCCAGTCTAAGGATAAGGTCTTTAGGTTTAATTTTTTCAACAACGTAGGCTAGAGAGTATCCAGTCCTAAAACAACCAAGAATTGTTCCCTTTTTAAGTATACTTCGTTAAAAAGCAGCCCCTTTCTTACTTCTTGCATTCTGCACCATCCAAGCAATTTGCCATACCTCTTCCCGCTAGCTAAAGAGCTGCATCTTCCCTCGTTTTATGGCTTTTTGGCATTGGCGTAAAATAATAAGTTGATATACTCCTCTTTGCCCTAACAAAATACCAAAAAACAAAAACAAAAAAAATTATTGTCCAATTTCTCTTTCAAGAACTCACAAAAAATAAGAGGAAAAGATTCAAATCTCTTTCTAAAAGTAATGCCACAACGTCGATATTAAAAGTGAAATATCGTAGGGAGTACCATCATTTATTGGATGGTTCATCCAATCCAATTTCTATGTAAATTTAGGCCTTTACAAAAGATATAAAAGGAATTACAAAGAAATAATTCATTTGAGAGAGAGTTCAGAACATTATTCTGGTTCATTGTTGTGTACTATTTGTAATGCTGCTATAGTACACGTAATTATTGTATTATGAGAGATGAGCGTTGCATACTCTAAACACCTAAGAATGGCGTAATTATCTTAAAGATATAGTACCAAGTACTAACATTGATTATCTGTATGCATTCACGTTGATATATCAAGTAAATATATTTTATTTTATTTCTAAATAACAACTACAGAACGAATCCAAACAAGTAATACCTATCTACTTTACTGTCAATTTTAAACTTTATTTTGATTTATATATAATCCAGACAAGTATCCCTGTCTGTTTTGGTGTTTATTTTTAACAATACTATTTAAAATATAATCCAAAGAGGTATGCCCACTGCATGATATTAGCTGCATTCAGCAAAACGGTGCCGCCACAATGGCATTTTTTTTAGGTGAAGCCAACACGAAACACCAATTATTTAAGCGAGACTAAAAAATAAGAACCACTAATTGCTAATTGCTAATTGCCATCAGCATCAATAATAAAGAGACATCAATCATATATAAAATTTACAAGAAAGGGAGCGTATCAAGTATCAAAATATAGTAAAAAAGTTTACGTCCACATTCCACACTCCTTGTATGAATTTAAAATTCTTGCACTCCATCCATCCAACCCATACATTCACGGGTAAATCCAATATAACCAAACACCAACCCCCCAAAAAAACATAAAAATCCAGTAACATATAAATAAAATCCCCAAGAAATGTAAACTTAAACGAAGTTGAATGTCAACGAAAAAGAAAACCTTTATAATAATACCAAAAAAGAACTGTTCTTTTTCTGCATTTCATTGTTGTTTAAGTAATTGCATCTGAAACCCAAAACAATGAAGACCGATAACTTGAGCTCATTCAGAGGGTTTGGTCTTGGACCTGTAGAGGAGCTTCTTCTTCTTGAAGGTTTGATTATCAAATGTGAGCACAACTTTGCCTGGTTCAGTGGGTTTGAAGCTGCCGGAGATTACTGGCTCATCTCCTGGTCCCAATTTCCTCGACTTCTGTACAATAATGGTGTACCCCTCCACGGGTACAAATTCAGCTCCATAGGATACATCCCGTCCGACCACTCTCCCTTCCCAAACCAAAGGGCTCGTCTACAAGTACAAGCCCCGAATTACGATAGTTCACACAAATAAATTGTTCAAACACAATTGAATTTCGTTAATAGATCCTTAAAATAGGATTCCTTACCTCAGTAACTGGAAATTCAATTGTGTGTTTGCTTGCGGGCTTGATGATCTCCTCTGTTGCAGGCTCACCAGTGGTAAATTCTTGTTCACCCTCCCTGCTAAACCCACCATACTGAACTGGAACTTGTTCAGGTGCTATATATCTGATTTAATACAAAATATCGCATATTTAAATATTAATTAGAAATCATCTAATATATACAAATGAGAGAGATTAAAAGAAAGAAATAATCAATATCAAAGAATACTAACTTGAAAAGGGTTTCGGCAGATTTGGAAGGGCCAGCAAATACAAGCTTGCTCTTGGTCCTTTGTGTGAAGAAGGGACTGATCATCCTATAGAAGGCCAGGTACCACCATGGAACGTTGACAACCAACTTCACAACACCAAATCCCATACAAATCAATAATAAATAAATAAATAAAAAAAAAACAAGCAATTCACAGCAACAATATACATATGTACGTGTGTGTATATGTATATGTGTACATATATATATATATATATATATATATATATATATATATATGTACATATATAAAGTTGTATTCACACCAAACATTTGTAGGAAGTACTGTTGGCTGTGAAATTGGCTGCTGCTAGAAGCTCTAGCGGCAGGGCCAATTTCTTTTTTTTTGGTCTTGCCGCTTGAAGAGGTAGAAGTCAAATTGTGGATGCTATAGCTTTTAGCACCAGTATGCTAACAACAAATGTTTGTTGTGAATGCCTTCCCTATATATATAACATATGCATAAACATATATTCCCTCTACCCCAAATTGATTGTCGTCGAAAAAATCATGATTTGATACAATTAAAGAATGCTTCAAGGAATAATGTTTTTTTTAATATAATACTTTTCTGAATTATTCTTTACCATTTTACAATTGTCTCACCAATGTAATGAACTTAACCCCCAAAAAATATTGCAATTTTGAAAAAACTTTTAATCATGACCTGTTAAATTGGGTCTGAGAAGGTCATGATTTGATACAATTAAAGAATGCTTCAAGGAATAATATTTTTTTTAATATAATACTTTTCTGAATTATTCTTTACCATTTTACAATTGTCTCACCAATGTAATGAACTTAACCCCCAAAAAATATTACAATTTTGAAAAAACTTTTAATCATGACCTGTTAAATTGGGTCTGAGAAGGTACCCAGTGACCAAATCTCTAAAAAAAATTTTGCGGAATCAACCTCAATTCAGAAAAATACCAGAATAATCAATTAACAGATATATATCTACATAATACAGAAAACTATATAAATCTAACATTAAACCTAAACATCATCGCAACACCAAACCCAATTCAGATTAACATCAAAAGCATCAATTATAAGTATACCTACATATATCCCCAAAAAGATCTAATATCAAACCCATAAAAAAAGTACACAAATATTAAAAAATGAACTGATGGGTTTGATGTATTTTTACCTGTTTTGCTACAAACTCGGGATAGTTGTCCTGGAGCAATTGCAAGGCCTGATTAGTGGCTTGTCTGAGCTCTCTCTTGAAGAGTCCAGGAGAATTCTTGAGATCATTGACCTGAACAAGGGTGCAGATCCCATCAGGACTGAAATCAAGCTTCCTAATACTCTTCTCCAAGAACTGAATTCGCCACCGGAGGAACTTGGTGCGCTTCTCCTCATCAGCAAAAGTGTTTTGGTACAATTCCTTGTTCTGAAACTCCCCGAAAGCGTTATAGCAAACTGGGTGCCCTTCCTTATCAAATCCATCCATAAACACAACCTTTTCAAGTTCACTTCCAAAATCTTCTTCAAGTAAAGCATCGATTCCGAACTCCTTTCGCCACGCTACGACGCTTTTAAGCATCACAAAAGCCTCTTTCACTTTGAAATCCCTCGCCCTGAGGAATTTGAGGAGAACCACATCACTCCGTTCATCGGCGAGGAGGGGAATTCCCCAGATGGATACCTCTTCCGGGGATGGCGGTAGGGCAACGGGGGTTTTGGGTTCTGCCTCCTCGGTTGGAGCCGGCTCCTCCGGTGGTGGGACCACAACAATCGTCTCCTCAATTGCTTTGACCGTCTTTGCGCCGTCATCATCGACAGTTTGGACTTTCTCCAGCACTTCAGCCACAACCACTACAGGTTCAGCGGCCGGCGGTGGTGGAATACTTTTCTCTTCCTCTACCGATGGTGGCGGTGCTGCCACCACCGGTTCAGATTTTGGGGGTTCCTCTGTCGCAGGTTCAGCAATGGCTGGACTCACGGTCTCTGGTGGGACTTCAGATTTTGCTTCTTCGGTTGCGGGTGCAGGGGATTTCTCCCCTGCAGTCTCGGCCGGCTTCCCTTCCTCCTTAGCCGGAACCACAGGTACCGGCGGAGGAGCGGTGAATTCGTGTTTGTTCAGGCCTTCTTGTACAAGCTGTTTGAGTTCATCCAAGGCGACCTTTTGCGGGTCCGGGAGTTCACCAACCACGTTGGTTTCTTCCTTGAAAGAAGCCGACTCGACGATTTTCTCTTCTTCCGTCACAGGTTCAGCCGCTTCCACAGCGGCTGCTGGCTTCTCCGATGATTCTGGTTCAGGCTCCGGCGTAGGCTCTTTCTCGGTGGTGCTGACAGATTTCTCCTCCTCGGGCACAACTTCCGCCGCAGCTGCGGTTGATTCTGCCTCACCGGGAGCCGATTTCTGGATTTCCTCGGCCATGGATTTTTCCGATCAAAAAATTAAAGGAAAAAATCGAAAACTCAAAGATAGTGAGAGAAACAGAGGAGAGAGAGTAACAGAGAGTGGAAAACAAATGGGAGACGGGGGACTTATAAAACGTGTAACGGTTTAAGAGAAACCCTCGTGTGTGAGACACAGTCTGTCAAGGACTTCGATTGCCGGCTACTTGCCGCTTCTCTTCATGGAGACCACTCCACCTCAAACCCCTTATTAGCACCTCACCATCTACTGTTTCACCGATACTCTGCTCTCGAATCTTTTTATAATAATATTTACGAGATGTCTTTTTGAAATTCCTAGTACCTACCATCGATCATGTTTTCCCTTTTCTCTCTTCTCAATATTTGTTTTTTATAAAAATGCAAAATTAGGAAAGAAAGAAAAAATTCCAACTAGCTATAATCTAGTTTTCTTGTATATAACATTACTGCATTTAATATATATTTGTAAATTTAATATATGAGTTTTAGTGTAAAAATATAGAGTTAGTTCCAATTCATAGAGTAATTTAACTCTACGATATCAACTTTATAATTTTCAGTATTTCTGTATTATGATTTTATAATCTGGTTATTCAAACAATGATCTCATAGATTATTTTGTGTACTTCATTTCTTTGCTTTACAATTTTGTGAATCCAAATTTTACTCGAGCTAACTTTAATTATTACAAAAATTATAAGACTATACCTCATGATTTTAAATTTACTTAATAAATTATATCTTTAACTAAGTATTTTTACATAAAATTCTTGTAAAAACTTTATAAAATTTATTTAAAATTAAAAATATACATTAATATTATTTTCATCGTCATAAATATAAGCATTAACATATTATGAGACATATGTGTCGACGCCGGGAAAAGTCGTTTCGTTTTTTTAATATTAAAAGCCCTTTCTAATTTTAACCTTTGGATTTGAAATGTGATTTTGAAAAGAGTCGGCTTGAATGTCGATGGGGTTTGAAAGATCGATATTATGATGAGCCAATTGACCAGAGTCGTCAGTTGGTATATGTGAAATGGATGTACCAACTCATCCGAATTTTGTTTTCGTAATCGCAGTGGCTCATATGTGACTCCGAGTTAATTGGTCCGCAAACCGAAATTCATAGAGTTCGGGAGCTTGCTTAAGCGAGGGGAATGTGTTAGGCACCCCCCGACTTCCGTAAAAACACGGTTACCGCAATCTTAATGCTTTCCCTTCCTTTAAATCCTAAATATGTGCTTGTGCACGCGTGTGTGTGTGTGAGTGTATGCGTGTGTGCCTATGAAAATCGGTGGAATGCTTTGTTTTGAAAATACTTTAGAAATCTCGTTGTGCCTATGAAAATCGATGGAATGCTTGTGCTTTAGTGTTTTTTAATATATATGTATTGTATTGTATTGTTTTACTCAAGTTCGTTAATGTCTAAACTAACATGACAACGATAAACTTCAACGAAAATAGTAACTAATGTCTTAGTTGTGACTTACACTAGTCTTGCCTCTTTCTTCTTCTTGTTGTTAACAATTTGTTGTACTCTATCGATATTAGAATTTCTCTAGTTAAATTAATGTTTTCCAATTTGGTTTAATAAATTCTGTTCCATTTAAGAAGTGAAAGTTAGTCATGCACTTCAAAAGATTTTGTTTATATTCAAAACATTATTAATAAGTAATTAACATTCCCTCGCTCTCCCGTTCCCCCTCCTCCTTTCCTCTCCTCCCCTTACCTTAATTTACTTTAATTATAATTATAAGTCACTGCTTTTTATATTATGAGATATGAAATGGTAACTTTGCAATGTATCCATTCTATCACTATATATTATATCATTTCCTCCATCACCTTTGGTTTAAATCTTTATTATTCTAACTTTCAAAGAAATTTATTATATTTTAATATGTAAATATTTTTAAATTTAATTTATTTTAAGATTAGTCTAGATATTTCGACAACATGCAAATGTGTTTAATTAATCGTCAGTATCATCAAAATACTAATTTTAATTGAAAATATATAGTGTATGTAAGAAGAGAGAGTTGGCTTTATTGATGAAGGAGCATTTCTTTCGACGAAAATTTAGAAGTAAAAAATTATTAATAGAGATTTTAACTTGAGTTGAATGCATTTGATTTAATAATGACAAAAGTTATTAATGTATATTTACAATGAACAAGTAATTTTGTACATTCCTTATGAATCAGAATATTTTGTAATTTATTATAAAAGAACTTAGGAATCAAACTTGTTAGATTAATCTAAATAATAAAAATAAAATTATAATAGACTAGATTGAAATCGTATAGCAGAAGACCTATCTACTCTAAGATCACAGAGTCAGCTGAAGAAGTTTAGCATAATCGTTGAGCAGACTACAAGGTCGCAGGAAAAAAAATTAGAGATTATAAAATAATCGTTGAGCAGATTGAACAGACACTTCAAGCTCGCAAAATGAAGACAAGTTTGCAGAATGGCAAAGAACGTTGAATAAAAGAGTATTTGAAAAAGATCGTAGAGCAAATTAAATAAATATATCAAGGACCATGGAACATAAGTACGTAGAATGTATGGGAGAACTTTATAAGATAGTAGAGAACAAAACTTGGTCGTCACAGAGTTTAGAAAAAAAAAACAAGATAATCAAATAGAAGGGAAGAAAAGATCGTAAAGATTCAACAAATATCGTCCAAAGAGAATCGTAGAGTTCAACAAAGTATTTAAGCAAAGAAACAACTCAAGATCATAGAGTAGAGTCAAACAACTTAAAAATCGTAGAGTAAAAAGTTAAACAACTCAAAGATCATAAAGTAAAAGTCAAACAACTCAAGATCGTCAAGTAAAATCAAGAAGCAAGATCATATAGTTAATTAGATGGCAGAGTTACATTAGATCAAAGAGCTACATCAGATCACAAATGTAACGACCCCGAAATTTGACCAACTTTATTATATTAAATTTCATATTTATTATACATTATCTTCCTTACGTCCAAATTTCGGTTTGTTAATAATTTTTAATCACCTTATTTGAACCCTTACTTGATCTTATAAATCATCAATTACCAAATTTTTCGGTATAAATTTTTCTCTTTTCTCACTCATTGTATTAAAATATTTAAATATTTAAAAATCTAACTTCTTGATCCTAGTCCCTGGATCGCAACATTTACTTTTTCTTTTCTTTTCTTTATCATAAAGGTCAACATTCAAAATTTAATATTATTCATAGCCATACAATTATTCTTGGTTTCATAATCCATAATTAAATATATCTTACTCTTTATCATAATAACAATCTTGAATCATTACTGTTGACGCCGGGAAAGTCGTTTCGTTTTTTATATTATTATCCCCTTTCCAAATTTTAGCCTTTTGGATTAAGATGTGATTTTTGGAAAAGGGTCGGCTTGAATGTCGACGGGGTTTGAAAGGTCGATTTTATGATGAGCCAATTGACCAGAGCCGCCAGTTGGTATATTTGAAATGGATGTACCAACTCATCCGAATTTTGTTTTCGTAATCGCTGGCTCATATGTGACTTCGAATTAATTGGTCTGCGAACCGAGATTCATAGAGTTCGGGGGCTTGCTTAAGCGATGGGAAGGTGTTAGGCACCCCCCGACTTCCGTGAAAACACGGTTACCGCAATCTTGATGTTTTCCTATCCTTTTAAAATCCTAAAACGTGTGTGTGTGTGTGTGTGTGCCTATATGTTTGTTGTGATGAGAAAAACCTGTTTTGATTCCTTTTGTAGAAGACGTGCTTTATTTAGTGAATGTTTTTGAAACGTCTTTTGACTCAATGATAGGCTTTGTTTTCTAATAAACATTGATTTTAAGTTTGAAAATGATGGGGGTGTTATTAGGTGTCGTTTTTACAAAACAAGAGTTTTTAAACTTTTGTCAAATAAGAATCGAGACTATACATTGCCTTCTAACAGTAAAGTCAAATAAAAAATGAAGACAACTTCTAGGAGCTCTTTAACCCTATGCACCAAAGTTTAATGAAAACGTTTGTCTATTTTTTATGAAATCATTTTTTTTGATATTTCAAAACCGCTTGTAGCCTTTTTGCCAAACAGGGACCGACATTTACTAAAAACCTCAATTTTTTAACCTCATGATTCTAATATCCTAATTTGATTACTTTTAAAAATCTTGGTCGTTTGTCTTACTTTGGAAAACCGTTTTTTCATGTTGCAAATCAAAACAAGCATTCAAAACTGTGTCGGGCTATCCATGGGCATGTGAGCCGTCTAAATATCTCCAGACACCCACAATCACATATTTTACTATTACGGGGCCTTAAACCTGATCACGGTTCGATATCGCTTTAAGGCCCAATATTTATATATGTACAAAATAGACCCTTGCAATGATTACATACATCAAAATTTGTCCATCTTCGGAGTTTGATCACGAGGATCTCATTCCTAGGCTCACAATCACCCAAATCACTGCATGACCATACTAAAGCAAGCTTAACAGTACAAGACTCGTTATTATACTACACAAATCAAAATCACAAGCCCAATACTACGAACTATCTATTAACACAATGAACTACATATCACCGTACGGATGTCCTCGGGACATTAGGAGGAAACTACGTTCCGACGGAACCCTTACTAATAATCCCTAATCCACGGATCCTCAATAATATACCACAATATTATATCCAAAACAACTCAACAACCAAAGATTATAACAATAACATAAGGTAAAACTTAAAGAAAAACACCATTTTTTCACCTTGCAATACGCCAACAAACGCTTTATATTTCACTACTCGAGCAAAACCACAAGAACGCCTAATTATTTGAGCAACAACCAACAATTTTTCACTCAATATCACTCCACCCGAGCCCCTCTCTCTCTTCTCGCCAATTTCTCTCTCTAAAACTTAAGAAAAACTTCCTTCTTCTCTTCTACAGATCAAAAATGGCGTTCTATAGGTGATTGAAGGCAGCCGTAAGTGCATCTGCGACTGGTCCCAGATGCATCTGTGGCTGCCTGCTGTGGCCACCCGCGCCGAATTCTCGACTGCCGGGTTGTTTCCTCGAGCCGCGCAAGTGTCCCACTTGTCGGTGGCCGTAGGTGCACCTGCGGCTGCCCAGCTTGCTTTTCTCGATTTCCGTGTCACGCAGTTTTAAATCGTCAACTTTTGTTGTATTATTTTGGAAGGCTGTTACCTGATGTATAAATTGCTCTTTGTGCCTGGCTTCTCAGGAGCGAGACTCCCCGACTGCCGTAAGCGTAGTGGTCATTCGTCGTCTTTGGCAACCAGATCAGGCTTCGTCTAGATCGGCTGTGTGTCCTGCCTCAACTGACCCGATGCTCGTTGTTCGTTTGGCAGCTTTGACCGCAAGCCGTTGTGGTGGCTTCGTGTTGGGGTCTACCTCCCTTTTCGTATGTCGGGTTGTTCGCCTTTTTCCGTTCAGAAAATACTTCACGCAAGTGCACGTGGTTTAAGTGTAGTATAAGGCTAGCAAGGTATCGTTCCCACGAGGAATTGTAAATTAAGCATTGAATTACTAGTTAATAATTGAAATAACATCAATTGAATTTAGTGGATTGAAAATATTGTTAAGTAATGAAGTTAATTTCTACAATTAAATTACTCGAAACGAAATTCTCTAGAATTAAAGACGTTTAGGGTTTACAACTTAATCATTTGTCATCGACTGAACCAAGTTATCCCTATGAAGTTAAAATACACGCACGGGATTGCTAATTGAGAACTCTTTAAAAACTAAATAATATCTTTCGATTATTATTCAGCAAATCTTCTCCAATTCTACCGATTATGGAATAGATTGAAGAAGAACATCTCTTTTAAACCAACAACCTATATTTCTATGATTGCTGAGTTTAAAAAGATAGTAAGCTTCAGTTCTCTACCAATTACATATGGCAATTGAGTATATTTCTATCTCAATCACAATTTATATTAACAAATAAGTCCACATGCTACCATGCAAGGGTCTAATTTCATACATAATCTCTCAATTCTATATGAAATACCAAGTTAAATCACTGGCCAAGTAATTAGAAACAACAAACAGTCATGGTAGTCAAACCCACATGTATATAACAAGCACGGGTAATAACTTGCTTCAGTTTATACAGATAATTACATTGCAAACCCTAAACAATAGAATTAGCTCATGATCAATCTAAGAAAATATACACAAGAGTGAATTCTAGCCATAATAAATTGATAATAATTGAAGTACAAGAGTTCAGAGATAAACTAAATATATATTCTTGCCCTTCTCTGCACCCAGACTGAATTTCTTCCGTCAACTGCAGATTTACTTCTCTTCACTCTGTTCGCTCCGTGTATCTTTTTCTCTTGCTCTCTGTGTCTCTATTGTATATCTCCCCTTGTTTTTTTATTTATCTGATTTCCTCTTGTTCTTTTAAAATCCCTCGCTGCCTCGCATGTTAACTGCCCAAAACTGACTTAGCAACTGCTCAGCATCGTGGGAGAAATCAGTCAATTGAACGTGACGCAGCTGCTTCACCCATCACGCAGCTGCGTTGAAATTGCCTGACGCAGCTGCTTCACCCTTAACGCAACTACGTTGAAATCGCCTGACGCAGCTCCTTCAAAAGTCACGCAGCTGCGTTGAAGTCACGCAACTGCTTCAATATCTCACGCAGCTGCGTCTGAACATTCTGGAAAAGACTGCTTCTTTGACGTAGCTGCTTCACTTTGTGACGCAGCTGCGTGAACCTGGCTTCGAAATTACTGAAATGCCCTTGCAAGCTATTTTCCATGCAAACTTGAAACAAATGCACAAAAATGCATAAAATTGAAGTAAAAACGCTTAAGAACTACAATATATAAGTTAAGAAGCGAATATTTTGAGGTACAAAATCGGCTCAACAAATGCCCCCAAACTTATCTAATTGCTTGTCCTCAAGCAGAAATAACTTAACAAAACTGAAATCTAGACACAACCATGAATTTTTAGCATAGCATGAATTATTGTTACCACATACCAGATTCAGGTCTCAAGCAACTCGTAATAGCCTTACAGAACTTTGAAGAACTACCGAATTCACAAATCTCACATAATCGACAATCAAGCCTTATTTAAGATTCCTAATTATGCGTGTGTGTTTCGTAGTTTCAACTAACCAAAAAAATTAGATAAACTTCTTAGATTAATCACAAGCAGAATTTCACTTTGCTTTCACGTCCTTACTTTTACATCTCTTAACCAAGTCAGGCAATCACATAAATTAGGGATCATACTACTATTCAGAAATACAAGAGTGAATGCGTTTTATGCTCCATTTCACCCTAATTCATTAACAAGGACTCGTACAATACACAATTCCATTAGGTTGTTCAATGCTACCCTTGTAACGAGCTTTTAACCAGTGACTCCCAAACCAGTTGGTTTTAGGGCACTAGATGTAAAGACATCCGAGTCAATTATTTTCATGTATATATATATTTGTGGTCAAATGATCCCCCCAAACTTATGTAAACAATGAGGCATACGAGAATTTGCAAGTAAGAAATGAAGTTCACACATGAAACTCAAAAGAAAATCAATCTTGTAAGTTTTCTAATTCTCAACTAGTCAAAACAATCAAATTTTGTGCTTATTAAAACATAAGAACCAAAAATAACGCAAGACTACTCGATTGTAAGATTGAAATTCAACATGTTCATTCATTTATCATTAAAGGCTAGCAAATAGCAACATTCTTATCATCGGCCTTGCACTAGTTTTCATGATTACTTTAAGATTGCTAATTAGAATTTAACGACAACTACAACTAACCGTTTTCGTAGGTTTCACGGTTACACTTAGTACGTGTAACAAGCCTTTTAAACCTCATAATTACCTTATGAGGATGAGTTAAGTCTCGTGAGGGTTTGCAGTGAATATACCCTCAAAATTCATTTACATTCCTAATTTTTTTTTAAAGACAAACAAACAAATAAACAGGACATAAACATAATGCATATGCAAACTTCCCCCAAACTTATCAAACTCAGTGTCCTCAATGAGAATTAGAGCAGAATTGAAATAACGGGACTTCCCTTTTTGAACACTACTCCTCGACTTCGCCGTCCGGTGAATCAGGAGGTAATTCCAGCATTGTTGGAGGAGCTGGAAAATGCAAGGGCTCACGACCAGCATTCATTTCCAAGCGATTAAATACTTCCGTTAGAGTCGAGGAGAATGCTGCTTGGTATTGCATCATAGAACCCATTGCCTGTGCCAAATGGGCATCCCGTCGAGCTTGTCGACGAGATTCTCTCTGAAGCTGCCTTACCTCCGCCACTAATGTGTCAATCGTGTTGGACGATGAAGCTGCATCATGCTCCAGCTCTGCTGCAAATAATTCCTCGGTGTCCGGAGAATGTGGATCACCCAAAATAAATCTCGCTCCTTTTGGGTCAGGAGGTGCCCCATTCCATTGCTTGAAATTCTTAATGATTTTAGAGTCGATGGGGACTTGAGGATGTTGGACTGGTTCACTTTCATCCCATACTACTCCCGCTGCTTCACAAAGTCCACAAATTAACGACGGATGAGGTAGGCCCCGGACTGGTTTCCCTTTTATAGCATACTTGATCGAGCTGTTGATCACTTGTCCCTTATCAATGGTTTTCTTATTGACGATGCAGAATAAGAGGACCGCTCGTTCTTTAATTACCTCGGTGAAATGGGTTGTTGGCATTAGTTTAGCACACAGAAAATAATACCATGCCTTCCCATATCGGCTCAAGTATGTGTAGTTGAAAGTTTTGGGTTCACCATCTCTATACTTCCAGACGGCATCTGGTTGGCACAATCCTCTAAGAATCTCTTCATAACTGACCGACTCCCTAACAAATGTTGAATACTCATCCGCTTCTGGAAGTAATGGAATACCATAATACTCGTTAATTTTCGCAGGAGAAAAGGAGACCTTCTTGCCCTGAACGACGACCTCATTATGTTTAATCGCCTTGGCATTAGCATAAAACTCTTTAACGATTGAAATGACGGCCGGATTAGGCTGATGAGGCAATGTTCCCCAATTCTGATTGATCATTCTCCATAATTCGCCATCCAAAGGGCCTGGATCAAGACCCCGCTCTGGTATAAGCTTCTTGGCATCAACATGTTCTTCATAGAACTTGGCCGATTCAAAGCTCACAAATCGGGTTGAATCATATGGAGGGGTGGACCTGGAACTCTCTCCTCGATGACGTTTTGGTGCCATTGATCTCACAACCTTCCAAACTTGTCGAAACACAAACCAAATCCAAGAACAACTTGGCTTTTTCTTTGAGGACTTTTAACAAACAGTTGGCGGGTACCTTGTTGACAACCCCCAAACTTATAGGCTTGATGCTTGATTAAACCCCCCCACTAGTACTCAGAATTCCCAAACACAACAATTTGTATATATGCAAGAATCTATCACTATCCCCGACGAATTATATGAAATGTGTCAAAGTAAATTCTTACTTGAATATGTATGAGAAGACACCGAAACTTGGTGTTGCCTTAGGAGCAGAAGGCAATGGAAGTACTGTGATTGTGTTGTAAACTTGAGAGTTTTATTTATAGCTTCCAAAACGCACCATTCAACTTCTTGTGCATGTATAACAGACGTAACTGAGAGCGGAAGGGAAAGGGCCTCACGGAAGAAGCGTAAGTTGTCAAGAGAGGAAGATGAAGTGGCACACGGTTTAGACAGTCGTCCGTTTAACTTTAAAATTCCCCATCACGCAGATGCGTAAGATTTTGACGCAGCTGCTCTGCGTCATGCCTGATTTTATAATGTGTGATGCAGGGGCGTGCCTTTGAACGCAGGGGCGTTGCTTTTAACGCAGCTGCGTTGGATTGTGACGCAGGTGCGTCTACAGTTGCAACATTTCCAGTGAGTTCTGACGCAGGGGCATGCTTCCAGACGCAGGGGCGTCAAGTCTCACGCAGCTGCTTCAATTCCTGACACAGGTGCGTCAACGCCTCAAACGAATTCCCTTCAATTACAGTAACTTCTGACGCAGGGGCGTCAACCTCTGTTTCAAAATTTTCAACTCCTTGTCTTCTTTCGTGAAGGTTTAACAACATTGAAGTATTGTACCTGACATACATTATTCAAATTATATGCAACACAAATTATAAACCAGAAATTTGAATAAACTCAACATATTATTTTCATTAAATTAATCAACTTAAAAGAAAAGAAATTTGGGTTGCCTCCCACACAGCGCTTGTTTTATTGTCATCAGCCTGACATTACCCCCTGTTTAAGTTGAGAAAGAGACCGAGGATTTCATCCTATTGAAGGTGTCTCCCCAGTAATGTTTGAGTCTTTGCCCATTCACCTTAAACGTAGTCTCTGAATCATTGAATTTTAACTCCACCGCCCCATACGGATAAACAACATGAATTGTAAAAGGACCTGACCACCGTGATTTCAGCTTTCCCGGAAAAAGCCGGAGTCGGGAATTGAACAATAATACCGATTGACCTGGTTCAAACTTTCGGTCCACAATGTGTTTGTCATGCCAATGTTTTACCCGTTCCTTGTAAATTTTTGCGTTTTCATAGGACTGAAGTCGAAACTCCTCCATCTCATTTAGTTGTAGCAACCGTTCCTCACCAGCTTGGTTAAAATCCCAATTTAACTTCCGAGTTGCCCAGTATGCATGATGTTCTAATTCCACCGGCAAATGACAAGCCTTCCCAAAAACCAACCGATAAGGCGACATTCCAAGTGGTGTCTTAAACGTTGTTCTATAAGCCCAGAGTGCATCATCGAGCTTAACGGACCAATCCTTACGATTAGGATTTACTGTCTTCTCCAATATCCTTTTCACTTCTCTATTTGAAATCTTCGTTTGTCCACTTGTTTGTGGGTGGTAAGCAGTAGCAACTTTATGCTTGACTCCATATTTCGCTAATAAGGCGTTAAATTGTCTGTTGCAGAAGTGAGATCCTCCATCACTGATTATTGCTCTAGGTGTCCCAAATCTTGTGAAGATATTACGTTGCAAAAACTTAGTTACCACCTTAGCATCATTAGTGGGGGTTGCAATTGTTTCCACCCATTTAGACACATAATTGACTGCTACAAGGATATAAGAATTGTTAAAAGACAAGGGAAAAGGTCCTATTAAATCAATACCCCAAACGTCAAACATTTCAACTTCTAAAATAGAATTAAGGGGCATCTCCTGTCTTTTCGAAATATTACCTACCCTTTGGCATCGATCACAATGTAGAACAAATGAATAAGCATCCTTAAATAAAGTAGGCCAGAAAAAACCTGATTGAAGAACCTTAGCAGCTGTTCTTTGGCCTCCATAATGTCCTCCATAACCTGATGCATGACATTGCTGAAGAATGATTCCCATCTCTTCTTGAGGAACACAACGTCTTACTAACTGGTCGGCACAACTCTTGTACAAAAATGGCTCATCCCACATATATTGCCATACATCATATAGAAACCTCTTCCTCTGTTGACTTGACAGTTTTGAAGGTATGACCTTCCCAACAATATAATTTACCAAATCGGCATACCACGGTACCTCAGACGTAATTACAAACAACTGTTCGTCTGGGAAGCTATCGTTGACTACCATCTCATTGTTTCTGGGCTGCTCCATTCTAGACAAATGATCTGCTATCTGATTTTCAGTTCCTTTTCTGTCCCGAATCTCCAGTTCGAACTCTTGAAGTAACAAAACCCAACGGATCAATCTAGGCTTAGCATCTTTCTTTGCAACGAGGTACTTAATTGCTGAATGGTCCGTGTAGACAATAACCTTCGTTCCAATGAGATATGGACGGAACTTGTCGAAGGCAAACACTACAGCTAACAACTCCTTTTCTGTGGTTGTATAATTTAGTTGAGCATCAGTTAAAGTCTTACTGGCATAATAAATAGCTTGAAATACCTTGTCTTTACGCTGGTCCAGAACTGCCCCAATCGCGAAGTCACTTGCATCGCACATCAACTCAAAAGGATGACCCCAATCTGGAGCTACTACCACTGGAGCTGTTATCAATTTCCGCTTCAAAATCTCAAAAGCTGTGAGGCATGCTTCATCAAACTCAAACGGGATTTCTTTCTCTAGTAAACTGCACAACGGCTTTGTAATCTTAGAAAAATCCTTGATGAACCTTCGGTAAAACCCTGCATGACCCAAGAAGCTACGAATACCCTTGACTGAATTTGGAGGAGGCAACTTTTCAATAGCTTCAATCTTCGCTTTATCAACTTCAATACCTTTTACTGACACCCGATGTCCCAAGATAATCCTTTCTTGAACCATGAAGTGGCACTTCTCCCAATTTAAGACTAAATTCGTTTCCCTACATCTTCTCAGCACCAACGTTAGATTCTCCAAGCAGACATCAAATGAATCACCAAAAACCGAGAAGTCATCCATAAAGACTTCTAAATTCTGCTCGACCATATCCGAGAATATAGCCATCATTCACCGTTGAAAACTTGCTGGAGCATTGCACAAACCAAACGACATTCTCCTGAAAGCGAATGTTCCATATGGACATGTAAAAGTCGTTTTCTCCTGATCTTCTGGCGCAATGGCTATCTGATTGTACCCTGAATACCCGTCTAACAAACAGTAATATTCATGTCCCGCAAGTCGATCCAGCATCTGATCAATGAACGGCAAGGGGAAATGATCCTTACGCGTGGCTTTATTTAACTTTCTATAATCCAAGCACACTTGCCACCCCGTAACAGTTCTCGTCGGAATCAACTCGTTATTCTCATTAGGAACAACCGTCATGCCCCCTTTCTTCGGGACACAATGAACAGGGCTTACCCAAGCACTGTCTGAAATTGGGTAGATAATCCCAGCATCTAACCACTTAATTATTTCTTTCCTCACCACCTCCTTCATAATTGGGTTTAACCTTCTCTGTTGATCAACTACTGGCTTTGCATCATCTTCCATTAAAATTTTATGCATGCAAAATGATGGACTAATACCTTTGATATCTGCTAAGACCCATCCAATAGCTGATTTGCAGTCCCGAAGCACCCTCAGCAATTTCTCTTCTTGAACTTCGTCCAACGATGCTGAAATAATGACAGGCAAAGTAGACGCCTCACCCAAATAAGCATACCTAAAGTGGTTAGGCAATTGCTTCAGCTCCAAGACTTGTAGCACCTCAAAAGAAGACTTCCCATTTGCCTTTGAACTTCCTGAGTAATCAAGTTCCTCAAAATGTTGCCTGAACTTTGTAAACCTCGGCGCAGCATCCATTAATTGCACGTACTCCATCGCTTGCTCACACCCCGAAATTTCCTCAATATTGATTGACTTCTCTAGTGGATCACTAATACTGTTTCCCAAAAACATCTCGTTCACGAATTCATCCACAATATCAACTCTTAAACACTCAGCATCCTCATTAGGAAATTTCATTGCCTTCAGCACATCGAACGTCACTTCTTGGTCCTGCACCCTCATCGTCAATTGCCCCTTCTGAACATCTATCAAAGTTCTCCCGGTAGCAAGAAACGGTCTTCCTAGGATGATAGGAATATCTCGATCCTCCTCATAATCCAAAATAATAAAGTCCGCTGGAAATATGAATTTATCAACCTTAACTAACACATCCTCCACTATACCTCGTGGATAAGTAAGTGATATGTCTGCTAGCTGGAGTGTTACGTTTGTAGGAGATGCTTCCTTAAGACCCAATTATTGATAAACTGAGAAGGGCATGAGATTTATACTGGCCCCCAAATCACATAGGCAACGACTGAAGTGTTGACTCCCAATAGTACACGGTATGGTAAAGCTTCCGGATCCTTTAATTTTGGAGGCAACTTCTTCTGTAAAATGGCGTTGCACTCTTCAGTTAATGCAACGGTTTTATAATCGCCCAGCCTCCTTTTCTTGGACAAGATGTCCTTCATAAACTTCACATAACTCGGCATCTGTTCCAATGCATCTGCAAAAGGAATGTTAATTTGCAGCTTCTTGAAAACCTCCAAAAACTTCGAGAACTGCTTATCAACCTTCTGTTTCTATAATCTCTGTGGAAACGGGACGTTAGGTACCTCATTAGGTTTCCTATCCATATTAACCCTCTCTGTAACTTGAGACTTTGAAATACCCTCGTCTTCTTTCTCTTTTCCCAAAACTTCGCCTTGTTTTTCCTTAGCACCATGCAATTCTCTACCACTCCTAAGTTCCACAACCTTACAATGCTCTTTACCATCTCGCTTCGGGTTTACCTCCGTATCACTTGGAAACGATCCTTGAGGTCTATTGTTCAATGCATTAGCTATTTGTCCCATCTGGTTCTCCAGATTCTTTATAGCTACAGCCTGAGTATTCACCGTAGAATCAAACTGGTTAACCAACTTAGCCAGTATATCTTCCATCTGAGCCAACTTATCCGACTGTTGAGGCTGTTGATTCTGCTGATTATTAAACCCCGGTGGATATGTATTCCTTGAACTCTGTCCTTGAGGTTGAGATTGGTTGTTGCTCCAAGAAAAATTTGAATGACTACGCCACCCTGGATTGTAACTGTTAGAATTTCCCCCTTGCTGACGATTATAATTGGACACAAATTGCACCGACTCTAGATTGATTGCGCACTGATCACTTGAATGACTCCCGGCACATAGTTCGCAAATTACCTCCACTTGTTGTACCTTCTGACTTTCCATTGCATCTATCTTCTTAGCCAGGGCCGACACTTGTGCTGACAAAGCTGTAACAAAATCTAACTCGATAACTCCAGCTGCCCTGGGTGGATTCATTCTTGCTGTCGGCCATTGGTAGTTGTTTGAGGCCATGGTTTCTAGTAAGGCATATGCATCGTCACAACTTTTGACCATCAGATCACCCCCCGCTGCTGCATCTATACTTGATCTCACTGCTTGTACCAGCCCATTGTAGAATGTCTGCACTTGAAGCCATTTTGGAATTCCATGATGCAGACATTTCCTTGACAACTCCTTGAATCTTTCTCATGCTTCGTATAATGTCTCTGAATCCTGTTGAGCAAATGTAGTGATCTCAAATCTTATCTTCACTGTCTTTGCATAAGGGAAAAACTTCGCCAGAAATTTCTGCACCAAATCATCCCATGTAGTAATTGATCCCGGGGGCAGTGAATGAAGCCAACTCTTTGCCTTATCCCTCAAAGTAAACGGAAAAAGCCTCAAACGAATCGCATCATCCGAAACCCCTGGATACTTGAAGGTGTCGCATATTTCCAAGAAACTCCTCAAATGCATACTAGGATCATCATTTGATAACCCCCCAAACTGTACAGAATTCTGAACCATCTGAATTGTTCCCGGCTTTATCTCAAATTGTGCCGTAGTGATGGCTGGTCTTGTAATACTCGACTGTATCTCAGTCATCTGCGGCGTGGCATAGTCCCGTAAGGACTTTTGCCCATCTTCCTCTGCTATTCTTACTTGCTTCACTTGTTTTTGATCCTGGTGTTGCGTTGTTTCTTGAATATAGTTCCGAATCCGACGTAACCTTCTTTCAATCTCATCTTCGAAAGGAATTGTATCCTTACCCTGTGAACGGGTTTGCATATACAACCAAGATTACCTGAAAACGAAGGGTAATAAACTAAAAATTTATTAACCTTCACAAGAAAATACTTCAATAAAAACTAATATCAACGCTTTAATTAAAACAATTTCCCCAGCAACGGCGCCAAAAACTTGTTCGTCTTTTTCCGTTCAGAAAATACTTCACGCAAGTGCACGTGGTTTAAGTGTAGTATATGGCTAGCAAGGTATCGTTCCCACGAGGAATTGTAAATTAAGCATTGAATTACTAGTTAATAATTGAAATAACATCAATTGAATTTAGTGGATTGAAAATATTGTTAAGTAATGAAGTTAATTTCAACAATTAAATTACTCGAAACGAAATTCTCTAGAATTAAAGACGTTTAGGGTTACAACTTAATCATTTGTCATCGACTGAACCAAGTTATCCCTATGAAGTTAAAATACACGCACGGGATTGCTAACTGAGAACTCTTTAAAAACTAAATAATATCTTTCGATTATTATTCAGCAAATCTTCTCCAATTCTACCGATTATGGAATAGATTGAAGAAGAACATCTCTTTTAAATCAACAACCTATATTTCTATGGTTGCTGAGTTTAAAAAGATAGTAAGCTTCAGTTCTCTACCAATTACATGTGGCAATTGAGTATATTTCTATCTCAATCACAATTTATATTAACAAATAAGTCCACATGCTACCATGCAAGGGTCTAATTTCATACATAATCTCTCTATTCTATATGAAATACCAAGTTAAATCACTGGCCAAGTAATTAGAAACAACAAACAGTCATGGTAGTCAAACCCACATGTATATAACAAGCACAGGTAATAACTTGCTTCAGTTTATACAGATAATTACATTGCAAACCCTAAACAATAGAATTAGCTCATGATCAATCTAAGAAAATATACACAAGAGTGAATTCTAGCATAATAAATTGATAATAATTGAAGTACAAGAGTTCAGAGATAAACTAAATATATATTCTTGCCCTTCTCTGCACCCAGACTAAATTTCTTCCGTCAACTGCAGATTTACTTCTCTTCACTCTGTTCCCTCCGTGTATCTTTTTCTCTTGCTCTCTCTGTCTCTATTGTATATCTCCCCTTGTTTTTTTATTTATCTGATTTCCTCTTGTTCTTTTCAAATCCCCCGCTGCCTCGCTTGTTAACCGCCCAAAACTGACTTAGCAACTGCTCAGCATCGTGGGAGAAATCAGTCAATTGAACGTGACGCAGCTGCTTCACCCATCACGCAGCTGCGTTGAAATTACCTGACGCAGCTGCTTCACCCTTAACGCTGCTACGTTGAAATCGCCTGACGCAGCTACTTCAAAAGTCACGCAGCTGCGTTGAAGTCACGCAGCTGCTTCAATATCTCACACAGCTGCGTCTGAACATTCTGGAAAAGACTGCTTCTTTGACGTAGCTGCTTCACTTTGTGACGCAGCTGCGTGAACCTGGCTTCAAAATTACTGAAATGCCCTTATAAGCTATTTTCCATGCAAACTTGAAACAAATGCACAAAAATGCATAAAATTGAAGTAAAAACGCTTAAGAACTACAATATATAAGTTAAGAAGCGAATATTTTGAGGTACAAAATCGGCTCAACACGGGTCTAATGACGATTTTGTCCTCCTGTCAGGGTTAGTACACAAGTGCAAAATTTGGGTGTCTACAATTATCATAAATCATTTAACTTTACTTGTCCAATCTGAATCCAACTTACATTTATATACAACACATATATACATCTTTGTCAATTTATCCACATTAAAGTATTGTATCGAAAACATAAAACAATTATGTTTACAATCTTCTATAGCAAAATCCATCACAATCCGATATTTCTGAAATTTGTTTCTTTACCTGCAAAAATTTATATTATGCAAGTAATGAGCACAACGGCTCAACAAGTTCAACAGTTTACACCTTTCATGCTTCACATAGCACATAGCTTAACATGCTCTGTGTGTGTTATACATCATGTGTTGTGTTTCTACTCAAGCATTATGTCCCACATATATTCATATTGTTACACAAAATACGCATTGTTGTCATTTTATCCACATATCACATAACACATAATTTATATGCATTTGAACAAGAATTAACATATCATAACAAATAAACATTTAATTTCAAAGTACTGAAGAACTTGCCTGGATTGTGGAATTAAATAATAAATACCCTTTCTATAATGCTTCTCGTACAACCTATTATCATAAAATAATCAAATAATAATTATTTATCTCTTTATGATATTAATTTACTTAATTAATATCATCTATAATGTAATTAACCCTACCCGTCGATTTATTTTAGGGTACCGGGTCAACAAATAAATAATATGGTAAATTATATTAACCTCGTCCCGTAAAATATTAATATAACTTAATATCAAAAACATTTAATACAGACAACCCGGCTCATCGTATAAAATTTAACATATTTGGTTGTTCGATTTTATTTTTTTTAACCATTTTCTAAATTATAACCTTATTAGATTAGTATTTAAACATTTAATAATTAATCCCCAATATTTAATATTTTTACAAAAATATTAAATTTAATGCCCAAACATCATTTCTATATTTTTAGTATTTTTCAATAATTTTCTATAATTTTTAAATAATTTTTAAACATTTATTTAATTAAAAATCACTTTTTGGGGGCATTTTCGTAATTTTCGCAACTATAGGGACAAAACCGGAATTTTTCGGAAAACCCAGGGGAACGTCGGTCATTTGGCAAGGCTAGGGACACGTTCGGTATTTCCTTAAAAGGCTAGGGGCACGCTGATAATTAACCAGCGGTGCGACCGCCGCACATTGCGCGCGACACTTTACTACAGATGTCAAACGACGTCGTTTCCCCTGCCGGTTTTTGGCCTCCGCGCATAGCGCGGGTCCCCCCTTCCGCGTCCCAAAATGGCGTCGTTTTGGCCCCGACTTTAACAAGAAATGGCTGTCGCGCAATGCGCGGACAGCCCATAATTTATTTATTTTTTCTTTTCTTCGCAAACAGTAGCCAATGCAAGCCAAAATAATACCATTTTGATTAAATTTTTCCAACATCATTACACTAAACATGATATAATTCATAGATATACTTCCATAAATTATTTAGAATAATTATTTTAATTATTTACTAATTTTTTACAAAATTATTTTATTAAAATAAATCAAATAAAATAATTTTTATACCTTCTAAAACACATCATCTTCATCCTTGAAGCTTTCTCGACCCATGTTGGCACCAATTTTTTTTCCCTCTTTCTCTTGGTGGCTATGGTGGCTACGGTGGTGGAGGGTGGCTGTGAGAAAAGAGAAATAAGAATGGATAGCTAAGTTGGTGGCTTTATTTCCCCTTATTGCTTTATTTCCTTTATCCTTTAATAGTTAGCAAGAATTAATTAATTTGAAAACTATAGCAAAAGTCCACTGCCTCTTTCTCTTATTCCGAAATAGCCACAAAATCATGCAAAATTAATTATTTTAATACATTACGTAATTATATCGTGTAATAAATATTTTATATAATGTATATAAAATATTTATTTTAATTCACCAAAAATCATAAATTGATTTATAAATAATATTTATACCTCTTTCAGGTACTTTACTTCACAAATTTTGTACACGCATCATGACCTGCATGTAATTATATGAGGTAATTTATACCTCCAAAATTCATAAAATAATTCATATAACATATAAAAATTATTTTTCACACTTTTTCACTTCGTTACTTGGACAATATATTTCACTAACATGTTCACGTTTCTAAAATATTATTCTTCATAAAATTTAAAACAATTCCATTATACATAAACATAATTTTTAATAAATTAAAACCTTCCTTCTTCTCATTTATTTTTTCATTTCTTTACTATTTACTTTAACTTTTCTTATATAAATTATATAATTTATTATTATATAATTTATATAATTATTTTCTCCTTATTAATAATTTCCATTTTACACAAAGTACCATTTATAAAAAAATTCTTCCATCTTTATTCAATTTAATCACCTTGTTAGTTCCTAGAGGGAGGGGGGGGGGGGGGGGTTGAATAGATCTCTTAGAAACTTTTTCCTTTAAGAGTTCATTACCAAATAATTCATTTACTTGAGATTTGTTTGCACAGCGAAATATTAGTTTGAAAACACCCCTTAAAGATTTGTAAAACTTCTCCATTGAGTTAAGACTATATTGGAGAAAGCCACCTGTTAAGTAAACCAATTAACAATCATATGTATATATATATATATATATATATATATATATATATAAGACAGAATGTAAATGACTAAAAGTAAATGATACCAGAGAGTTTTAAGTGGTTCGGAGACTGAATAACTCCTACTCCACTCTTCTACAACAACGGGTAGGAAATCCACTAAGGATGGTTCATACAGAACCCTTCAAGCTCAATAGCCTGGAAACTCCAATTTATTAAGAACCCTTCAAACCCAACAGGTTTGGCTAATTTAGTCACTAAGACAAGGACATTACTGCCCTCTTCAAATCCAGCAGACTTGACTCCTTTAGTCACTAAGACAAGGACAGTACTGTCCTCTTCAAGTCCAACAGACTTGGCCCCCTGCCTGTTGATAGATGTTGGAGTTGCTACTGAGTTTGTACTTTAAGTCCCATTATCTTTAAACACTCAGTAGCAGGGTGTGATCATTCCTGGAATAATATTGAATTTGACAATGATGCTTGACTTCTTTATATGATCAATATCTTCTTGTGATCACCTATTGTGCTGCTAGGCTTTTACACTTCAACTCCTTTTGTACTTGATAACTTTTCGAGACGAACTCCTGAGATAACTGTGAAGCTCATTCCTTTTGGTACTCATTTGTTCCTTCTTATCATAGACAGTTTAAAGCTTCTTGAGATGGGCTTCTGAGATGATTGTGATGCTCCTTCCTTTTGGTACTCAGTTGCTACCATGTATGTATCAAGTTGGCGTTTAAGCTTTTCTCTACCATGTGCCTAGCAGCTCTGAACACTTCTCTTATAATAGAGTCATTTATCTCTATATCTCTCTCAATTCAGTGTTAGTGTTCTGATGGATCGTAGAGTCCTTTAGCATATTCATTTTCTGTTTCACTCTACGATCGGTTGTTGTCTACCATCATCTCTCTTGTATTCTCAACAACAACATCTTTTCTGTGAGTTATTTTAGCCTTTATATCTCTGTGCATAATTTACCGTTGAAAGAAATCCCGTTGGTTTCATTTGGCTTTGTGCAGATCTTTAATATCTTCGATGTTGACTTTCTTGCTGCTTGTGTCAGTGCTTTTCCCTTTTCTGACATGTTCTGATATATTAACCTGTAGCTCAATTTTCTCTGAATTTATAGCCGTTGCACTCCTAGAGTTGTTTAGCAAGGATTATTATATCCTTTGCTAATTAATCTTCTAATTCATCAATAAATACCTTCCTTGACTTTTAGAACCAACTGTTCTGATGCATTCAGAGATGTCCCCTTAGTCTGACTTTATTCACCATTTTCCTGAGCAGTGGGTCCTGACTTATAGTTGTTTAGGCACAAAGTCTTCTGTGACTCTGACATGCATCTGTATCTTAAAAGCACTTAATCTCATTCGAATCTAGAAGATAAATGCATTCTCTCCTCTCGCACCATATTGCAGTTATGATTCTTTGCTGCTTATTGAATTCGTAGAGTGATTGTCTGCTCATTTGGACTCTACGAATTCAGCTCCACTCGTTATTTGAAGTATGTCGGGTAACATGGTTGAGTTGGAGCGATCTTCTCTTTTACTCTGCGATCTTGCTGTTGTGTTTAGATCGTAGAGTTTACATGCAGTGCTTTGCATTATGATTCTGTTCTATTTAGCTTGTCCTTCTGCATTAGTCGTGAAGTTACTGACTGCAGTGCTTTAGTGGAATCGTTGCGTTGTTGCCTCAGTTGGCACATTCTTTATTTCTACTCAACGATTGTTCTATGTGTAGAACAGTCTTCTGTATTGATTTTGACATCCAGTTTCACTCTATGATTTCTTCTAACTGCGCAAATCCTATAGTTCTCGTATGTGCTTGTTCTTCAAATCTACTCTACGATCTTGCAAGATTGATTGTATCGTAGAGTACATTTATTCTCTGATACTCGTTAACTGCTGGCTAGTTTTGCTGACTGTTCAACGATCGTAGAGTTCAGCTCTACGATTTGTACTTGATCAATTCTTCAATTTAGCTTGTATATTCAGTAGACCTCCTGCACATCTGACTCTCTTTGAAGATCGTAGAGTTATCCTGGTAAGGAGTCATATAGTTCACTCTACGATTTATACTGAATCGTTGAGTCTTCAGTGCTTGGAATCGTAGAGTCCGTTCTACGATCATATAGACTGATCAGATCTAACATAAGATCAACCTAACATATTTGGTCTTTTCTAACCAAGTCCTTTCTTACATTATTACATCATTATATATCGGAAGCACTTTACAGACTCTGTCATACATAAATACAGCAATGATACATTCTTATGCTACTCTGCTTATATCATACATCTTTTATATAGAGTGACTCCTACTGAAAGATCAACCTAACATTTCTGATCTTTAAAATCTAAGTCCTTTGTACACAAATATCTTTTAAAAGGACTTTACAACATTTGAACTGGATAACTTTTATTTTCTTTTATAAGACAAGGTAGTTTTCAGCAAGATCATATTTGTGTTAAACAAGTGTCTGGATTTACATTATTTAGATATAGGTAAAATATCATACACACATGATCATTTAGACACATAATTTGATTAACATATAATCACTTTGTCATTTAAGCACATAAGCACTTTCAGAGTATCTACGCACATAATCACTTAAGCACATAAGCATATTAACACATAAGCACTTTGTCAGATACACATTGACAATCAACCATGTAAGCACATTTACCACAATCATTTTTGCACAACAATTATCATCATCAAATCAAAACAAGCTTCAACAATCTCCCCCTATTTGATGATGACAAAACTACTAGACTTATTGATATGACGTTCATGTAATGCATCTACTTGATAGGTAAAATATGTCTTACGATACAGTGAAATACTGTATGGCTAGTGCAAAGTAATGATTTTATTAAATGAGCGTTTTTACATAAAGATTATACAAAAGGTTATACATACTTGCATACTTACAGCTGCTCTTCATGTTTCACTTTTCTCTTACTTAGTTTGCTGGCTATTTGCTATCTCCCCCTTAGACTCTCCCCCTCAATTGCTTTTCATGTTTCACTTTTCTCTTACTTAGTTTGCTGGTTGTTCGCTATCTCCCCCTTAGACTCTCCCCCTTAGTTCCTTATATTCTCTCCCCCTTTTTGACATCATCAATATTGTATGGAGCTGACTAAAGATATTTTGAAGTCTAACATAGAGTTTTGAGACTCTACGAGACTGAGAATAAGTACTTTTTCATGGTCCATAGAATGTTGGGACTCTATGACTGGAAAGCTGGTATTTTGAAAGATGTTTGCAAAGTTTTGGGACTTTACAACCGGGGAGGTGAGTCATAAGAGAGGACTACCAGATTTCTGCATTGTGATACCCCACAGACTGACTGGATGATTGAGAGCTGGATAGATTCCAGATGGATATTTCTTGGTAGCTTTGGTAGTGAGGATAGAAAGGCTCATTGCTTATTAGTGTGGTTGCAATGGTCATTACCTTTGAGAAATGTTGGGTGACTAATGAAAGATTTGGAAATGTTGAGTAGCTCCAGCTGATAGACCTTTGATCATTCATGACAATAGCCCTTAGAAGTGGTAGCATGGGAATGAAGCTAAATAGATGATCATGATCCCATGAAATAGAACATTTTTCCATCTGGCTTGTATGCTTCCTTCTTTCTCTACGTCTTCTTTTGATCTGCTTCAGTCGAGATATGCTTCATATTGCTGCTTTTCCAGTTTTCTCAGTAGTTTTACTTTCTTCAGCTTCTTTTCAACTTTCATCCTTATTTGTCTCTCCTTATGACTTGTTTTTGAGCTCCTGCCTATTTTCTTCATAAAACTACTTAATCCTTTTCTTCTACGTGACCTTCTTGACCCGTTTTTTGATTCTTCCAAATCATGAGTGTTGGTCTCTTCTTGAAGGTGTTTATCTTCTTTCATCATAGTTTCTTGATAGTCTCCTTTCTCATCTTATATAGCTTTTCCATAATCAGAATTTTTCGAGAATTGTTCCCCTGGTTCAGCAACATCATCATCTTCGTTGAACTCAGGTGCTGAATCTTTTTCAACTAGTTCAGCTTCCTGATCTTCTCCCAATAAGACTTCCTTTTCAGACAGGTTATTTTTATGACATTCTGATCTTTCATCTGAAGAGCCTATAGATGTTTCTTCTTTTGAACTATAAGATGTTCTTTCTTCAGAATCCGAATTTGCTTCATCATCATCAATTTCTATAACCTGAGGTGGCCCTATAATGATTGAACTTCTCCACTGTTCTCTAATTCTCCAACTTCTCCTTGGAGCAGTGTGAGTAACTTTCTTTTCTGACTTCTTCTTCTTCTTCTTCTTCTCAATTTCAGATCCTTTGGGATTTATCTTCTCCTTCTTAGCTTTCCCTGTACAGACAACTTTTTCTTCTGCAGCCTTTTCTGCTTCAAAGACTTTTCTTTTCTTCTTTGATTCCTGATTTTCATAGATCACAAGAGTTTTATTTTTTGACTGCTCATTTGCCTCCTGTGATTTCTCTTCAGATATTTCTTCCATTCCCCTTTTCCCTTTTCCTTTAGATTTCTCCTCCATCTTTCTGCTGATGCTTATCGATCCTCGTGTCTTTTTTACCCTTATTGGCATGAGGGTTCTTTTTTCAATCTTCAAACAACCTTGGAGTAATTCTTTTGTTGCAGTTTAGAACTTCTCCTTCATCTTCCCCAATGGCATTTGCCAGCAATTTCTTTAAAATGATGCTTATGAATCTTCCATAGGGCATCTTGGGAGTGGGCTTTCCTGCTTTAGCTCTTGTCTTTGCATCATCTAACCATCTCTTTATCCATCCTAAGAGAACTGCTCCAAAGTTGATTTTCTTTCTTTGAGCAATAGCAGTCATAAGCCTAAATTGATCTTCATTGATAGTATCATATGCAGTGTCTTTGCACAAGACGCTCTTCCCAACAATGTCAGTCATAAACTCGTACTGCTGAGGGAAATCTTTCTTCTTGATTCCTTTTAGAGGAGACTTCTTCTCATAGCCCATCAGCTCCAGTCCAAGCTCGATATTAATCTTGTCAAGAGAAGTAATTCCTCCGCTTGGAGTACCTAGACTGAGATTGATTTCAGAAACTCCTATTTGCACTGAGATTTCCTTAACCTTTGAGATGAGGGTGTTTCCTCGATAATCAGCGTTTGAATAGAATTCTTTCACAAGTGCAGAGAAAATCCTGGTGCTGGTTTCCAAATACATGGTGAATCCAGCATTCTTGACCAGATGAAGAATATCTTTGAATTTCTGCTCTGCATCTCCGAATTTTACAAAACAAACAAGATTTCCAGGAATAACTTGAAGAGATACCATGAGA
Source organism: Hedera helix (assembly GCA_947179155.2). Lineage (NCBI taxonomy): Eukaryota > Viridiplantae > Streptophyta > Magnoliopsida > Apiales > Araliaceae > Hedera > Hedera helix. The sequence continues at coordinate 17,827,754 of OX359269.1, read as the reverse complement.
TTAAACTGATTTGGGAATAGCACAGGGAGAGATACCAATATTGGTTTCAGAAAAAATTTCGATTTCTAGGGTTTTGATGAATTTTGGGAGAATGGGTATTGACAACTGATGGGAAATGACCATTGTCAGTTTAAAAACAAGACTTATGCTAGTTCCCTCTTATTTTTGCAGAGTACACGTGTCAGATACTCATTTGTAGAACGTGGGTTTAACTTTTGCATTTTCCATAATTGAAGCATATCAAGTATTCTAACCTACTTGAGTTTGGAGGGCGTGTGGTTCACTTTCCCTGTTTAGAGTAAGCTTGAAAAGTTCGTAGAGTTGGCTGCTAGACACTCAACCATCATCTTTTCAAAAGATGACCTTGATAACTGATATGCTGGTAAAAGGTTATGAAGGGGTTTATGGAAAGATATTTGTAAGAAGTGCAAACGTAGACTCGATATGCTCTACGATCAGGAAAATGATCATAGTGACTCTACGATTTGGGATGATAAGGCTTGCTTGGCTATCAGTCATATAATTTAGAAATTATAACCAGAGAGATAAGTGCATTTGGTTCATCAATCACATTGTTTTGGGACTTTGTGACTGGAATGAGAAAGGTAGCCCAATGAAGAATACAATTTACCTTTAGCTTTCCTTCCGAAGAAATAGAGTTGATCGTAGTGATCCTTCAATAATAATTTTCCCAAATTTTGTCTTCTGATGAGTTTTGTACTTCTGAGCTTGCTTTCTTACTCTACGACTTGGCTTTGCTACTTTACGATCTTGCCTGAAGTGCAAACGTAGAGTTATGATTTGAACTGCTCTACGATCTCTGTTAAGACTGGAGGCTTTAGATGAACTCAGAGATCTTTGTTTAGTCTGTTTGTTAGCTCAAGGACAGCCTTCTGAATGGACTTTGTAAGAATCGTTGTCATGACTTTGACTACTCAAGTAGAGGTTGCTCTTTGATTCTTAGACTGGGTTTAGAGAGTCGTAGAGTGACTGACTGTGTTGACTCTACGATCTCGAAAGTTAGCTCTATGATACGGAGACAACTCTACGATCTTTCGAGAGGACTCTTCAATTTGCCAAGTCCTATCCTGCGATCGCCTGACAGACTCTATGATCCTTTTTTGCAAGATGAACTTTCTTCTGATTTGAAAGATCTTTTACCTTACCATGATATTAGTGACAACAGATTCGACAAGTTTCACTAAATCAATAGGTGAGTTTCAAAGATTAATAGATGCCTCCCTTTATGACCAACTTCTTTCTCTTCTAGAGAATCCCAAGATTCAAGTCTTCTTCATGCATCAGTATTTAGACTTCATTCAATCTTTCATAGATTGACTTCCTTGAGATATCCTGCAAATTCGTTGAGTAGGGTATTCTACGAAATTCATCGTTGAGTCTCAGAACAATTTTCTCCACCTTCTTTCTATCGTAGGGCTTTTCTCTTGAGGCTATAGCATTGATTCCTTCCTGTTGTTCTGCTTGGATTATCTCCATCCAGAATGATTTGTGAGGATGTATGTTATTAAAAGACTTCTGGTTTAGCATTTTATAGACCTAACTTTTTCATAGAATATCAAGCAGATAAATCTTCAACCATTTCAAGCTTAGAGCTTCTTCTGATGCATTGAAGTTGGAGAGCCTACTGCCAATGGTTATGAGTGTGAACTTTTCTTGAGATGAACTTTTCCTCTTCTCATAGAATGAAGGGTGATTTCTGAATCTTAGAGTAAGTCATCCATGATTACTCCTTTTTACCTTGATCTTTTCACCCTTCTCATTCATAGTTGAATTTGAAGAAATTTGATGCTGAGAGCATTTGTTTTTTAAAACTGAGCATGTACACAGGGTGTGCATTGTATGAACTTCTTCATTGAATGAGCTGCTTTGAACATGAATGAGTTTCTTTAACTCTTCTTGAACTTTAATGATCTGCAGCATGAATCTTAGATCCGTTGATCATAGATATATATATGTCCATTCATCTGTGCTGAGTTGATTTTCAGGTCTCGGGCCTGGTATTTGTGATTTAGGAAATTGACTTTGATATTCATCACCAAGGACATTGTAGTGAGGTATACACCTCTAATTTGATCTACCTCCCAATTTTAGAGAAGTAGTTCCAGAAGACCATTGAAGACTCTTGAATTAGATTTCTCAAAAACTAGTCAAGCAAGAGATCATCCACTAGAAGAAATGAGAAATGCTGCTTGTGGATTTCATCTTTGATTACCATATAATGTAGCTTGACAGAACTCTTGATGCTGTTCTTAGATAAATGACGCACTTACTTTAACACTCATCTTCAGATAAGATCCTTAGAATATAAGTCCTTAAGCTTATTGGAAAGCTTAATGCTGAGCCCATCGAGTGAATAATTAGATTCGAGACTGATTTCAGTTGCTGACATTTGGTATACAGAAAATCCTTTAACACTTTAAGCATAGATTTCTGTTGGGCTTGCTTCTGCTATCAACTTTAGAAACGGTGAGAAGTAGATTTGTTAGTGCTCGGCTTAGTGATGCTTCCTTTGAGAAAAATAGGAACCGGTGTTCTTTGGCATCAAGATTTGAACTTCCCAGTTTGTTTTAGAGCAGAAACATAAGTTATCGTATTCTTCGAGTGAGTCGATTAATAATTCTTATCAACAGAGCATCCTTTTGATTTCTTCATCTTGCAGCATCAGTTTAATTTTGAAAGATTACTCGATAGCTTCTTAGCTGAGATCATCTGAAATAGTCTTAAAAAGGATTAATGGCAATGAGTTATACAGCATCTAAAAGAGTATCAACAATCAACATTCAATAGTAACTGAAAAAAAAACATTAATTTGTAAGCTTGTTCATAAGGAATGGTTTACTTCAATTCTTAAACTCAAAAACGAAAATTTGCTAGTGCCATAGGATCTACTCAAAGCGTGAGCTTTATATGTTCGTGAGAACCTGCTTTAATACCAATTGTTAGTTCCCAGAGGCACACAAGTGATCTACAAATGGGGGGGTTGAATAGATCTCTTAGAAACTTTTTCCTTTAAGAGTTCATTACCAAATAATTCATTTACTCGAGATTTGTTTGCACAGCGAAATATTAGTTTGAAAACACCCCTTAAAGATTTGTAAAACTTCTCCGTTGAGTTAAGACTATATTGGAGAAAGCCACTTGTTAAGTAAACCAATTAACAGTCATATGTGTGTATATATATATATATATATATATATATATATATATATATATATATATATATATATAAGACAGAATGTAAATGACTGAAAGTAAATGAAACCAGAGAGTTTTAAGTGGTTTGGAGACAGAATAACTCCTACTCCACTCTTCTACAACAACGAGTAGGAAATCCACTAAGGATGGTTCATACAGAACCCTTCAAGCTCATTAGCTTGGAAACTCCGATTCACTAAGAACCCTTCAAACCCCGCAGGTTTGGCTAATTTAGTCACTAAGACAAGGACATTACTGCCCTCTTCAAGTCCAGCAGACTTGACTCCTTTAGTCACTAAGACAAGGACAGTACTGCCCTCTTCAAGTCCAACAGATTTGGCCCCCTGCTTGTTGATAGATGTTGGAGTTGCTACTGAGTTTGTACTTTAAGTCCCATTGTCTTTAAACACTCAGTAGCAGGGTGTGATCATTCCTGGAATAATATTGAATTCGACAATGATGCTTGACTTCTTTATATGATCAATATCTTCTTGTGATCACCCATTGTGCTGCTAGGCTTTTACACTTCAACTCCTTTTGTACTTGATAACTTTTCGAGACGAACTCCTGAGATGACTGTGAAGCTCCTTCCTTTTGGTACTCAGTTGTTCCTTCTTATCATAGACAGTTTAAAGCTTCTTGAGATGGGCTTCTGAGATGACTGTGATGCTCCTTCCTTTTGGTACTCAGTTGCTACCATGTATGTATCAAGTTGGCTTTTAAGCTTTTCTCTACCATGTGCCTAGCAGCTCTAAACACTTCTCTTATAATAGAGTCATTTATCTCTATATCTCTCTCAATTCAGTGTTAGTGTTCTAATGGATCATAGAGTCCTTCAGCATATTCATTTTTTGTTTCACTCTACGATCGGTTGTTGTCTACCATCATCTCTCTTGTATTCTCAACAACATCTTTTCTGTGAGTTATTTTAGCCTTTATATCTCTGTGCATATTTTACCGTTGAAAGAAATCCCGTTGGTTTCATTTGGCTTTGAGCAGATCTTTAATATCTTCAATGTTGACTTTCTTGCTGCTTGTGTCAGTGCTTTTCCCTTTTCTGACATGTTCTGATATATTAACCTGTAGCTCAGCTTTCTCTGAATTTATAGTCGTTGCACTCCCAAAGTTGTTCAGCAAGGATTATTATATCATTTGTTAATTAATCTTCTAATTCATCAATAAATACCTTCCTTGACTTTTAGAACCAACTGTTCTGATGCATTCAGAGATGTCCCCTTAGTCTGACTTTATTCACCATTTTCCTGAGCAGTGGGTCCTGACTTATAGTTGTTTAGGCACAAAGTCCTCTGTGACTCTGACATGCATCTATATCTTAAAAGCACTTAATCTCATTCGAATCTGGAAGAGAAATGAATTCTCTCCTCTCGCACCATATTGCAGTTATGATTCTTTGCTGCTTATTGAATTCGTAGAGTGATTGTCTGCTCATTTGGACTCTACGAATTCAGCTCCACTCGTTATTTGAAGTATGTTGGGTAACATGGTTGAGTTGGAGCGATCTTCTCTTTTACTCTGCGATCTTGCTGTTGTGTGCAGATCGTAGAGTTTGCCTGCAGTGCTTTGCATTATGATTATGTTCTATTTAGCTTGTCCTTCTGCATTAGTAGTGAAGTTACTGACTGCAGTGCTTTAGTGGAATCGTTGAGTTGTTGTTTCAGTTGGCACATTCTTTATTTCTACTCAACGATTGTTCTATGTGTAGAACAGTCTTCTGTATTGATTTTGACATCCAGTTTCACTCTATGATTTCTTCTAACTGCGCAAATCGTATAGTTCTCGTATGTGCTTGTTCTTCAAATCTACTCTACGATCTTGCAAGATTGATTGTATCGTAGAGTACATTTATTCTCTGATACTCGTTAACTGCTGGCTAGTTTTGTTGACTGTTCAACGATCGTAGAGTTCAGCTCTACGATTTGTACTTGATCAGTTCTTCAATTTAGCTTGTATATTCAGTAGACCTTCTGCACATCTGACTCTCTTTGAAGATCGTAGAGTTATCCTGGTAAGGAGTCGTATAGTTCACTCTACGATTTATACTGAATCGTTGAGTCTTCATTGCTTGGAATCGTAGAGTCCGTTCTACGATCATATAGACTGATCAGATCTAACATAAGATCAACGTAACAGATTTGATCTTTTCTAACCAAGTCCTTTCTTATATTATTACATCATTATATATCGAAAGGACTTTACAAACTCTGTCATACATAAATACAGCAATGATACATTCTTATGCTACTATGCTTATATCATACATCTTTTATGCAGAGTGACTCCTACTGAAAGATCAACCTAACATTTCTGATCTTTAAAATCTAAGTCCTTTGTACACAAATATCTTTTAAAAGGACTTTACAATATTTGAATCGGATAACTTTCATTTTGTTTTATAAGACAAGATAGTTTTCAGCAAGATCATATTTGTGTTAAACAAGTGTCTGGATTTACATTATTTAGACATAGATAAAATATCATACATACATGATCATGTAGACACATAATTTGATTAACATATAATCACTTTGTCATTTAAGCACATAAGCACTTTCAGAGTATCTACGCACATAATCACTTAATCACATAAGCATATTAACACATAAGTACTTTATCATATACACATTGACAATCAACCATGTAAGCACATTTACCACAATCATTTTTGCACAACAATTATCATCATCAAATCAAAACAACCTTCAACACACCTTATATAAATTATATAATTATTCTTATATAATTTATATAATTATTATTTTCTTCATACCTTACATTAATCTCCAATATTTAATATTTATTCAAAAATATTAAATTTAATGCCCAAATATCATTTCTATATTTTTAGTATTTTTCTATATTTTTTAAACAATTTTTAAACATTTATTTCATTAAAAACTAATTTTTGGGGGCATTTTAGTAATTTCCGCGGCTTTTGGGGACACTCTGGTCATTTTTCGGAAAGCCCAGGGGTATAGCTGTAATTTCAGTAACTCTAGGGCCACATCCGAAATTTTTCGGAAAGATAGGGGGCATAATCGTAATTTCGCGAGCTAAGGGACATGCTCGGTATAATTTGAAAAGGTCCGGGGCACGCTGGTAATTAATCGGTCGTGCCAGCCGCGCATTGCGCGGCCTCCGCCTCCGCCTATGCCGAACGACGTCATTTGGCAGCACTGTAAAGACTGTCGTGCATGGCGCGGCCGACCAAACTTCATGCCCCAAAACGGCGTTGTTTGGTTCCCGGTTCCAAAAAAAATTTGTCAGTAACCAACTTAACCAAAAAAAATACCATTTTTGAACCAACTTTTCACAACATAATACATCTAAAAATTATATAATTCACATATATACCTCCATAAATTATTTGGAATAATTATTATAATTATTTTCTATTTTTCCACACAATTTATTTAACACCATAATTACATAAAATAATTTAAATAAGAGTATTTATACCTTCCAAAGCTTAATATTTTCTTGAAACTCGCTATCACTTCTTGATTTCTTTTCCTTGGCAGCCATAGTGGTCGGTGGTGGGTGGTGGTAGCGTCGGGTGGTGGTGGTAGGAGAAGAGAGAGAAAGTTTGCCTGTGTTTCTCTTTTTTTTTCTCCCACATATATATATTACATAAATGCATGAAAGATTTTTAAAGACTTAATCAAGTCCACCGCCTTAGCATACAACCCACCGACCTTAGCCAATTTCGGATAAGCCACACAAATAAAATAAATCATGCAAAATTAATTATTTAACACATTACATAATTATTTCGTGTAATAATTATTTTACATAATGTATGTAGAATAAATATTTTAATGCACCAAAATTCATAACATGATTTATCATTAATATTTATACCTCTTTCAGATACTTTTCTTGATAAATTTTGTACACGCTTAATGACATGCATGTAATTATATGGGGTAATTTAAACCTCCAAAAATTATAAAATAATTCATATAACATATAAAAATTATTTTTCGTAATTTTTCACTTCATTATTTGGACATCATGTTACATTAACATGTTTACGTTTATGAAATATTATTCTTCATAAACATCATAAAAATTCTATTATACATAAATATAATTTTTAATAACTTAAAACATTCCTTTTTCTTATTTATTTTCATTTCTTTACAATTTACACTAACTTTTCTTATATAAATTATATAATTTATATAATTACTTTCTCATTACATAATTTCCATTTTACACCAATTAATACAAATTTCTTCCAACCTTATTCAATTTAATCTTCCTATATAATTTATATAATCATTATTTTTCTTATATTTCACTTTAATTTTCTTATATAAATTATATAATTATTTATTATATAATTTATATAATTACTTTTCTTCTTTATTAATTTCCAAACTTCCACCATAATTATTGATTAATTATATAATCAATATTTCTAATTTTACTAACTTCCTCATTAACTTTTCATAAATTTTCGGATTAATTTAATTATTAATCCCTTAATTTTCCATAATTAATAAAATTTATAATTATCAATTAAACATACACATTTATATATACAAATGTATATATACATATACATATACATATCTAAATAATATATTTCACATTACCACATAACACCATTTAAATATAATTTTCATATTTCCATAATAATTTTATTGTGTCTTTACAAGAAATTTCTCTTATTCTTCATAAATTGTTTTTAAACAATTTATTTACTTTCCAATTATTTTAAATTAACCCAATTCATCACCATCTTGGTACATATTTAATTTACCAATTAAATTCCTTCACACACTTTAAGTCCCTTACATCATAAATAATTTAAACAACTTTGATAATTTTATCAATTAAATTCATTTAATATTATTAAAGAAATCTTGAAAATTCGGATCCTCACATTCTTCCCCCCTTAACAGGATTCCGTCATCGGAATCATAATTACCGTAATAATTATACGTATTTTATTTATAGCATCTTGCAATACCTTTATCTTGATAAATCACAACTATATCCATAATAATCATATATTTCCTCAGTAATTTCCATAACTCACATGGATAACACCATAATAGTCATAACTGTCAGAATATTCAATTCTTATTCCAATTCACAATTTCTTTGTAGTATTACATTTCATATTTCTCTAAAAAAATTATTAATAACACTTTAATTCATTTCTGGATATACTTATCAAAATAGTTTTTCATTCTCCGAAAACTTTCCTTTCTTTAATCGCATATCTCCTTACTTCATTCACTTATTTCGTACTTTCTATTACACCTCATTTATACACTACACATTCATCCTTCTTTTCTTAATTCATATAAATCTTCTTCATATTTCATAAATCATTCATTAATACCTCCATCATTCAACACTAGGTTCTAAATATTAACCTTTACTTAATTCATCATAATCTTTATTTGAAATTATTCTAAAATCCTGGGGTGCTACATTCACCCCTCCTTCCAAATTTTCGTCCTCGAAATTTCTATGTACTAATATCTCAGTCATCTATTTATTTTGCATTTATTCTATATATCTTTCTTTCTTTCCTTTCTCGTAGTCATTGCACATTGCAAATTTTCTAATCCATCATATTTCATAATTTCTTTACTTCACAATTATTACTTTCATTATCGTTCACTGTTAAGAAAAATTACTACCCCGTCCTACCATCCAATCTTCATAAGAGTAGAGGAATTCAAAATTTTTATTTTGGAAAAACTTTCATGATATGCTGAATGAACATTTATTTTGGTTTACAGTACTTCGCTCCCCGAGTACTTCATACTGCAAACCCTGACAGTGGATCAGTCTGTCATTAAAGTGATGTATATTTAATTCGTAATTTGGCACTTCAGTAGAATAATCTGTAATGCCTCTGTCTCTTATGCCAGGTGACCATTCGATCAACCTGCAACATTCTTAATCTTTTTGTTCATCTCAGGCTTAGAATTCAAAATAATTTGATTAGGCATAACTTTCAAAGAATATGAATTCAATACTTTTACAAAATTTGTCTAGCTGAATCAATAGCTCAGACTTATATTTCTTCAACGCTTGTCTAGCCAGATTAATTAGCATAGACTTACTTTTAACACTTTATAATCCACAGAAATTTTAAAACATTTATCATGTCAAAACTTTTCAAAACGTCTAGCCGAGTCAAATGGCATTGACTTATAGTTTTGACATACTTTCATAAATCAAAATCATTTATAACTTCATGCTACCGCATCATTTTGACAGTATGTTGAGAATTTCGTCGTGAATAATTCCTACACCATACTTTATGGTGTTGAATAATCTTATGATGAAATAGTACCGCACCGTCTCAACAACACGTTGAGCATTCCGTCATTCATCACATCTACATTGGGCTGAAAGGTGCATGAATGATTATTTTGAAATGCATTTTGATGTTAAAAATATTTTTGTCTAGCCGAAACAAGTAGCATAGACACTTTTTAGATCGCTTAAAAAAAATCATTTATATTTTTCGAAATACATACGTGCCAAATTAGCTTGAGGCCAAAATTTTTGAAATCTAGCAAAGCTAGAAGAGTGGAAATATCCTAAATTTCCTAACATTCACCTTCTACTTCTTCACTTAATTACAGTATTTATTGCTAGGACTATTATTATTTATCATATTAAAATTTCTAACTACTCCAACTTTTCTATACCCCCGTATAATTCATCAAACTTGCCACACATTATGAGTCCAGGAACTTACTACAAGAATATGAGTTTAAGAGCTTGTCCTAGCAATATGTAGTCTGAGAACAAATCAAAGACTATCCATATGCTGAGTGCTCAAAATATACCATACGATTATGAGTCATGGACTTACCATATGCATGAGTTTTAAGAACTCGTGCTTAAACTTAATATTATTTACCTGTCAAAACTGTAACGCCCCCAAATTCGGGTACCTTGAACCCTAGACTTGGTACGTCACGATACATTATCTCCATACATGTTTTATAACTAATGCGGAATATATAAACATAAATTATTTATTCTACAACATTTCCCAAGGTTTCTAACCTTAACTTACATATATACCTTTAGATTCATAAAAAAGTTTACAAAATTACTTATATCATATAACAATTTAGTTATCATGCATAACACTATAATCTTGTCTTTTGCTTCTATCTCCGTCTCTCCTCGGATATTCGTATTATTCTGAAATTTGTTATCATGATATAGCAAGAGTGAGCAACGACTTTGCTGAGCAAGTTTAAATACAATAACGATATATCATGATTGAAAGAAATAATAAGCTTTTGAATTTTCAACAATATAATAATTGTGAAAGAGTACGAATCATAATTTCAATAATTGAATGACTGAATCAATAAATAATTATTGATTTAATTTTAACCTTCTTTAAATTAAATATTAATCAACCAATAATTAACCTCACTTATTATTTAATTTAAGGAAATTAAATAATAGTTTACTAATTTTAATCCTCTTTAATTATTATTTAATGTCAATTAAATAATAATTAACTATTTCATTAATTTTAATTATTATTTAAGGTTAAATAATAATAAATTTATTTATCCTTATTTATTATTTAAATTAAATAATAAATTATTAATTTAATAACTTAATTTCCATTAATCATTATTTAATGCTAATTAAATAATAATTAATTACTTAATTATCCTTATTTATTATTTAATAATATTTAAATAATAAATAATTAATTTATAAATTTTTATCTCTCTTTAATTATTATTTAACAGGAATTAAATAATAATTGCTACTTATCACCTTTATTTATTATTAACATTTTAAATAATAAATAATTAATAAAATTCTTATTTATTTAACTTAACCAAAAATTTAGCTAACTAGGTTAATATTTAAAATATTAAACGTAATGAAAATATGATCCCAAATATCATTTTTGTATTATTATTATTTTTGTTATAATTTTAAATTAATGTTTAAACATTTTAAATTAATTAAAATTATCCAGAATGACAATTTTGTAATTAAGCAGAAAAACCGAATGGAGGGGCAGTATCGTAATTTCATCCGAAATTTACTACCGCGCATTGCGCGCTTCAAAAAATAAACGGCCCCAAAACGGTGCCGTTTTGAAGGAACCGGTGCTGGCTTCCTCGCATATCACGCGAGTTGAAAATTTTCCTACGCCAAACGGCGTCGTTTGGCTCCACGGTTGCGCAGAAAATTGACTGGCGCGCATTGCGCGGCCAGTCCTTTTTTTTTTTTAGCAGAACGTGCACAGTAACTCTAATACATAACTTTAATAAAAATTATATCTTCAAGTAAGCTTTAACTCTTCAATAAAAATCCAAAAAAAAATGCCCATCACTTAATAACAATTTATAACATGAAAATTTAATTTTTCATGATTTAATTCCATTTTTTTTCATAAAAATTATTATACCAAATAAACTATTATAAATCATAACTTTTTGTATATAACTCCATTTTGAGTTATCCAAACTTTGTTTTTCTCATGATTTAATGTTCTATAATATTATAACATTAAATCTAAATATTATAAAAATTATTTTTGGTAATTATTTTGACACTTGATTTAACACCACCAAACACATGTTTTTAGCATATAAATTATACCAAAATACAAACAAATCATATTAAACTCAAGCATGGTATAAATATTACTACTACATATTATTAACTATATTAACATGTTTATACTCACATGATAATTTATTTAATTTAAAAGCATAGCTACATTTAAAATAATCATTACCTTGATTTAATGACTATTTTCCTTTTTCTTCCAAACTAGGTTGTGAAAGAAGATGACATGAACCAATAACTCCTTCTCCTTCCTTATCCTTGCTCTCAAATATTTTCTCTCACAAGCTATTTCTCTCAACTCTCTCTAACTTGAAAAGTGGAAGAAGAAGAAATGACTAACAAAAATTCCTAAATTGTAAGTATACTTAAAATTTTGGATAGATATAAAATCTATATCTAGTAAAATTTCCATCATGAAGGTAGTTGGAGACTTGTGCAATAAATTTAGGCTAAGGACTTAAGTTGGTGAAAAGATGTATGGTCCATGAAATAAAAAAAAACATACAAGCAACCTTAATTAAATAAATGAAAAGAAATAAAATAAGACAAAAGTCATTTGGTTCTCTTACTCCCATGCACGGCTGATGGATCACCTTTGTCCCAAAAAAATTGTCACTAGCTCACTTTTTAAATAAATAATCATTTACATAATTAATTTTCAAATGGACACAAGCTTTGGGCTTTATATCAAATACCAATTGGGCTCCTATTAAATTGTTTGGGCTATTATTTAGTCAAGTCCATTTAATTTATCATTGGACTATTTAATTATAACCCAAATGATTAATTATTAATTTTGTTACACATTAATTATCCAATCCATAATTAAATAATAATTGAATTGATTAATTAATTAAATACTCTAACCCATTAATATTAAATTACTAAATGGACTAATAAATATTATTATCAATATTTTACATTATTTACATTAATTAATTATCATATTAATTAATTTATAAAAATTAATTCACTCATTATATTCAATTTATTTGAATATTTAATTAATGACAACTTATCAATTATTTTGATATTGAAACTTTAGAGTTTGTTCGCTAATAATAATATATATAATCTATATATATATATATATATATATATATATATATATTTATTATTTATACACATTACTTTACTTCAAAAACAATTTCACAATAAATTATGAAATTAAAATAAATACAATATATAGTTTAATATATATTATTTAGGCCATAAATTAAATTAAATTATCTAATACATTTACATTAAATAATTCATTTCTCATCAATTATGAAAATAAATCCATTTACCCGAAAATACATTAAAGTAATAATATATTTACTCAATTTCTTATTTAAATAATTTATTAAATTATTTAAATAATATTACACAAATAATTGTATAATTAAATTACTCACTCCCATAAATCATTTACAATGATTTATTTAATTATAGAATATATTCATTTAATATATTACTATTAAAAATTAGTCAATTAATTTAATCCCTGTATATATATATATATGAAATTAAATATTGTACAATATATATAATTACTTTATATAATCTATAATTATATAAATTGCATAATTATTCCTTACAAATAATTTATCAATATAATCAGCAAAAATATTGATTAGTAAGTATAATCAATATATACATAAATTAGTTCCACAATAAACCTTTTAATTCAAATCGGATTAATTCAATATTAATCCATTTATTTACCATAATTTATTTAACCATTAAATTATGTTACTAAATATGCACATACATATATTCATATAGATACATATTTAATTTACACGCAACCGCGTCGCATAATTACATAACTCCACTAATTAATTCTCTTAATCTAATTAGATTTGCTATTAGTTAAGCTTATTGAATTATCACTTTACTTGCTAACTTATCAAAAAAAGAAATTGATATCACCATATCTAAGTTAGTCCATTAAATTTAGTTTGGACCTCTATTTATCTACCACTACTAGGTTATCAAACTCCAACCTTTATTAAATATTAGATATTTTATTTCTAATTCATTTAAATATCCGGGATATTACAAAAACTGCTAATGCGACTCTAACATTTCAATGATTATCGCATAGTAACCAAGTAAACACAAGTCCCCTGCACATACAAAGGATTATGCAACTCAGTCACCACGTGAGTTCTCAATTGAAATTTTGTACCTAAGCTTTTTGCCCCCTTATCATAACATTTCCGTAATTCATCATTATCTGAATTCTTCTTGTACTATTTCATAGTACCATATACCTTTTGGACCATTAACAGGTCTCTTTGTTATTTTACAGTCTCACTTAATCCCATCATGATCTTGCCTTACAATTTATTCCTTACTCGCTTTCCTTATCTTGTGATCGTATCGTAGTACGATCCTCTTATTGTTCCTGATCATATTGTTATGATTTCTTTTTATATTTTTTTTTGGATTATCTTATCATCTTTATTACTTGAATCAGGTGTACCCTGATTTTTCTTTAAGATTCATCTTTGAATCATTTTAATTATTCCTTCAGATATATTTTTAATTAAACTTATGAATTTTCTCAATTCATTACCTTCGTTCAGATCTTTTTTAACATCTTTATCTCTTTTTTAAAATCTTCTATCTTTCATATTTTTTTCACTTTAACCCATATTAGAGAACTGTATCTCTTAACTTATATCTTTCTATTTTAATTCCCCCATGTTCATCAAACTTATCACATATTTGGACTTAGGTACTTACCGTAATCATATGATTGAGGAGCTTGTCCTAGTCAGGCCATGGTCGCCCATTCACTAAAGGGGCTCCACCATATAATCACGAGTCACGAGTTTACCATACGCTTGAGTTTTCAGAACACTCAACTAACCGTACTCTTTCTTACTTTAGGTTATAGCCTAAAGTATCATTTTCCTAAGGGTTATAACCTCTAGCTCTGATACCAACTGTAACGACCCCGAAATTCGACCAACTTTATTACCTTAAATTTCGTATTTATTATCCATTATTTCTTTAACGTCCAAATTTCGGTTCGTTAATAAATCTTCAATCACTTTATTTAATCCACTAATTGACTTTACAATTATCAATTACCAAATTTTTTGATATAATTTGTTTTCTTCAATTCAATCATTGTATTAAAATATTTGAACATTTAAAATCTTTACGTCTCAATCCTAGTCCCTGGATCGCAACCTTCACTTTTTCTTTCTATTACCAGTGTCATAAAACTCAACATTTACAATTTAATATTGTACAAACCCATAAAATTTTCATTATTTCATAATTCATAATTAAACATATCTTACTCTTTATCATACAACAATCTTGAATCATTACCATATACCATTTAACGTTACTTGTCCAATCTGGATCCAACTTACATTCATATACAACACATATAATTAAACTTTGCCAATATATCCCCATTAAAGTATTATATAAAAAACATATAACAATTATATTTACAACCTTTTATAGCAAAATCCATCACAATCCGATATTCTTGAAATTTATTTCTTTCCTGCAAAAATATATATTAAGCGAGTAATGAGCACAACGGCTCAACAAGTTCAACAGTTAACAGTTTTCATGCTTTACGTAGCACATAACTTAACATGCTTGGTGTGTGTCATATATCATGTGTTGTGCTTCTACTATAGCAATATATATTTCACATCATTGCACAAAGTACACATAGTTGTCATATTCTCCACAGATCACATAACACATAATTTGTGAGCATTTGAACAAATATTAACATACAACATTTAACATTAAAGGACTGAAGAACTTGCTTGGAAATCCAACTATTAAATTGGTAGTTTAAAACCCTTCCTCGAACAACCTATGGCCATAAAATAATTAATTAATAATTATTTATTCTCTCATGATATTAATTTACTAAATTAATATCATCTCTGAGCCAATTATTACATAATACGGTTAATTATATTACCCTCGTCATTTAAAATATTAACATAACTTAATATTTAATACCTTCACTACGGATAACCCGGCTCATCGGATAACATTTAACATATTTGGTTATCCGAAAATTTTATTTAACCATTTTCTAAATTATAACCTTATTAGATTAATATTTAAACATTTAAATATTAATCCCCAATATTTAATATTTCTACAAAAATATTAAATTTAATGCCCAACATCATTTCTATATTTTTAATATTTTTCTATAATGTTCTATAATTTTTAAACATTTATTTCAATTAAAAATAATTTTGGGGGCATTTTGGTCATTTTCACGGCTTTAGGGACACATTTGGTATTTTCTGGAAAGTCCAGGGACATTTTCGTAATTTTCGCAATGTTAGAGACATGTTGGATATTTTCTGGAAAGGCAGGGGGCATAACCGTAATTTTTCGCACAAAATTCGGCCGCGCATAGCGCGACAATCCTTGCTCGCACCCAGGGAACGACGTCGTTTGGCGACCAAGCAGGGACAGCCGTGCATGGCGTGGCCGACCAGAAATCGCGCCCCCAAACGACGTCGTTTTATTCCTTGTTCTGAAAAAATTTCCGTGTCGCGTAATGTGCGACGTGCCAGATTTTTTTTTCCTCCCTTAATCGAAAATAGTAGCCAACCAACACAATTTTTACCCATTTTTGGTCACTAATTCTACCACATAATTACTCTAAACATCATAAATTTGATAGATACACATCCATAAATTATTTAGAATAATTATTCTAATTGTTTACAAATTTTTTTATAAAATTTTTTTATCACTAAAATACATAAATAAATCATAAAAAAATTATTTATACCTTCCTCAAGCCATCCTTTGAAGCTTGTGCTACTCTTGTTGGCTCCAAATAATTCCTCTCTTATGGTGGCCATGGTGGTTTCCGATGGAGGTGGTCGGGTGGCTTGTTGGTGGTGATGGTTGTGGAAGAAAATGGAGAGATTGTGTTTTGTTTTGTTTTTTTATTTTTTATTATTCCTTCCACACACATATATATAACCACAAGTGCATGAATCATTTTTAAAAGCCAACTCAAGTCCACCGACCTACCATTTCCGGATTAGCCAAATAAATTTCATGCATAAAAATCATTTTAACACATTATATAATTATTTTGTGTAATAAATATTTTATATAATGTATATAAAATATTTATTTTAATTTATCAAAAATCATAACATGATTTATAAATAATATTTAGACATCTTCTAGGTACTTTTCTTGATAAATTTTGTACACGCATAATGACATGTGAGGTAATATATGTTAGGGTTTCGACACAGTGAAAGCAGCGGAATTTAAAAAAAAAATTTTGGAAACCCTAAGACAGGATCCATGCGAAAACAGATTAATCAGAGGTTTAGATTATTTTACCGATTATCTGAGATGTTGAGAAGACGATGGAATTCTGGAACGACTTCGAATCTTCAACGCAATCCAACGACTACGTCTCTACGGTATCCACACGAACGCTCTGCGAACCGTCACACGATCTGCGGCGAAAGGGATCTGCGGTACTAGCCACCAAGATCAGGATTTCTAACCTATTTTTCTCTCTAGCCTCTTTCTGAAAACGGCTAGGGTTTTAGTTTTTTCCTTACGTGACTTTTAGACTACTGATATATCATATATATAGTAGTTAATAGGAATTAACTAAAACCTAAAATAAATAGAAAAATAAAATCCGAATTTATATATATTATATTTTAATTAAGTCTTACTTAATTAATATACATATATACAAATTATCCTATTAATTTAAATTCGTAATTTCTAAATACTATCAATCATATTGACATATTTAAAATACTTACAATTTAAATTAATTCCCTTTTAATTACGTTCTAAGTGTGTGACCCTATAGGTTATTATTATGTTGGCAATAATTTTAAAATCATATTATAAAATTATAAACAGTGAGCGGCATCTAGCAATGCATCACTGCTACCCAAATAATAATAAGATCGGCGATTCGATACAACCTTTTCGTGACCAATGTTTCAATGTAATTTAATCCTTTTAACCTTATATCTTAGATTAAACTCGAGGCATGGAATGTGTCATACTCTTCATAATTTAATCTGAGTTTTCTTGATCAATGAGTAGACTATATGAAACAAATCAATATTTGAGCATGGCCATGCATTTCATAGTCCTACTCAATCAAGAGGCCTATGGATATCACTCCTAATATATAGGAGGGTTAAATTCCATCTAGATCACTCATATTCCTCACACGATTCATGATGTACCCAATGATCACCTTTATTGTCCACCCTATTAAAGGTGACATTTGATGATATCAAAGTACATAAATTCTCGTGTAATAATATAATGACTTCAGGTCGGAGGATCATTACATCATTGTCACTATAAGAATTTCTTATGACACTTTGCATAATGCTCCATGTAGAATTCTCATGGTGGGTCAGTCCAGTACATTGTTCTCTAACATGTACCTATGCATTAACTCAAATATCTCATATATTTATGACCAATGAGATTTGGCCATCAGTCAATCCACATACTAGTCTCAATGCATCATTGTTGTCCCATTAACAATGATACTCGACTAGGGACATTTAAGAGTAATGATAGTAATTATAATTATATAATCTCATGTTCAAGTCACATACTTAAAGCTATATAATTCGTATCATTATTCTAAGGGCTTTTATTATGTTAACATTTATTTAACGCAGTAAATGAAATCATAATAAAATAATCCATTTATTCAATCAAATATAATATCAAAAATGTTAAGCAATTACATCAAATAATTAGCCTCTAGGGCATAAACTCTAACAATATATACCTCCAAAATTCATAAAATAATTCCTATAACTTATAAAAATTACTTTTTGTGATTTTTCACTTCGTTACTTGGACATCATGTTACACTAACATGTTTACGTTTTCGAAATATTATTCTTCATAAAAATCATAATAATTCATTATACATAAATATAATTTTTAATAAATTAAAACATTCATTTTTCTCATTTATTTTTATTTTTTACAATTTACACTAACTTTTGCTTATATAAATTATATAATTTATTATTATATAATTTACATAATTACCTTATTACTATATAATTTCCATTTCACACAAAATACAAATTATAAAATTTTCTTCCATCCTTATTCAACTAAATTCTCTTATATAAATTATATAATTACTCATATATAATTCATATAATTATTATTTTCTTCATACTTTATTTTAATTTCCTTATATAAATTATATAATTTATTATTATATAATTACTTTTCTTCTTAATTAATTTTTAAATTTCCTCCATAATTCTTGATTAAATCTAAAATCAATAATTATAATTTTACTAATTTCCTCATTAACTTTTCATAAATTTTCGGATTAATTTAATTATTAATCCCTTAATTTTCATAATTAATGAAATGTATAATTATAACAATTAACCATAAACACATTGTAATGACCACGAATTTCATTAGTCATTGTAAATATACTTAATAAATATTTAGCAACGAATTTAAACTTTTTGTACTAATTAATTGTACTTTAGATAATTAAATAAATGTACTTGTGTATACGTATATTTATTTAAAGAATTAAAGCAAGGTGTATAGTTAATTAAATCAAATCTAATTGGATTATATTTTAAATCCAAATGAGTTGATAAACTAGGTCAAATATATTAACCTAATAGTCAATGTAATTAATTTAATTACTAGTCCATGTAATTAATTAAACAAGCCCAATGCTTGATTTAATTAAATGTAACCTAGAATATTTAATGTGAGCTCAATGTGTTATTTAAATTGAGCCTAAACAATCTAATTGAATGAGCCCAATATATTTAATCCTAGAGTCTAAAGTGGAGCCCAATAGGAAGTCAAAATTGGTCAAAATTGTTACATATATATATATATATATATATATATATATAAAGTAGAAAAATTAAAGGAAAAATGGCTTGGAAAATCCCATTTTTGCTGAATTTTGAGGGTCCCACTTGGATTGCTTGATTTCCTAGATTGCTTCTAAATCACTCCTTGTCATAAGTTGTTCAACCACCCTAGTCATTCTATATGTCTATCACTTGGTTATTCAATGGAATAGTAAGCTTGATTAGACTTTAATTTCACCAACATGGGTGAATTAGCAAGTTAATAAAGGGTTGGTTGTTGGCTATAAATAAGACCTCCCACAACCTTGGTGATGTTAGTTAGTTCATTTGCAAGAATTCTAGAGAGAAAAATAGAGAGCATTTGAGAGAAAAATAGAAGAAACACTTAAGTGTTGAGTGATATAGCTAGAGGTTGAGCTTAGTGGATGACGCAAAGCTTCACCACATACTTTGGTAGGAGAAGAAGAAGAGCCTTCAAATCACAAAGGTTTAAAAATGCTCTAAACTCCTTATTTTATTTTTAGGGCCTAGAACGATTTTGAACGGTTAAAATTTATTTTTAATCGATCAAAACTCGTTTTGATGGTCTAGATGTATTTAACTATGCAATATATATATATATATATATATATATATATATATATATATATATATATATATATATATATAGCTCTATGTGTTTATAACATGATTTGGTATGTGAGAAATGCATAAAAGTTGTAGAAATATTCATAACACGTTTTACCGGTAAAACCCTAACAATACATGTTATGTTTAATGTTGTATTTTGAAATGTACAAATCAGAAATTGGATTTTTATGGCTAGAAAGCTAGATCTATGAGTTTTAAAGAAAAACCCTTTTTGAACCTTTCAAAAATATTGAATAACAAAGAAGTTATAGCTTTAACCACAAAAGATGTTATTTTTAAACCCTAAGTGGTTTGATCCGTAAATTTCGTGTAAAACGTTTTAAAAAATGTGATTGAACCATGGAATATTGTAAAACAAGAAGTTACAAGGTTAACAAAACTGAGTTTGTGTCATTTGGACATATAGATCACATTTTATTCAAGTTTGAACCAATAAAACCAAGGATTTGTGAAATTAGTTTTCACCTTATCTTTGTGAGCAGTTTTAAGTCTAGTTACGTTCGAAATTTGGATTTGTGATCTAAAGAGAAATTGTAGAGGGGGAAATTCTGATAGTTGTGCCAGAACAAGCTGTCGGGCAGTGTTGGGCAGTCCAGGTCGGGTCCGAGTCGGGTTGGGTCGGTCAGAGTTGAGTTTTCTTTGAAAAATTAAGTTGAAATAGGTGTAAAATGAATATATTTGGATATTAAACTAACATATATGAAGTCTAATTATAAATAAATGTTAGCTAAATGTTTAAATTAAATACTAAGGTTAACCCAATTTAAAAGTTAACTTTTGGTATTATTTAAAGAGTATTAAAATATTAGTACATGGTTAATAATATTAACAAGCGATTAAATATTATTAAATGATTGATAATTTTAGTAAGAGATTAAAATATTATTAAATGAGTAATAATATTAATAAGTCAATAAAATATTATTTAAATAAATAACAATATTAGTAAATGAATAAAATATTATGATTAATAATATTAGATAATGAATAAAATATTATTAAATGATTAATAATATTAAAAGGTGAATAAGATATTATTAAATGATTAATAATATTATAAGGTTAATAAAATATTATTAAATGATTAATAATATTAGATAAGGAATAAAATATTATTAAATAATTAATAATATTAGATAATGATTAAAATATTATTAAATGATTAATAATATTAATAAGATAATAAAATATTATTAAATGATTAATAATATTAGATATTAAATAAAATATTATTAAAGGATTAATAATATTAGATAGTGAATAAAATATTATTAAATGATTAATAATATTAATAGTGTGACAATGTATTATTAAATGGTTACAGATTAATAAAATATTATTAAGGGATTAATAATATTAGAAGGATAATAGAATATTATTAAATGATTAATAATATTATAAGACTAATAGAATATTATTAACTGTTAATAATGTTAGATAAGAATGTGAACTATATTAAGTAATTAATATAGGTTTTATGTGATTGAAATATTATCAAGTAATGATAATATTTCCTAAGTGTTTAATATACCCTTAATTATTTAATTATATGGTTAGGTATAACATGCATAGATGTTATCATATGAATGCGTATATGATACTTATTTGAAGATCAACTTGATTAATTGTTAGGTCTATTTAAAGAGAATTAAATTGAATTGGTTAGCAGTAGACCATGCACGAGGCAAGTTTCTTCTTAACCCTAACTTGTATTTATTGTTGCAAGTATTATTCAATCTTATTTACATGGAGGAATTCAATTATTGTTGAGAAAGTATCTACACTCGTAGTTATTTGACAGACCTTTGAGTGAATTAATTATTGAAAATTACTTCACATCATTATTGTATTGTATTCGCATATAATGCCTTTGCAAATGTTATAGTTCAATAATTTACGAACTGTTTAAGAATATCTAAGCTAATTGTTTCGGCTAGACAAATGCATGTTTAAATTCATCTAATTGTATATTTTAAAAGCTTATCTAAACCATTGGCTGGTGCGGATTCTTATAGTAAGACTGAGAAAGAACAACCCTAGTTAAAGTGGATTTTTATATTGTCGGGTAGCCGAATTTACGCAAGAAAACTAAATGTTATGCATATACATAGGACATGAGAGGACTGATCCCCTCAAGTGTCCCGTTATTTTTAACAAGGTGTCAGACATTGTATGTCTGTTCTACTTTAGTAGCAGTTCACGGTCATTAAAGACCACTCAGCAGTAAAGAGTCAATCCATTCTTATATTGAACATTGATTCTTGATATCTTTTACAATTGTTATTGTTGAAAACCTTGAAGTTATTTTTCTTCATCATGATATATCTTATGTTGTTGTTTCTAAACTTGCTGAGCCATTTAGTTGTTCATTCTTGCTATATCATGACTATATTTCAGCTAAGCCCGACTACTCTAAGTCAGACAAAGGCAAAGGGAAAGCGAATGCGTAGTTTAGTAGATGCATGATAGTTTAAATTACTGTTATGTAATTTTTTTGTAAATCTTTTGTATTTCCCTTAAGATATGTAATGATTAAGATTAAGGTTAATAGACCTTGGGAAGTGTAGCCTTTTGTTAAGGAACCTTTTGTATTATTCCGCGAAGTTTGAATACAATTTATGTATTTCATTGTTGTTAAGTATTGTACAGTGAGAACCAAACTCGAGGTTAAAGAACTTGAATTTGGGGTCGTCACACACACACACACACACACACACACACACACACACATATATATATATATATATATATATATATATATATATATATATATATATATACATGCATATCTAATTCATACATCTCACATTACCACATAACATCATTTAAATACTAATTTATGTACTTCCACAATAATTTAATTGTACAATTTATTGTACTTCTACCAGAAATTTCTTTTATTCCTCATAAATTATTTTTAAACAATTTATTTACTTTTCAATTATTTTAATTCCTCACAATTTATCATGGTCTCCATATAAATTTAATTTACTAATTAAATCTCATCACATACCTTAAATCATATAAAATAATAATTAATTTACACAACCTTGATAATTTTATCGATTAAATTCTCATTTAATATTATTAAGAAAATTCTAAAAATTCGGATCCTCACATAAATAATTTAAATAACTTTGATAATTTTGTTAATCAAATTCTTATTTAATTTTTTTAAGGAAATCCTGAAAATTTGGATTCTCACATTCTTCCCCCCTTAACAGGATTCCGTCTTCGGAATCATAATTACCGTAATAACCTTACGTGTCTCATTTATAGCACTTTGTTTAATTCATTTCTTGATGCACTTATCAAAATAACTTCTCATTCTCTAAAAATTTTCCTTTCTTTGATCGCACTTACCTTTACTCAATTCACTTATTTCATACTTTTTATCACACCTCATTTATACTCTGCACATTCATCATTATCTTATTAATTCATATTCATAAATCTTCTTCATATTCCATAAATCATTCCTTAATACCTCCATCATTCAACACTAGACTTTAAATGCTAACATTTACTTAATTCATCATAATCTTTATTTGGAATTATTCTAAAAATCCTAGGGTATCACATTCACCCCTCCTTCAAAAATTTCGTCCTCGAAATTTCTATATATTGATATCTCATTCATTTGCAACATACACATTTACTCTGCATTCTTTCCACCTATCTTTCTTTCCTTCCCTTCGCATGGTCATTGCACATTGCAATTTTCTAATCCATACAAATCATAATTTCTTCACTTCACAATTATTACTTTCATTATCACTTACATTTAAATAATACTACCCCATCCTACCATCCAATCTTCATAAGAGTAGAAGAATTCAAAATTTTTATTTTGGAAAAACTTTTATGATATGCTGAATGAACATTTATCCCGGTTTAACAGTACTTCGCTCCCCGAGTATTTCATACTGCAAACCCTGACAGTGGATCAATTTGTCATTAAAGTGATGGATGTTTCACCATACATTGGCACGCCAGATGATCAGTCTGCAATGCCTGTCTCTTATGCCAGGTGACCAATCGATCATCCTGCAATATTCTTAATCTTTTTGTTCATCTCAGCCTTAGAATTCATTCAAAAGTAAATAAATACATTTCAAAATTTGTCTAGCTGAATCAATAGCTTAGACTTATATTTCTTCAACGCTTGTCTAGCCAGATCAATTAGTATAGACTTACTTTTAACAATTTATAACCCGAAGAAATTTTAAAATATTCATCATGTCAAAACCTTTCAAAACGTCTAGCCGAGTCAAATGGCATTGACTTATAGCTTTGATATACTTTCATAAATCCAAAATCATTTATTACTTCATGTTACCGCATCATTTTGATAGTACGTTGAGAATTCCGTCGTTAACAATTCCTACACCATACTTTATGGTGCTGAATCATCTTATGACATCATAGTACCGCACCGTCTTAATAACACGTTGAGCATTCCATCATTCGTCACATTTACACCGGGCTAAAAGGTGCATTGATGATTCTTTTGATATACATTTTGATGTTAAATTATTTTTGTCTAGCCGAAACAAGTAGCATAGACACTTTTTGGATCGCTTAAAATTCATTTGTATTTCTCAAAGCACTTTCATGCCAAATTAGCTTGAGGCCAAAAATTTCGAAGTCTAGCAAAGCTAGAAGAGTGGGAATATCCTAAATTTCCTAACATTCACCTTCTGCTTCACTTAATTACTAAATTTATTACTAGGACTATCATTATTTATCATATTAAAATTTATAACTACTCCAACTGTTCTATACCCCCGTATAGTTCATCAAACTTACCACACATTATGAGTCCAGGAACTTACCGCAAGAATATGAGTTTAGAAGCTTGTCCTAGCAATATGCAGTCTGAGAACATATCAAAGACTATTCATATGCTGAGGGGCTCAAAATATATCATACGATTATGAGTCATGGACTTACCATATGCATGAGTTTTAAGAACTCGTGCCTAAACTTAATATTATATATTTATAGAAACTGCTAACGCGACTTTAACATTTCAATGATTATCACCATGACAGCTAAGTGAACACAAGTCCCCTGCCCATACAAAGGTTTGTGCAACTCAGTTACCACGTGAGTCCTCAATTGAAATTTCGTACCCAAACTTTCTATCCCTTGAACATAACATATCTGTAATTCATGTTTTATCATTTTGTGAGTTCATCTCGTACTATTTCATAGTACCATTTTTCTTTGTGACATCAAGCTATACCTCTTAGATCATTAACAAATCTCTCTGTTATTTCACAATCTCATTGGATCCCATCATGATCTTGCTTTACAATCTATTTCTTATTCTCTTTTCTTATCTTGTGATCGTATCGTAGTACGGTCCTCTTACTGTTCCTGATCATGTTATTATGATCTCTTTCTATGCTTTTTAGATTACCTTGTTGTTTTTATTTCTTAAATCAGGTGCCCCCTGATTTTCTTTGAGATTCATTTTTGAATCATTTCAAATATTCTTTCATATTTATTCTTAATTGTACTTATGAATTTTCTCAATTCGTTACATTCATTCAAATCTTCCTTAACATTTCTCTTTCTTATATCTTATATCTTTCATAATCTCTTTACCTTAGCCAACATCTGAGAACTATATTTCTCGACTTATGGCTCTCTACTCTAATTCCCCCATGTTCATCAAACTTGTCACGTATTTGGGCTCAAGAACTTACCATAATCATATGGTTTAAGGAGCTTGTCCTAGTCAGGCCATAGTCGCCCATTCGCTCAGGGGCTCCATCATACAATCATGAGTCACGAGCTTACTATACGCTTGGGCTTTCAGAACACGCAACTAACCTTACTCTTTCTTACTAAGGTTATAGCCTTAGGTATCGTTTACCCAAAGTTTATAACCTCTAGCTTTGATACCAACTATAATGACCCCGAAATTTGACCAACTTTATTATCTTAAATTTTATATTTATTATACCTTATCTTCCTTACGTCCAAATTTCGGTTCGTTAATAATCTTTAATCACCTTATTTGAACCCTTACTTGATCTTATAAATCATCAATTACCAAATTTTCCGGTATAAATTTTTCTCTTTTCTCACTCATTATATTAAAATATTTTAATATTTAAAAATCTAACTTCTTGATCCTAGTTCCTGGATCGCAACCTTTACTTTTTCTTTCTTTTACCATAAAGCTCAACATTCAAAATTTAATATTATTCATAGCCATACAATTATTCTTGGTTTCATAATCCATAATTAAATATATCTTACTCTTTATCATAACAACAATCTTGAATCATTACCATAAATCATTTAACTTTACTTGTCCAATCTGGATCGAACTTACATTTATATACAACACATATATACATCTTTTTCAATTTATCCACATTAAAGTATTATATCGAGAACATAAAATAATTATGTTTACAATCTTCTATAGCAAAATCCATCACAATCCGATATTTCTGAAATTTGTTTCTTTACCTGCAAAAATTTATATTATGCAAGTAATGAGCACAACGGCTCAACAAGTTCAATAGATTACACCGTTCATGCTTCACGTGTGACGCCCCCAAATTCAGGCTCCTTGAACCCCGAATTTGGTGCTCACGATTCATATATTCTAACTTCATTTATCACTATTCAAAAGCATTATATATTACACTCATTAAGGTTCAACATAATACAAAAGATATCTAATTAATTCCCAGGGTCATCAACCTTTATATACATACAACATTACTATAATACATATTTCACATCTACCGCCACAAAATAGATTTAAAACTATTAGCGAGGGACATTCATCATTTCTTCAATCCCCCATCTGTTCTTTGCCCTTGTCCTTTTTATTTATACTTTCAGGTTTTACATCTCTGTCTGCGTCACATTAGTTAAGCAAGAATGAGCAACCGAAGTGCTCAGCAAGTATAATAAATTTCATAACAAACAATATGAGAAAGAGAATTTATAATAATAACGTAACCTGAACCCATTTCAAATGAATGAAGGTAACTGAGGAATTTGTCTTTTGAAACATGATAACTGAACATCATACTGAGGGTCACAATATCATTGAACATAGGTTAGTCAATAATAATATTGATAACCTGTATGTGTTATAAATACCTTAAAACCTTAAGCCCGTACTCGAGGTGATCAGCCTCTCATACCTATGATTGTGCACATCATATTACCGCATATAACGGAATTTCCAATTTAAGACCTTAAACAACTTTATTCCTTGAAACATGATTGTTCACCTCAGTTTCTAAGAGTCCGCACCAAAATAATTTGGTTTGGCTTAGCACTTATCAATAAAGAGTAATTTAAAATTTAATTGTACCAAAAGTCTAGCCGAACAAATGGTCTAAACTCATAATTATTAATTCACTGACCAACAATTATGTTTTGTGATGAATAGCATTTATGAATAAATGTGTGTAACAAAAGAGATTTTCAATTGAATAATCCACAATATCAACTGAAATCAATATTCGAGAAAATGGAATAATGATGAAATTTTAGGAAATAGAGCTCAATAAATATTTTAATAACTAAGACATGATTAATGGTTCAAAGTTAGGGTTTAGGAACTTGCCTCGATGTCCGTTTACTAATTTAATGGCTAGATTTTCCTTTCTTGAGCAACCTATAATAATTACATAATCAAATAATAGTTATTTAGTAACTCACGATATTAATTTATATAATTAATATCACTCACAACCTAATTATTCTACCCATTGGTTTTATATGGGTATTTATAATTAATTATAACCTAATTTGATTATTAATTCTAATTATATTCTTTTAATTCCTATTATTAAACATTTAATAATTAATTGGAATTATTCCTCAAAATTGGAAAATTGTTAAATTTTATTTATAAGACATTTTAATACATTTTCCTGTTTTTATATAATTTTTATTAATTTTTAAACATTTATTTTAATTAATTTTACTTCCAATGGCATTTTTGTAAATAATTTGAAAACCGGAACCAGGGGAAAAATGGTAATTTGGCAGAAAACCGGTCGGCTGCGCATGGCGTGCGCCCAGCCTTCCGCGGCACCAAACGATGTCTTTTGGTACTGTCCCGGGAGATCAATAGCCGCGCATGGCGCGGCCCAAAATTTTTTCTGCCCGGAACGACGTTGTTTAATTCCTGGGTCGGAATTTTTTTTTTACGCGGCCAAAATTTTTTCTCCTTCATCCTGCGTGATAGTAGCCACCTTGAACCAATTTTCTACCATTTTTTGATCATTATTTTCCCAACATAATTACTCCAAACACAATATAATTCATCAACACATACCTAAAAACTATCTGGAACAAGTATATAATTATTTACAAGTTTTTCATATAAATATTTTATCACCAAAATTTACAACAATAATTCAAATACTTGGTTTATACATTCCGTTGAAGTTGTTGTATGCACCCGGATAGTTCCAATTATTTTTCTTGCCGGCGATAATGGTGGTTGTGGGTGGCGGATGGTGGCGACGAAAAAAAATGATAAAGAGAAATGGTTTGTTTGTTTGGCTTGCTAAGTGTGTGGATATATTATCATTAGTTATTCCATACATACATACATATATATATATATATATATATATATATATATATATAACCTGCTACCACTTTAAATTGCTTTTAATTTTTGTGGCTTGATTCCACCGACTTAGTCTAAGTCGGTGAGATAATTATCATGCGTATGTATATTTTTTTTACATTATACAATTAATTCGGGTAATAAATATTTTATATAATGTATATAAAATATTTATTTTAACTTACCAAAATTCATAAAATAATTTATAAATAATATTTATATATTTTTGGGGTACTTTATTTGATAAATTTTGTACACGCATAATAACTTGCATGTATTTATATGAAGTATTTTATACCTCCAAAATTAAAAAAATAATATCCATAATTTAATAAAATTATATTTTTCAATTTTTCAACTTTGTTACATATACATTACATAAACATACATGTATTTCTATTATTACATAATATATACATATATCAATTATTATATATATTATGTATTAGAATAATTTCTTTTACATGCATAATTCACAAAACATTACATCTCATAAAATAGAAATAATTCTATTTTACATAAACATAAATTTTAATTATCTTATTAAAATAAGAATCACCAATATTTATTAATTATTCCCTTTTCACTATTTCATATACTTTACAACATAATTTTGTATAATTTATACAATTATTAACATTTTCTTTAATAAATTTATTTGCTTGTATAAATTATATATTACCCTCATATAATTTATATAATCAAAATTCTTCAATATTTAATTATATTTCCTTATATAAAATATATAATTTATTTCTATATATTTTATTTAATTAATTCCCTTCTTAAAATTTTCAAATATTTCTCATAATTATTAATTAATCCATAATCAATAATTATGACCTCATTAATTACCTCATTAACTTTTAATTTAATTTAGGATTAATTTCCAATATTAATCCTCTTTTCATTAACATACATCATTAAATTAATAACCGTAATAGAAATATACATCCATAAGTAATTTACATAATTCACATTAATTTCATAGTTTAAATAGTTAAAATACACACATTTTATTTATTTAAACTTTTTACACGTCATAATATCCTTGATATTACATTCTTCCCCCCTTATAAAAATTCCGTCCCGGAATTTCTACACCAATTATTCAAATAAATGGGGATAATTATTTCGCATTTTCTCCTCTAATTCCCAGGTGGCTTCTTCAACGTTATGATTTCGCCATAGCAATTTAACGGAAGGAATCACCTTATTTCTCAAGACTTGCTCTTTCCTATCTAATATTTGGACAGGAATTTCATCATAAGTTAAATCCCTCTCTATCTGAATTGGTTTATATGCTATGACGTGCTTATAATCTGATTTGTATGATCGTAGCACTGACACGTGGAAAACATTGTGTATGTGCGCTAACTCTGGAGGTAGAGCCACTTCATAAGCCACTTCCCCAACTTTCCTTAATACTTCAAACGGTCCAATAAATCTAGGACTTAATTTACCTTTCTTTCCAAATCTAATTTTTCCCTTTCATGGAGACACTTTAAGAAACACGTGATTTCCCACCTCAAAATCTCGACTTTGCCTATACAAATCTGCATACTTTTTCTGTCTATCCTGAGCTGCTACCAATCGAGATCGTATCAGCCTGACTGTCTCCGCCGTCTGTTGGACTAGTTCAGGTCCTAATAATTAAGTTCACCAACTTCATCCCAGCACAAAGGAGTTCTGCACTTTCTTCCATATAAGGCTTCATAAGGTGGCATTCCTATACTTGCGTGGTAACTGTTGTTATACGCAAATTCCACCAAAGGTAGATGGTCATCCCAACTTCCTTTGAAATCCATAATACATGCCCGTAACATATCTTCTAAAGTTTGTATCGTTCTTTCGCTTTGACCATCGGTTTGAGGATGGTAGGCCGTACTCAACCTCAGTTGTGTCCCTAACCTCTCTTGCAGACTCCTCCAAAAATTTGAAGTAAATCGCGGATCCCGATCTGACACAATTAACACTGGTACTCCATGCCACGATATCACTTCCTTATTGTAGATTCTGGCCAATTGATCCAATTTGTATTTGATCTTAATTGGCAAAAAGTGGACTGACTTTGTTAATCTGTCTACAATCACCCATATAGCATCGTAGCCCTTTTGAGTAATCGAAAACCCTACTACAAAATCCATGGTAATATGTTCCCATTTCCATTCTGGAATTTCAAGAGGTTGTAGCAGTCCACCTGGCTGCTGATGCCCAGCTTTGATACACTGACACGTCAAGCATCGACTTACAAAATCCGCAATTTCTCGTTTCATGTTTGGCAACCAAAAATGCTTTCGTAAATCTTGGTACATTTTCGTACTCCCTGGGTGAATTGAAAATTTTGAATTATGTGCTTCCTGGTAATATCTCCTCCTTTAATTTAATCACTGTTGGTATCCAAATTCGTCCTTCAAATCTGAGAATTCCATTACTATCTATTTGAAATTTTATTTCATCACCTGAGGTAACCTTATCCCTCATCTGAGTACATTCATCATTGGCTAATTGGGCCTCCTTTACCTTATCCAACAGTGTTGGTTGCATCTCTACAACAAACAACATCTCACCTGTTTTAGAGGGATACTTCACTTTAATTTCCAACTTTGTCATTTCCCGAATTAGTTCATCCTGAACAGTTAATTTCATCAATTTTTCTCTCTCCTTTCTACTTAAAGCATCAGCTACTACATTAGCTTTTCCTGGATGGTAAAGGATTTCACAATCATAGTCCTTTATCAATTCCAGCCACCTCCTTTGACACATGTTCAACTCTTTTTGTGTGAAGATATACTTCAGACTTTTGTGATCTGTATATATCTCACATTTCTCTCCATAAAGATAATGTCTCCATATTTTTAATGCAAAAACTATTGTTGCCAACTCCAAATCATGCGTCGGATATCCTTTCTCATAATCTTTCAATTGTCGTGATGCATATGCAATAACCTTTCCGTTTTGCATAAGCACACAACCTAATCCTTTATGAGAAGCATCACTATATACCACAAAATTTCCTGTTTCATCAGACAAAGTTAACACCAGGGCTTCACTTAGCCTTTTCTTTAATTCACATAAACTTTCCTGACATTTATCTGTCCACACAAATTTTACAGACTTCCTAGTTAAATTGGTTAGCATAGTTACTATCTTAGAAAAATCTTGAATAAATCGTCGATAATAACTCGCTAAGCCTAAGAAACTCCTCACCTCTGTGGGTGTCTTTGGTTGTTCCCAATTAATTACAGCTTCAACCTTTGCAGGGTTCACAAAAATTCCATCTTTATCAACAACATGACCCAAAAAGTGAACTCTTTCCAACCAGAATTCACACTTCGAGAATTTAGCATATAACTTTTCTTTTCTCAAAGTTTCCAACACTATCTTTAAATGATCTGCATGCTCTTCCTGAGACTTAGAATATACCAGGATATCATCTATGAACATCACTACAAATTTATCCAAATAGGGTTTAAAAATCCTATTCATCATATCCATGAATGCCGCTGGTGCATTTGTCAGTCCAAACGGCATAACTAGAAACTCGTAATGAACATAACGAGTTATGAATGCTGTTTTCGGCACATCTTCCTTTCTTATTTTCAACTGATGATACCCTGACCGAAGATCAATCTTTGAAAAATATTTTGCTCCCTTCAACTGATCAAAAAGATCATCAATCCTTGGCAATGGGTGTTTATTCTTGATGGTCATCTTATTTAACTCTCACATAACCGTAAAGTTCCATCCTTCTTCTTAACAAATAGCACTGGCGCTCCCCATGGAGACACACTCGGCTGAATAAACTTCTTATCTAATAGCTCCTGTAGTTGTTTCATCAATTCTTTCATTTCCACTGGGGCCATTTGTTGGGTGTCAAACCGTGCGTATGACAAATCAACACTTACACGCAAGTGCACGTGGTCAACAAGTAATATAAAGTAAGTAAAGTATCGTTCCCACGAGGACTATGGATAGATATTACACTATCATGCAGCAGCTTTATAACTATTTTGGTTTCTTTAAACAGTATCAAGTAAATTAAGGAATTGTGAAATGAATTTAAGTTATGAAAATTAAAGACAACTAATTAATAAACGATTTTAGCAGACAAAGGAGGTATGGGATTATAAGTTCACCTAGGGCGTCATTCAACTGTGCTACTTCCTGT
Source organism: Hedera helix (assembly GCA_947179155.2). Classification (NCBI taxonomy): domain Eukaryota; kingdom Viridiplantae; phylum Streptophyta; class Magnoliopsida; order Apiales; family Araliaceae; genus Hedera; species Hedera helix. The sequence goes on along the minus strand of OX359269.1, from coordinate 17,794,609 downwards.
TAAACCTAACTGATTATTTCGGATTGTTAGTCGAAAACACGAAACTAAAGTATGACCAACTCTCGTTGCATCATACCCATACCCAACCCAGATCCGACCCAAAGGGAAACAGAACGGGAAAGAACACCCAAGTTAAATAAATCACTATATGTCTATGTGACCTAGAGAAAAACGGGTTTAAGCACAGGTTTTCAAAAGACTAAGTGTGGTGCTTCGGATATGTCTATCCTTAGCACTAATCATGCAATCCAACGTCATGTGAAATCACGAACACAAGCTAACATGGTCGGTTCTAAACTCACACTCCCCATCTCGGTTCCGTGTGAGTTAACATGGTAAATGATGATCAAGCATTTAAACAATTAAAATAAACCACATTAGACAATCCATACATAATCATTTAGCCAAAACAAGGAAGCATACAAATTGAACTAAACCCTAGGTTTCATTATAATCCCATAAGAGAAGTTAGTTCATAATAGAAATAACAACCATCATCCACATATGTTCATACATTGAAGCTACAAATGAAAAGAAAGAGAAAACAAAGTTAAGAAATGCAAAGCTCGGTTTCTCTTCTTCAAATCCGAAGTTACAAGGTTGACACAATGCTTCAAACGTCCAATGCCCAGCTCTAAGCTATACTACTCTAGCTAAATCACAAGGAACAAGAGAGAACAAAGAAAACAAAGAATGAAATGAACAATGCACTCTCTCTTCTTCCTTTTGACCTAACTTTTCTATCTCTTATCTTCTATATCTGGCCATGGACTGATACTACTGGTATATATAGTCTCAAGCTGCTCCCTCGCGATCACTGTAGCATGAAGCAACATGATTGACCCGTTTAAAATAAGTCAGCTCAGAATTTGGTGCGAAGGACCGGCGCAGCTGCGCCGTTAATGTACTGAAATGGGGCGCAGCTGCGCCTCTCAGCAGTCAAAGACTCAGCAGAGGTGCTGCGCAGCTACGCAGCAAATGCGAAGGAATGCGGCGCAGCTGCGCCGTGCACCAGTCGAACAGCTTGTAGAGCTACTGCACAGCTGCGCAGGGTTTGTGAAGGATTGCGGCGCAGCTGTGCCGTGCACCAGTCTTGGACTCTGTGCCATCTTTTCTGCTGCACCCGTTCATCACGCATATCACTCCCGCATTGAGCCACTTTTGTCCCAAAAATTGTAATTCTTCCTCCCCGCACAAATTCTAGTCCAAAACACGCCGGCTTGTCCACAAAAAAAGCGAAAATGGCCAATAATAAGCTATGGAGCATGAAACCTACAAAAGAGACGTAAACGCATGAAAAGTAATAAAAACTAATGAGAACAAGCGAAAGTTAAAGTAAGTTGGCATCGAAATAGTAGGTATAAAACCTACTTATCACCATTCTATACGTAGCCTTCGATATTGGAGCCGTTCCCGGTGCTAAATCAATCATAAATTCGATTTCCCGATCTAGTGGAAGACCAGGTAAGTCATCCGGAAACACATCGGGAAATTCGTTCACTACCGGTATTTCTCCCATTTTTATCTCACCTTTTTCGGTATCTATAACATACGCTAAGTATCCCGTGCCTCCCTTCCTTAACGCCTTACTAGTTTGCATAACTGACAGACAACTAAATTGTCTTGGTAATTTACTACTATAAAATACTATTTTCGACTTTTTAGGAGTCTGTAAAGTTACACACTTCCATTGACAATCAATCATTGCTTTATGTTTATACAACCAGTCCATCCCTAGGATGACATCAAATTCTCCAAGACGTATTGGAATTAAATCTACATACAACTTATGTTTTCTTATCACCATAGGACAATGTTTATGCATATGATTAACAGATATCACTTCTTTATTTGCAATCTCTATATTCAAGGGTTGTTCTAACTTTTCAGGAGTCAACCCTAGTCTTCTAGCAAATTCATCAGGAATGCGGCGCAGCTGCGCCGTGCACCAGTCGAACAGCTTGTAGAGCTACTGCACAGCTGCGCAGGGTTTGTGAAGGATTGCGGCGCAGCTGCGCCGTGCACCAGTCTTGGACTCTGTGCCATCTTTTCTGCTGCACCCGTTCATCACGCATATCACTCCCGCATTGAGCCACTTTTGTCCCAAAAATTGCAATTCTTCCTCCCCGCACAAGTTCTAGTCCAAAACACGCCGGCTTGTCCACAAAAAAGGCGGAAATGGCCAATAATAAGCTATGGAGCATGAAACCTACAAAAGAGACGTAAACGCATGAAAAGTAATAAAAACTAATGAGAACAAGCGAAAGTTAAAGCAAGTTGGCATCGAAAGAGTAGGTATAAAACCTACTTATCAAATACCCCCAAACTTAACCCGTTGCTTGCCCTCAAGCTACATAATAAGCAAACTGAAATGCAAGCTAAGCTACAAATGCAGTCTACGCTACATGCAAGTGAATCCACGTCAGTCAGTACAAAGCTTGATTGAATAGCCTCAGAAAGGATGCAAAGATCATTAACATAGCATCTAACCAAGAAACCGTCAATAGGTCATATCAATCGACAATTCCACAACATATTATTACTGATACAGTGTGTAGTGTGCTTGGCCATCATTAAGGTTGGTATGATGCAAATATTGTCATAATGCGCTTCTTAGAGGGAAAATCACAGTTTTAACTCAAGAAAGACGATAATAGGAAACATGTCAGCTAAGACTTCACATTAATCAATATCAGGGTAATACAGAATTAACCGACTTTATATACAACCACGAGGGCAATAATTGCACTATCTCGCGTTTACACCCGGCTGTGCAATGTCTAGTCCTATTAGGCTTCGAAGATACCCATGTAGCAAGCTTTCGACCAACGACTCCCAAACCAGTCGGCTTTAGGGCGCTAGGTGTAAAGACACCCCTACGGGCCTATTAACTCAAGTATCTACGGCCACATAACTAAACTAGCCAACGTGCTTATTATTATTATTTATTATTTTTTTTTAAGTGAGTGTGTTTTAACGCTCCATCTCACGCAATTGCTTTCTTAACCCCCAAACTTGATTTCTGTGTTATTATAGCCGACACAACCCATTCACCAAAATTCTATTGTTTTAACGAAAAATTTTCCACCAGAAGACACTTATGCACAAATTTAGATTAAACCAAACAAAACGATTACACATAAAGTGCTATCCGGTTATATCAGAGTCAAATAAGTTAGGAATCGTAAATCAACATGACACTAAGACTATGACTCGATTTTCAACCCCGTTACATGATCAAGCAAAGCCAAGTATCATCATAGGCTAATATGACTTCGACCGACAACACACTAGGATTCATGCAATAAGATGGAAATAACCTAAATGCAGTACGAGAAATAAATATGATGCTTTATTTATTTTTATTTTTCAAATTTAACTAAATGCGATGCAACTAAACATAAACTACGAATTTAAATGACAAGCAAAATATGATAATAATTAAGACATAGCTAAACATGACATGCAACCAATACCCCCAAACTTAAATGTAACAATGTCCTCATTGGAGATAAAGGTGAGAGAAAACTCCCCTAGGCCTCGGGTGGTGAATCTGGCGGTGGGTACAAGCCTCCTTGCCCGAAGGTCGGGAACTGTACGTCCGCGCCTAGCTGAGAGAATGCACTGGTCAATGCCTCTGAGAAGTTGGCAGTATATGAACTGAAGTCCGTGTGCATCGCGTCCATGCGCCTCTGCAAGCGACGCATCTCTCTATCATGCCTAGCTACAAAATCAGGAGGAAGCCCTCCGGCCTGTGGCTCCTCAGCTGCCACACCCTGCTCCTCCGGCACCTCTTCCCTAATAAAACCGAGACCCCTTGGATGCGATCTCATACCCTTCCAGACCGTGAACTTCTCAATGACAGTATGATCGATATCCCTCATCGGCAACTGAGAAGACTCCTCGCCCCACTCTACCTCTGCTGTTGAACATAACCGCGTAATGATGGAGGCATGCGGGATTCCGCCTGAAGTACTGGCTCTCATGAATTTCAGCATAGAGTGATGGATGATGTATCCTACATCCATACTCTGACCCTTGCAAATGCTATACAAAATTATCGCCCTCTCCTTAGTCACGTCCTGATGGTGGGTCGTCGGCAGTATGCTGCCACATATGAAACTATACCAGGCCTTAGCATACCTGCTCAAGGCCGTCTGAGGGAAATGCACCTTCTGATGCGTATCTGGCCTAACCTTCCATTCCACACCGGGCCTGCACATCTCCTCCATCAGGGTGTCCAAGTTGGTTTGGAACCGCAGTTCTCGGGTCCACTGAATCGCCTCCGCAGTCAATGCTGGCATCCTGAATAGCTCGTTTATGGCTCGAGGGGAGTAGTCTACTTGCTTGCCCCGAACATATGAAATCCCATTCTGAGTCTCTCGGGCATTAGCATAGAACTCCCGCACAATAGACATCGGTGCCGCTATGGGCGTTTCCACCAGCAAAACCCACCCACGGCTCCTGATTTGCTGTAGCAACCCTCCATCCGCAGAACCGGGCTTGAGGCCCCTTTCTAACACAAACGATTTCGTTATCATGACGTCCCAGTAATAGTGTTGTGCAGAAAGGTTGACAAATCTGGAGGCATCTAGCGTATTTCTATCATCGCCTTCTCCCCCCGCATCACTACTGGCCGATGAAGACGACGGGGTACGGATGCGCTTCGGCATTTTGAAAGTGTTAGGTCTAGATGTGTTTCTCTGTCAAAACGCTGCTTCTCAACCTTGAAGAACCCCCAAACTTGCTTCACACAACCCTAATGTTGGTAATCTGATTGTATGCTCGACTAGGGCTAGGTGAGGATGGTGTGCTAGGAGGATTCTATGGATGGAGAATATTGAGCAAGAGTGTGATAGGAAATAGGTAGGGGAAACTAGGGTTTACTATTCTTTGAGAGCTCTCGTGATCTGATGAGGAAGGGAATAAGAAACTGATATGATGTGAAGTGAAGAGGGAAGCCAATCGGTCGGGTTTTAAAAGAGATTCGAAAACTAAAACTGGCGTGCGGCGCAGCTGCGCAGCAAAAGCAAGGGAACACGGCGCAGCTGCGCTGTGTCCTGTCTTCAGAAACCAGTCCTGCTGCGCGGCGCAGCTGCGCCTCTGGGCAGTGTAAATACGGCGCAGCTGCGCCTTCTGCCAGTCAGCCCAAAAACTGAGGCTTCTTTTTTTTCTGTGATCCCTCATGCAAATTCAGTTCAACTCCTCCTAAAAGAAATCACAAAAACAAAATTCAAATCTCCAAGAGAATTTCAAACATTAAGCTTAACAATTTCATAATTCAAAAATTAAACAAATGGAGATTTAGACAAAAAGTGGGGTGCCTCCCAACAAGCGCTTTAGTTATAGTCGTAGCTCGACTGTTCTTCGGCTCATTCGGCCTCCTCGAGGGCAATTGAGGACTGTTGGCGATCAATATCGCCTCCCCAATAATGCTTCAGACGCTGCCCATTAACCTTGAACGGTCGTTCATGCTCTTTTCCCACAATTTTGATGGCGCCATGAGGATAGACAGTTTTGATTGTGAATGGTCCTGACCATCGAGACTTGAGTTTGCCCGGGAAAAATCGAAGCCTGGAATTGAATAACAGTACAGCTTGCCCCGGCTCGAACTTCCTTTCGATGATTTTCCGATCATGCCATCGCTTCACCTTCTCCTTGTACAATTTCATATTCTTATAGGCTCGCAGTCGAAATTCATCTAACTCATTAAGTTGGAGCAGTCGCTGCTCTCCTGCGGCTTAGAGATCGAAATTCAACTTCTTGATGGCCCAGTAAGCCTTGTGCTCTAACTCCGCTGGAAGGTGACAAGCCTTACCATAAACCATCTGAAAAGGTGACATACCAATGGGAGTCTTATAGGCTGTCCTGTATGCCCATAGTGCGTCATCAAGCTTCATTGACCAATCCTTCCTTGACGGATTTACCATCTTCTCTAGAATTCTCTTCACATCTCGATTCGATACTTCCGCTTGGCCACTGGTCTGGGGGTGGTAGGCTGTGGCTACTCTGTGCTTTACCCCATACTTGGCTAATAATGCTGTGAAGAGCCTGTTGCAGAAATGGCTCCCTCCATCACTGATGATTGCTCGAGGAGTGCCAAATCTAGTGAAGATGTTCCTTTGAAGGAATTTCAGGACTACTCTGGCATCGTTTGATGGTAGAGCACTGGCTTCTACCCATTTTGAGACGTAATCGACTGCCAAGAGAATATACAGATTGCCGGACGATGATGGAAATGGGCCCATGAAGTCGATTCCCCAAACATCAAAGATTTCCACTTCCAGAATTGAATTTAATGGCATTTCGTTTCGTCTGGAAATGTTACCCACTCGTTGACATCGATCGCAGCTTTTTACAAACTGGTGGGCATCTTTGAATATAGACGGCCAATAGAACCCTGCTTGAAGCACTTTAGATGCGGTACGTTATGTTCCATAATGACCTCCATAGAGAGAAGAATGGCATGCATGCAGTATACTGGACGTCTCACTGTGAGGGATGCATCTGCGGATTATCTGATCTGCACACTGCCTGAACAAGAAGGGTTCATCCCACAGGTAACTCTTTACTTCATGGAAAAACTTTTTCTTTTGCTGGCGAGTTAACTCTGGTGGGAGAACATTGCTTACTATGTAGTTGACAAAGTCAGCGTACCAAGGAATCTCTGAGGTCACAGTGAAGAGCTGCTCATCCGGAAAATACTCATTTATATCCGCCTCGTCCTTCCTATCCTGTTCCGGATGTTCCAATCTAGAAAGATGATCTGCCACTTGGTTTTCTGAACCCTTTTTGTCTCGAATTTCTAGATCGAACTCTTGGAGAAGAAGAATCCATCTGATAAGTCTCGGCTTTGCATCTTTCTTAGAAATCAGATATCTAATAGCAGCATGATCCGTGTACACCACAACTTTTGTTCCAACGAGATACGACCTGAATTTGTCGAAAGCGTATACAACCGCTAATAGCTCTTTCTCGGTGGTGGTGTAGTTTAGTTGAGCATCTGTTAAGGTCTTGCCGGCATAGTAAATAGCATGAAAAATCTTTTCCTTGTGCTGACCCAAAACTGCCCCCACTGTATAATCGCTAGCATCGCACATTAGCTCGAATGGTATAGAACAATCCGGTACTACAATTATGGGTGCTGATGTTAGCTTTGACTTTAACAGCTCAAAGGCCTTTAAACAGTCTTCATCAAATTTGAACTGGACCTCTTTTTCTAGTAGGCTGCATAAAGGCTTGGAGATTTTGGAGAAGTCCTTAATGAATCGTCTGTAAAAGCCCGCATGACCTAAAAAATTGCGCACCCCTTTAACAGTTGTAGGTGGTGGCAATTTCTCAATAATCTCTAGCTTCGCCTTGTCAACCTCCAATCCTTTCCCTGAAACCTTGTGTCCAAGGATGATTCCTTCCTGTACCATGAAATGGCATTTCTCCCAGTTTAGAATCAAATTTGTCTCTATGCAGCGTTTCAATACCAGAATCAAATTCTCCAGGCACAATTCAAAGGAATCCCCAAATACAGAGAAGTCGTCCATGAAGACTTCCACATTCTGCTCCACCATGCCAGAAAAGATGGCCATCATACACCTTTGAAATGTTGTTGGTGCATTGCAAAGCCCAAAGGACATCCGTCTGAATGCAAACGTCCCGTAGGGGCAAGTGAAGGTTGTCTTTTCCTGGTCCTCAGGTGCAATGGCTATCTGACTGTACCCCGAATAGCCATCCAGTAGACAGTAGTATTCATGACCCGCAAGTCTGTCCAACATTTGGTCAATGAACGGCAATGGAAAGTGGTCTTTTCTGGTTGCCTTGTTCAGCTTTCTGTAGTCCATACACACCCTCCAACCGGTCACTGTCCTTGTCGGTATCAATTCATTATGCTCATTCTTCACAACTGTCATCCCTCCTTTCTTGGGCACACATTGGATAGGGCTCACCCATGCACTGTCGGAGATAGGATATATGATCCCTGCATCTAGCAATTTCAAAATCTCCTTCTTGACAACCTCTTTCATGATGGGGTTGAGCCTTCTCTGATGCTCCACAGTTGGTTTACTGTCCTCTTCCATAAGAATCTTGTGCATACAGAAGGACGGACTAATGCCCTTGATGTCGGCTATTGTCCATCCGATAGCTTCCTTGAATTCTCTCAAGATTCTTATCAGCTTACTTTCCTGTAAAGGGGTTAGTGCAGATGCAATAATCATAGGTAAAGTATTTGATTCACCTAAATAAGCATACCTGAGATGTGATGGGAGCGGTTTAAGCTCAAGAGTAGGAGGTACCTCCAAGGATGGTTTCAAGCGATCTGGAGGTTCTTTTGCACTTTCTAACTGCTCAACAGGTATCTTGCATGTGTTGACCTGTGGTAGTGCTTCCAGCTCATAGATACAGTCATCCATCCCCGACTCATCATTGTCACTGTCACTATCCTTCACCAAGGTAGTTTCCATCGGATCTTTACTTGAAATTTTCAGAAACTCCTCTTCCACCACCCTTTCTACCACATCCATTCGGAAGCATTCTTCTTCATCGGAAGGGAACTTCATTGCCCGGAACACATTGAAGGTTATTCTTTGGTCCTGGACCCTCATTGTTAATTCTCCCTTTTGTACATCGATGAGAGTTCTCCCCGTGGCTAGAAATGGTCTCCCCAAAATGATGGGAATATCCTTATCCTCTTCATATTCCAGGATAATGAAGTTCGCGGGGAATATGAACTTGTCGACTTTGACCAGAATGTCCTCCACAATCCCTCTTGGATATGTAATTGATCTATCTGCGAGCTGTAGGGATATGTTTGTGGGCTTTGGTGCAGGAAGTCCCAACTGTGTGTAAATTGACAATGGCATGAGGTTAATGCTTGCTCCTAAGTCACACAAGCATCTGTTGAAAGACACACTCCCTATCTCGCAAGGAATGGTGAAACTCCCCGGATCTTTCAATTTAGGAGGTAGTTTCCTTTGTAAGACTGCACTGCATTCCTCAGTTAGAGCCACAGTCTTAAAGTCTTCCAATCTCTTCTTTCTTGACAGAATCCCTTTCATGAACTTAGCATAGCTCGGCATCTGTTCTAAAGCTTCTGCAAATGGTATGTTTATTTGCAGCTTCTTGAAAATTTTCAGGAACTTAGCGAACTGCTTGTCCAATTTCTGTTTCTGAAGCCTCTGTGGAAAAGGTACTGGAGGATAGACTCGTGTGTGAGTAACCGGAGGCTTTTCTGGTTGATCCTTGTTTCCTACTTCAGTCTCTACAACTTCCTCCTTTTCCTTAGAGCTTTCTGCACCAACTGAGTCTGAGGCGGGGTGCAACTGTTCTGTTTCTCTTTGTACTGCCGGCTCATTTGCGCCAGTTGGCATAAACTGTTTCCCGCTTCTAGTCATGACAGCTTTGCAGTGCTCCTTTCCCTCTCTTCTTGGGTTTTCTTCTGTATTGCTTGGAAGAGATCCTTGAGGTCTGTTTGCCAGCAAATTGGCCATTTGGCCCACTTGGTTCTCCAAATTTTTTATGGAAGCAGACTGACTCTTTATCAACACATCAGTGTTAGCCATGTATTTCAACATTAATTCTTCTAAGTCTGGCTTTCTCTCTGGTTGGGATGGTTGTGCTGCATGTTGATGACTCTGAAATCCGGGAGGATAGTGTGGTCTAGGAGCTTGTTGATGGTTCTGATTATTGCTCCATGATGAGTTTGGGTGATTCCTAGCTCCAGAGTTATATGTATTCTGATACTGATTCGGTTGCCTCTGGTAGCTACTCACAAACTGTACTGATTCTGAGTTGATAGCACATTGATCTGTAGGATGTTCCCTTGCACATAGCTCACATACATAAGCCACCTGCTGCACTTTATTATCTGCAATTGCATCAATCTTCTTGGACATGACTGATAATTGAGCTGCTAAGGCTGTGATAGCATCTGCTTCTATAACCCCGGCCACTTTTGGTTGATTTAGCCTAGAAGTAGGCCATTGATAATTGTTGGCAGCCATAGTTTCAAGCAGCTCGTATGCCTCATCGAAATTCTTTGCCATAAATTCCCCGCTAGATGCTGCGTCAATGCTAGTCCGAGTGTTACCACTCAAACCACTATAAAAAGTGTTCATCTGCATCCATTGGGGTAGTGCATGATGCGGGCATCTTCTTAGCAACTCTTTAAACCTCTCCCATGCTTCATATAATGACTCTCCATGTTGTTGTGCAAACATAGAAATATCATTTCTCATTTTATTGGTCTTTGCAGGAGGAAAGAATTTCTTCAGGAATTTCTGTGCCAAGTCTTCCCATGTAGTGATTGACCCCGGAGGTAATGAGTGAAGCCAACTCTTTGCTTTATCTCTCAGTGTAAATGGAAAGAGTCTGAGTCTCACTGCATCATCCGTTACTCCATTAAACTTGAACGTATCACAGATTTCCAAGAAGCTCAGCAAGTGATCGTTCGGATCATCATTAGCCATTCCCCCAAACTGTACTGAATTCTTCACCATTTGAATGGTGCTCGGTTTAATTTCAAAGGAGAGGGCTGTGATTGCCGGCCCTGTGATACTTGCTTGCAACTCATTTATCCGCGGCGTTGCATAGTCTCTTAGTGGCTTAGGTGCCTCTTGTTCTCCGACCATGACTTCTGGCTGTTCAATGTTCTCTTGACTGTCAGAGCTAACCTCAATCACTTGTTGAACTTGTGTATAAATGTTGTCGTTGAGAGCCAACAACCTACGTTTCTTTGATCGAGTTAGCATGCACAAGTCACAAGTACCTGAAACCAAAGAAATAGATAAAAAGAAATGAGGTACGAAAAGATTGTTTAAATAAACCAATCTAATTTAAACTGACGATGAAAGTAATAAAAACTACTCAAAGTCCCCGGCAACGGCGCCAAAAACTTGTTGGGTGTCAAACCGTGCGTATGACAAATCAACACTTACACGCAAGTGCACGTGGTCAACAAGTAATATAAAGTAAGTAAAGTATCGTTCCCACGAGGACTATGGATAGCTATTACACTATCATGCAGCAGCTTTATAACTATTTTGGTTTCTTTAAACAGTATCAAGTAAATTAAGGAATTGTGAAATGACTTTAAGTTATGGAAATTAAAGACAACTAATTAATAAACGATTTTAGCAGACAAAGGAGGTATGGGATTATAAGTTCACCTAGGGCGTCATTCAACTGTGCTACTTCCTGTTAAACCTAACTGATTATTTCGGATTGTTAGTCGAAAACACGAAACTAAAGTATGACCAACTCTCGTTGCATCATACCCATACCCAACCCAGATCCGACCCAAAGGGCAACAGAATGGGAAAGAACACCCAAGTTAAATAAATCACTATATGTCTATGTGACCTAGAGAAAAACGGGTTTAAGCACAGGTTTTCAAAAGACTACGTGTGGTGCTTCGGATATGTCTATCCTTAGCACTAATCATGCAATCCAACGTCATGTGAAATCACGAACACAAGCTAACATGGTCAGTTCTAAACTCACACTCCCCATCTCGGTTCCGTGTGAGTTAACATGGTAAATGATGATCAAGCATTTAAATAATTAAAATAAAACACATTAGACAATCCATACATAATCATTTAGCCAAAACAAGGAAGCATACAAATTGAACTAAACCCTAGGTTTCATTATAATCCCATAAGAGAAGTTAGTTCATAATAGAAATAACAACCATCATCCACATATGTTCATACATTGAAGCTACAAATGAAAAGAAAGAGAAAACGAAGTTAAGAAATGCAAAGCTCGGTTTCTCTTCTTCAAATCCGAAGTTACAAGGTTGACACAATGCTTCAAACGTCCAATGCCCAGCTCTAAGCTATACTACTCTAGCTAAATCACAAGGAACAAGAGAGAACAAAGAAAACAAAGAATGAAATGAACAATGCACTCTCTCTTCTTCCTTTTGACCTAACTTTTCTATCTCTTATCTTCTATATCTGGCCATGGACTGATACTACTGGTATATATAGCCTCAAGCTGCTCCCTCGCGATCACTGTAGCATGAAGCAACATGATTGGCCTGTTTAAAATAAGTCAGCTCAGAATTTGGTGCGAAGGACCGGCGCAGCTGCGCCGTTAATGTACTGAAATGGGGCGCAGCTGCGCCTCTCGGCAGCCAAAGACTCAGCAGAGGTGCTGCGCAGCAAATGCGAAGGAATGCGGCGCAGCTGCGCCGTGCACCAATCGAACAGCTTGTAGAGCTACTGCGCAGCTGCGCAGGGTTTGTGAAGGATTGCGGCGCAGCTGCGCCGTGCACCAGTCTTGGACTCTGTGCCATCTTTTCTGCTGCATCCGTTCATCACGCATATCACTCCCGCATTGAGCCACTTTTGTCCCAAAAATTGCAATTCTTCCTCCCCGCACAAGTTCTAGTCCAAAACACGCCGGCTTGTCCACAAAAAAAGCGGAAATGGCCAATAATAAGCTATGGAGCATGAAACCTACAAAAGAGACGTAAACGCATGAAAAGTAATAAAAACTAATGAGAACAAGCGAAAGTTAAAGCAAGTTGGCATCGAAATAGTAGGTATAAAACCTACTTATCACCATTTTATACGGAGCCTTAGATATTGGAGCCGTTCCCGGTGCTAAATCAATCATAAATTCGATTTCCCGATCTAGTGGAAGACCAGGTAAGTCATCCGGAAACACATCGGGAAATTCGTTCACTACCGGTATTTCTCCCATTTTTATCTCACCTTTTTCGGTATCTATAACATACGCTAAGTATCCCGTGCCTCCCTTCCTTAACGCCTTACTAGTTTGCATAACTGACAGACAACTAAATTGTCTTGGTAATTTACTACTATAAAATACTATTTTTGACTTTTTAGGAGTCTGTAAAGTTACACACTTCCATTGACAATCAATCATTGCTTTATGTTTATACAACCAGTCCATCCCTATGATGACATCAAATTCTCCAAGACGTATTGGAATTAAATCTACATAAAACTTATGTTTTCTTATCACCATAGGACAATGTTTATGCATATGATTAACATATATCACTTCTTTATTTGCAATCTCTATATTCAAGGGTTGTTCTAACTTTTCAAGAGTCAACCCTAGTCTTCTAGCAAATTCATCAGAAATAAAAGAGCACGTAGCACCCGAATCAAAAAGCACACATGCATTAGTATTGCAAATTGAAATGGTACCTAACACCACATATTTAGACTTTTCAGCATCCTGCATCGTCATATTAAAGGTTCGAGCGGTAGGACGACCTGGATGAGTTGGTGCATGGAGTGTCAGTTTTCCTCCAGTATTTATACTTTTCCTTCCACTCGTTACTTCCATCGTCTCCTTTGGACAGTTTCGAGCGAAATGGTCTGTTGCTTCACAGTTAAAACATCCTGGTTTCTTCAACTTTGGGCAATCTGGTGCAATGTGTCCTTCTTGTTGGCACTTATAGCAAACTTTCTTTCCTTTCAGACAAACCCCAGAATGACTCTTTCCGTAATTACTACACGGCTTGATTTTCCTCTTTACATCTCCGGATTTATTTCCGGAATTGTTTGTATTACCACTCCACCTTTTCTTATTAGGAGGGTTGGTACTACTACCACTTCGCCCCTTAGAATATCCCTCATTTTTCCTTTTCTTTTGTTCTTGATTATATTTTATAATAGCTTCACTACCTCCCTCAGCCAAGACTGCCTTTTCCAGTACCTCAGCGTATGTTGTTGTCTGAAACATATTCACCTTGCTATAAATCCAGGGTTTCAATCACTGTTCAAATCTTTTGGCTTTCCGCTCTTCTGTACTGACCTGGTATGGAGCAAACCGGGCCAATTCATTAAATTTGGCGGCATACTCAGCTACTGACATGTTATTCTATTTTAATTCCAAAAACTGAATCTCTAACTTGTTCTGCATACTAGTGGGAAAATAATTCTCGAAAAACAGTTCCTTAAACCTCAACCATGGAATTATTTCCCCTGCCACCCTATTCCGATTGGCTTGCCACCAGTGGGCAGCCTCTCCTTTCATCATAAAAGTTGCAAAAGCAGTCTTCTGCTCCTCTACTACCCTAACCACCTCGAAAACCCTCTCCATCTCCATGATCCAAGTTTGAGCCTCTATAGGATTTATAGAGCCCTTAAATTCTGGTGGTCCAGCTAGTTTAAAGTCTTTAAAATTTTCAAAATGAGGGGGTTGGGTATTTTGTTCAGTAGGAACTGGGTTCCTATTTTGCATTGCACCTGCTAGTAAATCTACTAACCTTTGCACTAGATCAACTGGGGCTGTTTTCGGTTCTGTTCTTGTATCTGTCCCAGTAATTTCATTTACTGATTCTTCTTGTGCTTTTATAGCAGGTCTATCTCTCTTTGGCGGCATTCTGAAATATGAGCTTTATATTAATTTACATTACTATTTTTACAATGCAGAATTTAGAACTAGCAATTTATATTAAAACATACTTTATAACATTACCCTTTACATTAACAACTAACTATTTTACAAGATACATCCTATTTACATATCATATTACTACTATTTATATCAAAAGTAGGGTTTCATACTATTTATATAAACACCAATATATACATATATCTCAGTATCACACTATCCCATATTCCACGGGTTCATTGCTCTCCTCATTACATCTTCAAATTCTTGTCTTATAATGTTGATCGCCACATCGCGATTAATGTCTCGCCAATATTGACCTTCCTCCACTCGAAAGTATCGAATCCTGTGTTGTGCCCTTTTTGCCGCGCACTTAAAAGCATACTCCATATCATCCATTCTTACTTGTTTAGCTCTCACCTCGTTTTCTGTGAGGCCTACCTGTCTAGTTACTCTACCCCAAACATTCTCAATTCTCGTCCTATCTACCACCTCTTTATTCAATCTATCAAGAATTTGTCTTTCTGTAGACAACTCTTCTATTCTATGCTCGGCTTGGGCTAGTTTATTTACTGCCTCATTTTTCTGTTGGGTGAGGACCTGGAGTTCTATCTCTCTTTGCTGTGACACAACATTTTGAGCTACAGCTTGGGCTTCTAATTCATGTACTTGATGTGTAAGATCAGCCACCTGAATCTCTAAACCATTTATAGTATCTATGGCATTAGCTATTAACTCTTCATTTGGGTCTAAGTTTTCGGGAGGAGTACCTTCAGAAGATCCTCCTATTCCTTCTTCTCCTTCATTGACTTCCATATGTTCTTCTGGTTCAAAGTCTGGTCCATACTCTGACCCTGGCTCAGACACAGGTGGACTAGCAATTACTCGCTCAGGTACTACATATATATCCCTAATCTCTTCTTCTTCAATCCTAGCCCCACTTGGTTCGTCTGCCTCTGTCATCCTATAAAACAACAATACGATAATCTTCTATCAACGTTAATCTAACCATTATATAATAACTTTTAAATAACACATAAATTATCTATTTTTGAACGTCCTAAATTCCCTACTTCCCTTTATCCTTAAACTCGATTTGAGTTGCGTACTTATACCTAGGTTTTATACTAAAGATTTCCCTCACCTATAGTCTTAAATCTTACAGCTCTGATACCACCCTGTGACGCCCCAAAATTCAGGCTCCTTCAAACCTCGAATTTGGTGCTCATGATTCATATATTCTAACTTCATTTATCACTATTCAAAAGCATTATATATTACACTCATTAAGGTTCAACATAATACAAAGATATCTAATTAATTCCCAGGGTCATCAACCTTTATATACATACAACATTACTATAATACATATTTCACATCTACCACCACAAAATAGATTTAAAACTATTAGTGAGGGACATTCATCATTTCTTCAATCCGCCATCTTTTCTTTGCCCTTGTCCTTTTTATTTATACTTTCAGGTTTTACATCTCTGTCTGCGTCACATTAGTTAAGCAAGAATGAGCAACCGAAGTGCTCATCAAGTATAATAAATTTCATAACAAACAATATGAGAAAGAGAATTTATAATAATAACGTAACCTGAACCCATTTCAAATAAATGAAGGTAACTGAGGAATTTGTCTTTTGAAACATGATAATTGAACATCATACTGAGGGTCACAATATCATTGAACATAGGTTAGTCAATAATAATATTGATAACCTGTATGTGTCATAAAGACCTTAAAACTTTAAGCCCGTACTCGAGGTGATCAGCCTCTCGTACCTATGATTGTGCACATCATATTACCGCATATAACGGAATTTCAAATTTAAGACCTTCAACAACTTTATTCCTTGAAACATGATTGTTCACCTCAGTTTCTAAGAGTCCGCACCAAAACAATTTGGTTTGGCTCAGCACTTATCAATAAAGAGTAATTTAAAATTTAATTGTACCAAAATCTAGCCGAACAAATGGTCTAGACTCATAATTATTAATTCACTGACCAACAATTATGTTTTTTGATGAATAGCATTTATGAATAAATGTGTGTAACAAAAGAGATTTTTAATTGAATAATCCACAATATCAACTGAAATCAATATTCGAGAAAATGGAATAATGATGAAATTTTAGGAAATAGAGCTCAATAAATATTTTAATATCGAACACATGATTAATGGTTCAAAGTTAGGGTTTAGGAACTTGCCTCGATGTCCGTTTACTAATTTAATGGCTAGATTTTCCTTTCTTGAGCAACCTATAATAATTACATAATCAAATAATAGTTATTTAGTAACTCACGATATTAATTTATATAATTAATATCACTCGCAACCTAATTATTCTACCCATTGGTTTTATATGGGTATTTATAATTAATTATAACCTAATTTGATTATTAATTCTAATTATATTCTTTTAATTCCTATTATTAAACATTTAATAATTAATTGGAATTATTCCTCAAAATTGGAAAATTGTTAAATTTTATTTATAAGACATTTTTATACATTTTTCTGATTTTATATAATTTTTATTAATTTTTAAACATTTATTTTAATTAATTTTACTTCCAACGGCATTTCTGTAAATAATCTGAAAATCGGAACCGGGGGCAAAATGGTAATTTCGCGAAAAACTGGTCGGTCGCGCATGGCGCGCGCCCAGCCTTCCGCGGCACCAAACATCGTCATTTGGTACTGTCCCGGGAGATCAACAGCCGCGCATAGCGCGGTCCAAAATTTTTTCTGCCCGTAACGACGCCGTTTCATTCCTGGGCTGGAAAAAAAAAATTGGCCGCGTGCCATGTGCTGGCTGCCAAATTTTTTTCTCCTTCATCCTGCGTGATAGTAGCCACCTTGAACCAATTTTCTACCATTTTTTGATCATTATTTTCCCAACATAATTACTCTAAACACAATATAATTCATCAACACATACCTAAAAACTATCTGGAACAAGTATATAATTATTTACAAATTTTTCATATAAATATTTTATCACCAAAATTTGCAACAATAATTCAAATACTTGGTTTATACCTTCCTTTGAAGTTGTTGTATGCAACCGGATAGTTCCAATTATTTTTCTTGCCGGCGATAATGGTGGTTGTGGGTGGCGGATGGTGGCGACGAAAAAAAATGATAAAGAGAATGCTTTTAATTTTTGTGGCTTGATTCCACCGACTTAGTCTAAGTTGGTGAGATAATTATCATGCGTATGTATATTTTTAATACATTATACAATTAATTCAGGTAATAATAAATATTTTATATAATGTATATAAAATATTTATTTTAACTTACCAAAATTCATAAAATAATTTATAAATAATATTTATATATTTTTGGGGTACTTTATTTGATAAAATTTGTAGACGCATAATAACTTGCATGTACTTATATGAATTATTTTATACCTCCAAAATTAATAAAATAATATCCATAATTTAATAAAATTATATTTTTCAAATTTTCAACTTTGTTACATATACATTACATAAACATACATGTATTTCTATTATTACATAATATATACATATATCAATTATTATATATATTATGTATTAGAATAATTTCTTTTACATGCATAATTCACAAAACATTACATCTCATAAAAATAGAAATAATTCTATTTTACATAAACGTAAATTTAAATTATCTTATTAAAATAAGAATCACCCATATTTATTAATTATTCCTTTTTCACTATTTCATATACTTTACATAAACTTTACAATATAATTTTGTATAATTTATACAATTATTAACATTTTCTTTAATAAATTTATTTTCTTGTAGAAATTATATATTACCCTCATATAATTTATATAATCAAAATTCTTCAATATTTAATTATATTTCCTTATATAAAATATATAATTTATTTCTATATATTTTATATAATTAATTCACTTCTTAATATTTTCAAATATTTCTCATAATTATTAATTAATCCATAATCAATAATTATGACCTCATTAATTACCTCATTAACTTTTAATTTAATTTAGGATTAATTTCCAATATTAATCCTCTTTTCATTAACATACATCATTAAATTAATAACCGTAATAGAAATATACATCCATAAGTAATTTACATAATTCACATTAATTTCCTAGTTTAAATAGTTAAAATACACACATTTTATTTATTTAAACTTTTTACACGTCATAATATCCTTGATATTACATCACGTAGCACATAGCTTAAAATACTCTATGTGTGTCATACATCATGTGTTGTGCTTCTACTCAAGCATTATGTCTCACATATATTCATATTGTTAAAAAAATACACATCGTTGTCATATTATCTACATATCACATAACACATAATTTATATGCATTTGAACAAGAATTAACATATCATAACAGATAAACACTTAATTTCAAAGTACTGAAGAACTTGTCTGGATTGTGAAATTAAATAATAAATACCCTTTCTATAATGCTTCTCGTACAACCTATGATCATAAAATAATCAAATAATAATTATATATCTCTTTATGATATTAATTTACTTAATTAATATCATCTATAATGTAATTAATCCTACCCGTCGATTTATTTTAGGGTACCAGTTCAATAAAAAAATAATATGGTTAATTATATTAACCTCGTCCCGTAAAATATTAATATAACTTAATATCAAACATATTTAACACGGACAACCCAACTTATCGGATAAAATTTAACATATTTAGTTGTCCGATTTTTTTTTATAACCATTTTCTAAATTATAACCTTATTAGATTAATACTTAAACATTTAAATATTAATCCCCAATATTTAATATTTTTACAAAAATATTAAATTTAATGCCCAAACATCATTTTTATATTTTTAGTATATTTTTATAATTTTTTAAAATTTGTAAACAATTTTTAAATATTTATTTAATTAAAAATCACTTTCTGGGGGCATTTTCGTAATTTCCGCAACTATAGGGACAAAACCGGAATTTCCCGAAAAACCCAGGGGCATGCCGGTCATTTGGCAAGGCTAGGGACACGTTCGGTATTTCCTTAAAAGGCCAGGGGCACGCTGGTAATTAACCAGCGGTGCGACCGCTGTGCATTGCGCGTGACACTTTACTGTAGACGTTAAACGACGTCGTTTCCCCTGCCGATTTTTGGCCTCCGCGCATGGCGCTGCTCCCCCTTCCGTGACCCAAAACAACGTCGTTTTGGCCCCTGCTTTCGCAAGAAATGCCTGCCGCGCAATGCGCGGATAACCCAAAATTTATTTATTTATTTTTTCTTCGCAAACAGTAGCCAACCCAAGCCAAAATAATACCATTTTGTTCAAAATTTTTCAACATCATTACACTAAACATGATATAATTCATAGATATACTTCCATAAATTATTTAGAATAATTATTTTAATTATTTACTAATTTTTCACGAAATTATTTTATCAAAATAAATCAAATAAAATAATTTTTATACCTTCTAAAACTCATCATCTTCATCCTTGAAGCTTTCTCTACCCATGTTGGCACCAATTTTTTTTTTTGCTCTTTCTCTTGGTGGCTATGGTGGTGGAGGGTGGCGGTGGAAGAAGAGAAATAAGAATGGATAGTTAAGTTGGTGGCTTTATTTCCCCTTATTGCTTTATTTCCTTTATCCTTTAATAGTTAGCAATTTAAGGGATGATTATGTGTTATATGTTGCTAGAAATAATGGAACTCTAGTTGAAGGTGTTGAACATGTTGGTTACACGTGTTGATTGTGCTTGGTAGCTTAGTAGATGCATGAAAGAGTCAAGAGCATGACTTTTGTAGAAGAATTGCAATATTAGGCTATATGTTACATGTAAACCAATTTATAATCTGTAAAGTGTTTTGGTAGGTGCATGTAGAAGCTACACATGCATACAAAGTTGCTAAATGAATATAGGTTAACCTATGTGGTGCATGAGATTCAAGATGTTAAGTGAGTTAAGTTTAAAGTTGCTAAAATTGACAAAATGCCAATAATGTGTCATTTTTGGCCATTTTGAGTAATTGGAGGTCAAATGGGGCTAAACAGGTAAGTTTTATGTAGATATACATGTTACAATTGATTTAGTGCTTATGGAGACAATTGTCCATTTTAAACGTTTTAAAACGTTCGTCGACGACCAAAACGATTTAATTGGAAAAACAATGTCATTTTAAGATTTTTAAATGTTTTGAAGGCCCATACATACCAATTACATGTGTTATATGTTAAATGATTTGTCGGAACTCAGAAATATTATTTTTGGCAAGAAATAACATTGATTTTTAAAATAAATTTTTTTCAGAAAAACCAAAAGGGCGTCGGGGTGCCATCTTTTACACTATGAACTGCGTCGGGGCACAGTTCTGCTGAAGGACCACGCCGGGGCGAGATCAGAGAAAACCGGGGTGCAGTCTGGGCCGAGCCAATCTCGCGACCAGCGAGATCTCAAGCAGAAAACATGGCGCCGGGGAGCCATGTGTTGAAAATTTAAAAATAAATTAATTTGTCTCAAAATGAAATATTTTTATATTAAATGATAGATACATATGCTATAAACCATAAATTCATAAAAAATAATCAATGTGGTAGATGTTAAGGACAAATGAGCAATGTGTTAGACGTTAAAGGTTATGTAAAGACAAAATGTAGCTTATATAGCAAGTTATAGCATACATGTATATGTAACTAATGCATGAACCCATATTATGGTCATGTAGGTTATAAATGGGGTAATATTTTACCAATTATGATAGACGAGGATACATGCAAGTGTTTTATCTGAAATCCTAATTGCAGTTCTTTGAACAGTTATTTTTAATATGCATTCATGCGCTCATGTAAAGTTCATTCACCATTGAACTATTTTGAAAAAGGTCGATGCCAATCTTGTTTCCAGCTAGACACATATGATGATTTATGTGAAATTAAATGTTATTGTTATGTGCTCCAATCCACATTGCTGTAGTGCGGAATCTATGATATGTTGTAACAGAACAACCCTGGTAAAGGGGAGTAAAGTATAAAGCAATATAATTTTATGACGTGGTTGCGTCACTAGATGTTTATTTTATGCATAATATAAAAGTACGATGGGCTGATCACCCAGAGTATACATCTAAATTGAACAGCAGTCTTATGACTACCTTGGGCAATATCAGTCTATATGATTGGTACTATTCTTAACGTGTTCTAGGTCTTGTGAACGTACAGCAAGCAAGCTTCATGTTTTCAATTAATCCTGTAAAGATATGCATGCTTTTCATGTTCATACATTGAACTGTTAATGGTCAACTATTGAAAATGATCCATTACATTATTTAACCCAGCTTATTGTAAATGACTCAGTTTACTGCAAGCGATTAATGTTCATTGTAAATGATTTTCTTTCATCATTCTGAAATATCATGTCATCATTGTTTATTTACTTGCTGAACTATTTTATGCTCACTCTTACTTTTAAACATAATATTTCAACTAAACCCGAGCAGGTCGAGAGGTCAGGTACAGACAAGGGAAAAGGAAAAGTCAGCAAACAGTAGATGTACAATGATAGGGTCAAGTATATGTAAACATTATCCTTTTGTAAAATGTCATGTACGTATGTATGTATGTATGTATGTATGTATGCATGTATAAAGGTATGTAGAACATGAGATAATTATGAATGAATGTAAATTAAGTTTTACTATTATTCAGATTAAATGGTTGTTGTGACGACCCTAAATCCGGGTTCATTAACCTCGGGTTTGGTTCTCACTGTATAATACTTAACAACAATGAAATATATAAATTGTATTCAAACTACGCGGAATAATACAAAAGGTTCATTCTCAAAAGGCTACACTTCCCAAGGTCTATTACCTTAATCTTAATCATTACATATCTTAAGGGAAATACAAAAGATTTACAAAGAAATTACATAATAGTAATTTAAACTAGCATGCATTTACTAAACTACGCATTCGTTTTCCCCTTGCCTTTGTCTGACTTAGAGCAGTCGGGCTTAGCTGAAATATAGTCATGATATAGCAAGAATGAGCAACTAAAGGGCTCAACAAGTTTATAAACAACAACATAAGATATATCATGATGAAGGAAAATAACTTCAAGGTTTTCAACAACAACAATTTGTGAAAGATATCAAGAATTAATGTTCAATATAAGAATGGATTAACTCTGTACTGCTGAGTGGTCTTTAATGACCGTGAACTGCTACTAAGGTAGAGCAGACATACAATGTCTGACACCTTGTTAAAAATAACGGGACACTTGAGGGGATCAGTCCTCTCATGTCCTATGTATATACATAACATTTAGATTTCTTGTGAGCATTCGGTTTCCCAACAAATAAAAATCCCCTTTAAGTAGGGTTGTTCTTTCTCAGTCTTACTGTAAAAATCCGCACCAACCAATGGTTTGGATAAGCTTTTATAATATTCAATTAAATGAATTTAAATATGCATTTGTCTAGCCGAAACAAATAGCTTAGACATTCTTAAACAGTTGCAAAAGCACTATGTGCGAATATAATAATCAACAACAATGTGAAGTAATTTTTGGATAATTAATTCACTCAAAGGTCTGTCAAATAACTACGAGTGTAGATACATGCTCAACAATAATTGAATTACTCAATGTAAATACGATTGAAGAATAACTGCAAAAATAAAAATAAGTTAAGGTGTAGAAAACTTACCTCGTACGTCGTCTACGGCTAACCAACTTAATTTAACAATCCTTGAACGGACCTAACAATTAAATCAGTTTGATCTTAAATTAGCATCATATACTTGTAAGTATAATGACCTTTATAAACCTTACGAACCACATAATTTATTAATTATGGGTAATTAAACACTTAGGAAATATTATCACTACTCGATAATATTTCAAACACAAAGAACCTATATTAACTATTTAATATAGTTCATGCAATTGTCTAATATTATTAACAATTTAATAATATTTTATTAACATTGTAGTATTATTCATCCTTTAATAATAACTTATAAATCTTTTAAGATTAACTAATATTATTAATCATTTAATAATATTTTATTAACTATCTAATATTATTAATCATTTAATAATATTATTAATAATATTTTATTAAGTATCTAATGTCATTAATCATTTAATAATATTTTATTAAGTATATAATATTATTAATCATTTAATAATATTTTATTAACTTTATAATATTATTATACACTTAATAACATTTTAATAATTTTCCAATATTATTATTTATTTAATAATATTTTATTACCCTTATTATATTATTAATTCAATAATAATATTTTTAACCTTTTAAATCATTAAATCAATTATATATATATTAAAAGTATATATTTATTAAGTCCAAAAATACTAAAATGATTTTTGAAACATTTTTCATTTTCTGATCGAGGACCGCCGCTGCGGCGGTGACACTAATTTTAGAACCCTAATTTTCTTATTTTGACCTCTTTGGTTCTAACATTGATAAAATGATATCTACACATCCAAATGACACCAAATTAGTGTTGATGTGTTCCTAACTTCTTGTTTTACAATATTTTATGGTTTGATCGTCTTTTTGAAAACGTTATACACGAATTTTACGAATCGAACCACTTAGAGTTTAAAAACAATATCATTTGCGGTAAAAGCCATAACTTCTTTGCTATTCAATATTTTTGAAAGCTTCAAGTTGGGTTTTTCTTTAAAACTCATGTATCTAACTTTCTAGCCATAAAAGTTAAATTTCCAACTTGTACATTTCCAAAATACGACATTAAACACAACATGCTTAGTTAGGTTGTACCGGTAAAACGCGTTATGACTATTTCTACAACTTTTATGCATTTCTCACATACCAAATCATGTTATAAACACATAGAGCTATGAATATACATATATTACATAGTTAAATACATATAGACCATCAAAACGAGTTTTGATCGGTTAAAAATAGATTTTAACCGTTCAAAATCGTTCTAGGCCCTAAAAATGAAATAAGAAGGAGTTTAGAGCACTTTTAAACCTTTGTGATTTGAAGGCTCTTCTTCTTCTCCTACCAAAGTATGTGGTGAAGCTTTGTGTCATCCACCAAGCTCAGCCTCTAGCTATATCACTCAACACTTAAGTGTTTCTTCTATTTTTCTCTCAAATGCTCTCTATTTTTCTCTCTAGAATTCTTGCAAATGAACTAACCAACATCACCAAGGTTGTGGGAGGTCTTATTTATAGCCAACATCTAACCCTTCATTAACTTGCTTATTCACCCATGTTGGTGAAATTAAAGCCTAATCAAGCTTACTATTCCATTGAATGACCAAGTGATAGACATATGGAATGACTAGGGTGGTTGAACAACTTATGACAAGGAGTGATTTAGAAGCAATCTAGGAAATCAAGCAATCCAAGTGGGACCCTCAAAAATTCCTTTTCCTTTAATTTTTCTACTTTAATTATACATATATATATATATATATATATATATATATGTATGTATGTATATTAATATATGTAACAATTTTGACCAATTTTGACTTCCTATTGGTCTCCACTTTGGACTCTAGGATTAAATATATTGGGCTCATTCAATTAGATTGTTTGGGCTCAATTTAAATAACACATTGGGCTCACATTAAATATTCTAGGTTAGATTTAATTAAATCAAGTATTGGGCTTGTTTAATTAATTACATGGACTAGTAATTAGACTAATTACATGGACTACTAGGTTAATATCTTTGACCTAGTTTATTAACTCATTTGGATTTAAAATATAATCCAATTAGATTTGCTTTAATTAACTATACACTTTGCTTTAATTCTTTAAATAAATATACGCATACACAAATACATTTATTTAATTATCTAAAGTACAATTAATTAGTACAAAAAGTTTAAATTCATTGCTAAATATTTATTAAGTATATTTACAATGACTAATAAAATTCGTGGTCATTACAGTTGTGATAACAAGGTATAATAGTATTGTGAGCACTGAACTCGTGGTTCGAGGGACCTGGATTTGGGGGTATCACATTTTTGTATTAGAGCTGATAGGTTGTAAACCTTAAGTGAGAAAACCTTAGGAATATGACCTTAAGGAATATAGTGAAACTCAATTAGAGTTCTAAGGGGTGATTGGTGGAAATTATTAAAGTTAAAATTTTCACAATATGTGCTATGTGTTACGTGTTACGTGCTTTAGGAATGCGAGAAAAAAATTACGTTTAACTGAAACAGTTGTTTTTGTGATTTTATAGTATGCCAGAGATTGGTGAATCCAGTCGGGCAATAAAAGAGGAGTCCAGAGACATTCAAATTGATGTGATAACCACTGTACCAGCTATGGCAATAGCACCAGCTAAGGACAGTGAACCAGAGGAGGATCCAGATGAGCTGGAAGGAGACTTGGATGGAGCATTGCCAGATAATGCATCCTCTAAGCAAAGAGAGGCCGACCGAGAATGGGTGACTGGCCTGATACAACAGAATAGTGAGTTTATGGACAAGATATTGGAGTTAGAAACTCAAGCTGCTGAACGACAAACAGCTGTAGAGCAAAATGAGAATGCAGTCCAAGTGTTAGTTAATAGAAACATAGAGTTGGGGGATAAGTTGAGACAGGAAGAACAGAAGGTTCAAGAGCTAAAGAATGAAAAAGAAATCTTAGAGGCAAAGCTGAGGGATGCAACTGTTGAGATAGCCAGGTACGAACATGCTGAGGCTAAAGTAATAAGGACAGTAAATCTGGTGGAGGAAGAAGTAAGGGTTAAAAAGGCCAAGATAGATAGCATGAATGTAAAAATGGAAGATATGAGCTATGCTTTTCGCACGACGTTTGGAAGAGCACAAGATAGAGTGCATTACTACCTGGTGGAGTATAACCAGGCCAGAGATACTTTGAGTAGGTGGAAGATGATAGCAATCATGGATGAAGAATATGACGACGCAGTTAGGCGTGGAATGCTTACGTAGGATATATGTAATAGATATATATAATTATGTATATATAGTCATGTGTATATGGAATGTGAATCCCTAGTTTGTTATAAAAGAAATATAAAGTGTTATGTAACCTCTTTTATCTTAAGGAGGGAAGGTCTAAGGTGGTGGTAAAACTGTTAAATATGAATCCCGACTTTTGTAATCTGAAGGGATGAAAATAGCAATGTGCTACTTGTAATGTATTATGCTAAACACAAGTTAAGTTGTTTATGAATATAAATTCAGTTATTAAATGTGTGTTGATAGGCTATGTATTTAAAGTTCATAAGAATGTGGCATGTAAATGATATATAATAATTATGATGAAAATTCGTAAACAGAAAATGCTGCCAAGATGCAAACCAAATGTTCAACCCCCACTATAGGAGTCAGTAAGTGCTCCTGAGAAGCCAGTTAATCCTATGCAGCAGTTTGTTGACTTGTTGATGGGAGTTTTTCAGACCAGGAATGTTAACCCTGTGGTTGACCAACCAGTAGCAGCTCGGATTGCTACCTTCAAGGATTTTAAAGTTGTTGGACCCCCAGAGTTCAAGGGGACGATGAATTCGATAAAGGCCAAGAATAGGATAATTGAAATGGAAAAGGTATTTGATGTAGCAAATGTGGCAGAAGAACAGAAAACTACCTTTGCTACATTTATGTTAAAAGGAGAAGCAAATTATTGGTGGACTTCCAATAAAGGAAGACTGGGAGCAGGAGTTGCACTATGGGAGAGATTTAAAGAAATTTTCCTTGAGGCTTATTTTCCTCCAATGACACAAGACATGATGGAGGTGCAGTTCTTATAGTTAAAACAGGAAAATATGACTGTAGCCGAGTATATGGTGAAATTCAATGAGTTGACAAGGTTTGCTCCACACCACGTGGACACAGAACAGAGGAAGGCTAGACGCTTTGAGCAGGGATTGAAACCATGGATTTACAACAAGGTCTCAATATTTCAGATCGAGACTTTTGCTGGAGTAATGGAAAAGGCTATTATAGCAGAAGGAGGCAGTGATGCCTTAGCAAAGTAAAAGCAGGAACATCATGGTAAGAAGAAAAGTGATGGAGCCAACAGAGAAAATAGTAGTGGGGGAAGTAACACCAATAAGAAAAAGTGGAATAGTAATCCAGCTGGAAGCAAACAAGGGGAAACAAAGAAGAAGATAGAGCTATGTCCCAATTGTAGAAAGAGACATTATGGAGTATGCCTGAAAGGAAAGAACTTATGTTTCAGATTTGGACAAAAAGGACACATCGCACCAAACTATCTGATTCCAAAGATAAACAAAGGTTGTTTTCATTGTGGGGAAGTGGGGCATCAAATTAGTGATTGTCCTAAGAAGAAAGTTGAAGGAGGAAGTGGAAGCAGAAGAAATACTAGTGGAAAGCTGGTTATTGGTGGACCTATTCAGCCAGGGAGACCGACGACACGTACGTTCAACATGATAGTTCAAGATGCGGTGGCATCAAATGACGTGGTGTTAGGTATCATTTCTATCAATGGTACAAATGCATATGTGTTGTTTGATTTAGGTGCTACATGTTCTTTTATATCTGATGAATTTGCTAAGAAATTGAACCTACCTCAATCAAAGTTAGAAAATGTGTTAAATGTAGAAGTGGCGAATAAGGAAGTAATCCAGGTGGAGAATATTCATCTGGATTGTTGCTTGACGATAAGAGGGCATAGGCTAATAGTTGACTTAATTCCTATTCGGTTAGAAGAGTTTGATGTAATACTGGGAATGGACTGGTTGTATAGCCATGGGGCGGCGATTGACTGCCAAAAGAAATGTGTAAACCTTTAGATTCTTTCCAAGTCTAAGGTAGCATTCTATGGTAGCAAGTCGCCACGACAATCTTGCTGTTTGATGATGATGCATGCCAAGTTGCTAAGGAAAGGATGTATGGCATATCTAGCGCATGTGGTGGATACACGAGTAGTGGGATCAGAAATGGGTTAGATACCCGTGATAAAGGATTATGCAGATGTATTTCCAGATGAATTGTCGGGTCTTTCGCCAGATAGGGAGATCAAATTTGTTATAGATCTTGTGCTAGGAACGACACCAGTTTCAAAGGCACTGTACAGAATGGCTCCAGTAGAATTGAAAGATTTGATGGTTTAGTTACAAGAATTGTTGGACAAAGAGTATATCCAACCGAGTGTGTCTCCTTGGGGAGCACCAATTTTATTTGTAAAGAAGAAAGACGGATCGCTAAGGCTATGTATCGACTATAGAGAGTTGAACAAAGTGACAATAGAGAACATGTATCTGTTACCAAGAATCGATGATTTATTTGATCAGCTACGTGGAGCCAAGTATTTTTCTAAGATTGATTTAAGAAGTGGTTATCACCAGTTAAAGGTGAGACCTGAAGATGTGCCTAAGATAGTATGTAGGACTCGTTATGGTCATTATGAGTTACTGGTAATGTCATTTGGGATAACGAATGCGCCGACTGCATTTATGGATTTAATGAATAGAGTGTTCAAGCAATATTTGGACAAGTTCTTGGTGGTATTCATCAACGACATTTTGATTTATTCAAAGACTCAAGAAGAGCATGCGGAACATTTGAGAATTGTATTGGAAAAGTTGAGGGAAGCACAGTTGTATGTAAAATTCTCAAAATGTGAGTTTTGGTTGAAAAGGGTGCAATTTCTAGGGCACGTGATCGACCAACAAGGGATATCTGTGGTCCAGCCAAAGTTGAAGCAGTAATAAACTAGGAACAACCAAAGACACCAACTGAGGTGAAAAGTTTTCTTGGTTTAGCAGAATATTTTAGACGATTTATTAAAGACCTCTCAAAATTGTCAAGACCTTTAACTAATTTGACGAGGAAAGCTGTAAACTTTGTATGGTCAGATAAATGTGAGGAGAGTTTCACGGAACTCAAGAAAATACTAAGTGAAGCACTTGTGTTGTCGTTGCCTGACGACACGGGAGGGTTTGTTCTTTACAGTGTTGCATCGCACAAGGGACTTGGTTGCGTGTTAATGCAGCATGGCAAAGTCATAGCATACGCTTCAAGATAGCTGAAAGATTTTGAGAAGAGGTATCCAACCCATGATTTGGAGTTAGCAGTAGTGGTTTTTGCCTTGAAGATATGAAGGAATTATCTGTATGGAGAGAAGTGTGAGATATACACAGACTACAAAAGTCTGAAGTATATTTTCACCCAAAAGGATTTGAATATGAGACAAAGGAGATGGTTAGAACTAATCAAGGATTATGATTGCGAGATTCTATACCATCCAGGGAAAGCTAATGTTGTAGTCGATGCCTTAAGAAGGAAGGATCGAGAAAGACTAGAAATGATAACTGCACAGGAAGAGCTAATAAGAGAAATGGAAAGGATGGAGCTGGAAGTGAAATATCCAATAGAATCGGAAGAAAAGTTATTTGTGGTAGAAACTCATCCAACGTTATTAGATAAGGTGAAAGAAACTCAAATACAAGATCAAGACTATAGACAAATCAAGAAACGTATGTCTGATGGACAGGAGACAAAGTTTAAGATAGACAACAGTGGAATGCTAAGATTGGAAGGAAGAGTATGGGTGTCATTAGTATCAGAGTTAAAAGATGAGATTCTGCAGGAAGCACACAGTTCACGGTATTCAGTTCATCCAGGAAGTACGAAGATGTACCAAGATCTTTGCCAACACTTTTGGTGCCCCAATATAAAGAAGGATGTAACTGAATGCGTAAGTAAATGCTTAACGTGTCAAAGAATTAAGACAGAACATCAGAGGCCCAGTGGATTGCTACAACCGCTAGAGATTCCAGAATGGAAGTGGGAGCACGTTAAAATGGATTTTGTCGTGGGACTCCCAGCTACGCAGAAAGCCAATGATGTAATATGGGTGATAGTAGATCGACTAACGAAATCTGCACACTTCTTACCGATCAAAATCAAGTTCAATTTGGATTAGTTAGCAAAGTTGTACGTGAAGGAAATTATGTCGAGACATGGAGTTCTGGTATTGATTGTTTAAGATCGAGATCTGCGATTCACATCTAACTTTTGAAAGAGTTTTTAGGAGCGTATGGGTATGCAGTTGAGGTTGAGCACAGCGTATCATCCTCAAACAGATGTCCAAAGGGAAAGAACGATCCAAACATTAGAGGATATGTTAAGGGCATGTGTAATGGACTTTAAGGGCAATTGGGATGATCATTTTTCATTAGTTGAATTCGCATACAACAACAGTTATCATACGAGTATTGGTATGCCCCCGTATGACGCATTATATGGAAGAAAGTGCAGGACACATCTTTATTGGGATGAGATAGGAGAACGTAAGTTATTGTGACCAGAAATTATGCAACAAACTACCGAAATTGTCAAAGTAATAAGATCAAGGCTCATAGCAGCACATGATAGACAAAAGAAATATGCAGACCAGCATCGACAAAAGAGAGAATTTGAAGTAGAGTCCCATGTGTTTCTAAATGTATCACCCTGGAAGGGAGAGATAAGGTTTGGAAAGAAAGGAAAGCTGAGTATAAGGTTTATTAGACCATTTGAAGTATTAAGGAGAATATGCGAGGTAGCCTATGTTGTGGCATTACCTCCATAATTAGAACACATTCACAACGTGTTCCATGTATCAGTGTTAAGGCCGTACAAGCCAGATTACAAACATGTGATTGAATACGAGCCAATTCAGATTGAAAAGGATTTGACGTATGAGGAGACTCCTGTTCAAATCATTGATAGAAAGGAACACATTCTAAGAAACCAACTGATTCCTTCTGTAAAGGCAATGTGGAGAAACCACAATAACGAAGAAGCAACTTGGGAGTTAGAAGATAACATGAAAAAGGAATATCCAAGTTTGTTTACATAATTTTGTAATAGTGATTCTGGGGACGGAATCCTTGTAAGGAGGGAATAATGTAATGATACACAAATTCTCAATATTGTAAATTAATAAGTTATTAATGGAAGCTAAATATTTTGGAAGGTGACAATGATTTAGGGACAAACCAATTATGGTGTATTTAATGGTGGAATTAAATTCAAACTTTATGAAACAAGTTTGGATCAAAAAGGATTTAAATTGGATTAGAAATGACCAAGACTGGAATTTTAAGCTAATTATATGGAATTAAATGTCTAGATTTTTGGGAAAATTACCATGCTACCCTTGATAAATCAAATAATGACTTTGGCATTCTTTGATGGCAAAATGACTATTGTACCCTTGTTTAGCCAAGTGAAGTGTCTTGTTTGGCCCTAACCATGCATGGTTAGACTAACCAATGCATGGTTAGTTGTTGGAGAATATGAATTACACATATATGTATATCATATTGCAAGTATCAATCAAAAAGCTAAGTCACCCGAAAGTTACAAGTGAGAAACAAGAGAGAGAAGAGAAAAGGAAGCTAGGGTTCAAGAGAAATCATAAGGATTGCACTTCAACAAGTGATCAAGTGAGGTAAAGGAAAACATCAAGGTAGATAGTCAAGTTTTTAGGAGATTTATTGCAAAGAGAAGACAAGCCAAAAGAAGGTATAACCAAGTTCTAGCTTTAAAACTTGCCATTTATGTGCTTAAATGCTAGAACATGTGAAGTCATGCATGTATCTATGCTCAAGGGTGTGATTTATGTGAGTTTTATGTTATGTAGTTGGTTGAGTATGAAACCCTAAGCTGATGTGTGCTAGAACAAATGTGGTGCACTATTCATGTGTTTTTACAAGCTAGAAAGTATGATTTAAGGGATGGTTATGTGTTATATGTTGCTAGAAATAATGGAACTCTAGTTGAAGGTGTTGAACATATTTGTTATATGTGTTAATTGTGCTTGGTAACTTAGTAGATGCATGAAAGAGTCAAGAGCATGACTTGTGTAGAAGAATTGCAATATTAGGCTAAATGTTGCATGTAAACCAATTCATAATCTGTAAAGTGTTTTGGTAGGTGCATGTAGAAGCTACACATGCATACAAAGTTGCTAAATGAATATAGGTTAACCTATGTGGTGCATGAGATTCAAGATTTTAAGTGAGTTAAGTTTGAAGTTGCTAAAATTGACAAAATGCCAATAATGTGTCATTTTTGGGTATTTTGAGTAATTGGAGGTCAAATGGGGCTAAACATGTAAGTTTTATGTAGATAAACGTGTTAGAATTGATTTAGTGCTTATGGAGACAATTGTCCGTTTTAAACGTTTTAAAAAGTTCGTTGACGACCAAAACGATTTAATTGGAAAAACAATGTCATTTTAAGATTTTTAAATGTTTTGAAGGCCCATACATACCAATTACATATGTTATATGTTAAATGATTTGTCGGAACTTAGAAATGTTAATTTGGGCAAAAAATAACATTGATTTTTAAAAGAATTTTTTTTTAGAAAAACCAAAAGGGCGCCGGGTCGCCATCTTTTACACTGTGAACTGCACCGAGGCGCAGTTCTGCTGAAGGACCACACCGGGGCAAGGTCAGAGCAAGCCGGGGCGCAGTCTAGGCCGAGCCAATCTCGTGGCCAGCGAGATCTCAAGTTGAAAACATGGCGTCGGGGCGCCATGTACTAAAAATTTAAAAATAAATTAATTTGTCCCTAAGTGAAATGTTTTGATATTAAATGATAGATACATATGCTATAAATCATAAATTGATAAAAATGATCAATGTGGTAGATGTTAAGGACAAATGAGTAATGTGTTATATGTTAAAAGTTATGTAAAGACAAAAGGTAACTTATATAACAAGTTATAACATGCATGTATATGTAACTAATGCATGAACCCATATAATGCTCATGTAGGTTATAAACGGGGTAATATTTTGTTGACTTGGTCACACTCCTATCTTATGTTTTGATGATGATTTTATTTTATGTTGTCTTATTTTAATCGTAGGTTTAACACGCAAGTATACGTGATCAAACTGTAGTAAATGACAAGAAGAGTATCGTCCCACAGAGATTATAATTGATACCTACCAATTATTAATTTTCCAATTAAACTAATCTTAACTAAACTAACACTTTGAGATTACTTCTGATTTATTGAAAATAACTTAAAATTAAATAAAACTACTTATCGAAGATTAAATAATATGTTTAAATAATTAAGATTACAACTTCCCCCAATGCTTCATCTGAATATCATTCACTCTAGTTATTTCATATTAAATATACTGGATTGTTAATTAAGAATTCTTTATAATATTCACATGCATCTCTCGATCACATATAAACAATTCCACTCAATTCTACCAATTAAGGAATAGAATTGTGTAGAGCATCTAAATTAATTAAAACAATATATCTCTATGTGAATTATATTAAAGAAGATTTACATGCAGATTCTCTTCAAAATTACATATGGCAAATAGGCATATCTCTATCCTATTCACAAATCATAATTCCTATCAACGTAGAAACTACAATCATATGCTATCATACCAAGGTCTAAATCTATACTCCGTTCATCAAGTTCATATAAATTACCCCACTATTTACTGGTCAAGTAATTAAAATTAAGCACAAATATGACAGACAATCCAATTAGATTCATCATAAAACAACCAAAGGCAAACTTAACTTAAACTATGCATTGGGTTCCGTTGTAATCTTAAACGAGAATTTAGTTCATCATGAAATAATTAAAAACCATAGTTATAAAAGTATTCAACATCAAAGAGTATCAAAATACAAAATCGATAGAGAAGAAATAAGAATAAACGCTTTGATCTCCTCCTGTTCTGTTACTTTGATCTCCTTGAGTTGTAATCTTCCAAGCTCTAGCCTTCAATTGCACTTTCTGATAGCTTCAACCGCTCCCAGAAAAAAATCCCCTCAATTAGGGTTATATCACTACTATTTATACTCCTCATCAGCTTTTCCTAACTTCCCATGGGTTTGCCTCCTCTATCCTTAACTGCCCAGCCCAGAATTCACGCAACAAAACTTTCTCGTCGGACAGGGCAGCCGCGCGATGATCCAAGATGTCAAACTAAAATTCTGCATAGGTGGGGCGGCCGCGCGATGATATGGCGCGGCCGCGCTGCTTTTCCAGAATGCCCTTTTTAGATTCTTTTCATCCGTTTTCGCTCCAAATGTCCATTTTCTCCTCCAAAGTGATATTTCCTGCAAAACGACATGACTACATCAAAAGTAACCTGCAACACATAAAAAACAAACACCAATTCATGTTTTTAGGTACTAAATTCGTAGGTATTTAACCCACTCATCAAATACCCCCAAACTTGAACTATTGTTTGTCCCCAAACAAACTATCATGCACAAACTTTACACCTACTTACGAAGCACTACACAAACTAGACAAAAACCGACATGATGCAACTTACTACTATTCGAGCAACAAACCAATTAGTAATCCAACAAGTAGCCTCAAAAATTGTTACAAATAATTCCACAACACATCAACTTTATGCTTATCTATGAATTGGCTTTTTACCCATTTCACTCACTTTTCACCCCGTCCGTGTGTGTGTGAATTCGCCCGCATTAACATATCTTCTCAATTAGATAAATGAATAAGGATACTCAGCAATCAATATATAAATACTGTATACTCAATACATGCACATGGAATTCAATTATCACATCTTTTTATTTTCAGCACAACATTGCGAGTGCGTTTTGAAGCTCCATCTCGCTTCTTCTTTTTGGCATGTGCAATGTTTAATTCTCTTAGGCTTTTCAAAGTTACCCACAGAGCGAACTTTCCACCAATGACTCCCAAACAAGTTGGTTTTAGGGCACCAAGTGTAACGACACTCCTAAAGGCTTACTCATTCAAGTAACAACGGCCACAGAAATAAACTAGCCAATCTGCTTTTAACCATCAAAATATTTTTTGTTCCCGTATCAATTTTTTTAAACGATGGTCATTGAAGCAGGTTACCAACCTATATATTTTTCTTACACTCGTGACATGTATACGACAACAATTATATATCCCTTGCCAGCACCCCCTTTCACAGTCTATTCTAAATTTAACTAAGTTAATGTCTCGAATATGTGCAAATAATTCGACAAGGGTCTCAAGTATCACAAAATGAGTATTAGACCATTCACAAATTCACAGTCTATATCCATCTCATGAAATTTATCTGTGAACAATCAAAGTGTTCATCATTGGCCACTAAATTAAATTACTTCTATCAATCCATTGCTCAAGTTCTTACCCTAAATGCAACACAATTTATGCAAGACGCACTAACATGACTATATGCCTTGACTGAATTGCGACCAAAATGCGAATATACTAATAAAGAAATGACACAATGCAATGAACACATGCAAACAAAAACAAGATAACACCCCCAAACTTAAGAGAAGCAATGTCCTCATGCAAATATATAAATAAAGAACAATAACTAAAAAGTAAAATATAAAACAGAAGACTCCCCTAGTAGAATGGTCAAGCTTCATCCTCATTCTCCTCATCAGGAGAATCAGCTGGATATTCTGGGAATTCTCGAGGAGTTGGAAATTGGACGGGGCCGGAGCTGGAGCCTGCACCACCACCCGAGTGGAGCTGGGATAGCGTATTAGCAAACAGCAAGTTAAACTGGATCATAGCATCCACACGATGCGCCATGGCACCCATGTGTCTGTTCTGGCGACGGGTCTGTCGGTCCACTTTACGTTCAATTCTATCAACAGTAAGCTGTAAGGACTCCAACGAAGGGGGTTGTGCTTGTGGTAGTGGTTCGTCAATGTGGGCATCACGGACACCACCAAATCCCAGGCCTCTCGGGTGGGACACGGCACCATCCCAAACCCGATAACGCTCAATATTACCATGATCAATTGCCGCCAGTGGCAGCTGCAATGCTTCATCAACACCCCACTGGACCCCAGCAAGCCGACATAACCCCGTTATCAATGAAGGGAAAGGTAAACTGCCCGTAGTTTTCCCGCTAAGAAACTTTTGGATAAACTCCCGAATCACCGATCCCACATCGATGTTCGTGTCTAGCACTAACGCATATAACAAGACGGCCCGGTCCACAGTTACTTCGGTTTGATGTCAAGTTGGCATCAAGTTGGAGCAAAGAAAACTAAACCACGCCTTCCCGTACTTACTCAGGGCTGTCTGAGGGAATGTGGAGTGTTTGTTAGTACCACTCTTCCTCGTCCACTTCGTCCCGGGTTGGCATATTCGGCGCACCACCGAATCCAAATCGTACTTCTCAATCCCATGACTCAAATATTCATTTGGTGTGTCAGCATGATTTGGCACATGAAAGTAGGCATTAATAGTGTATCTGGAAAACAAAACTGGCCGACCGTGGACCTGAACAGCAAAATTAGTGGCATGAATGGCATTGGCATAGAACTCCTTTACCACAGATATAATAGCAGGACCCGGTTGCTCTGTAAAATCCAACCAATGACGCTCAGCAATCTGGATTGCCATCTCACCATCCCACTCAGCGTCCGGTTTTAAACCTCTCTCGAGGACAAATGACTTCCCCAGGAGCACCGTTTGATATCTCGTCGCCGCTTCTTCACTCATAAATCTAGTTTCATCATACACCGGTTGGGAAGAGCGCGCAGTCGAACCCCGTCTTCGCTTTGATGTCATGGCAGAGATAACCCAGGTGACTTGGTCGATTGCTCAAATTAACCATAGTCTGTGCTGAAATAACAGCCTTGGCCTTTAACCAAACAGGTGGGGGACAACCTAACAAACCCAAAATAAGCAAGACACGTACCAATGTCCAATTGCCGTATATTGTCAATGGTGGCAAAGACAAGCAAGTATTGAATGAAAACACCGCACCACGAAAGCACAGATGAATAATTGCAAACAATATCCCAATTCAAAGGGAACCCAAAATTGGCCGTGTATCGGGACTCAACCAATTTCGTTCGAGAAAATAAGAAAATTTTATGGGACGGTCGGATTGGGCTTACTTGATCGGAGGTGGGGTTGTGCCGGAACAAACCTTGAAGACAAACACGGGAAGCCTGTGAACACCGATGATGACAACTGGCTC
The DNA here is from genome assembly GCA_947179155.2 of Hedera helix. Classification (NCBI taxonomy): domain Eukaryota; kingdom Viridiplantae; phylum Streptophyta; class Magnoliopsida; order Apiales; family Araliaceae; genus Hedera; species Hedera helix. The sequence continues at coordinate 17,757,250 of OX359269.1, read as the reverse complement.
TCCGTATGTGGTCTAGGCAAGGATGAAGCCGACCAGCGATTTAGAGTAGAAGAGTCGTGGTGATGGAGGTTGTGAAGAAGAGGAAGATGACTGACTTTTGGTGTTTCGAACGAGACCACATTAGGTATTAGCTGTACGGGTGGGTCGGGTTTCCATTGAATGGGCCGATTTGTTTTTTTTTTTTTCTCTTTGTCGTCTGTTGAGTTCTGGGACTAGGCAACTGGGGCGGCCGGGCGATGATAAGGGGCGGGCGCGCTACCTCGGCAGAAATTAAGTGTGTAACATGGCCAGACTGGGGCGGGCTCGCGAAAATTTGGGGCGACTGCCCTATACAGTCAGTGTCATTTTATGTTGGTCAGCTAACGTTGCCCCAGCTACTGTCCATCCCTCTGGTAGTTATCTTGTAGTGAAATAAATACACCATTAAGAATCATTCTGTGCAAGATAGCTAAAAGCAAGAAAAACTATAATTGGTAATACTATTTTAAAATAAAATAATTCCTAAAAAATAATAATAATAATAATAATAATAATAATAATAATAATGCGAAATACTGAAACGGATAAATAATACGATTGGGTTGCCTCCCAATTAGCGCTTGTTTTAGAGTCTTCAGCCTGACTTCTTCCTGTCTCAGTTGCACATGGCGAGGTTGACTGAGGATTTCTGGCGATCAATACCACCACCCCAATAATGTTAAATTCTTTGACCGTTGACTTTGAATGTAGCATCGGACTTGTTATCTTCTAACTCGACGGCTCCATGTGGGAACACTGATCTGATAATAAAGGGCCCGGACCATCTGGATTTAAGTTTTCCAGGGAAAAGCTTCAATCGGGAATTGAATAGCAACACAGCTTGACCAGGTGAAAAATTACGATCCACAATATTCTTGTCATGCCACTTCTTTACTCTCTCTCCTTATAAATCTTTGCATTTTCATATACGTGGAGACGGAACTCATCCATTTCATTGAGTTGCAAGAGGCGTTTTTCTCCCGCTGCGTCTAAATCAACATTGAGTTTCCGGGTAGCCCAAAAGGCATTATGCTCTAATTATACCAGCAAATGACATGCTTTTCCGAACACTAGTCGATACGGCGACATCCTAATTGGAGTTTTATAGGCCGTCCTATATGCCCAGAGAGCATCGTCAAGCTTCAGTGCCCAATCCTTCCTGTTGGGATTCACCACCTTTTCCAAAATCCTCTTCACCTCTCTATTGGAAATCTCAACTTGACCACTTGTTTGAGGATGATAAGCGGTGGCAACCCTGTGCGTGACTCCATATTTAGCGAGTAAAGACGCAAAGAGTTTATTACAAAAGTGTGAGCCTTCATCACTGATTATCGCACGTGGAGTTCCAAATTGGGTGAAGATGTTTCATCTAAGAAATTTTATCATCACCTTTGCATCGTTAGAGGGCAACGCAGCAGCTTCTACCCACTTGGAGACATAGTCAACTGCGACTAGAATATAAGAGTTATTGAAGGAGGATGGAAAAGGACTCATAAAGTCTATACCCCATACGTCAAAAAGCTCGACCTCCAAAATAGAATTGAGGGGCATCTCTTGCCTTTTAGAGATGTTCCCTGTTCGTTGGCATCGATCGCAACGTGCTGCAAAGGAATGGGCATCCTTGAAAAGAGTAGGCCAATAAAATCCTGATTTTAATACTTTCGCAGCTGTCCGCTCACCGTTGTGGTGTCCTCCATATAACGAATCATGGCATTGTTGTAGAATGTTATCTATCTCCTCTTGAGGCACACACCGTCTCACCATTTGGTCTGCATATTGCTTGAATAAGAAGGGGTCATCCCATATGTAAAATTTTACATCATGTAAAAATCTTTTCCTTTGCTGGTACGACATATCAAGAGGAGGCACGTGACCCACAATATAATTTACGAAATCTGCGTACCATGGTGGTGCTGTACTAATAACGAGTAAGTGCTCATCCGGAAAACATTCATTTATTAACAGCTCGTCACCTTTTGTGTGGCCTTGATTCTCTAACCTTGAGAGGTGGTCTACCACTTGATTCTCCGTTCCTTTCCTATCCCTAATTTCCAAGTGGAATTCTTGAAGCAATAAAATCCATCTAATTAACCGTGGCTTTGCATCCTTTTTGGAAATTAAGTACTTAATTGCTGCGTGATCAGTGAAAACCACCACCTTGGTCCCAACTAAGTATGCTCGGAACTTATCAAAAGCATACACAACCGCTAGAAGCTCTTTCTCAGTAGTTGTATAATTCAATTGTGCCTCCATTAATGTCTTGCTTGCATAATAGATAACATGGAAGACCTTATCTTTGCGTTGGCCTAAGACCACGCCAATTGCAAAGTCGCTAGCATCGCACATTAGTTCGAAAGGTGACGACCAATCTGGTGCAACTATGATCGGAGCAGTGATTAATTTTTGTTTCAACACTTCAAAAGCTTGGATGCATGCGGTGTCAAAGTTGAAGGCTACATCCTTCTCCAAAAGATAACATAAGGGCTTAGTAATTTTTGAGAAATCTTTGATAAACCTTCTATAAAAACCCGCATGTCCGAGGAAGCTACGAATCCCCTTAATAGACCTCGGTGGTGGAAGATTTTCAATAGTTTCAATCTTCGCCTTGTCTACTTCGATTCCTTTGACAGAAACTCTATGTCCCAAAATAATGCCTTCTTGGACCATGAAGTGGCACTTCTCCCAATTCAACACTAGATTCGTTTCCACACAGTGCTTAAGCACGAGAATTAGGTTCTCCAAACATAAGTCGAAAGAATTCCCAAATACTGAAAAATCATCCATGAATATCTCTAGATTGTGTTCAACCATATCGAAAAAAATTGCCATCATACACCTTTGAAAAGTAGCCGGTGCATTACATAATCCAAAAGACATTCTTCGGAAAGCAAACGTACCATAAGGACAAGTAAATGTCGTCTTCTCTTGGTCTTCGGGTGCTATGGCGATCTGATTATATCCTGAATACCCATCCAATAGACAGTAGAATTCATAACCTGCCAAACGGTCCAACATCTGGTCAATAAAGGGTAGAGGGAAGTGATCCTTTTGTGTGGCCTTGTTGAGTTTCCGATAATCCATGCATACTCGCCAACCAGTAATTGTTCTTGTTGGAATGAGCTCGTTGTTGTCATTGGTCACCACTGTCATTCCACCCTTCTTAGGAACACACTGCAATGGGCTTACCCATGCACTATTGGAGATTGGATAAATTATACCAGCATCTAGCCACTTGATAACCTCTTTTTTCACAACTTCTTTCATTATTGGATTCAGTCTCCGCTGTTGCTCTATTGTTGGCTTAGAATCCTCTAAAAGGATTTTGTGCATACAGATAGACGGACTAATCCCCTTTATGTCTGCTAAAATCCAACCAATAGCTGATTTGTATTCTCTAAGGACCCGCAACAGTTTTTTTTCCTGGCTCTCATTCAATGAAGTAGAGATTATTACTGGTAAAGTAGAAGAATTCCCTAAATACGCATACCTCAAATGACTCGACAGCGGTTTTAATTCCAATGTAGGTGGTTCCTCCAATGAAGATTTAACGTGAACAGGTGGTTTGTCCGAATAATCCAATGTCTCAACTGGTGGTCTGAATTTATCTATCCTTGGCACAGTATTTAACAGTTGTACCAACTCAAACAATGCTGGATCATCTGAGTGAGCTTCCATGGTCAAAGAGATATCAAAAGGATCTGTATTAAGTGTAGCCACGAGTTCTGCCTCAACGACATCTTTTACAATATCCATACTAAAACACTCCTCCATCTCCTTAGGAAACTTCATTGCCTTAAACACATTAAAAGTTATCTCTTGATCTTGGACTCGCATGGTCAACTCACCTTTTTGTACATCAATCAGTGTTCTTCCAGTTGCCAAGAATGGTCGTCCAAGAATGATCGGTATATCGCAATCTTCCTCACAATCTAAGATAATGAAGTTCGCAGGGAATATAAATTTATCGACCTTTACCAGTACGTCCTCCACAATTCCCCTTGGATAAGTAATAGAGCGGCCGACCAGCTGTAATGTCACATTAGTGGGAACTGCTTCCTTTAACCCCAGTTGCTGATAGACTGATAATGGCATCAGGTTGATACTGGCACCTAAATCACACGGACATCGATTGAAAAACTGAGTCCCAATTGTGCATGGAATAGTGAAGCTCCCCGGATCCTTAAGTTTTGGGGGCAACTTCTTCTGTAAGATTGCACTGCACTCTTCGGTAAGGGCCACGATTTCAAATTCTCCAAGTCTCCTTTTACGTAAGAGAATATCCTTCATGAACTTTACGTAACTTGGCATTTGTTCCAATGCGTCAGCAAAAGGGATGTTGATTTGAAGTTTCTTAAACACTTCCAAGAACTTGGAGAACTGTTTATCCAATTTCTGTTTTTGAAGACGTTGGGGAAAAGGCACTGGTGGATAAGTTGAGGCCTGTTTTCCTTCTTTTGATTTCATTGTTGGCACATTATCAGTTTCTTTGGCCACATCGAAATTTCGAGCCCCTTCATCAGATCCCTTTTCCTTCGATGTTTCTCCATCTATAGCTTTTAACTCCTTACCACTCCTAAGCGCTACTGCTTTACAATACTCATTCTGATCTCTTCTCGAATTCACTTCAGTGTCACTCGGTAAAGTCCCTTGTGGTCGGTTGTTAATTGTATTGGCCAATTGCCCAATCTGAGTCTCCAAGTTCCGAATTGCAACTGCTTGATTTTTTACACTTACATCCATTTGATTCATCATCTTGTCTTGAGCCTGCATTCTTACTTCAGTTCCTGTCATATATTTGGCCAACATCTCCTCCAAATTTGTTTGCTTTTCAGGTTGGGGAAGAGTTTGTTGTTGACGAGCTTGAAATCCCGGTGGATACGGTTGACGTGGAGCTTGAGGTTGAGCTGTATTATCTTTCCAAGAAAAGTTGGGATGGTTCCTCCACCCCGGATTGTAAGTATTGGGGTTACTGACGTTTTGCTGGCGATTATAATTCCCCACATATTGTGCTGACTCGGAACTTATAGCACAATGCTCCGTCGGATGTTCACCAGCACATAATTCACAAATCACTGATACATTCTGAACATTGGGCACTCCCATAGCATCAAATCGCTTCACCAAGGTAGACATTTGAGCAGCCAATGCGGTTATCGGATCTACTTCAATTTTTCCTGCTACTCTAGGTTGATTCATTCGTGCGGTAGGCCATTGGTAGTTATTTGCTGCCATGGTTTCTAACAACGCGTAAGCATCATCATAATTCTTAGACATGAGGGCATTGAATAACCCATTATAGAATGTTTGAATTAGCAACCACTGTGGTATTCCATGATGAGGACATTTTCGCATTAGATCCTTAAATCTCTCCCATGCTTCATAAAGCGACTCCGAATCATGTTGAACAAAACTAGTGATGTCATTACGCATCTTTGCTGTTTTAGCTGGGGGAAAGAATTTGGCAAGGAACTTTTGCGCCAAATCATTCCATGTCGTTATTGAACTAGGGGGTAAAAAGTGAAGCCAAGCCTGTGCCTTATCACGGAGTGTAAACGGAAACAGCCTAAGCCTGATTGCATCTTCACTGACTCCATGAAACTTGAATGTATCACAAATCTCTAAAAAACTCACTAAGTGCTCGCTCGGATCATCACTTGGTAAACCCCCAAAATGAACCGAATTTTGAAGCATCTGGATTGTCCCTGGCTTAATTTCGAAATTTGTAGCAGTGATGGTGGGCCTTTGGATGCTTGACTGTATCTCCGTGACCTGAGGCATTGCAAAGTCTCTCAACGATTTTTGTTCTTTGTCCGCCATTTTCTCTTGAGTTTTCAACGTTTCTTGAATGAAATGTCGAATTCGATGGAATCTACGTTCAATATTATTATTATTATTATTATTATTATTATTATTATTATTATTACTATTACTAGTATTATTATTTAGTTCCTAAATGGTTTAGGAATTAATTAATAAGAGTACTCTCATAATTGATAATTAAGTTCCTAAATAGTTTAGGAATTATAATTATTATATTAAATTAATTAAGTTCCTAATTAGATTAGGAGTTTAATTAAAAACCCTATTCCTAAAGGTGTTAGGAGGGTTTACTAAATCTATAAATAAGAGAAGTCTTATTATGGATTAAGGTTACACACATACACTTCCATAAGTTTTTGGGAGAGTACTCACATATTCTCTAGAGAGAGAAAACTAGGGTTTGCCATCACTCACTTCTTGAATTATTATTATTTCTTGGTGGATCACCTCTAGAGGCCAAACACTTGGGTGGCTAACGTTGATCATTGGAATCCTGTAATGTCCTAGAATTTCTACATCTTTATTGATTAAATTATTAATTTAATTTCCAACGAGTTAGTTTTACGAGATTATTTAAATCTTTTTATGTGATTAATTAATTATGTGATTAAATAATTATGTAATTAATTACTAAAATTAATTAAAGGGGGTCACTACTATGTTATTAAATTAGTAAACAAACCATAAAATTTTAATATCAAAATAATTGATAAGTTTCCTATTAATTAAATATTCAATTAAATTGAATATAATGAGTGAATTAAATATAATAAATTAATTAATATGATTATTAATTAATGTAAATAATGTGAAATATTAATAATAATATTTATTAGTCCATTTAGTAATTTAATACTAATGGGTTAAAATATTTAATTATTTATTCAATCTAATTATTTATTTAATCACGGATTGAATAATTAATGTGTAAATTATTAAATTAGCCCAACATGGGTCAATTAGTAGCCCAAGTGGAGAATAATAAAATTTGACAATTTAGTAGCCCAAACAATTTAATAGAAGCTCAATTGGTATTTTAAATTAAAGCCCAATACTTGGTCCATTTGAAAAAAACAATTAAATAACTAATTAATTAATTAAAAAGTGAAAAGTGACTCAATTTTGGGACAACCAAAAAGTCATCAGCCGACCAAGTTGGAGAGGAGAGAGAAAAAAATTGAGTTTTATTTTTATTTTGTTTTGTTTTTATTTATTTAATAAAGGGTTGCTTGTTTTGATTTTTGGGAAAGTCTTTTCCCACAAAATTCTCACCAACTAAGTATGGGCTAATTTTCTTGTGTAAGTATCCAATATAGGTGCATGATAGTCTAGATTAATAGATACAATATGTGTATCTAATATTTTGTAGGAGTATACTTGCATTTGTAAGACTTGTACATTTCATTATTTTTCAAGCTAAAGAGAGAGCTAGAGAGCATTTGAGAGTGTGAGAAAAATATTTTGAGAGCAAAATTTATCAAGAGAATGAGTTCTTGGTTTATGTCTTCAAGATTCACCACCTATTTTGGAAGAAAAAGGAGAATAGCCATTAAATCAATGTAATAGTTATTTTAAATGAAGTTTTGTTTTTAAATTAAATAAATCATCATGTTAGTATAAACATGTTAATATAGTTATTGATGTGTAGTTGTAATATTTATGCCATGCTTGAGTTTAATATGTTTGATTTGTATTTTGGTATATTTTATATGCTAAAATATGTGTTTAATAGTTTAAACAAGTTTTGGAATTTATGTCCAAAAATATTTTTATAAAACTTAGGTTTGATGTTCTAATATTATAGAACATTAAATCATGAGAAAAACAAAGTTTGAATCACTCAAAATGGAGTTTTATACAAAAAGTTATGATTTTTGGTAGTTTATGTGATGTAAAATTTTTTATAAAAAAATAATGATATTAAATCATGAAAAATTAATTTTTCATGTTATAAATTAATATAAGGTGATTGATAATTTTTTTGGATTTTTATTGAAGAGTTAAAGATTTATTGATGGTATATTTTTATTTAAAATGGGTATTGCCGGAATACTGTTCACATTCTGCGAAGGAAAAAAATCTAAGGGTTTCCGCGCAATGCGCGCGCAGCCACTGTTCACCGAAAACACGGAGCCAAACGACGTCGTTTGGCATAAAAAAAAAATTACTCCGCGCATTCGCGCGGAAGCCAGCAGACGAGACTGCAAAACGGCACAGTTTTGGGGCTGTTCGTTTTACTACGCGCGCCATGCGCTGAAGAAAATTACGGGGAAATTACATTTATGCCCCTCCTTGTTTTTCTTGGCAGAATTACCATTATGCCCTCAGATCAGTTTTCAACTTATTTACGAAAATGTCATTCGGGTTAATTTTAATTAATTTAAATATTTGAAAATTAATTTAAAATTATAACAAAAATAATAATAATACAAAAATAATATTGGGGAGGATATTTTTCAATAAGTTTAATATTTAAATATTTTAAATATTAATCTAGTTAGCTAAACCATGGTTAAGTTAAATAAATTTATTATTTATTTATTATTTTAAATGTTAATAATAAATAAAGATGATAAATTAGCAATTATTATTTAATGCCTATTAAATAATACTTAAAGAGAGATAAAATTTATAAATTAATTATTTATTATTTAAATATTATTAAATAATAAATAAGGATAATTAAGTAATTAATTATTATTTAATTAGCATTAAATAACGATTAATGGAAATTAAGTTATTAAAGTAATAATTTATTATTTAATTTAAATAATAAATAAGAATGATTTGATTATTATTTAACCTTAAATAATAATTAAAATTAATTAAATAATTAATTATTATTTAATTAACATTAAATAATAATTAAAGAGGATTAAGATTAGTAAACTATTATTTAATTTCCTTAAATTAAATAATAAGTAAGGTTAATTACTTAGTTAATTATGGGTTGATTAATATTAAATTAAAGAAGGTTAAAATTAAGTCAATAATTATTTATTATTTAATTATAATTAAATAATAAGTAAGTACAATTAGTTATTATTTATTTTAAATAATAACTAGAGTTAATTAATTAATTTCTATTTAACCAAGATTAAATAGTAATTAAATAGAGATTGAGTTAATAAAATAAATTAAATTTAATTATGCTTTAATTAAACAATTGTAATAAGTTGTTTAAGGGTTTAATAAGTGTCCAACACTTAAGAAAAATATTTTCTAACTTATTAAATTATTAACCTAAATGATTAAGGGTCTATAAGGTTAATAATATTGTTTTGACTAATGTAAATTATGTGTTAGTACTTATGTGTGGTAAATAAGTTCATTATTAAGCGTATAGTTATGCAAATACGTCGTACTAATTATTAGACCGACTTTATTAATGTTAGGTCTTTCAAAGCAAGTTAGTTAAAGCTAGACATTTATTGTAGCTGAGCAGACAGGCAAGTTCTCTAACCCTACTCATTTATTGTTGAGGTTTAATTATTTAAAATTATTCCACATCCATATTGTTTATAAAATCGCACTTAGTGCACTTGAAGCTTATTAGTTCTTGATTCATGAACTGTATTAAAAATGTCAAAAGCTAATAGTTCAACTAGACATTACGTTTATAAATTCAATACTTGAATACTTTTAAAAGCTTATCTAAACCATTGTTGGGTGCGGATTTCTTATATTAAGTCTGAGAATTGAACAACCCTAAATTAGGGGATTTTGTGTCGGGAAACCGACTTTGGGCGTCAGTGACTAAATGTAATGCATATACAGCGAGTTGAATAGGCTGATCCCCTTGAAAACCAAACAACTCAAAGGGTCAGAGGAAACTCTATTATACCCTCGTTAGTTCAGGGTCCTTAGTGACCATTCAGCATTTTACGATTCAAATATTCTGTTTATTAAAATTTGAATCTTGTTTCATTCACAATTGTTATATCTATTGTTGAATCATTGATGATATTTTCCATTCATTCATGATATATTAAATCTCTATGATTGTTCTAAACTTGCTGAGCAAACTAGTTACTCATTCTTGCTATATCATGAACCATTTTTCAGATAGACCTGATTGCTCAAAGAAGGATAAGGGAAAAGGAAAAGCCAGAGATTAAGTTAGTTTATGCATGCTAATTAGATGCTTAAATGTGTATTTACTGTTGAAGAACCTTTTGTAATTCCTTATGATAGGAACTGTTTTTATGTTAAGGTTGATAGACCCTGGTATTGTAACCTTTTGAAAGGAACCAATATGTATTATTCCGCGATATTTAAATGCAATGTATGTATTTAATTGTTAGTAATGTGTTGAATAGTGAGAACCAAACTCGAGGTTATAGAACCCGGATTTGGGGTTGTCACAAATCCAATCGGTGAAATTCAAGGAGATCACGAAGGATTTGGAGGTGAACTTGTACCCGTTGAAGCTTTGAGTTCTATAAGGGTATAATTCTCTAACTTCTTCTTTATCAATTAATAGTTACGCATAAAGGTCGATCCTGGATTATGGTTTGTAAATTTTAAATTTGATTTTATCATGCTTCCGCTATTTTATGCAATTTGATTGCGTGTCTATGAATATTACAAACCAACATCATGCACATGCCAAGTTCTCTCCTCAAGGTACAAAATCTTTCCTCACTGAGTGGTTTAGTAAAAATGTCTACTAACTGATGTTCAGTGGGAATAAAAATTAACTTGATTAATCCTATAGACACATTATCCCTAAGAAAATGATGCCTAACTTCAATATGTTTTGTGCGTGAATGCAAAACTGGATTTCTAGAAATGTCTTTTGTGCTCGTATTATCACAGTAAATAGGTACAGTATTGCATACCACATCAAAATCTATTAGGGTTTGGCGTGTCCAAAGTATTTGAGAACAACAACTTCCTGCAGCTAGATATTCTCCCTCGGTTGTTGATAAAGCAACCGAGGTATGCTTTTTACTATGCCAAGACACCATACTTTGACCCAAAAATGTACAAGCACCACTAGTGCTTTTTCTATCAATTTGACATCCTGCATAGTCTGCATCTGAGTAACCCATTAGATTAAAATCCTCACATATTGGATAAAATAAACTAAAATTGATAGTGTCACACAAATATTTAAATATTCTTTTAATAGCATTTAAATTTGATTTTTTTGGTTTTGCTTGAAACCTAGCACATAGACACACACTAAATGTGACATCCCCAAATCCGGGTTCCTTGAACCCTAAACTTGGTACGTCACGATACATCATCTTCATACATGTTCTATAACTAATGTTGAATATATAAACATAATTTGTTTATTCTACAACATTTCCCAAGGTTTCTAACCTTAACTTATAGATATACCTTTAGATTCATAAAAAGGTTTACAAAATTACTTACATCATCTAACAATTTAGTTATAATGCATAACACTATAATCTTGTCTTTTGCTTCTGTCTCCGTCTCTCCTCGGACATTCGTATTATTCTGAAATTTGTTATCATGATATAGCAAGAGTGAGCAACGACTTTGCTCAGCAAGTTTAAATACAATAACGATATATCATAATTGAAAGAAAGAATAAGCTTTCGGATTTTCAACAATATAATAATTGTGAAAGAGTACGAATCTTAATTTCAGTAATTGAATGACTGAATCAATTAATGTTGAATGTCAATAATGACCATGAACAAATTTAACTGAACCTTATGGTAATGAAGGTGATCAGCCTTTCATATCTGATGAACACATGCAACAAGCACTATGTGCAAATCAACAATTTAAAGAGGTGTAATAATTATACCGAATTAAACCATAGCATGCTTGAAACATAATAACTTGAGTTTGAGTTAGGAACTTGAACAATAAAATAATATATCCTGCTCGAATATAAATTGAGTAGGGTTTAGGAAACTTGCATATCTGCTCAGCTACAATTATTGTCTAGCTTTAACTAACTGGCTTTGAAAGTCCTAACATTAAAAAGTTGGTCTAATAATTAGTACGGCGTATTTGCACAACTATATGCTCACTAAGGAACTTATCTACCACACATAAGTACTAACACATAATTTACATCAGTCAAAACAATATTATTAACCTTATAGACCCTCAATCAAATTAGGTTAATAATTTAATAAGTTAGAAAATATTTTTCTTAAGTGTTGGACACTTATTAAACTCTTAAACAACTTATTACAATTGTTTAATTAAAACATAGTAAAATCCAAATTATTTTATTAACTCAATCTCTATTTAATTACTATTTAATCTTGATTAAATAGAAATTAATTAATTATCTTTAGTTATTACTTAAAATACATAATAACTAATTGTACTTATTTATTATTTAATAATAATTAAATAATAAATAATTATTGATTTAATTTTAACCTTCTTTAATTTAATATTAATCAACTAATACATAACCAAGTAATTAACCTCACCTATTATTTAATTTAAGGAAATTAAATAATAGTTTACTAATTTTAATCCTCTTTTATTATTATTTAAAGTCAATTAAATAATAATTAATTATTTAATTAATTTTAATTATTATTTAAGGTTAAATAATAATCAATTTATTTATCCTTATTTATTATTTAATTTAAATAATAAATTATTAATCTAATAACTTAATCTCCATTAATCATTATTTAATGTTAATTAAATAATAATTAATTACTTAATTATCCTTATTTATTATTTAAATAATAAATAATTAATTTATAAATTTTTATCTCTCTTTAATTATCATTTAATAGGAATTAAATAATAATTGCTAATTTATCACCTTTATTTATTATTAACATTTTAAATAATAAATTTATTTAACTTAACTATGATTTAGTTAACTAGATTAATATTTTAAATATTTTAAATATTAAACTTAATGAAAAGTATCATCTCAAACATCATTTTTGTATTATTATTATTTTTGTTATAATTTTAAATATTTAAATTAATTAAAATTATCCAGAATGGCAAAATCATAAATAAACTGAAAAATCGGACGGAGGGGCAATCTGGTAATTTCGCCGAAAATTTTATTGCCGCGCAGTGCGCGCGTACCAAAGAAACAGACCAAAACGATGCCGTTTTTCAACTTCCGTAAATTGACTTCCGCGCATTGCGCGCGGGTTATTTTTTTTATACGCCAAACGGCGTCGTTTGGCTCTGCATCTGGCGATGAACAGTCCTTCGCGCATTGCGCGGCCAGTGTTATTTTCTCTCTCCTAGCAGAATGTGAACAATGGTACTTTAAATAAAATTATACCTTCAAGAAATCTTTAACTCCTCAATAAAAATCCAAAAAAAATTACCAATCACTTAATATCAATTTATAACATGAAAATTTAATTTTTCACGATTTAATATTAAAAAAAATTATAAAAAATTTTACATCGCATAAACTACCACAAATCATAACTTTTTGTGTATAACTCCATTTTGAGTGATTCAAACTTTGTTTTTCTCATGATTTAATGTTCTATAATATTATAACATTAAATCTAAATTTTATAAAAGTTATTTTTGGACATTATTTTGAGATTTGATTACACATCACCAAACACATGTTTTCCATCATTAAAACTTTATAAAACATAAGTTAAACTCATGATCAATTATAGAAGCATACATAGCATGATTTTAACCATAAAAATTACTATGTTAATATTTCTACCATAACTTGAAAGAAAACAAAATTAGGGTTTATAAAATAATTACTTTGTTTTGATAGCTATTCTCATCTTCTTTCCAAAATATGTTGTGAAAGAAGATGACATGAACTACTTAGAATTTTTTCTTCTTCCTTGAAGCTCCACCCAAAATCTCTCTCAAATATTTACTCTCCCAAGCTATTTCTCTTAACTCTCTCTTTTGGTCTTAGAGCAAAAATGAAGTGTAAATGCCTTAATAAAACAAGTATACTTGTAAAATTCTTAGATATAAAAATTATATCTATAGTTCATGATGCTCCTACTTGGATACTTGCACAAGAAATGGCTAAGGTATCTAAGTTGGTGAAAAGAGGCATGGTGCATGTACAAAGAAAATCAATACAAGCAATCATTTATTAAATAAATGAAAAGTAAAATAAAAATATCATTTCACTCTCTTTCTTTCCATCATTTCCGGCAACACACTCCTTGGTGTCCCAAAATGAAAGTCACATGCTCACTTTTTAAAAATTAATAGTTTTGTAAAGTATTTTTCAAGTGGGTCAAGCATTAGAATTTATTTAAAATACCAATTGGGCTCTAATTAAATTGTTTGGGCTACTAGTTTGTCAAGTTTTATTATTCTTCACTTGGACTACTAATTGATCCATGTTGGGCTAATTTAATAATGTACACATTAATTATTCAATCCATGATTAAATAAATAATTAGATTGAATAAATAATTAAATATTTTAACCCATTAGTATTAAATTACTAAATGGACTAATAAATATTATTATTAATATTTCACATTATTTACATTAATTAATAATCATATTAATTAATTTATAAAATTTAATTCACTCATTATATTCAATTTAATTGAATATTTAATTAATGGCAACTTATCAATTATTTTGATATTAAAACTTTAGAGTTTGTTCACTAATAATAATATATATAATTTATATATATATATTATTTATACACATTACCTTACTTCGAAAATAATTTCACAATAAATTATGAAATTAAAATAAATACAATATATAATTTAATATATATTACTTAGACCATAAATTAAATTATTTAATACATTTACATTAAATAATTCATTTCTCATCAATTATGGAAATAAATCCACTTACCCGAAAATACATTAAAGTAATAATATATTTACTCAATTTCTTATTTAAATAATTTATTAAATAATTTAATTAATATTACACAAATAATTGTATAATTAAATTTCTCACTCCCATAAATCATTTACAATGATTTATTTAATTATAGAATATATTCATTTAATATATTCAATTTCTATTTAAAATTTCTCAATTAATTTAATCCCTTTATATATATGTACATATATATGAAATTAAATATTGTACAATATATATAATTACAATTCTCCCTTAATTAATTCAACTATTTTATATAATTAATAATTATATAAATTACCTAATTATTCCTCACCAATAATTTATCAATAATTTACATAAATATTGATTAATTAGTATAATCAATATAATAACTAAATTAATTCCACAATAAACCTTTTAATTCAATTCAGATTAATTTAATATTAATCTATTTATTTATCACAATTTAATTAACCATTAAATTATGTTACAAAATATGCACGCATATATATATATATATATATATATATATATATATATATATATATATATTCATATAAATACATATTTAATTTACACGCAACCACGTCGCATAATTACATAACTCCACTAATTAATTCTCTTAATTTAATTAGACTTGCTATTAGTCAAGTTTATTGAATTATCTCTTTACTTCCTAACTTATCAAAAATTTGATATCACCATATCTAAGTTAGTCCATTAAATTTAATTTGGACCTATATTTATCTACTACTACTAGGTTATCAAACTCCAACCTTTATTAAATATTAGATATTTTATTTCTAATTCATTTAAATATCCGGGATATTACACTATACATTATATCAGTTCTTGAGGCAATTAAATATAATAAGCTTCCTATCATACCTCGATATTTTGTTACTTCTACGTCGATACCTTTATCATCTGTTGTAAGCTTGATTATGGTGCTCATTGGTGTGGCTTTTTAATTTGAATTGCCAAAACCAAATCTTTTGATTCCGTCCTAAAGAGTTAATTCGAAATAAATGAATTAGAATTGTTCTAATTTATTTATTATACAACCGGTTTAATATGGAGAATCTAAAGGGTCACACCGCAAAAGAGTAATATTTATTTTAAAAGTGGATGGCATAATTGTAATAATAAATTAAGTGTCTTTAATTTATACTAGAGTGATAGAATAAATTAAATAGCTTAATATTTATAATTTAGTATTTTAGAAATACTAATTATAAATTAATAAGAGGAGTATTATTATTATTATTATTATTATTATTATTATTACTATTATTATTATTACTAGTATTATTATTTAGTTCCTGATAGGACTAAATTATACGATATTTTTATGCCCTAATACTTAGTTTTTATATTTATTGTGCGCTTAAATGTTTAATTATTTAGTTTATTTTGGGTTTAATAGGTTTTATAGGATTTTAGTTAATTTATGTTAATTTAGATAATTTTATAGTATTTTTATATTTCTTTTTATTTATGTGTTTTTATTTATTTTTAGTATTTTAGGTGTTTTATTTATTATTATGTGTTTTTAGGATTTTTAGTATTTTTATATTATTTTTATTTATTTTTATATTTTATTTTGTAGGAAAAATAAAGCTTGGGGGCAAATCTGAAAAATCCGCAAAGTTTAATGGCATTTTGGTAAATAACCAACACGGATGGCAAAAAGGTAATTAAGGAAGAAAAGACGCGGAGGGGCATTTTCGTAATTAACCAGAACAGGCGTCCGCGCATTGCGCGGTGGGCATCAGCAGGATAAGAAACGACGTCGTTTGGTTGAAGGTTACGGAAAAAAAATAAAAGCCTCCGCGCAATGCGCGGAGGAAGACGGTGACGTCAGCAACGCGGCTGGAAGGTTGACCGGTCAACGGCGCGTGTTAAGGGCTGTTTGGCTTGCACGGAATTTGTCCAAAACGGGATTATTTTAGATTTTTGCTACTTTTTGATTCCAAATTGGATTTTTATTCCAACTAGGGTTAGGATAATAATTATTTGTCTTTTTCTTTTCTTTTTAATTGTAAATCCTATTAGGGTTTGGACAAGTTAGAGGCCTATAAATAGAGGGTCAATCTCTCATTATTCATTGTAAGTTTTTGGGAGTTCTTTCTCCTAATTTCTTGGAGAGAGCTTTTCAACTAGTAGGTATTATTTTTATTATGTTTGATTAATTTTATTTTTCAGTTCCAAAGGGATGTTGAACCTTATTTTTAATTAATGTTTTAATTGAGTTTTATTATTTATTCTTTCATGCATGAGATTTATTCTTGATGATCTGTTTTAATTGATTAGATGATATTTATTTGATTAATTTGATTTGGCCAGTTGAATTAATTAAGTTTTGTCATATGCTAGATTAAGATTTGATATTAAGCAAACGATATTTTATCTGATCATAAGTAGCAGTTAATAATATTTAATTGTGGTCAAACTTTTGAATATTATTATGGTTATCAAGATGGCAAGTTAAATGGTCCGCGATGTTGAGATTGTTGCTTGGAATAATCTAATTCTCTAATTTTTAATGCAACTGTTATATTAAATCTAGACTGATAGTTCTAGGTTGTATGATAGTTAGGGTCTTTTGTGAGCGATTGTTGCATTAGATTTATAATTTAAGGAGGATTTCGGGTAACTTGGCGATTGTCGGTTATCTAGGATTATTAATTTCAATTGAAGGAAAAGATAATAATAACTTGATTAATTTGTTAATTAAAAGAAGGGGATACTGAACTAAGGAACTGAAGTTTGTTTTAATTGATTTTTCTCATATTTATTTATTATTCAGTTTTATTTATTTGTTTAAATTTTAATTAGTTAATAATTAATTCAAAACCCCCCATTTAATTAGATATTTTTGAAAATATTAGATTTATTAAAACAATTCACTCTCTGTGGGTTCGACTCTTACTTTCACTACTACATTAATATTTTTCAAAGTAAGATTTTATTTTTGGTTGCTTGCGACAGCTTCCCAAATTTTGGCGCCGTTGCCGGGGAGTGTTTTGTTTTAATTTATTCTTTGTTTTCTTTGTAGTTTATTTTTCTAGTTTATTTATTTATTTTATTTTTGTTTTTCATAGTTTAATTGAGTGTGCAGGTTAAGGATGGAAGACATGTATGAATATGTTAATGAGGTAAATATTTCTTCTCATGAGCAACAAACTAATAGTCTAACTTCTTTTGTTTATCAAATGGCTGTAGGTACTTGTAGGATTTGTGCGACAATAGGACACTCAACTGATATGTGTCCAATGCTTCGAGAGGAGTCCTATGAACAAGTTAATGCAGCTGGTGGTTTCCTTGGGCATTTCAGCTATGAGAATTCACCAGTGAATTGGCATGAAAATCAAAACTTTCTAAATAATCCACAGTACATGCAACCATATCCCCAACAACAACATTATCAATCGTCTAGTTCTGACATATCTTTAGAAGATATGTTTAAAGCTTTCATGACTCAAGCACAACAATTTCAACAAGAGACAAAAACTTCCATATATAATTTGGAGACTCAACTGAGTCAGCTTGCTACCATAATTGGTCAATTAGATTCTCAAAGGTCATTCCTTCAATCGCCAATGCAAGAGGAAGCAAACAACATCAGTGCAGAAACGGACAATACTCATGTAGAAAATGATGTTCTTTGTGGTGATGTCATGCCTAAGGTGGAGGGAATTTTTGGGGAAGTAAATAAAGAGAATTTAGAGGATGCAAGGACAAACAAATTGAAGTTAGAGGAAGAGGAAGAAGAAATTGAGTTGAAACAAGATTTGAAGGACGCTGAAACTGCATTCAATTCTTTTCCAATGATTTTAGATAGTCATGCAATTATTTCCATTCCATTACATGCTACTCACGAAAATTTTCTATCTTTTGTTTTGCAGGATTCCATTCCAACTATAAAGACTCTCACCGATCATCTTAAGTACCTATTTGTTGAAGAGGGAGTAAAGCGTTCATGTCACGTGCAAGCGAGATTGAATCTACCTATGAAAGATAACGTGATGGATGGGGTACTCAAAATACATGAAATTGGAGTAACGTAGTGGTTTGACCTGTGGTCGAGCCAATGACAATAAACAAAGGCGCTGCTTGGGAGGCAACCCAATAAATCAGATTTGCATTTCTTTTCCCTTTTTCTTTTTATAGTTATTTGTGCCTATTTCTTTGCATTATAGTTTACATTGGGGACAATGTAAATTTTAAGTGTGGGGGAAGGGATTTAGGATTTTTGTTATTATTTTTATTATTTTTAGGTCATATTTTAAAAAAATTAGGAAATTTTAAAAATTTTAAATTTTTGAATTTTGTGGGTAAATTCACTACAAACCCTCACGAGACAAAACTCGTCCACTTGGGGTAACCTTGGGGTTTAAAGGCTTGTTGCACGTGCTAAGTGTAACCGTGTTTCCTACGAAAATGGGGTAGTTTTTTTTGTTTTTTTTTTATTTTTATTTTTAGGATGTGTCACTTGAGCAATGAATTAATTGCATTTTAATTTTTAGCCAATGATAAAATTTTGATTTTTATTTAATAACTCTTGAAAAAAATGATAAATTTTTGCTTAGTTTGAATTTTTGACTTTTTATTAATTATTACTTTGTTTGAGATTCTTCAAAATTTTTATGCACTTATATCCATTTGTTTGAGCTAGTTTTAATTTAGAGAAAGTTCAAATGGTTAAATGCTTATGAAAGATATTTTTGAGCTCTATATCTTATTTGATCATTATTTAAAGTGAAATATAAGACAAAATATAATTTGGAGGAGATGATTTAGGTACTTTTCTAGGATTGTTAAATTGAGAAGAATTCTTGTGGTGGGTTGAGATGGAGCGTAAAACGCACTCACTCATAAACACATGAAAAGCGAGATGGAGCGTAAAACGCACTCGCTGGTGAGATAGAGCATAAAATGCACTCACCGTGAAAAAAATGATGAAAAAAAAATAAAGAAAGAAAGAAAATGGGCTGGAGCATAAAATGCACCCATTAAAAGAAAAAAAAAATAAAAAAATATTTGAAAGAAAAAATTGATAATCCTAGTATGTTTCATTGATTAAAAACCTTTTGATCTTCTGATTTATATTTGTCTGTATTAGCTGAAAGTGATGTGAAAAATAAGTATTTTGAGTTTTGTTGTATGTCTTTTATAAGGTAATTAATAACCTAAACTTATCCGAGTTTGATTAGTTTGATACATTTGGATTCACACACACACAAAAGATCTTGAATAAAGTAAAATTGGTAAAAATGTTAAAGTTCTAGATTTTGCATGGTTTTGAAACTTTCTTTGAGTTATCATTTAAAAATCCTTGAGACTGATGTTGAAATTTATATTGATCTGTTGCTCAAGTAAGTTGTTTAGTAGTTAGATTTATTTTATTTTTTATAGTTTTTATTTTTGTTTTGCCCGAGGACGAGCAAAAGCTAAGTGTGGGGGTATTTGATAGGACTAAATTATACGATATTTTTATGCCCTAATACTTAGTTTTTATATTTATTGTGTGCTTAAATATTTAATTATTTAGTTTATTTTGGTTTTAATAGGTTTTATAGGATTTTAGTTAATTTATGTTAATTTAGGTAATTTTATAGTAATTTTATATTTCTTTTTATTTATGTGCTTTTATTTATTTTTAGTATTTTAGGTGTTTTATTTATTATTATGTGTTTTTAGGATTTTTAGTATTTTTATATTATTTTTATTTATTTTTATATTTTATTTTGTAGGAAAAATAAAGCTTGGGGGCAAATCTGGAAAATCCGCAAAGTTTAATGGCATTTTGGTAAATAACCAACACGGATGGCAAAAAGGTAATTAAGGAAGAAAAGACGCGGAGGGGCATTTTCGTAATTAACCAGAACAGGCGTCCGCGCATTGCGCGGTGGGCATCAGCAGGATAAGAAACGACGTCGTTTGGTTGAAGGTTACGGAAAAAAAATAAAAGCCTCCGCGCAATGCGCGAAGGAAGACGGTGACGTCAGCAACGCGGCTGGAAGGTTGACCGGTCAACGGCGCGTGTTAAGGGCTGTTTGGCTTGCACGGAATTTGTCCAAAACGGGATTATTTTAGATTTTTGCTACTTTTTGATTCCAAATTGGATTTTTATTCCAACTAGGGTTAGGATAATAACTATTTGTCTTTTTCTTTTATTTTTAATTGTAAATCCTATTAGGGTTTGGACAAGTTAGAGGCCTATAAATAGAGGGTCAATCTCTCATTATTCATTGTAAGTTTTTGGGAGTTCTTTCTCCTAATTTCTTGGAGAGAGCTTTTCAACTAGTAGGTATTATTTTTATTATGTTTGATTAATTTTATTTTTCAGTTCCAAAGGGATGTTGAACCTTATTTTTAATTAATGTTTTAATTGAGTTTTATTATTTATTCTTTCATGCATGAGATTTATTCTTGATGATCTGTTTTAATTAATTAGATGATATTTATTTGATTAATTTGATTTGGCCAGTTGAATTAATTAAGTTTTGTCATATGCTAGATTAAGATTTGATATTAAGCAAACGATATTTTATCTGATCATAAGTAGCAGTTAATAATATTTAATTGTGGTCAAACTTTTGAATATTATTATGGCTATCAAGATGGCAAGTTAAATGGTCCGCGATGTTGAGATTGTTGCTTGAAATAATCTAATTCTCTAATTTTTAATGCAACTGTTATATTAAATCTAGACTAATAGTTTTAGGTTGTATGATAGTTAGGGTCTTTTGTGAGCGATTGTTGCATTAGATTTATAATTTAAGGAGGATTTCGGGTAACTTGGCGATTGTCGGTTATCTAGGATTATTAATTTCGATTGAAGGAAAAGATAATAATAACTTGATTAATTTGTTAATTAAAAGAAGGGGATACTGAACTAAGGAACTGAAGTTTGTTTTAATTGATTTTTCTCATATTTATTTATTATTCAGTTTTATTTATTTGTTTAAATTTTAATTAGTTAATAATTAATTCAAAACCCCCCATTTAATTAGATATTTTTGAAAACATTAGATTTATTAAAATAATTCACTCTCTGTGGGTTCGACTCTTACTTTCACTACTACATTAATATTTTTTAAAGTAAGATTTTATTTTTGGTTGCTTGCGACAGCTTCCCAGTTCCTAAATGGTTTAGGAATTAATTAATAAGTAGTAATATTATTATTAAATAATTAAGTTCCTAAATAGTTTAAGAATTATAATTATAATAATTAATTAAGTTACTAAATGATTAAGTAATTAATTAATTAGAAGTACTCTCACTATTAAATAATTAAGTTCCTAAATGGTTTAGGAATTGTAATTAATTAATTTAGTTCCTAATTAAATTGGGAATTAAATTAAAACCCTAATCCTAAATAGTTTAGGAGGGTTGACTATATCTATAAATAAGATGAGTCTTATCATAGATTAAGGTTACACACTCTTTCATTAGGAAAGAGAGAGTACTCCATAATTCTCTACATCTAAGAAGTTAGAGAGAGAGAGAGAATTAGGGCTAGCCACCCATGGTTTGGAGAAACCAAAAATCCATTTCTTTAATTCATAGATCTCTTGGTGGATCACCTCTAGAGGCTTTACACTTGGGGAGCTAACATTGATCCGTGGAATCTAATTGGTGAATTTGAAGAAGAACGTGAAGGATTAAAGGGAGATGAAGTTGTACCCGTGGAAGCTTAGTTCTACAAAGGTATAAATTCTTTTATCCTTCCTCAATTAATAATAGTCGCATAAGAAAGATCCGGGTTATTGGTATGTACAAAAATTTTAAAATCTGATTTTTATTGCTTCCGTTGCGCTTATATAATTTGATTATATGTATGCCATATTTTTGCAAACCAACAGTATAGAGTTTAAGAACTTAAGCATGAGCTTAAGTGTGAATTTTGTCAAGTTAACAAAATTCCACACAAGTGTGATTTTTGGCCATTTTGTGTAATTAAAGGTAAAAAGGAACCAAATAGCTAAGTTTTATGTAAATACACGTGTCCGTATCAGTTTGGAAGTTATTTGGTGTTTATGGCGATTATTGTGTATTTTAAACGTTTAAGAATGTTCGTCAACACCTTAAGGTTTATTTTAAATATGAAATTGGATTTCATGCAACTTTAAATTGCCCATTAAATGATACCAATACATATATGGAATGATTTAATTAATTCATGAGATGAATATTATTTATTAATATATATGTTGATATATATGATAATAAATGGGATTGATTATAGACTATTGACCAATATGATTGGATTTAATTTTAATTAAATGCGTGAATGAATGGGTTTTAATAAATGGGGTCTGCGTACCTCATCTTTCTAATTTTTCTTATGTATAATTCTATCTCCCTCCTATGTACTTACCCTTAACTGTTGATCAAGGTTTCTATTTATTGTAAATATTTTGTAATAGGATTAGTTAGAATAATTTTGAAGAATTGGAGCAGAGAAGCAAGGAGAGCATGAAGACCCGTTTGTAATGGAGCCCGAATTTAAATGTAATAGTTACATTTAATTTAATTTATTCTTGCACCATATGTTTGACCAATTGATTTATTTGGTGGCTCGAACAAATCAAACTAGAATAAAAGTCCATAATCAATCCAAGTAGAATATAGTATTCTATATGTGCATGCTTAATATATATTTATTATATATTATCCAAACATGTTTCGCATGTTAATTAATATGACGCGTATTATATATATATGTGTGTGTGTGTGTGCGTGCGCGCGCATGCGCGCTAAACAAGATGAGACAATTAATATTAATAAACCCCTCATGATGTAGAATAAATATTATTTATAAAATGAATTAAATTGTTTAATTCATGAATTAAAGGAGTTTAATTCAATTAAATAAAATTAGAATGGTTCTAATTTATTTATTCTACTACTTATCATATTAAGTTGTAACGTTCAAAGATATTTATTAAAAATATCGAACGTCGCCTTCTAACATGGTAAAACGATAGAGTATCAAATAATCATTATAAGTTTGTTGTGTCACACAAGGCTTATATTAATTTTTTGAGATATTGTTTTATCACATTTGATGTTTATAAAAAGAATTGAACATTACTGTTTTGTTGTGTCTCACAAGGACGGTCTTTTTCTCTTTTAATATAAGAAAATGTTAGGTTGAACTTAACTTGGATAATTTTGATTTGGATGTGTCACACAAGATCATAATAATCTAAGAGACAAAATAAAAGGAGTTATATGTTGATGTAATTGACAAGAGTTGTCTACCTATTTATTTATATATCGTTTGTTGTGTCACACAAGGTTATATACATTTGAAATAGGATCCTTATTCTCACTAGCAAATCTTTAACTAGATTTGTCGAACTATATAAAAAGGGTAATATAGTTTGATGAAAATAGTGGGAGACACCATTTTAAATAAAGACCTAATTTATTTTGGTAATTAATAAAACGAATGCATGTTAATGTTGTTATTAATTCACTTAAAGAATATTGCTATGTTTAATTCACTAACACTGCATAGCATATTAGATGCCAACAATTAATCGAACCAAATTGTTCGGATTGATTAAACAAATTTGAGAATAGTTCTCAATGTTGAAAAGCTAACAAATGTCCTTAATTTTTCTATTCCTACAAACGTTGTAAACTAAGCCTCTGAGGAAGAGATTGCTATTTTAAATGGCAATATGATGCAAAGGTGGCTCAATGCATCATGCTCGCATCTATGAGTATCGAGTTACAGCGTTAACACAAGAAAATGGATACACCTACTATATTGATGCACATCCAATAGTTGTATGATGAGCAAAGTAGGTTAACTAGATATAAGATATCTAAGGAGCTTTTCTGATCTATAATAACCAATGGCACTGTAGTAAAAGACAAATGCCCTAAAAATGATCAATTGGATTGATCAATTAGGATAACCAGTTTTGTCAAAGATGGAGAGTTGAGTCAAGATTCGATCTTGTAGTCACTCACTGACTCTAATTCACAATATGTTGTGAACTTCAAACATTATTAAGCTAGATGTCAGTTTAACTGATTTGCTTGAATATGTTGAAGATTGTTGAAAGTCACTTTCCTTCCTAGAAAAAACAAGTCTTACTTGTAGATGAATCTTCTAAGCGGGGGAAGATGACCAAAGGTATTTCTGAGGAGTCAGAAAGAGTAGAAGGCTAAACAAAGGACATAAATAAAAGTGATCCCGAGGGCAAAGGAGTTTGCTTTCAATGCGATAAGCTGAGACACTGGAAGAACAACTGCAAGAGAGTTGTAGTAGTTAAGTAGAAGAAGTTTAGTGAAGCTTCAACTACAGATATAGATTTGTTCATAATAAAATAGAACTTTCTGTAAGTCAAGTTTCTACTTAGGAATTAGATTCCGACTGGTGGTCTCAAATATGCAAGTCGTTGCAGAGACTAAGCAGAAGTAGAAAGCTAAATAAATGATAAGTAATCTTGTGCTGGGGAATGAAGCAAAGGTTGTTGCATTAGCCATGAGAACTTATAGTTTAGCACTGCCTACGAGCAAGCCTATTAAGTTAGTAAGTTGTTACTATGTTCCAGTTCTTAGAAACATTATTTCAGTTCCATGTGATGACAAGGAAGGGTTTTTGACATTATAATAATGAACAATCGTTGTTCTGTTTATAATGAGAATGTTTTATTTAGAACTGGTTGATTACTTAATGGATTTTGTATACTTGACTTACATGAAAAATATTACAATTTGAACAAACTAAAAGCAAATAGATGATATGAATCATATCTTCATGAAATACTGTTAACATGGTCATGCTAATGAAACAAGACTAAACAAGTTGTATAAAAGATAGGCTTTTAGAGCCTTTTGATTATGAATCAAATACAACTTGTGAATCTTGTATCATGGACAATATGACTAAATTTCCATTTAGTGGACATGGAGAGTGAGTTACAGAGTTGTTAGAGATGGTACACACAGTCGTGTATGGGACCTATGACAATAAATGCATTAGGAGGGTATTCATTCATTACTTTCACTGATGATTCTAGATTTCGATAAATATATTTGATGAAATACAAATTCAAATCGTTTGAAATGTTCAAAGAATTCAAAAGTGAAATATAGAAATTAAAGGCCAAAAGTATTAAAGTTCTTCGATTAGATCGAGAAGGGAATACTTAAGTAGTAAGTTTCTAGATCATCTCAAGCGAAATGGTATTCTCACAGAATGGACATGTTGATGATCCATAATGAGTATTACCGATCTTCCAGTATCCTTCTAGGGTTGTGCTCTAGAAACGATCGCATATTTACTAAATAAGATACCTTCAAATTCCGTCCCTAAGACTTGAATTGTTCAGCTTATGTCAAAAGGTTTAACATGATAAGCTAGGGATAAGATCTGATAAGTGTAAACATGTGGGATATCCTAAAGAAAGTTTAGGGTATCACTTCTATCATCCGGCTAACTAAAAGGTGTTTGTTGAAACACGCTGCCTTATAAGAAAAAGAAATTTTTCCTTAAAGGGTTAGTGGGAGTAAAATAGATCTTGAAGAAGTTCAAGAACCACAAAACACTACAGATCAAGTGAAGGAATCTGTACAAGTAGATAAACTTATTGTACCACAACTAAGTCGTAAATCTAGTTTAGTACCGAAGATACCTTAATGGTATGGATTCATCATAGATGATGATGATAAGGTACACATCATAGTGGATGATGATCCAGATATATACGATGAGGTATGAGTATTAGATACTAAAGAGAAATGGTCGATGATGACCATAAAATACGAAATGGGTCTTTGGAGAAAGACTAAAGCAGATGGCTAGGTGGAGACCTATAAGACCTAACTAGTGGTAAAAAGATTTCAAACAAGGTCAATGAGTTGACTATGATAAAAAATGTCACTAGTGAAAATGCATATATCCATTTGGATTTTATTTGCAGTTGCAGCTTACTATACAAAAGGATGTATGTATGATACAACCAAAAGGATTTATCTCCATAGAGATGGAGTAAATCAAGTATGTAAGTTACAAACGATCCAATTATGAATTGGAGCAAGTTTCTCGAAGATGAAACATCCATTTTGATGAGATAATCAAAAGAATTTGATTTTATCAAAGACAAGGATGAACCAAGTATGTACAAAGGTTAGTGGGAGCACTGTGACATTCCTAGTATTATACGTTGATATACTACTGATAAGGAATGACATACCGATGCTACAATCAGTAAAGATGTGGTTGCCTAAAAACTTCTCCTTTAAGGACTTGGGTGAAGCATCCTAACATTTTATTCAGGATAAAGGTCTATAGAGATAAATCATAAAGGATGCTCGGCTTGACTCAAGGAACGTACATTAATTCGTTGATATGTACTAGACTTGATGTTGATTATGTATGATAAGCAGATATCAGTTTAATTCAGGAGAAGAACATTATAAAAGAGTTTCTAATGATGGGTCTGATATAAAACTAGAGGGTTTAACAAACTCAAGTTTGTTCAGACTAACCAAGATAACAACATATCCATTTCAGGTAATATGATTACAGTGAACGGTGCTACAGTGAGTTGGAAAAGTTTCAAACAGCAAAGAGTTGTTGATTTAGTGACAAAGACATAGTAAATAACTATAAGTGAAGCTGCAAAGGTGATTGTTTGGTTAAACAAGTTCATTACAGAACTTATAATGGTTCCTAACATTAAAGGAGTTTAATTCTCCAAGGAGCCTAGGTCTCATCTGAAATCCAAACATGTGTTGTGGCATTTTCATATGATTAGATGAATCATTGAAAAGGAGACGACACCATAAAGATGATAGACTCTTAGAACAGCATTACAGATCCATTAACTAAAGCATTTACTAAGCAATTTGTACGCCACTTAGAGAAGAATGGTATGGGGATACCAAAGGGCGATTGGCTTTAGTGCAAGTGGGAGATTGAAAGTAGTATGCTCTCAAGCCAATCACATTTGATATGATAAGCATATACTTTGTAATCTTGTTCATTTATTAATAAAAGTATCAAGGTATTTCTTTATTCATGATTAATTACTTGAATTAATCAAATGAATAAACCCATAGTTTTCGAGCAATGCTTTTAGAACCATGATGAGGATCATGCTAATGAGATCTAAATTCAAGATAGCTCAAAACTAAAATTGTTCCTAATCGTTGGATCACTAAAAAGGGGATTAGTAGATCCAGATAGATTGGTACATATTATGTTTGCTCTTATGAAAATGATGATTGATCTCATAATCATTTGTGTAGAGACACTAAAGCAAGTATGTAGGTGCTTATTAGAGAATAAGTTCACTGAACGTGACTCGCTCAAGGAACACCTAATGGAGTTTTACTTGTCTGTCAATACGAGTTCCTAATGTGATAGTCGTACAAGTGATCCTTGGACTTGAGATCATCATAGTATCTTGTGTGTACTAAGTTATACTTTGACATATTCCTTAAGACCTATTGGTATATCAAAGGATGTGCTTGAGTATAGTAAGGTACACATGGAGATAGGTGAATGATCCACAAAGGATCTACCACTTCCAGTAAAGGGAGAGAATGTCCTATGCGATTCAATAAGTGACAACTCAGAAATCCCTGGCTAGGGTTGAATGGAATTAGAAAGGAGTTTCTAATTTACACTAACTAAAGTTGTGTATTTGTGAATTGAAATGCATATAATCAAATAAATAAGACTTGACAGAAATTCCGTGTCTTATATTTGATTAGGACATTGTATTGTAGAAGGATTGAATTGTACGGTAACTATTTGCTGAAAGGTTCTTTTACGATCAAATGTTGAAATCTATATTATCTGGAAAGTCGACTAATCGCTAAGGGGGCTTACCCTTATTGTGGAATAATTATTTATTCTGAATTAAATAGTTAATTCATAATAAATGAATTAAAATTGTTCTAATTTATTTATTATACAACCGGTTTAATATGGAGAACCTAAAGGGTCACACCGCAAAAGAGTAATATTTATTTTAGAAGTGGATGGCATAATTGTAATAATAAATTATGTGTATTTAATTTATACTATAGTGATAGAATAAATTAAATAGCTTAATATATATAATTTAGTATTTTAGAAATACTAATTATAAATTAATAAGAGGAGTCTTATTATTATTATTATTATTATTACTACTAGTATTATTATTTAGTTCCTAAATGGTTTAGGAATTAATTAATAAGTAGTAATATTATTATTAAATAATTAAGTTCCTAAATAGTTTAGGAATTATAATTATAATAATTAATTAAGTTACTAAATTGTTTAGTAATTAATTAATAAGAAGTACTCTCACTATTAAATAATTAAGTTTCTAAATGGTTTAGGAATTGTAATTAATTAATTTAGTTCCTAATTAAATTGGAAATTAAATTAAAACCCTAATCCTAAATAGTTTATGAGGGTTGACTATATCTATAAATAAGATGAGTCTTATCATAGATTAAGGTTACACACTCTTTCGTTAGAAAAGAGAGAGTACTCCATAATTCTCTACATCTAAGAAGTTAGAGAGAGAGAGAGAATTAGGGCTAGCCACCCATAGTTTGGAGAAATCAAAAATCCACTTCTTTAATTCATATATCTCTTGGTGGATCACCTCTAGAGGCTTCACACTTGGGGAGCTAACATTGATCCGTGGAATCTAATCAGTAAATTTGAAGAAGAACGTGAAGAATTAAAGGGAGATGAACTTGTACCCGTGGAAGCTTGGTTCTACAAAGGTATAAATTCTTTTATCCTTCCTCAATTAATAATAGTCGCATAAGAAAGATCCGGGTTATTGGTTTGTACAAAAATTTTAAAATCTGATTTTTATTGCTTCCGTTGCGCTTATATAATTTGATTATATGTATGCCATATTTTTGCAAACCAACAGTATAGAGTTTAAGAACTCAAGCATGAGCTTAAGTGTGAATTTTGTTAAGTTGACAAAATTCCACACAAGTGTGATTTTTGGCCATTTTGTGTAATTAAAGGTAAAAAGGAACCAAATAGCTAAGTTTTATGTAAATACACGTGTCCGTATCGATTTGGAAGTCATTTGCTGTTTATGACGATTATTGTGTATTTTAAACGTTTAAGAATGTTCGTCAACACCTAAAATTGAGTTTTCGAAAAAGTAGGGTTATTTGAAGACTCTTAACATTTTTAAAAGACTACACAAGTCATATATATGTTATATGTGTTAAATTAGGTGTTGGAATCATGTTTTGTATAAAAGAGCCAAAAATAGCATGTAAAGAAAAATGATAATTTGTATGTCAAGGTATAGCATGTAAATGCTTATAACTAATGTATGAACCAATATTGTGATTGTGTAGGTCATAAACGGGATAATATATTAGCATTAAGCATAAACGAGGAAGAAGACAAGTTTTTTTTTTCGAACTCTCTTTTATAGTTCCTTGATTAACGTTACATGATATGCATTCATATAAATCAATTTGAAGCTCATTGGTTATTGAACTATGTTTTGAGAAAGGTCAATGCCAATCTTGATCCGGCTAGACATACGTGATCATTCATGTTGATTCAGATATTTATTGTTATGTCCTCCAATCCATATTGTTGTGGTGTCTCTATGAAATGCTGTAACAGAACAACCTTGATAAAAAGGGGAATAAATGTAAAAGAAAATTTAATTTCTGGCGTGATTGCATCGTTAGATGTTTATGTTGTGCACAATATAAAAGTACGATAGGCTGATCTACTAGAGTACACATCTGTAATGAAATGCAGTCTTATAACTGAAATGGGCAGTATTAATTCTTTTTATGATTGGTATTGTTCTTAACGAGTTCATGGTCTTATAACCGTACATCTAATATAATATATGTTTCAAGTTATTCATACAAAGATTCATGTTAGATTCTCAAGTTATTCATAGGACCTTTATTTTGTTCAACCCTGTTGTATCAGATTTTTCATTTCTTATTCTTAGATATCATGTCATTATTTGTTTATGTACTTGCTAAGCTATTTTATGCTCATTTTTGCTTAACATAATATTTCAGCTAAGCCCGAATAGGCCGAAGGGTTAGGAGCGGATAAAAAAAAGGGAAAGGATAGCAAGCAGTGATTATATAGCTATATATCAGAATTTAAAATTTTACAAACCATACTATGATCGATCTTTATTCGCAATTATTAATTAATAAGAAGGACATAGAGAATTATACCCTTATAGAACAAATCTTCCTCAGGTACACGTTCAACTCCAATTCATTCATGTTCTCCTTGAATTTCATCGATTAGATTCCTTTGATCAATGTCAGCCACCCAAGTGTTTGGCCTTTAGAGGTAATAGTAATCTACCAAGGAAGAATAAGGATTCAATAAGTGGGTGATGGCAAACCTTGATTTTCTCTCTCTAGAGAATTTGTGAGTACTCTCCTAAATTCTCAAATCTTGTGGAAGTGTATGTAACCCTAATCTATTTAGGAGTAGGATTTTTAATTAATCTCCTAATCTAATTAGGAACTAATTAATTAAATATAGTGATTATAATTCTTAAACCATTTAGGAACTTAATTGTTATTTATGAGAGTACCTGTAATAACATTGGATTATAAGTTACAGTTTAATTGTAATTATTAAGTAATTATTCAATCCTTTTACCATACTATGTCTCAATCAAATATAAGACATGAATTTACTGTCAAGTCTTATTTTATTTGATGATATGAATTTCGATTGTCAAATGCACAACCTTATTTAATGTAAATTAAAAACTCTTTTCTAATTTCTACTCTGTCTTGGCTAAGGACTACTGAGTTGTCATTTATCGAATCGCATAGGACATTATCTCCTTTTACTAGAAGTGGTAGATTCTCTATCGATCATTCACCTATCTCCATGTATAACTTATTATACCAAAGAATATCCTTTGATATACCCTAAAGGTCTTAAGGAATATGTCAAAGTAAAACTTATCATACATAAGATACTATAATGATCTCAACTGTAATATCCCAAATATTTACAAGGTTTGTAAATAAGATTTTTAAATATTAATTAAAGGTTATGGTTTAAAACCTAGAATTTGAGAGGTAAGATGTGTAGAAAATGGATAAGCATTTTTTTTTTAATGATTTACTTGTTAGAAATTAAATGGGAGGATATTGTAATGATGCATGTAGAGAATTTATTAAGGAAATAAATTCAATTGAGAAGTGAATGTGGTTATATTAAATTATATATACCTAAAGTGTGTTTGTTAGACAAATTAGAAGATGAGTAAGATAGAACGCAATTAAACTAATAAATTAATTAGTTTAAATATAGAGTAAGAAGGAAAGTCATGAAATATAATTAATTAGGTTAATTATATTAATCGTGAGTTAGAGTTATGGAAAAGCTAGAACGATTGCCTAAGGTGGCAATAATAAGAAGTTAATTAATTAAATAATTAACTTAATTATCAAGTTGTTATATAGAGTCCATTAATGGATTTAAAACAAGCCCAAGATGGGAATACTTGCATGAAGGTGGGTAATTAAATAATAAACTCAAATGTTATGTTAATTAATAGTCCAATAGATAATTAATATAAGTCTAATTAAATTATGTTGGCAAGTATTGTGATAGTCTAATTAAATTAATTACCAAGCCCAAGTTATAAATGATATGTGAGTTGTGTTGGGTAGCCCAAGTAATTAAATAAGAGAGCCCAATGCAAGGTAAGCTATGTAGCCCAAACACTTAAAAGTCCAATGTTGGTCAAAGTGTTGGGAGATATTGTTGAGTGTACAGAATTAACTAATGTAGGGTTAATTGAATAACCCTAGTTAGTAGGCAAGATAGAGTATTAACCAATCATTGGTTAATTGTTAGGTGAATAAATAGGGTGATGAGAATTAACCATGGATGAGCTAATTATGTCACCAAGGTGGTAGAATAATTTAATGCAAGTCTAATTGGATTATATTATAAGTCTAAATGAGGTATTAAGCTAATTTAAATAAATTAACCTAGTAGTCCATATAATTAATTAAACCTTAGTCCATGTAATTAATTAAACTAGCCCAATGCTTGTATTAATTAAATGTAACATATGTTATTTATTTGTTAGTCCAATAGAATAATTAAATTGAGCCCAATCAAATAAAATGAATGAGCCCAATATATTTTATTCTAAGGTCCAAAGTGGAGCCCAATATACATGTATAGGTGAATATGTATACATATATTAATGTGTATATATATATATATATATATATATATATATATATGGATACTTATATAATGATATAGGATATAAAAAATAAAGCCAAATTGGTGTAATAATTGTAAATCCCAAATTTTGGGGGGACCCCACATGGGGATGTTGTGTGTGACTTCATTTTTGCTTCATTTCACTCCAAATGTTGCTTACAAGCAACATAGATTGAAGTCATTCATTCTTGTCAATCAAGCTAGTCATTCTAGCAATAGTAAGCATGAATTAAGCTCCTAATTGTCTAGCATTGGTTGATTAGGAGATGTTAGGTAAGTCTAGAGAAGCTCTATAAATAGAGAGCTATTGTTTATAGAGCAAGAGTTGGCACATTTGTTTATTCTTCTAAGTTCCAAAGTGAGAGAGGAAGAAATTCTAGAGAGAAGGGAGAGCATTGTTGAAGATTTCTATCATGGAAAAATGCTAGAGGATAGTTAATAAGAAGTCACAAGTCAAAATCATGACAAGAGGAAGGAGAGCATTCATGTATAAAAGGTTAAAAAGTGTTCTAAACCCTCTTTAGTTCATTTTTATGGTTTAGATATGATTTGAATGGTTAAAATGTATTTTTAACCGATCAAAAGTTATTTTGAAACTCTAGAAGTCTAAATCTATGATATATAGGTAGATTCATGGTTTAATATGTTTAATACAAATATTGGTATGTGTGGTAAGCAAATAAATGGAAGAAAATTTCATATTGTGTTACCGGTAAAACCCTAAGTGGTTCAATCCTTAAATTTATTGTCAAAACAATTTCAAAAATATGACTGAACCATGAAATGTTATAAAACACGAAGTTAGAAATACAATAACACTAAGTTGGTGTCATTTGGATGTGTAGAGTTTATTTTATTCAAGTTTGAACCATTAAAACCAAGTATTTATGAGTTTAGTTTTCACTTTGTTTTTGTGAGCGATATTTAGTCTAGTTATGTTTCGAATTTGGATGTGTAATCTAAAGATAAGTTGTAGAGGAAGAAGCTACGGACGCGTGAACGCTTGAATCACTCAAAACGGATAAACAATGAAGAAGTTATGGCTGTCGGAGTGTCAGAGGGTCGGACAGTCCCAATTTCTGAAAGAGTGGCGCGCCCTGCGCCATTCCCAAGCCTTGTATGGTGCGCCCCATGCCACTTTGGCAGATTTTTGTGGTCCGAGTCGGGTCGGTCCAGATCGGGTCGGGTCGGATTTTTGTGATAAAATTAAATTGAAATAAGTGTAAAATAAATTTGTTTGAATACTAAACCAATACATGAAATTTATTAGTAACTAATTGGTAGTTAAATGTTTAAATAAAGACTAAAGTTAACACAATTAAAAAGTTAACTATTGATAATATTTGAAGATTACTAAAATATTATTAAACAATCAATAATATTAGTATATGATTAAAAAGTTTTTAAATGATTAATAACATTAGTACATGATAAAAATGCTATTAAATAATTAATAACATTAATAAATAATTAAAATATTATTAAATGGTTAATAATATTAAGAAGTGATAAAAATATTATTAAATGGTTAAAAATATTAATAAGAGATTAAAATATTATAAAATGGTGAATAATATTTGTAAATGATTAATATTATTAAATGATTAATAATATTAATAAGTGATTAAAATATTATTAAATGATTAAAATATTAATAAATAGTTAATAATATTAACAAGTGATTAAAATATTATTAAAAGGTTAATAATATTAATAAATGATTAAAATATTATTAAATGGTTAATAATATTAATATGAGATTAAAATATTATTAAATGGTTAATAATATTAATAAGTGATTAAAAAATTATTAAATGGTTAATAATATTAATATGTGATTAAAATATTATTAAATGGTTAATAATATTAATAAGTGATTAAAATATTATTAAATAATTAATAATATTTGAATGTAGTTATATATTATCAAAGGTAGATAATATTTTGAGATATTTGGTACGTTATTAAGTGTCCAAATCATTAAGTTATGTAATAGAAGAAAGTTTAATTGAATTAAACAAATGTAAATGGTCACCTTGTGACTAATTTAAACAGCTTATTAAAAGTAAGTCGTACGAAGAACGTGTAGTGAAGGCGTAAGATGGTCAAGTGTACCGACATGTCCAAACTAGGTTTGGGCTAGAGTTTTTGTCCGGAACTTAAAAGTTCATTTGTCAAACAACTAAAGAATTAATAATTTGAAGTTAAGGTCTTAAGTTAAGACTAATTAAAAGTCCTAGTAGCTAATGATTATGTCAATTTGTTATATAAATTGTAGGTTGAGCAAATGACGCAAATAGGCGTAAATGGTAGAAGCGACCAGACAAGTTTTTCAGAACTTGCTCCTATGTGCATTGTTATGTTATAAAATAATGATAAATTGTTAATAAAAAAGATATATTGATGGTAATCGTGATATACATGAGATATGCTTACATGTAAAATGTGTATAAATATGAAGCATGAAATGCTAGATGTTATATGTGATGCATGAGCAGTATGACATAAACTGAAATGCATGAAAAGCATTATGTAAGTATAAATTACAGAGTATGTATTATATGTGAAGCATGTAATGTGTTGTGTAACTGTTAAACTTGCTGAGTCGTCGTGCTCACTCTTGCTTAAAACCAATATTTTCAGATAGTGCCAATTATTTGAAGTTTTGTTAAATATCAAGAAACAAGAATGCATATTACATTCACTGAAGGTCTAGCACGATCATTGTAGATATCAGTTCGAATTGGACAAGTAAAATTATTGTGTAGTATAAGGATTGGTTGGTGTGTACTATGAGTATTAAATACTCAAATGGATTGTAATAGACTGTCGTATCATATATGATATTGAGACATACTAGGAATGTATAAAGATTGTGATTCTGGAATAGAAAGAGATGTTGTAAAATTGTAAATAAATGAATATTTATCAATTATAATATTGTTATAATTCATGAACAATAAGGAAAAGATAGTATTAGTGTTAAACCGGATCCGAGGTTAAAGTAACCCGGATTCGGGGTCGTCACATCAACTCCAAGGATAACTTGTACTACTATCACAAAATAACTTCTATTGACAGGTAAGTAAAACTCCATTAACTGTTCCTTTAACAAGTCACGTTCAATGAACTTATTCTCTAAAAAGCACATACATACTTGTTTTAGTGTTTCTAAACAAATGATTATGAAATCAATCATCCTCTTCATAAGAGCAAACATAGTATGTACTCATCTATCCGAATTCACTAATCCCCATTTTAGTAATCCCACGATCAGGAATAATTTTAGTTTTGAGCTATCTTGAATTTATATCTCATTAGCATGATCATCATCATAGTTCTAAAAGTATTGCTCAAAAACTATGAGTTTATTCATATAATTAATTCAGCTAAATAAATGAATAAGATTATAAAATATATGCTTATCACATCAAATATGATTGGCTTGAAGGCATACTACTATCAATCTCTCATTTGCACTAAAGTTAATCGCCCTTGGTAACTCATACCCTCTTATCTAAGTGGCGATCTTTTGAATTGCTGATAAAATACTTTAGTTAATGGATCTATAACGTTGTTATATGATTCTTCCATCTCTATGGTGTCATCTGTTCTTTCAATAATTTCACTAATCATTCTGAAGTGCTGTAACATATGTTTAAAATTCAGATGAGACTTAAGTTCCTTGACGAATTAAACTCCTTTAATGCTATGAACCATTTGAAGTTCTTTAATGAACTTGTTCATCCAAATAATTACCTTTGAAACTTCACTTATAGTTATATACTATATTTTTGTCACTAAATTAATAACCCTTTATTGCTTGGAACCTTTCCAATTCACTGCACCACTGTTCAAGGGGAACACATAACCTAAAATAAATTTATTGTTGTCTTGGTTAGTCTGAAAAAATGAGCCAATTAAGCCCTCTAGTTTTCATAAACCTACCATTAGAAACCCCTTTCTAATATTTTTTTTTCCTGGATTGAAGTGATTTCTACTTATCACTCATAAGTAATATCAGGTCTAGTACATATGATCCCATACATGATAGATTTTATTGCCCAAGCATCATGCATCTTTATCATGCGGTCTGTCTCTTTGTATTTGTTAGAGTTAATGCCTTAGAGGCTAATTATGTGATGTAATTGCTTAACATTTTTGATATTATATTTGATTGAATAAATAGATTATTTTATTATGACTTCATTTATTGCGTTATATAAATGTTAACATAATAAAAGCCCTTAGAATAATGATACTAATTATATAGCTTTAAGTATTTGACTTGAACATTAGATTATATAATTACAATTAGTATCATTACTCTTAAATGTCCTTATTTGAGTATCATTGTTAATAGGACAACAATGATGCATTGAGACTAGTATGTGGATTGACTGATGGTCAAATCTCATTGGTCATAAATATATGAGATATTTGAGTCAATGCATAGGTACATGTTAGAGAACAATGTACTGGACTGACCCACCATGAGAATTCTACGTGGAGCATTATGCAAAGTGTCATAAGAAATTCTCATAGTGACAATGATGTAATGATCCTCCGACCTGAGATCACTATATTATTACACGAGAATTTATGTACTTTGATATCATCAAATGTCACCTTTAATAGGGTGGACAATAAAGGTGATTATTGGGTACATCATGAATCGTGTGAGGAATGTGAGTGATCTAGATGGAATTTAACCCTCCAATATCTTAGGGGTGATATCCATAGGCCTCTTGATTAAGTAGGACTATGAAATGCATGGTCATGCTCAAATAGTGATTTGTTTCATATAGTCTACTCATTGATCAAGAAAACTCAGATTAAATTATGAAGAGTGTGACACTTTTCATGCCTCGAGTTTAATCTAGGATGTCAAGGTTAAAAGGATTAAATTACATTGAAACATTGGTCACGAAAAGGTTGCATCGAATCACCGATCTTATTATTATTTGGGTAACAGTGATGCATTACTAGATGCCGCTCACTGTTTATAATTTTATAATATGATTTTAAAATTATTGCCGATATAATAATAACCTATAGGGTCACACACTTAGAACGTATTTAAAAAGGAATTAATTTAAATTGTAAGTATTTAAATATGTCAATATGATTGATAGTATTTAAAATTACGAATTTAAATTAATAAGATAATTTATATATATGTATATTAATTAAGTTAGACTTAATTAAGATCTAATATATATAAATTCGGATTTTATTTTTCTAATTAAATTAGGTTTTGGTTAATTCCTATTAACTAATATATATATATATATATATATATATATGATATATCAGAAGTCTTAATCACGTAAGGAACAAAAACCAAAAACCCTAGCCGCTTTCAGAAAGAGGCTAGAGAGAAAAATAATTGGGAAATCCTGATCTTGGTGGCTAGTACCGTGGTTCCTTTTGCTGCAGATCGTGGGAAGATTCGCGGAGCGTTCGTATGGATACCGTAGAGACGCAGTCACTGGATTGCGTTGAAGATTTGAAGTCATTCCAGAATTCCATCATCTCCTGTCATCTCGGATAATCGGTAAAATAATATAAACCTCTCATTAATCTGTTTTCGCATAGATCCGGTCTTAGGGTTTCGGAAATTTTTTTAAATTCCGCTGCTTTCACTATGTCGAAACCCTAACAGTATTATCTTTAAGAACAATTACTTGGAGATATTTACTCCATGACTCATCAACATGAGACCTCTTTTAAAGTTTGGCATGCTAAACTACTTTAGCATCGAATCAATGTACGTTTCTTGGGTTAAATCGAGCATCATTTATGATCTATCTCTATAGACCTTTATCCCCAATGGAATGTTAGAATGCTTTTCCTAAGTCCTTGATGGAGAAATGTTTAAACAACCACATCTTTACTTATTATAGTATCGGTATGTCATTCTTTATCAGTAGTATATCACCATATAATACTATGAATGTCATAGTACTCTCACTAACCTTTGTACACACTTGGTTCATTCTCGTGTTTGATAAAATCAAACTCATTTGATTGTCTCATACAAAATGGATGTTACATCTTCGAGAAACTTGCTTTAATCCATAATTGGATCGTTGTAGCTTACATACTTGATTTACTCTATCTTTGGAATTAAATCTCTCTGTTGTATCATATATACATCTTCTATTGAGGAAGAACCTCTCAACGTCCATTTGTCAAAACTCGTATAATAAGTTGCAACTGTAAGTAAAATCCGAATGGACTTAAGCATTTCTACCAATGAAAAGTTTCATCATAGTCAACTCCTTGACTTTGTATAAAATCTTTTTGCCACTAGTCAGGTCTTATAAATCTCCACCTTGTCATCTGCTTTAGTCTTTCTAATAGATCCATTTCAGATTTCATGTGCAGCAGTCATTTCTCTTGAGTCTCTACCCATGTCTCATCGTATGTAACTGGATCAACATCCACTATGATGCGTACCTCATCATCATCATTTATGATGAATCCATACCTTTCAGGTATCTTCGGTACTAAATCAGATTTTTGACTTGGTTGTGGTACAATAAGTTTATTTACTTGAACAGATTCATTCACTTGATTTGTAGTGTTTTGCGGTTCTTGAACTTCTTTAAGATCTATCTCGCTCTTACTAACCCCTTAAGGACAAACTCATTTTCCGAGAAGGCAGTGTGTTTCAATAAACACCTTTTAAACAGTAGAATTATAGAAGTGATACCTTAAACTTTCTTTAGAATATCCCACAAGTTTACACTTGTCAGATCTTGTCTCTAGCTTATCACTGCTAAATCTTTTGACATAAGTTGGACAATACAAAATCTTAACATACTTAAGACTTGGTTTTCTCCCTATCTATAACTCATATGGAGTCTTAAGGATGGATTATAAGGTATCTTATTTAGTAGATATGTTGTTGTTTCTAAGGCCTAACCCTAAAAGGATATTGAAAGATTAGTAAAACTCATTATGGATCATTACCATATCCATTGTAAGAGAATACCATTTCGCTTGAGATGGTCTGAAAAATTACTGCTTAAGTATTCCCGTCTCAATCTAATCGAAGAACTTTAATACTTTTGGTTATTTGTTTATGCACTTCACTTCTGAATTCTTTGAACCTTTCATACGATTTGGATTTATATTGTATCAAATACATATATCAAAATATAGAATCATTAGTGAAAATAATGAATGAATACCCTCCTCTTGCATTTGTTGTCATAGGTCACACACACAACTGTGTATATGATCTCTAACAACTTTACAACTCTCTCTCTCCATGTCCACTAAATGGAGATTTAGTCATGTTGTCCATGATATAAGATTCACAAATTGTATTTGATTCATAGTCAAAAGACTCTAAAAGCCCATCTGTATACAACTTGACTAGTCGTGTTTCCTTAATAGGACTGAATATTTAGTGTGATATGAAGTTATGATTCATATCATCTCTTTGACATTAGTTTGTTCAATTTGAAATATTTTTCATGTAAGTAAAGTTTATAAAGTCCATCAAGTAATCAATCAGTTATAAATAAAATATTATCATTATAAATAGGACAACGATTGTTTTTTATTTTAATGCCAAAACCTTCCTTGTCTACACATGGAACAGAGATAATGTTTATTACAAGACATAGAACATAGTAACAACTTACTAACTTAATAGACTTGTCTATAAGCAATGCTAAACAGTAAGTTCCTATGGCTAATGTAGCAACCTTTGCTTCATTCTCCACGTATAGGATTTCATGTCTTTTGTTTAGCCTTCTACTTCTTCTTAGTCTCTGCAACGATTTACATATTTGAGACCACCAGCCGATATCTAATTCCCAAGTAGAACTTGACTTATGAAAAGTTCTATTTCATTATGAACAAATCTATATCTGCAGTAGAAGCTTCACCAAGCTTCTTCTACTTTACCACTGCAAGATACTCCATACAGTTCCTCTTCCAGTGTCCCAGCTTATCGCAATGAAAGCAAACTCCTTTGCCCTCAGAATCACTTTTATTAATGTCATTTGTTAGTGTCTTTATTTTGCCTTCTACGTTTTTTGACTTCTTAGAAACACCTTTGTTCCCCTTTCGTTTCCTGGAAGATTTATCTACAAATAAGACTTGGCCTTTCTTAGAAGGAAAGTGACTCTCAATAGTCTTCAACATTTTAAGCAAATCAGTTAAAGTGACGTCTAGTTTATTAATGTTGAAGTTCACAACAAATTTTGAAAATGAGTCAATAAGTTACTACAAGACCAAATCTTGACTTAACTCTTCATCTTTGACAAAATCGAGTTATCCAAATTGATCAATCCAACTAATCATCTTTCAGATATCTATCTGCACTATAGTGTCATTGGCCATTTATAAATCGGAAGAGCTCCTTAGATATCTTATATCTAATTTACCTACTTTGTTCACTATTCAACTCATGAAGGTGTAGCATTATAATAGGTGCATCCATTTTCTCGTGTTGACGTTGTAACTAGATATTTATGGATATGAGTATGATGCATTGAGCCAAAATTAAATTATCTTGCCACTTCATAAGCAGCAATCTCTTACTCTGAGGCATTGTCTGCAACATTTGCAGTGATAGGCAAATTAAGGACATTTGCTAGCTTTTTAGCATTAAAAACTATTCTCAAATTTCTTTAAGAAATCCAAACAATTCGGTTCAATTAAATTTTTAACATCCAATGTGCTATGCAGTATTAGTGAATTAACATAGCATAATTCTTTCACTGAATATTAACAACATTAACATGCATTCATTTTATTAATCACCAAGTCAATTATGTCTTTATTTACAATGGCGTCTCCCACTATTTTCTTCAAACTATATTACATTCCTTATATAGTTTGGCAAATCTAATTAAATACTCGTTAGTGAAAATAAAGATCATATTTCAAATTTATATAGCCTTGTACGACACAATAAACTATATATAAATAAATAGGTAGACAACTTCTTGTTAATTACATCAATATGTAACTCATTGTATTTTTCCTCTTGGGTTATTATGATCATGTGCGACACATCCAAATCAAAATTATCCAAGTTAAGTCCGACCAAGCATTTCCATATAAGTGAAGAGAAAAAGATTGTCCTTGTGCGACATAACAAAACAATAATGTTCAGTTTCTTTATAAACATCAACTATGTAATAAAATAACATCTCAAATAATTAATAAAAG
The DNA here is from genome assembly GCA_947179155.2 of Hedera helix. NCBI lineage: Eukaryota > Viridiplantae > Streptophyta > Magnoliopsida > Apiales > Araliaceae > Hedera > Hedera helix. The sequence continues at coordinate 17,715,173 of OX359269.1, read as the reverse complement.
CCTTGTACGACACAACAAACTCATAATGATTATTTGATATTCTATCATTTTACCATGCTAGAAGGCAACATTCGATATTTTCTTAATATCTTTGAACGTTACAACTTAATATAATTACCTTAAAGGGTTTATAATTAATTGTCTCATCTTGTTTAGTGCGAATGCACATATATATATATAAAATCTACGTCATATTAATTACATGCGAAACATGTTTGATAATATAAAATATATACATCATTAGCATGCAGATATAAACTACTATATTCTACTTGAATTGATTATGGACTTTTATTCTAGTTTAGTTCACTAGAGCTACTAAGTGAACCAAAAGGTCAAACATAGGGTGCAAGAAAAAAATTAAATATAACTAGTACATTTAATCCCGGGCTCCATTACAAACGGGTCTTCAAGCGCTCCTTGCTCATTGGCTCCAATTCTTTAAAATAATTCTAACAAACCTATTATATACTATTTTCATAAAAATAGAAACTGTGACTCCCCCAAATTCGAGTTCTATAACCTCGAGTTTAGTTCTCACAATCCAATATATAAATAACTTCTAAATACATAATTTTCATTAGCTCAGCGGAATAATACATAACTATTACTTATAATAAGATATTACATTCTCAATGTCTTTTAACCTTAACATAAACAAAACATATCTTAAGGGTTCACAAAAGATTTACAATATCACGTTAAACATTAAATATTAAATAGTGAACAACTAGCATGAAACTTCTACTCTTTGGTTTTTTCTTTGCCCTTGTCTTTCTTGGAGCACTCAGGCTTAGCTAAAAAAAAGATCATGATATAGCAAGGATGAGTAACTAGCTTGCTCACAAAGTTTAAGAATAATAAATCCAAAAATGATATATCATGATTAAATAGAAACAATTTCTGAGTTTTCAACAATGTATAATAATTGTGAAAAAATGAGAATTAAGTTTCAATTAATAGAATTGATTGAGTCTTTACTGTAGAGTGACCACTATAGACCATGAACTAATACTTAAGGTAAATCAGATATATATTTGACCCTTTTATTTGTTTTGGTATTTGAGGGGATCAACTTCTTGTACCCTATGTATATACATAACATTCAAACATCTTGCGTAATGGTCGATTTCCCGAATATAATCTCCTTATCTAGGGTTGTTCGTTCTCAGACTTATTATAAGAATATGCACCAACCAATGGTTTGGATAAACTTTTAAAAATATTCAAGTTAATGAATTTATTTATGCGGTGTCTAGCCGAAACAATTAACTTAGACATTCTTAAATAGTTCATGAATCAAACGAACTATAAAACTTCAAATGCACTATATGCAAATACATAAACAACATTAATGTGGATTAATTCTCAATAATTAAACCACTTATAACTCTTGCAAAATAAATACGAGTTTAAGTATAGGAAACTGGCCTTGATGGTTGTCCACGGCTAACCAACACAAATTTAATTTCCTTTGATATGAACTAACAATTAATAACCAACACAAATTTAATTTCCTTTGATATGAACTAACAATTAATAAATTTAATCTTCCAAAAGTATCACATCTAGGTTTAAATAATTACCCTAATACATCTAACATTACAAATTTAAATCAAATAATTAAATATTTAATAATTTACTAAAAACTTAAAAATATTATCATCACTTAATAATATTTTAATAACATAATACCAATATTAATCATTTAATATTCTTTAAATCTTTATATAATATTATTAATTATTTAATAATATTTTATTTATTTTTTAATATTATTAATTATTTAATAATATTTATTCATTTTAACTTATTTAATTAAACATCTACAATATTTTAATTTGGATCCCATAGCAATATTATTAATTTTAAAATATTTTTATATTTTCTGACTCGAACGAACTAGACCTGAACTAGCAAAACCCGACCCGACCTGACCTTGTCCAAAAAATTACTTTTTCTGGAAAATTGCTCTGCGCCCTGTTGCAGTGTTTAGTACTAAACATTATGCCCTTGTGCAATCAAGCAGAATATAATTCTTTATTTTTCAGATTTTTTCAACTTTGAAACCTTTAATTCAATATTCAATAAAATATGTTATACCCATCCAAATAACACCAAATTAGATTTGTTAGCTTCCTAACTTCTCGCACTTCAATATTTCATGGATTGATCATATTTTCAAAAATATTTTAGACACAAAATTTATTATCGATCAGCTAGGGTTTCAAAAACGATATATTTTTCGGTAAAGACCATAACTTGGACATTTCATCACATTTTCAAATATTCATGTTTGTTTATTCTTATGACTCCTAGAAATATCATTCAAGTCATAGAACTCATAAAAATAACATCCACAACTCATTTTAAAACATCATAAACCACATAACAAGTTAAGGTTTTACCGGAAACATATTTTCATTCAATTTTTTCTATCATTCTATATTCCAAACATGTTAATACACTTATTAAACATACTAAACCATGGATATATATATATATATCATAGTCCTAGCATTTAAGAATTGAAAATAGGTTTTGGACCATTAAAAATATATTTTGACCATCAAAATCACAAAACATGCATAAATATGACCTAATACATCTAGATTTCATATAAACACAAATTCTCCTTCATTTACCCATCTTTATACCTTCGAAACCCTTTATGGTTTTCAACACATAAGTTATCTCCCACAATCAACCATGGCAAACACATATAAAACCTTTTTAAACCATGAAATGAAAAGAGTAAAGGTTTAGAAAACTTTTAAATCTTATAGTTTTGGATGCTCTATTCCTTTTTCTTCCAAAGTATGTAGTAAAGCTTAATGACATCCACCACAGTTTCTTGATACTATCACAAGAGACACTCTAAAAGCTCTCTTAAGTGGTTTCCCTCCCTTCTTTCTAAAATTCTCTACAAGCTCTCTCTTTTGAACTTAGTAAAATGAAGCAAGCAAATTTTAGCAATCATTTCATCTCTTCTATTTAAAGACCAACTTGTCATCTAAAAGCCTATACATACAAATTGTATAAGTTTATAATATCACAAACATCATCTTACTTTCAAATTGAAATTAGTTAGTTTTTTGGGATTTTTCTTACATAAAGGACTAGAGTTGGTAAGAGTTAGTAGATTTGTTCAACAACTATTGTACCCTTTCAACCCAAAATCAAGTAACATGAAAAATACTCCACCCCTAAGTGGGGCCCCCTCTCTTGACCGGCCATATGGCTATTTTTTACACATTTTTGGTTTAACTTTTTATATCTTATATATACATATATATCCCACATGTCAAACATTATATATATATATATATATATATATATATATATATATATATATATATATAAAACACATTTAATTCAGCAACATGGTCCCACAATGTTTAATACTTGCATTTAATTTGGGTCACATGTTTGGGCCATTAAATTAATTCACGTTGGGCTTCATTACAAGTCCAATTAGGCAACTAGTTAAATTAATTAACCTAGCAACAATTGGGCTATCAATTAATATATTCAAGTATAGTTCATATAAACTTAAATTACATACTTGGACTATTAGTTCACATCCATTGGACCTAGTTTATTAATTCATTTAGACTTAAAATATAATCATATTAGACTTGTCTTATTAATTTCTTTAGGGCTACTTGGTTGGGCTAGTTTATAAAATTTCAACACATAAATCACATACAAGGCTTGGGTTTATTAAATTCAACTCAAGGGCTAATCCATTAGTATAATTTAATTACTTAGATTCTTATTAGATTAATTTAATTAATTCCACTGCATTGATACACTTAATAAATGAACAAATAAACATATACATTAATATATTCATTCAATCACATAAGTGCACAATTAATTCACACAAAAATTAACCTCATTGATAATTATTTAATAATTACAATTAGAATATAACCTAAAATTTATTTTTATTACATTCCACCCTAATAATTGTGGTTTCTCACATAGCTTCTTTAGCATTGTGGTTTCTCCAAAACACTTTGACATAATGTATAACCTTATTTTTTAAAGTCTGTTCTTTTCTATCTAATATTTGGATAGGAATTCTTTTATATGATAAGTCTTTCTCAACTTGAATCAGCTCATAGGATATGACGTGTTTATAATCAAGCTTACATGGCTGTAACACTAACACATAAAACACATTATGAATATGTTCCTATTCAAAAGGAAGAGCTACCTCGTACGCCACTTCACCCACTCTCTTCAACATCTCAAACGGTCCTATGAACCTTGGACTCAGTTTTCATTTCTTCCTAAATCTGATTTTTTTTCTTTCTAGGGTGACACTTTTTAGAAACACAAAGCTTCCCACTTCAAAATCTCGCTTTCGACGATGCAAATTCACATACTTCTTCTGTCAATCTTAAGATGCTATTAGCTGAGTTCTTATTATTCTGATAATTTCCACCATTTACTGAACCAATTTTTGCCCTAATAGTCGACATTTTCCTACTTCTTCCCAATATAGAGGTGTTCTACATTTTCTTTCATACAATGCTTCATAAGGCGTCATGCCTATGCTCGTATGATAACTATTATTATATGCAAATTCTACTAAAGTTAGATGATCCTCCCAACTACCTTTAAAATCCACCACACAGGCTCTGAGCATACCTTTCAATGTCTGAATTGTTCTCTCACTTTTCCCATCAGTTTGCGGATGATACGCGGTACTCAATCTTAGCTGCGTCCCCATTCTTTCCTGAAAACTCCTCTAAAAATTTGACGTGAAGCGCGGATCTGTCTATCCTACAAGCAAATCATGCATATGCTCCTAAAAATAATTACACAACACATGTTATCATATTTAGGTCCAAACCTATAACTCATCTTCCAATTTCATATAGGTTTCCCCAAATCAATCACTTACAATTAATTGATACATTAAGCACAAATATGACAAACCAATCCATATGGTGCCAATCAAGAAAAGAGAAAATCAATTCCAACAACAAATTGTATTCAAAAGCATACTTAGATTTTAATATAAGAAGTTAGCAAATATTCATTACAAATCCATAAGAAATCCAATACAATGAAATACAAAGATAATAAAGAGTTAAAAATGTAAACTTGTTGTCATCCAAGTAAAACCTCTAAGCTCCCTCATCTATGGCTCCATCAATGACTTCCTTGGTTGTTCTTCATCTTCTTCATTGTAAAATTCCAAAAATATGATGATTTTGGATCAAGAATCAAAGGAATTGTGGTTTTCCATGGTGGAAAACCACCGTCCTTCTTCTTTTCTCTCGCCAAAATTGCATGCTTCTCAGCTCAAAGGAAAAGGAAATAAGGTTTTTGTTCTTTCTTTCTACGCTTTCCTTCCTTTTCTATCATTTTTGTCAAAATTAGTAGCTAATATCAAGCCCAGGCGCCTAGGCGCTCTAATTCCTTTGTATTTGGGCACCTAGGCGCTTAGAAGCTTGGGCGCCTAGGCGTCATTCTCCTTTATAATTCGGGCACCTAGGCGTTTTTCAGCCGCACTATATTTACCAAAATACTATCATCTAAGATATTTATGTCAAATCAATAATTAAAATATATATAATTAATATAAATTAACTAAAATACAATTAAAACACATAAAATTAATATTACATCATATTTTACAATACTAATAGAAAAATATATAAAACTAACTAAAATGCTAAAGAATTCACAAAATCATCAAGTTAAAATGTATTAAATAAATAGGTATAAAAACCAGTCATCACACATCCCCTTCTTAATAACCTCTTGGCCTTCATCATCGTTAGACAATAAGACTGTCTCGGTGATTTGCTACCATAAAACACTAACTTAGACTTATTTGGCGTCTTCAGGTTTATATATTTCTTTTGACACTTTATCATTTCCCCGTGGTTATACAACCAATCATTCCTAGTATCATGTCAAACTCTCCTAATCTAATATGTATCAAGTCGACTGATAACTTTTGTCCCCTTATTTCCATACCACAATTCCTATGAATGTGAGTTACTGTAATTATTTTCTTATTCGCAACTTCTATGTTTAATGAATTTTTTAACTTTTCTCGTGGTAAATCTAATTTCTTAGCAAACTCATCTGACATAAAGGAGCATGTAGCACCAAAATCAAATAATACGTAAGTATTTAGATTATTGATGAGAATAATACCTGACACCACGTCTTTTGATGCTACTCTTAGAGTTTTTCTATAAAAATCCTATTTATCTATTTATTTAATATTTATTTATGTTGGACATTTATTTATAAATAAAAGTACATTATTTTTCATTCATTAAATGATCATTTATTTTGTTTATATAAATCTCCAAATTTATATATATTATGATTTATGTGTATAAATAAGTATTATACACATAAGCTATAAATCATATGTAACATATATAAATAAAGATATAATGGTTTATAACCTATGATAATTTGGAGATATTATCACGTAGGTTATAGTGTTTTAATAGATATGATTTATCTTGATCATGGAAGTTGGACTTCTAATTAAAGTACTAGTACCTTAACAGTGTGCATTAAAACAGATCATGTTATAATATTTTATTTATAAAATATGTTCACATAAATACTAATTTATGAATTTTTTTAATTTTAAAATAATAATAGACTTAATATTTTTATTTATATTAATTTAATATTCCAATGAGTGAAATTATGTTATGTTAATTAATACATCGGAATGTTAATTAATATATTTAATTAATATCAGAAATATTATTATTGTCAAACATCTATAAGATTTTTCATAAGATAATTTATTATTGATCATAGAATCTTGGCAAAGTCTTTTAATATTTATTATTAAAATGATTGATTTAATTGTTAAATTAATTTATGATCAAATGAAGATAAATTATGAATTTGTGAAATTAGTTTAAATATATTAGAATTATATTTAATTCTGAAATATTTATGTACATTTATAGAGAAAATATTTACAGTTTATTAATAAAGCGTTTATTTTAATTAATTTATGGACTGAAGTGCAATTATAATTATTTAGTGAAATTAATTATAATTAATATTTACTTAGTATATTATTATTAGATAATAATATATAAATAAGTATTGAAATTTTAGGAATCCCTTAGGATCCTCATCCTAGCCTAATATGAATAGGTTTTATTAGAGAGGTAATGATCAATAAGGATATAAATATATCATTGATCAGATACGTGAAAAGAAGAGGTTATTATTATAAATCAGAGTAAAGACCAGTTAGCGTATACTCTCTCTATCTCTTCCTAAGAAAAACACGTAAAAGTCTTTTTCCAGAAGTGCTCTTTAGAGACCACACTCCAGATTTAGCATAAGGTCATAGGAAGGAAGATCTTGAGGATACTCGAAGATTCAAACGTGTTAATTCAACCAAGCACTAAGTAACAATTCATACTATAGATACATGGTATATATATAATTGTTATTTTGTATAAAACTATAAAAATGATCCTGTTTTATTAAATCTTTAAAATTACTTTTCAGAGAATTTTCCCAACAACTACCACATCCTGCTTTGTCGTATTAAAATTTCTAGTTGTTGGTCGTCCTCGTTGAGTCGGTCCCCCGATTGTCAGCTTGCCGCTACTAGCGGTTCCCTTACTTCCATTTCCTCCATCTGCCCCTTTCTTTGGGGAATTCTTGATTTGGTGGCCCATTAAACCACATGAGAAATATCCATAATTCTTCTTCGGGTTTGGACAGTTAGGAGAGATGTGTCCCTCCTGCTCGTATTTATAACATAAATTCCTTCCTTTAATATAAACCCCCAAGTGGCCCTTGCCACAAATGTTGCATGCCTCCACCTTCTTCTTTTGTTCTCCTTGTTTACTTTTGATGTTGTTGTTGCTGCTGTTCCACTTTCTTTTGTTTGAGTTACTTCCCCCACTACTTCCATCTTTATTCCGTCCATCTCATTTCTTTTCCCTCTTCTCTTAATTGTATTTTGACAGCACATCACTGCCTTCTTTGGCCAATATAGCCTTCTCCAATACTGCGGTGAATGTTCTGATTTGGAACATTGACACCTTACTGTAGAGCCAAGGTTTCAGTCCCTGCTCAAAATGTTTCGCCTTTCTTACCTCCTTATTTACTTGGTATGGATCAAACCTCGCTAACTCGTTAAACTTTGTCGCATATTCCGACACTATCATATTGCCTTGTTTTAACTCAAGAAATTACACTTCCATCTGATCTTGTGTTGTCTGGAAAAAGTAGGCCTCAAAGAATAATTCCTTGAACCTATACCACGGCACAACTTCCCCTCTCGCTCTGTTTTGGTTAGCCCACCACTAGTAGTTAGCTTTCCCCTTCATCATGAATGTGGCAAAAGTTCTCTTCTGCTCTTCTGTCACACGTGCAACCACAAACACATTTTTCATCTCAATAACACATGTCTAGTCTTCTATTAGGATGGTAGTCCCCTTCAACTCTAGGGATCCTGCCACTTTAAAGTCTTTAAATTTTGCTAAGTAGGTTATTGGGGGTTATGTAACGCCCCGAGATCCCACCTTCCCTTAATTCTATCCATTTATATATGGATAACATAATTATTAACTTTAAATCACATTAACTGGAATCTCGTGCGTTAAACTTAACCTGTAATCCTTCAATACCTTTTTAATTGACCATAAATGCTATCTAATTTTTTTTTTCTTTATCTTACATCCCTTATCTGCCTCAGGATCGCTGTAATATCTCAGATATTTGCAAGATTTGTAAATAAGATTTTAAATATAAATTAAAGGTTATGGTTTAAAACCTAGAGTTGTAGAAGTGAGATGTGTGAAAAATGGGTGAACATTTTTTTTAATATAATGTATTTGTTAGAAATTAAATGTGGAAATATTTTAATAATGCATGTAGAGAATTTATTAAGAAAATAAATTCAATTGAAAAGTGAATGTGGTTATATTAATATATATACACCTAATGTGTGTTTGTTAGCCCAATAAGAAGATGAGTAGATTAAATACTCAATTAAACTAATAATTTAATTAGTTTAAAATGTGAAGTAAGAAGGGAAGTCATGAAATATAATTAACTAGGTTAATTATAGTAGTTAAGAGTTAAAGTTATAGAAAAACTAAAATGATTGTCTAGAATGACAATATTATGAAGTTAATTAATTAAGTAATTAACTTAATTATTAAGTTGTTATATAGAGTCCAAGTAATTTAATTACTACTAGTGGACTAGCCCAAAAGAATTATAGATGTTAGCCCAATATGAGAATATGGATATGAAGTGGGTAATTAAATAATAAAGCCCAAATGTTATGTTGATTATAATCCAAGAGGTAATTAATATAAGTCAAATTAAATTAATTACCTAGCCCAAGTTATAAAGATGTGTGAGTTGTGTTGGGTAGCCCAAATAATTAAATAAGGGAGCCCAATGCAAAATAAACTAGTAGCCCAAATATTGAGTCCAAATTTAAAAGTCAAATATTGGTCAATATGTTGGGAGAATAAATTCAAGTATTGTTAAGTGTAGAGAATTAACTAATGTAGGGTTAATTGAACAACCCTAGTTGGTAGATAAGAGAGAGCATTAACCAAACATTGGTTAAATGCTAGGTGGGTGAATTTGATGATGAGAATTAACTATGGATGAGTTAGTTGAATAACCCTAGGTAGTAAATAAATTAAAGATTTAACTATGCATGGGTTAGTTGTAGGAAAAATATTATAGATACAATTGTGTATGTATATAATTCACCAAGGTATAATTTATATGTAACCATGGGTTGGATGTTGTAGAGAGTTAACCACATGTGGGTTAAGTGTTGGTGATTGTTGCTTATGTTACACTTCACCATTTATGTTGCTTGTAGTCAAGTTGATGGATGACATTTTAAATATCAAAAATACAAGTATTGTACATGTATAAGTGAATATATATACATATATTGGTGTATATATATATAGATGCTTATATAATTATATAGGATATAAAAATAAAACCTTAACCAATGCTAGAGTTAAGTGTTAGTAAATATATAAATATATTGGATATATATGTATACTTAATTGTAGAGAATTAACCTTACTTGGGTTATTTGGTGGAAGATGTGTGTATGTTTAATTGATGAGCTTGAACCATGGTTGATAGTTAAGTTAACATAGGTTACAAGAGCAATAGTTTTAACCACACTTTAGTTAAGTGTTGGAGAAAGGTTGCTTTTGTTTTACTCAATTGATAACTTGTAAGCAAACTTGATGGGGGTCAATCAACATGTCAATCCAAGAGTCAATCAATCAAATAGTAATCCTAAATTAGTCTCTAATTTAACCAATGTTAGTTGATTAGTAAGAGTTAATGATGATTAAGGGTGTGCTATAAATATAGTGCTCCACACATTGGCTATGTTTGTTAGTCATTTGTAGCATTTTCTAGAGAGAAAAAGGGAGAGCTTCTTGAGAGATACAGAGAGTTACTCTTATGAGATTGATGATCCACCAAGCAAATTTGCTAGAGAATGGACAAGAGAGAGTCACAATCCAAGATCAAGTCAAGAGGAAGGAGAGCATCCATGTATAAAAGGTTAAAAAGTGTTCTAAACCTTCTTTAGTTCATTTTTATAGTTTAGATATGATTTGAACGGTTAAAATGTATTTTTAACCGATCAAAACACATTTTGATGTTCTAGAAGTCTTTAGCTATGTAATATATGTATATTCATAGTTTGATGGGTTTAACATGGGTTTTATATGTGTTTGTGATGAAAAATTTCATCAAACTCATTGAATAAATTTTTACCGACGAAAACAAATTAATCTAATACGTAGCAGCCCCTTCACGGAATTACTGTTCACAATCCGTAAGTCGGATTTATGATCCGTCAATTTTGGGTGATAGATCCATGAAATATGAAGATTCTCCAAGTTGAATGACTAAAATCCGATTTAAAATGAGCAAGATATGGATTTTCTACCAAAACACCCCATTGTTTTAGGGCTGTGCACAACAGTCCGGTTTGGAGCCAATTTCCGTGACCAAAACAAATCCAAATTTGATGTTTTGATGACAGAAAAATGTAGTTCGGGAAGTTACGAATCCATCGATACCAAATAGGCCTCAATCGGACTTGTGGATTTCATTTTATTCAAGTTCCCGTCGGAGACCCCAAGTCTGGAAAACTAAGAAAGTAATCTGCCTATTTTATTAAAAAAACCGGCCGGTTCGGTTTTTTTCGGTTTTTCATGATTTCTAGGTAGGGCCGGTTCGGGCATTTTTAGGCCGGTTCTTGGGTTGGTTCCAAAAGAGAAAATGCTTATAATTTTATAAAGAAAATTATCAAAATTTAAAATCCGAATTTTTTTGTAATTTGGTATTTATTAGAATTAATGGTGGATTAAAGCTTACTAAATTTCTAATAATTATGGGAAAATTATTTTTAATTTCAGAAAAATAATATTTGACCTATTGGCATGCTAGTTAAGTGTTATAAAATAAAATTTGAAATTATTGGAGTGATTCACTATATATTAGCTATTTATTAGTGTATAAATAGGCTAATAATCTAATTAAATATTATTTAATAAATATTAAATAATATATGAAGTTATGTAATTAATTAATTATGATTTAATGAATATTAAATAATAATTAAAGGATGTTAAGATGAATAAGTTAGTTATTTATTATTTAATTGCACTTAAATAATAAGTAAAGTTAAATAAATAATTAATTATTATTTAAATTAATATTAAATAATAATTAAAGAATATTAAAGTTAGAAAGCTAATTATTTATTATTTAATTAATATTAAATAATAAGTAAGGTTAATTAAGTAATTAATTATTATTTAATTAATATTAAATAATAATTAAAGGATAATTAAGGTTAATAAACTAATTATTTATTATTTAATTAATATTAAATAATAAGTAAGGTTAATTAATTAATTAATTATTATTTAATTAATATTAAATAATGAGTTTGGATAATTAGTTAATTAATTATTATTTAATTCATATTAAATAATAATTAAATGGTAATTAAGTGGAATAAATTATTACTTAATCGAAAGAAGATTATTAAGTAATTAAAATATATTGATAATATTATTGACTAACTATTAAATGATAATAGTTAAGAATTAAATCATTATTCAATAATTAATAATGATATGTAATTAATTTAAAATATTATTAAAGGATTAATAATATTATTTAGCATTTAATTAACTATTAAATAATAATAGTTAAGAGTTAAATCATTATTAAATAAATAATAATGATAAATAAAGATTTAGAATATTATTAAAGAATTAATAATATTGTTTAACAAGTAATTAACTATTGGGTAATAATAGTTAAGGTTGAATCGTTATTAAATAATTACTAATGATACGTGAGGATTTCAAATATTATTAAATGATTGATAATATTGATGAACAATTAAATTATTATTAAAATGATTGATAATAATGAGAAGTCAATTAAAATATTATTAAAGGGTAATAATATTAGCAAGCAATTAAATTATTATTAAAAGATTAATCATAATGATTAAGGTAAACTATTATTAAAAATAAATTAATAATAGTAATGATTATTTAAAGTGTTATTTAACAATTAAATAACATTATAAGTTATTACTAATTGATAGTAAACTTTAAAATATTATCCAAGGTGGGTAATATTATGATAAGTATCGAGATAAATGATGTGATTAAGTTAAACCAAGGGTATGGTACATTAGTGATTAATTGGTGGATCGACCTAAATAAATATAGGGTCCAAGTTTTAATGCAGTGACATTAATAAATGTCAGAATTGCATAGTTTCGAACAAAAGATTTATGGTGTTGAATATGAAACACTGAGTCAAGTCAAAGAGAGACTAAAATATGAAATTAACCTTATTAAATAAAGGGGATGATAAGAAGAAATAAATATCTTTAAAATAAGATTTAGTATTGAGTCAAACTTTGACTGATATTGTGCACCGTTGATCTCACATACCGTGTAGGTGATGCAAGGAACGTGAAAGATTAACGTAAGCTGGTTATACAAGTTCAGGCAAGTTTTTCAGAACGTGTTGTATTATGTGCATGAATTATAAGTTTGTTATTAAACTGAGATGTGCTCATACGTGGTTATGTGCAAAGATGTTTTAATGTGCCTTTGTGCAATAAGTTGATTTGAATTGTTGATATGCGGTAGTTGATTTAAGACAATTGTTCTGCATTGAACTATATATCATGATAGAGGTTAGACATGAAGCATAGATTAAATGCGAGGCATGATATGCATGAGCAGTATGTCATAAACTGAAATGCATGAAAAACATGATGTTAGTATAAATTGTAAATTTTATGTGAAGCATGTAATGTGTTATGTGTAGCTGTTGAACTTGTTGAGCCGTCGTGCTCACTCTTGCCTAAACCAACATTTTCAGATAAGGCTAGTTACCTGAAGTTCTCGATAAAGAACAAGGAACAGGAAAATATATTACTTCCATTGAAGATCTAAATATCTATTGTAGATATCAGTCCGAATTGGACAGGTAAATGATTCTGTAGCATAAGACTTAGTTGGTATGTTATATGAGTATTAAATACTCAAATTGATTGTAATAGAATGTAGTATCATGTATGATATTGAGACATACTAGGAATGTATAAAGATTTCGATTCTGGAATAGAAGGAGATGTTATATAATTGTAAATAAATGATTATTTAGCAATTATAATATTGTTAAAATTCATGAACAATAAGGAAAAGTAGTACTCGTGTTGAACCGGGTCCGAGGTTCAAGGAACCCGGATTCGGGGTCGTCACAATCGCAACGTTCATTTACCAATCATTAGAACTTTGGTCAAACATTATCAAATTGTGACCTAGTCTATTACAATTTCATAATCAAATATATATATTCATGATTTTCATAACCTGTAATTAAAATTTCGCCATGAACTATCCATATATGGCCTTATTTATATATAAACCTGTTCCTGCTCAACAATATCTTTTTACATATTTTTGTACCATACATACAAATTTATCACATGTATCATTTTTTTTTCTGGATAATACATACATACACTTTTCATTATTTAATCATACAAATCATATACATTCGTTTCTATCTTCTAGATTTTAACAATTAAAACCAAACTGGTACATAATTGCTTTTATACAACTTTACATATATCAAATATCCTCTATGCTTGTCTAGGCATTCACGTTCCTTTACCTTAGCTGCACCGGAACCTTCGGCCTTCTTGTATTTTACCTGAAATGTTAGTTCATAGCAAGAGTGAGCACATAGGCTCAGCAAGTAATTCAGATAACACCTTTCATGCTTATAGTTTATACTATACGTCATGCATTCTTTAACTTAACATGTTATACTTAATGTCACATAATTCATTTAAAAATTAATTCACGTAATTGCACATAGGCACATTTCGAACTTCTTTACTACCACATAGTTCACTTAGAACAACAGAACATTTAGTCTGAAAACTTGCCTGGTATACTTTTATTAACTTAACCTTTTACCGCCTCGCGTGGCCTTTCTATCCTTCTATGCCTCGGTTTGCTACATCGAGTGTTATCTGTAAACATATCATCCATATACATCATTATATGATCATAAACTTTATATAATTTATCAAACTTAAACCATCAACGCACGACCATTCGTCTTTAATCAGAACACATTTAATGTATTATATCTTATGTAGGTTAATAATACATCATCACCTTATTCCCAACCTCTTATCATAACTTGTCTCATGTTTTGGCTTAGCTTTAGGCATGCTATGTTATGTCATTTCTTATTTCATTATACATTGACATCCTTTATATAGTCCATTCTTATGTATTTAGGGTTTACATAACTCATTCTTATCATTCTGTATCAAAATATCTCATTTAGGAAATTTTTTGCTCTCTGTGAACAGTACACTGCGCCCCAACGCAGTGTTTCTTCTTCAACATCTAGCTGGCCGCGAAAAGCTCTCGGCCGATGAACAGTAACATTGTGCCCCAGCGCAGTGTTTAGTACAGAACACTGCGCCCCGGCGCAGTGCTCTATAACAGGATTTCCTGATTTTCCCTGCTACTTTGCTGAATTTTAACTTCTTAACCACACATCCAATTAACACCAAATTTGCCACAATGCTAGACCTTGCTACATAGTATTTTACAAAATTTTCTCTTGCCTCATTTGGCTTCTTAAAATCATAGATAACATAGCCCATAGGAGGCCTGATCAACTTGTTCCAACACTAAGCAAATTTTCAAAATTTAGAAATCTAACTTTTTCAACTTTGTGATTTTTTGGCCATTTGCTTTAAAACATCATTCCATCACTTAACATAGTTCATATAACCTATATATGACATGTCTAAACTTTCAAAATCGTAAAACTTCGCACGAGGCGGCTTTTGTCCGTAAAAATCCGTTTCGAATCGAAACGATCGATTTCGATCGTTCGAATCGCCAATTCAATCAAATTTAAATCCGTTGGTTTCCAAATCGACTCTAACATGTGTATTAACATGAAAATGACTTATTTCACCTTTAATTCCTCAAAATTGTCAAAAATCACACTTTAGTGCCATTTTACTAATTTTTTCTAAACTTTCAATTTCAACACTTAAACTCAACCCAGCACTTTAATCTCTAAACACCACATAGGCTACCACATGCACATGTAACAACTTTACAAGTCCATATAACTTCTAACTGCACATTCCAATGCACTTTACAGATTACGAATTGGTTTACATAAGAAATATAGCCTAATATTGTAACCTCATTTACCAAACATGATTCTTAATCTTTAAAGCATTCTTGTATGCTATTTATCATAATATTACACATGATTCCTTCATGATCAACCTTTCTATCTAGGTTTTCACTAAATTTAGTAACATATAGCCCTTGATCATATCTTAAAACATGATTTCTAGCTTGTAACATGAATATAACTAGTCCATCAACTTTGTTTTACCAACTTGTGTCTAGGGTTCTATCATTTACATACACATAACATGTAATATGCATAATCTTTACATAATCAACATGTATATTTATAGATACATGCATGGCTATGCTTGAACTTGAATTTAATCACTTAAACCTCAAAGTTTATAACTTAAACTTTGTTATACCTTCTTGAAACTTGTAATTCATGCAATAAAGCTTGCTCAAGGTTGTATGCTCCATTCTAAGGATGATTTCCACTTGTCTTGACTCTTTTTCTTGGATTCTCCAAGGTTTCTACAAACCCTAGTTCTTCCCCTCTTTTCTCTCTTAGCCTTCGAAACTTGCTGAAATTTTCCAATGAAAATGAACTTTCCTTAGCTTGATATATGCATATATATCAATATAAGAGTGCTCCAACACTTAACTCAATATTGGTTAACTTAACTTGTGTGGTTAGGGGCATTTTAGACAATTCACTTCAACTAACAATGGCAAAATGGACATTAAGCCACCTTAGGACACAAAGGCCATTCTCCAACTTGTCAAGGGCATTATGGTCTTTTGTCCATTTCCTAGAGAATTTAATTCCCTTAAATCATTCTTTGCTCATTTTTTAATCCAATTCAAGCCCTTTTTTATCCAAACTTGTTTCATTATACTTAAATTTAATTCCATCATCAAATACACCGTCATTGGCTTGTCCCAAAATACTTGTCACACTTCAAAATTGCTTTTCATTACATAATAATAATAATTCACAATATATATCAATTCTCAACATAACATTGCAACCTTGATTACCTACGAACCACCTTTGGTTCCACATTCAATGCATTCCATTTTTCGGCATCTCAATATAATCAACTTGCTCACTTTTTCATAAATCGTTTCCTCGAGAAGCGAACCTCGACCGGATTACCAAAATTCATCGTCTTTTATCCTTTTAAATTCATAATATTATAATTACGATCTTTACGTCCTTTAATTTATTTACATAACCCACAAAATGTTAATTCTCAACATACATGCTATCTACATTCCTTTTACGCACTTTCGGGGTATTACCTTCTGTATCTACACACCTCATTTCAATCAAAATATCAATTTCTTCATAAAATCCATATATTCACGTATCATGCATTTAGTATTCCTTAATAAACCGATTAGGTCATACAGTTTCTTCTTTACTGCACTTACATACTCAGCTTAACTTATCATCCTCATACATTTGCCTCTCCAGGCCCATTCATTAAACCTGCTATCAATATTCATAATTCAAAACATTGATCACACATAATAATTCATATTTAATCACTTAGTAATATTTTTTGTCCTTCAAATCTAGGTTTTAATTGCTAACCTTTACTTAAATTACTTAAATCCTCATTTAGAATTACTATAGAAATCCGAGGTGTCACAGGTTACACGCCTACCACATTCGATGCTCTGTTTTAAAGTGCATCTATCAGCAAGTCGACAAACCCCTGTGCTGGTCGGAATCGGAACTATTTATTTTGTAATATTTATTTATTTAAAAAGTTCTGACATCGAATTCATTTGAATGAATAGCGTGCAAGCATACACGGTCAACAAGTAATAAAGTGATAAGAAAAAGTCGATCCCACGAGGAATTAGTTCTAACGAGTTCCAAACACCGATTGCATCTAAGTCAATCTTAGTTCAAACGTTTAATTGAATGAAAGAAGTGGAATGTAAAAAGACATAACACAAATTAACAATTAAACTAGAAAGCATTTAAAGATAGGTGAATCTAAGTCTGTAATTTTTCCCAATATGTTATTTTTCTCTCCTAAATCTCCTCTTAATCTTATGGTCACGACAAATGGCTAACCGAGAATACAAAAGTATCTATACGCCTCTTTTGAAGGACATATAAACATATCTCATCTAAACCTATCTCATTCGACAGAATTCAGACAAGAACAACCCAAGCAAGATAATTCACTATATTTCTATGAGAACTAACACAAGCAAGGTTTTTAAGTACAGATTCTCACATTGGCTACACGCGGCATGCAGGTATATGTCTATCCTACACACAATTTATGCAAACGCTCCTAAGAACAAATACACAACACATGTTATCATATTCAGGCCCAAACTCATAGTCCATCTTCCGATTTCATACAAGTTACCAAAGTGATTACAAAGCTAAACAATTAACAATTATCACAAACATGACAACCCATTCATATGGCTGTAACCCACGAATGGTCAACCAAGAACACTACAGTACTTATACGCCTCTGTCGATAGCAATACAAGCATCCCCAAGTCTAAATAATCCACTATATTTCTATGAGAATTAACATTAAACAAGGGTTTGAAGCACAAGTTCTTAATTGGTTACACATGGCATACATGTATATTCCTATCCAATACGCAAATCATGCATCCCAACTATGTAGAATAACACAATCACATGTTATCACATTTATGTCAACACACTACAATCCATTTGTCAATTTCATGTAGGCAACCAAACTAATCGATTAACCAAGCAATCAATACATATGAAGAACAAAATATGCTAATCCAATCCATATGGTGCCAATCAAGAGAGAGAAAATCAACTCAAACAACTATTTGGGTTCCAATAACAATACTTAGATTCCAATGTAAGAAGTATAGCAAATATTCATTACAAATCCATCAAGTAATCCAATACAATGAAATACAAGGATAATAAAGAGTTAGAAATGTAAACTTGTTGTCATCCAAGTAAATCTCCAAGCTCCCTCATCCATAGCTCCATCATTGGCTCAAGCTTGCTCTTTATCTTCTTCATTGTTTGATATTCTAAAAATTGGGGATTTAGGGTTCAATAATCAAAGGTTAGGTAGTTCCCCATGAGGGAAACCACCTTCCCTTCTCTTATCTCTCCCTAGAATCACCCTTCTCTCTCCCCAAATGAAAAAGGAATTTAAAGATAATGAAATTAGGGCTGGAAATGAACTTAAAATCTGCAATCTGCGCGTGGGAACAGTACCACCGCCACGGCGGTAGCAGGGGAGCACCGCGGCGGTAGTGTTAACTTTTAGTTGCAGAAACTTTGGGCGCCGCGGCGATGGAGTTGAGCACCGCGGCGGTGAAACCTGCTGTTAAATTTGATTTTGCTCTATCGCTGCGGTGGTAGCAGGGCACCGCTGCGGTGGTGGCCTCTGTGTAGAATTACCAAAATGTCCTTCCAGCTATATTTTCCTACAAAAATCAAATTAGAATAATTACAATATATATAAATAATATAAATAACCTAAACTACAAATAACACACATAATAATAATATTAAATCATATTATATAATAATAACATAAGAACTAACTTAAATGCTAAAGAATTCACAATAACATTAAGTTCAAAGCTATTAAATACATAGGTATAAAAACCAGTCATCACCTTGCATAGGTTTTATCGACTCTGGTCCTACATTTACAGATTCTTCTGGTGTTGGTGGAACTGGTTATCTGTGTCTAAGCGATATTTTCTGTTAATAAAACTTGTGTTATTAATTCCTCATTTACTTCTTATTATATTGTTTCTAAAGCACTTAACATTTAATGCGACAATTTAATCATTGCAAATCATATAAACATATTTATATTCATATGCGACAGATTAATGCCTAGCACTTTACATCAGGTAGTATACTGCTATAAATACCATATATCTCATTGATACTTCAGAAGTTGGGATTTACACAACATAACCCTCTATAAACAAAAGATGGGTTTAAACAAAAGACATCCCACAGATTATACAAAAGTTGGGATTATCGTATACTTACTAACATAATTAGACACTCTAGATACATATCTATTACATATTCTACTGATGAAGAAAGCCACGCCTCTTAGCATCGTGGTACTCCTCAGCCCTCATCCTCCCAAAGACAGTCCTGAATGCATAGTTCATCCTATCCATCTTGGTTTTCCTAGCACTCATTTCTTGCTCTAAGTCATTGATTCTGTCCACTGCTTTATTTCATTAGATCTCCAGTAGAACTCTATCTTTGACCTCATCTTGCCAGTAGGCCTGGAAGGTCTCTTTCTCTTCAATCACTTCCTCGTTCCTATGCTCAACTTAGCGAAACTTGTCCGTAAGCTCTAGTCACTACATATGTCACTAGTGACTCATATAGCACCATCGATGACTCCTGCTCTTGATTCTTCTCTTCTAACTCGTGGATTCAATCTACAAACTCAGAATTCTGATCTAACAAACCAACTACCCAATCTTTCTCACTGTATCCTCCCAGCTCCACATCCTCTATTGGTCCATTAGAGAACCCCCCCTCAAGCTCATCCCCCTCATCTTCTGCCTCAGGATCCTTCTCGGGATCTGTCTCGGGCTCGAACTCTTTACCCTCAACTGTAATTGCTAGTATCAGCTCAACTACAACTAGCTCCTCGCATACTCGATGTATATCTCGAGGTTCTTCATCTCTTGCCTGACTGGACTCCCCATGTAACACCCCTAAATCCAGGTCTCTTGAACCTCGAGTTCGGTGCTCACGATACAACATCATTCTAACTCTATGTCATTAATCAATAATATAATCGATAAAAATTAGTATAAATTAAAACTTTTACAATATTCTTTATTCAATCGCAATCTTTACAATCCCTCTTAGTTTTCAAAATCATATACAATGATTCATTTCAATACATTAACTATGAGCATACAAAAGCTCAACCTTCAACCTCGTTGTATACACTTACTTTACAAAAATAGTATAAAGCGAACAACTCAAATTTGAAAACGAACATCTTGATTCAGTTTCCAAAGTTTAATACAAATCAAATTATTTCCATTACTATAAGTCATCTTGACATATTTCACATTCCACTTAAGAAAATAATAAACTATCATTTTCTAAATGCTTCAATTCTTTATTGTCATGATTATTTGATGATTCTCATTTTTATCTGCAAATAAGATAATTGCAAGAATTAGCGCGATGACTCAACAAGTCTACAGTTAACATATTTTATGCTTCATATTTCATACACTATTAGCATTTTATTCATGGATCATTTTATATATATGCATCATAAATCTTATGCAGTGCGTCTATGTATGTATCATATGTTTTATGGGGTGCATCATACATTTAATGCTGTATATATTTATGGAATCCTAAGTTCCACACAGAATAGTTAGTTTAGTTCATTAACTGAACATAAACAATTATATCACATAGTTGCACAACATGCACACTTTAGTCATGCTCACATGCAAGTCACGTAACACTGAAAATATTTCATATGTTTGAACAAATAGTTCACGTATATCAATAAATTCACACTTAGGTCAATTAATATTGAAAGAACTTGTCTCGGTTTTCATTCATCATTATTTGCGTATTATACGCCCATTGCATAACTTATATTTCTCAGTTTATGTAATCTATACATTTAAATTCGCCGCATAACCTATATATACAATCATGTTATAACGCGTTCAATAATATCATTTGAGACTAAATATTCTTCTAGATTGACTCATTAGTCTTTATTTCATCCTACGTTTGATGTATTATAACTTATATCAATTAATGAATACATCTGAACGTATTCCAATTCATTTTATTCAAAAACTTAATATAAGTTTCTAAATCCTACTTAATATAAGTTTTTAAATCCTTAATTTATTATCCATTTTGGATTAATCATTCCATATATGGGTTTGTTTATACATTTAAATACCTTCAATGTTGGATTACATCACTTCAATGCATGACATTTCAAAAAAAAACACAAAAGCCAATTTTGCAGCACCACAGCCCCAGCCGGGGTTTTAAGCATGTGAGTCCGCCCTGGCCATGACTAGCAGAGGGGTCACGGCCCCAACCATGGATGAATCCGCCCCGGTCGTGCTCCTGATTTTCAGAATTTTCAGCTTTTCATCCAAGCATGCCTACTTTCCAAATGCATAACTTGTACACCACAAGTCTAACTGACTTGAACTTTAATCCAACATCTAAACCATGCAACAAAATACAATTTGCACCAAAATTTGATTTTTAAAAACTCCATTACGATATGAAACAGAAAGCTCGAAAATATGTGTTTCACTCAGTTTTCAATTTTTTCTAGTTTGCAAAAAGTCTTCAAAAACCATTTTATAATTGTTTTGAAATACCAATACATCTTGAGTTAATTTATAACTTATGTATGAACATTAAATTTTCATGAACAACAACTAATTTTGATGATTTTAGAATACACATCCTCATTGAAAAATTTTGTCAAACACTTGATACGCATGCTAGAAATTTACGACCTCGCAGCCTTGATCATTCAGACCAGGAACTGTTACTAGATGGAGCTGGTCCAATAGAAATCATGTGGGAATAGACTCGCATCTTACATCAGCAAGATCCTCAGCCACAAAATGAGACAAATGCAAACCAAGTCAAATGAACCACAGGAACAAGTCCAAAATGAGACCAATGCCAAAAGTATTTGGAGCTAGTCTGAGACATTATTTTGTTTTAAAATAATATATATATATATATATATAAGAGTAGAAAATTGTGGGAATTAATAAAGAAAGTTGAAAATGGATGCAATCGAGATATTAAGGTTATAGAGTAACAAAAAGTTCTAGCCAACAAAATACGTATATATCCTAAGAGTAAGCAAGAAACAGAATTGCTTATATTTTGCAGTCTGAAAAATTAACAAACAGGTAAAGAAGCACAAAGCCACAAAGAGGATGATCACAGTGCTAGAAGATTTTAATCCTAGTTAATCACGAAGAAACAATGATAACATACAACACAAATAGATGAAATGAAGGAAAATTTTGAAGCATAGCAAAATCATTAATGACATGTCTAGTGCTATAACCAAAATAATACATGCAACAATCATTATTAACCTGCGAACAAGTAACTTTAGACGATTCTAAGAAGGTTTCTAGTACATAGCGACCGACTAATAAAATCATTATTAGGATGTATGTTATACAGCTTCCTTATTCAAATCATTAGAGAGCAACAAACATTTGTTCTTATGGAAAAGATTCCTAATGGCTAACAAGATATTAGCCCTTTCCTTCCCTGAACTAAAAGATTGTCATAAACAGAGTAGGAAGATTACAATTGTTAACCAAGCTAAAAAATGATATATTGCTTCAATGAAAAAAGAAACAACAGAGAGGAAGAGTGCAAGAGTGCAAGAGTGCAAGAGTGCAAGAGTGCAAGAGAAAAGGAAAAACAATGATCATAGTAAAATAAGACAAGGAAACTGCTAATTATCATAATATTACACATCTGAACAAATTTAAATTTCAAACTCAGGACTAAGAATCTGACATAAAAAACACACTAAATAACAAGTTCACATTCATACACACAAATGTATGGTGTCAACAGGTTAAAGTTAATAGTCACACAATAACACAAAATATACAAAACTGAAAACCCCAATGTCAAGAGAAGAGACATCCTTACAACAAAAGTACTTCGGCATTATATTTCTGATGTTTGCAAAAGCATCCTTCGGGCCCTTGAGTCTCGGATATCCTTCAAGAATAATGGTCAGGATATAAGACCAAGTTGATATCATGTGCTAATCACTACCAACCTTGCCCTTCCTTCAAAACGACAGGGAACTAGCAAAAAGTGTTTGGGCTGATACATGAACTCCAAAAACAAAATACCATACAGTAACAGCAGAAAATCATTATGGAAGTTTAACGTTGGCAACAATGATCAGGAAGAACTAAAATCTAAACTCAAACTGCCATTCCCCACCATGTGAAAGTGACAGCTGAAGTAAAGATCTTTAATCACAGAAAGGCTCAACCTTGAACCTATAAAGCAGCTTCTTCTTTTTCGAAGTAGAGTTATCAACAGTAAGCAGGAGCTTACCAAGCTCAGTAATTTTGAAGCTGTTGGACACAACTGGTTCATCAGTTGGGGATATCTTCTTTGCCTTGTGTATAATAACGGTGTAGCCATTTTCAATTCTAGGCACATATTCAGCACTGTAACCCACTTCCCAGCCAACTACCCGTAGCTCCCAAACAATAATACATTTCTGCAATTAAGTTACACACCCAATTATAAACAGTAAAACTGGATCTTCTAGTTTAAAAGGATTTGTATGTATATGGTATTAACTTTAGCTCTATAGGTTAAACAGATAGAAAAAAGCAATACATTACTTTTATAAACTACAAGACTGAGAAAAGACATTGCAACCGCACCTCATTTACAAGGATTTCCACAGTTTGCTTGGTGGCAGGTTTTATAGTAATCTCTGATGCTGGATCATTAATAGTGAATGCCGGATTGCAATCACAGAAATCTACACTCAAACCACCATACTGAATCGGTACTTGCTCTGGAGCTATGTATCTGATGCACCATTCAAATACAATACACATTAACACCATTGTCAAACCATAAACAGTATTGATAAGGCCACTTAAAATCTAAGTTTTCAATTATTGAAAAAGAACTATAAACTCACTTGAAAAGGGCTTCTGCTGTTTTGGCAGGGCTAGCAAATACAAACTTGCTTTTGGTTCTCTGGGTCATGAATGGACTGATCATTGTATAAAACGCCAGATACCACCAAGGGACATTAATGAACACCTTAGTCAATCCAAAACAACATAATATTATATCAGAGCAAGCAATGACATCCACTCAAAGGACATACACAACGGAACTACGAGCATGTAAATTAAAATGTACACAACAATGGAAAGGAACAGTAATAATATTAATATATAATTCAGAATATTTACAGGATCCAGCAAAATCCATACAAGTTACAACTTACAAGCATCACAACATTAAAGTATAAACCCTCTGGCCAAAATGAAAGTCCATCTTTTAAGAAATATGGATTTGCAGAAAAGTTATCAATTTCCCATTTAACCTCCAAACTCAGTTTAAATAATAACAATGATTTGCAGAAAAGTTATCAATTTCCAACATAATGACTTTTTCAAGTCCACTTCTAAAAGGGTAATCTCCTGTTATGCAGGGGGGGGGGGGAACAAAAGGGACTCCCATTTTAGGACAAATATGACTAGTGCATTATAAAAATTAGGGAAAAGAGTATACCTGCTTTGCAACAAATTCAGGGTAATTGTCCTGGAGCAATTGTAGAGCTTGTTTGGTGGCTAATCTAAGTTCCGTTTTTCCGGGTCCTGGCGAGTTCTTCAGATCACTAACCTGAAATATAGTACATGTGCCACCAGGACTGAAATCAAGCTTCCTAATACTCCTTTCCAAAAACTGAATTCGCCATCGAAGAAACTTGGTTCTCTTCTCCTCATCAGCAAAAGTCTTCTTATACAATTCCTTATTCTGAAACTCCCCATACACATTGTAACAAACTGGGTGACCTTCTTTATCAAAACCATCCATAAAAACAACCTTATCAAGATCATCCCCAAGATTCTCATCTATCAAACCCTCAATCCCAAAATCCTTCCTCCATTTCACTGTATTTTTAAGCATTGTAAAGGCTTCTTTCACTTTGAAATCCCTGGCCCTCAAAAATTTCAGCAAAATCACATCACTCCTCTCATCTTGTAAAAGTGGGATGCCCCAAATGTGAACTTCTTGCTTTTCTTCACCTTTAATGAATTCCTGAACAAAGTTCTTCAGCTCATCAAGTGCCCTTTTCTCTGAATCTGAGAGATCTGTGACTTTGTTACTTTCTTCTTTGAAGGAAACCAGAGATTGAGGAATATTCTTTGGTTCTTCAACTGGATTTGGTTTTGCTGATTCAATAACTTCTTTTTCTTCTTCTTGGGCAGTAACTGAAGCTTCCAATGGAGTCTCTGTCTCTGTGACGGAGACAGCCTCCGGGAGCGGCGACCGAGAGTACTCCTTCTCGGTGGCCGGCGCTGTCAGCTCTTTGGGTGTGTCTGGGGCTTCCGCCGGAGGAGATTTGGTCGGAGTTTCATCGGCCATATTGGATTTGGGGTTTGGAGAGTATACAGTACAGGATCCACTTTTGCTTTCGGTTGAGTGAGAAAATTGGGTTTATATTATTAGTTGTAAAAGAGATGCTCAAACAAAGGTGGTTTTTTAGTCTCTAGGATGAGATATTCCCCTCACGATGGAAAGGGTACACATGCTATTAAGGGTAAATAAAGAACCGAATTATTCTTAAAATCATATTAAAAATTATATAAATCGCATTAATTAAAATTGTATCAATAGTTTCAACATATATGATAGTTTTAAGTGGGTTGAAAAATTATAAAAGTGATTTGAGTTTAGTTTTTAGGCAAAATTGTATGCAATAAATCACACTACACCATATACTGTCAAAATGGAATATATCAAGAAGCATTATTATAATGTACAAATATTTAAAATTATCTCAAATTATAATTATTTTTGTTTAGAATTTTCATTTATAAGGAGATAACATTATTCATATTTTCAAGTTCTATTTTGCTTTTGTTTAGACAAAATATTGTCATTATAAGTAAAGTTGTGTGTGATTGTGTGTTATCAAAGTGATATTTAATATTGTGTGATACTAAATTATTAATTTAAATTACATAAAATTTAATTATTTCAATTGATTTTGAAACCTAAACCGCACCAAATGAAACCGCACTGCACGGTTCAAAATTGCACCGCACCAATCACAAACGGTTTCATGTGCGATTTTGAATTTGTCAAACCGCACCTAAGTGATTTCATGTGCGATTTGGACTTCAAACCGCACCAAACCACATCATACTCACCCCTATATGGTATTATATTCTAGACTAATATAATTTATATGTCAGATATCTATCACACTTTAAATTTTAAAAGATTCACATTTGTATCTTAAATTTGCAATTTTAGTTTTAAATTACACTTTTCGAGATTTTAACCGGTCATTTTTTACCGGTACTCCCAATTTTCACTTCAAACACCAACTGCTTAAGGGATAAAATAGTTTCACCACATCATCCAAACACAATAAATAAAATTATTAATTAAATAAATCATATTTGCATCTCTCTCTCCCCCAACTTCTCATCTCTCTCTCTCTCAAACCATTTCCAGATTTCTTGTTCTTTCTCTTTCTAAAATTCAGTAATTATCTCTCTATAATTCAATCCTTCACTACATTAACCTTTTCCCGTTCCTCTCTCCAAAACCTTTAACAACCTCCTTCACCCCCCTCAACCTCCTCTTCCACCACCTTATCCACCACCAGCGACGCCGCACGCAACCCCGTCTCTGCAATTTGATGATGGAGTTGTTAGAGACCCAAATCCCACCTTCACTTGATTTGGAGATTCTTTAGATTGGGAGAGAATAGGAGTTGGGTGGAAAACCCCTTTTTATAGCGTTACACTAGGACTAGAAAAGAATGCAAGGGCAACATACATCTATATTCTATTACCAAAGACATATGTCAATATCTGCATACCTTGACCATTGCCATTCGCCCGACACACTATGAAAACATACTTCAAAAGCGGGATAAGCGTGAGGGAGTATATAATTAATGACAGCGCACCAATGACATCCTTTGGATACTTGATTCCATGAGGCAAGGAATTGTAAAATGCATACAAATGAGAAGTTCCCAAAACCCACGTATTTGAAAAGGATAGTAACAAAACTTAACACTACTATCCAATTTGCAAACAAAAAGTTGAGTTAAGCAATTCTAAAATTATACAAGCATAAACAAATTCTAAATCCACGGAGAGACAAAATTCAAGCAGATGCATTTGTACATTCCTTTGTCATGCTATCATTTCAATTATCCTTGTGTTGTAACACATGGTACCTTTAGTATCAACATTTTCAATAATTTCTACCTCACTTGCCATTTAAAGCAGATTCTAGATATTCAAACTCAGATTCATTGGCCTCTTTCTTCTAAGCTCAAATTCACATACTCATACACAAATTACAACCGATAATAACCAAATATTAAAACCCCCATACTTATATTATTATAGGCCTTAGGACCGTAGTGAACCTTTTGTAATAGACAACTTATATTTATTTATTTCTGCATTAGTATATTTATGTTGTATAGAGGTAATTGAATGTTTATTATCGTGAGCACTAAGTTTGAGGTAATGTGACATCCCAAATTTTAACAAGATTTCTAAATAAGAATTTTGGCTAATTAAATAAAGGTTAGAAGTAAAACCTAGTATTGAATGTCAGAAAGTTGTAAGAATGGATTAAATATAAATTATTATTTAATCAATATGCTAGAAATGAATCTTGATGGTTAAATGATAAAATAATGGTTTTAAGATGATTGATTGATTGTAATACCCACATTAGCGTAATTTGAAAGGAATCAATGTAGGACATTGCTGTGTCTGTGACGCCCCCAAATCACTATACTTACTATAGATGACTTGGTGCTCACTATAAATGCTAAATCAATAGGTTTATAGATGATTTCCTTTATTCTCAAACAAAGTTCTCATCCTAATTCCCAAAGATCTTTCATTATTTTATATCAAGTCCTTATAATTGATACAAGAGACTTAATACTCAAACATAACCTTTTTATCCTTAATATTTAGATATTCTATAACTTTACATGTTTCAACATCCACGGTATTAAATCATTAGGACGGCTCTTGGGAACAGAGAATCTCGCGGTGAATGTTTGCATCTTCACCCGTGATAAATGTTTGCATCTTTATCCGTGACAAATGGTTGTATCTTTGTCCGGTGCAAAATTCTCTTTCCGTACAGAACATTACCCAAATAGTTAAAACCCTCATTCGAAACATATTTGTTTATAGTGATATCTCTTCATATTAATAATCCTACTTATCCGACATTCAGAATAGTAATAACGAGTTATACCTGGGTCCGAGGAACCTTAACGATGGATTTGACTAGTCAACATCGCTTAGTTCTGTCTCGGATGTACAGCACTCACAAGTTATTTACTGATCCTCATCCAGATAAATAGATCATTATTAATACTATGTTAAGTTTTAACAATTCTAAGTTTAATCAAAGTAAAGACGTAACAAGAGAATGTGATAAAACTTGATAATATTTATATAATATTCGGTTACATGTGTTGAACTTGTTCTTATTACAAAATGTCATTATGACTACAGTTAAGAACAGCTAAGGAAAGCAGTAAACTAGTCTACGCATTTCTTCTTTCCTTTCTTCTTCGAGCCGGAGCTTCCGGGTTTGTCTGCACATTAGGTTTATATGCAAGGGTGAGCTAAAATGCTCAGCAAGTCTTAAACACATAACATATAAGTGAACTCACACTGATAAGGATTGTAAGGACTCATGGAATAACAATTGATATTTACAAATGTTTTAACATAGCAAGACTGAGTAGTGGTTAGACCTTGAACTGTTCTTTGTCTTTCGACTTAGAACCTTTTACAGTGGATATAGAAAGGGGATCAACCTAACGACATCCCACGTTATGCATAACATACAATACACTGGACAGATCAAGAACAATAATACATATTTGTTCATCTCAGTTTACTTCACATGTCAGGATCGCCCCAAGACGACTTGGTTTGATATAATAAAGCATGATTCGAATTTATCACGAATAATCATTTCATTTTGCAAGTTATGCCGAAACAAGAAGCAATAACTCTCGTATCAAAGATTTATAACACGTTGCATACACAAAATGTATAAATCACATAGAAAGCAAGTAAATAAAGTTTAAGGATAGAAAACTTGCCTTTAGCACAATTTAGGGTTTCCCGGTAATCGTTTAAAGCGCCTATACAAAGGGTTTCGTGTACCGAATGTTAGTTTATCGAATTTTTTCGTTCTATACGTGTTTTTATCACTAAACTAGACTATTTGCATTGGTAGAATTTTTAGAAAACTTGGCTAACTCAAAAACTCAAAATTTAGGGCTTCCACCCGCAAGCCCCTTAAAATTTTTAGCTTTGACATCCTTTCCGGTAACTGCCATAACTTTGTCATCCGGAAACATTTTAAAGTGATTTTTGAGTCTAAATTGCTTATAATTTCATGATCTACAACTTTCATTTAGGTTACTAAGGCAGATTCTGACTTTAAAATTTCGTAATTTTAGCAAAAAGGTCAGTATGCTTACATTGAACATTATTTTTAGGGTTAACCATGTGAAACATGGTACCGCTTGCTTTAACTCTTTATGAAATCATGTTGTAAGACTCAATATCACTTTATAACATAAAAATAACAAATCACAAACCTTCTCATAGAAAGATTCATGACTTTTGCTCAAGAACATACGAAGAACACGAAGAACGGTTAAACCGTACATGGTAACGACTATGTTCTTGAGCTTTTGGTTTTCGTACATGAAATAATTTGAGCATTATAACTGCTTACATAAGTGATTATAACACTTTATAGTTGACAAAAATTGGTCATTATAACGGCTTACATAATTGATTAAAACAATTTATAAAAATGCTCAAGAACATACGCAAACGCGGAGAACGGATGAACCGTACATGACCACTACGTATGTTCATTAAGCTTTAAACTATGAATTGAATTTCGACATTATAACTACTACAAAATGTAGAAAGGCTCAAGAACACGTGAAGAACACGGAGAACGACAATCGTACATGGCTACGACTCGCGTTCTTGAGCTTTTGAAAATTTAAGACGAGAAAAAAAACGAACATAAAAACTATAAGAGATTGTACCTTTGGTGTTTGCAAGCTTTAACTATTTCTTTGCAATATCCAAGATAGTAACTCACTAGAACTCTCTCTCAATATATGTATAGCTTTGATACTTGATTTTTGAGCTTTGAAAATGAATGGTGAATCAAGTGAACTAAGCTTGCTATTTATAGGAAAAGTCACGTTTCTTTAATTACACTTTTAGTCCTTGAAGTTATTATTAGTTTACATAGGGACTTGGACACATATTTAAGAACTTAGGACACCTCATTAAAAGCACAAAATGGCTGGACATTTTGATCCAATGGCCTAGATTCCATCTTGCTTTACTTTGTGCTCATTGGTCAAAAACTAATCACATGGATAGCTAGCTTGGATTTTGATTGGTTAACTTAATTTTACATGGATTTAGTTGATAATTAGTTAGTGTAACTAGTGTTTCTTTATCTAGTTTAGTTAATCTAACTTGTTTTTCTTTGCTTAACCATGATTGGTCAATGTTAGTTTAGTCCTTAATTAAGCTAACATGTGATTGGTTGATTAGTGAATCATTTTAACTAATCAAACTTACTTAGTTTAGCCTTAATCTTGATTAGTATACTAATTAGTATAGTTGACTTTTACTATTCACATTTGACTTTTTCGTATTTATACCGTATAATTTTCGTATTATTATCGTATTATTTTCGTATAATTTTCGTATTTATGAATAGTGCTCTCTAGGGTTTCTAACCCTTAGGGTTCAACCCTTAGGGTTAGGTTTTCTCAAACCCTAAAATTAGGTTTTCTTTACAAAAACTTTTATTGCATATTAAGCATCGGTGGTCTAATACAAACACAATATTCTTCAACGGAACATTCAAAAATAGAAAGCGTTTTCGTTTTAAGAGCGTTTTACGTTTTATTTTGGGAAAAATATCAGTGACTCCCTGGTATCTATTCCCCCTATAAATGCTATATCGTGAAATGGAAAAAGTCCAAACGTTGAAAAGAACGTTCAAAAAGACGACAAACGTTTTCTCGTAAATCGTGTCTTTTTCGTCTTTTTCCCAAGAAAATTTTATTGATTCCCTGACATCTAAACCTCATATTATCACTATGTTGTGAAATGTAAGAAGTCCTACAGATGAAAGAAACAGTCAAACGAATGAAAAACGTCACCTCGTGAATAGTGCTTTTACACGTTTTTCGAGAAAAACTATTATTGACTGTTAAGTGTTTTCAAATTGTGGGAAGGTTGAATCTTGAAACAGAATGTCATTCTGACGTACACGTTTCGCTCGGGAGCTTAGGTTAGAATTCCTAGGGTTTAGACCCTAGGGTTTAGGGTTTAGGTTTTATCTTCTTTTCAGATTTTTGAAGAAAAAAACTTTTATGTTCCTTTTTCGTGCTAAGGCTGTATACTTGAATCGAAACACATAAATAAGCAATAACGAAGATTCCATAACACATATAAGATGTAATTCAAGCTTTATTTATTCACATAAAGTCGGATTACAACTTTCTCGGAAGTTCGGAATATTACATTCACCCCCCCTTAAAAGAATTTCGTCCCCGAAATTAACTTATACAATTAAGAAAATAAATGTGGATATTCTATCTTCATTTTATCTTCTAATTCCCACGTTGCTTCTTCGATGGATTGATTTCTCCATATGACCTTGACTGAAGGTATGACCTTGTTTCGCAAGACTTGTTCCTTCCTATCAACAATTTTAACAGGAATCTCTTCATAGCTTAGATCCTTCTCGATTTGAATGGGTTCATAGCTGATGACGTGTTTGTAATCGGGTTTATAGGGACGTAATACTGAAACATGAAATACATTATGTATATGTTCCAGCTCTGGAAGTAAGGCTACTTCATAAGCTACTTCACCTATTCTTCGTAATATTTCGAATGGTCCTATAAACCTTGGACTCAGTTTCCCTTTCTTTCCAAAACGAATCTTTCTTTTCCAGGGAGATACTTTTAGGAAAACATGACTACCAACTTCAAAGTCTCTCTTTTGTCGATGTAGATCGGCATATCTCTTCTGTCTTTCTTGAGCAGCTCGTAACCTCAGTTGAATTGTTCGAACTACCTCCGCTGTTTGTTGAACCAATTCTGGCCCAAGCATCTTTCGTTCACCAACTTCGTCCTAACACATCGGTGTTCTACACTTCCTTCCATATAGGGCTTCATATGGTGGCATTCCTATACTAGCGTGATAACTATTGTTGTAAGAGAATTCCACCAGAGGTAAGTGATCTTCCCAACTTCCCTCAAAATCCATCATACAAGCTCTCAGCATATCCTCCAAGGTTTGGATAGTCCTTTCACTTTGACCATCTGTTTGTGGGTGATAAGCAGTACTCATTCTCAATTGTGTACCTAGATGTTCTTGAAGACTTTTCCAGAAGTTCGAGGTGAACCTTGGGTCTCGATCTGACACAATTGAAACTGGCACGCCATGTCTAGAGATAACCTCCTTAATGTATAGCTTTGCTAATCGATCCAAAGTGAACTTAACCTTAATTGGTAAAAAGTGAGCTGACTTGGTTAGTCTATCCACTATTACCCAAATGGCATCATGACCCTTCTGTGTGGTTGGTAGGCTTACTACAAAATCCATTGTAATATGCTCCCATTTCCACTCTGGAATCTCTAACGGTTGTAACAATCCGCTTGGTCTTTGATGCTCAGCTTTAACTTGCTGACATGTCAAACACCTACTAACGAATTCAGCCTCCTCTCTTTTCATGTTTGGCCACCAGAAATGTTGACTTATGTCTTTGTACATTTTGGTACTGCCTGGGTGTACTGAAAACTTAGTACTATGTGCTCCTGACATGATTTATTCCTTGAGTTCTTGAACTGCAGGAATCCAAATTCTAGATTCAAATCTTATGATTCCCTCCTTGTCCATCTTGTATTTGCCGTTTATAACCTCTGTTGACTTTTTCAACTTCCTATAATTTCCATCCTCCTCTTGGATTTTCTTAATGTTACCCAACAAGGTTGAGTGATCTTCCATTATGAACAATTTCCTTGTCGAGACTGAAGGAACTCTCACTTCTATGTCGAGTCTAGCGAACTCTTTAATCAATTCCTCCTGAGTTGTTAATACATTTAACTTCTCTTGATTCTTCCTACTCAAAGCATCTGCAACTACGTTGGCTTTTCCTGGATGATATAGGATTTCACAATCATAATCCTTAATCAATTCCAACCATCGTCTTTGTCTCATATTCAACTCTCGTTGTGTAAAAATATACTTTAAACTCTTGTGATCTGTATAAATTTCACACTTCTCCCCGTACAAGTAATGCCTCCAAATCTTCAAAGCAAATGCTACCGCCGCTAATTCTAGATCGTGAGTAGGATACCTTAACTCATAATCCTTTAGCTGTCGCGAAGCATAAGCTATTACTTTGCCATGTTGCATTAAAACACAACCTAATCCTTTATGTGAGGCATCACTGTAGACTGCAAGACCTCCACTATTATCAGGTAGTGATAATACTGGTGCCTCACTTAGCCTCTTCTTTAGCTCTTGAAAGCTCTTTTCACATTTATCTGTCCAAGCATACTTCACGGTCTTCCTGGTTAAGTTAGTTAACGGGGTTGCTATCTTTGAAAAATCTTGAATGAAACGTCTATAGTACCCCGCTAAACCTAAGAAACTTCTCACTTCAGTTGGGGTCTTTGGTTGTTCCCAGTTTATTACTGCTTCTATCTTTGATGGATCCACTGAAACTCCACTCTTGTCAATCACATGACCTAAGAACTGAACTTTCTCTAGCCAGAACTCACATTTTGAAAATTTGGCATAGAGTTGTTCCTTTCGTAAGGTTTCTAGTACACTTCTTAAGTGTATAGCATGTTCTTCCAGTGTTTTCGAGTATATAAGAATATCGTCGATGAACACCACAACATACTTGTCTAAGCAAGACCTAAAAACCCTATTCATCAAGTCCATGAATGCTGCCGGTGCATTTGTTAATCCAAAGGACATTACTAGAAATTCGTAATGTCCATAACGTGTTCTAAATGCTGTCTTCGGCACATCTTCCTTTCTCACTTTTAGTTGATCGTAACCTGACCGTAGATCAATCTTAGAGAAATACTCTGCTCCCTTGAGTTGATCAAACAAATCATCGATCCTAGGTAATGGATACTTATTCTTTATGGTCAATTTATTGAGTTCACGATAATCAACACATAATCTTAAAGTTCCATCCTTTTTCTTGACAAACAACACTGGTGCTCCCCATGGAGAAACACTTGGTTGAATGTATTTCTTATCCAACAATTCTCGTAATTGTACCATCAACTCCTTCAATTCCACAGGCGCCATTCTGTATGGGGCCTTCGAAACCGGTGCAGTTCCAGGAGCTAAATCAATAACGAACTCAATCTCCCTATCAGGTGGAAGACCGGGTAGATCATTGGGAAAGACATCCTGAAACTCTCTAACCACTGGTATTTGGTCTATATCTAACCCTTTCTGTTGGGTGTCTACGATATATGCCAAATAGCCCTGACAACCCTTCTGAAGTAATCCCTTTGCTTGATTTGCAGTTAGACATCGGGATTTTCTTGGTGACTGACTTCCGTTGAAGACTACCGTAGACTTGGACGTTGTAAGAAGTTTAACGGACTTTTGTTGACAATCGATCATCGCTTGGTGATTGGTCAACCAATCCATGCCTAGAATTACATCAAATTCCCCCAATTGGATTGGAATAAGATCGACTCTCAGCTCATGACCCTTGATCACTATGCAACAACCTTTTATGATCTTATTAACAGGAATTAGTTCTTTATTAGCAATCTCTATCATTAAAGGACTTTCTAACAATTCACCAGGCACGTTTAGTTTTCTAGCAAATTCATGGGAAATAAAAGAGCAAGTAGCACCCGAATCAAATAGCACGTAAGCACTTATGGTGTTGATCGGAATGATACCTGACACTACATCCTGTGATGCTACAGCATCTCCCACAGTCATGTTGAATGTCCTTGCTGTTGGACGACCTGGATTAGTTGTTGGGGTAGATTTGTTGTTATTGTCCCCTCCGGCATTTCCTCCCTTTTTGGGGCACAACTTAGCTGGATGCCCCGTGGCTCCACAGTGAAAACATGTGTCTTTCCTTGGGCTAGGACATGCTGTTGCTATGTGTCCCACTTGTTTGCAATTGTAGCAAACATTTTTCCCTTTTAGACACTCTCCTGCGTGTTGTTTACCGCAGTTTTTACATGGCTCGAATGTTTTCTTTTTATTTTTCCCTCCTTGTTGGGAGTTTCCGCCATTAAACCTTCTTTTATTATTATTATTATTATTTCCTCCCCCATTTCCTCCCTTATTATTTTTCCCCCCTTCATTCCCTCCTTTATTATTATTCCTTTCCTTATTAAATTTTGTGATGGCGTCACTACTGCCTTCAGCAATGATAGCCTTTTCTAGAAGATGGGCATAACTATCTATTTGTAAGACAGCTACTTTACCATGAATCCAGGGTTTTAAACCCTCCTCAAACCTTCTTGCCTTTCGTTCCTCCGTATCTACTTGATTTGGAGCGAAACGAGCAAGTTCATTAAACTTGGAGGCATACTGGGGAACAGTCATGTCCCCTTGTTTTAAATTCAGAAATTGTACCTCCATTCTATTTTTCAAGCTTCGAGGGAAGTAATTCTCAAAGAATATTTCCTTGAATGCTTCCCACGTAACCACACCTTCCCCAGCACGGGCTCGGGTGGCCTCCCACCAGAAGTTTGCCTCCCCCTTCATAAGGTAAGTGGCAAACTTAGTCTTTTTATCCTCAGCAACCTCTGCTAAGTCAAAGGCTTTTTCTATTTCATTTATCCAGCACTGAGCCTCTATAGGCTCAGCGGTTCCTTTGAATTCGGGAGGACCTACATTTTTAAAGTCTTTAAATAAGACTTTCTGTGGTTGGGGTTGTGGTTGTGGTATTTGTGGTTGTGGTTGCGGGGGTGGTGGTGGGGCATTATTTTCAGTTCTATTATCTAAGACTCCTATTAGCCTATTAAGGAATTGTTGCATAGGATCGGGAGTCTGAACATTCCTTTCGTTACTAACACTTGCTGTTGTTGTTGCCCTTGTTCTTGGTCTTGGTGGTGCCATTTTCTAAATAAAATGAAACATACGTGTAAATATGAAAGCATTAAAAAGTGTAAGACATATTTCTTAAACAAACTTCTTATATAACTAAAATTTGTACAGTACATTATCCGAATGAGCTGAATTACTTAACGACTATTAGCATCCCTTATAAAAATGGAAAATGCTAAACAAAACATTTACAACATACTAATTATTACACGTTACTTGACTAGATCTTTCTAGCCTTCTTTTTGATCTTGTGGATCATACTAAGTACCACAGACCTATTAATTTCGAACCCCAAATCTTTGGCTGGTGAGGGGAATTTAATTACTTTTTTCTCGAGCTTGGCATAAGAAGCACCATAAGCTCGTTTAATACGAGCACGATTTGCTCGCAGGAGGTATACTTCCTCTTGGGAAGCTTTTAGCTGCATCTGTAGTTGGTAGCTTCTTTCAGCTTCATCCAACCACCTCTTTTCTAGTACCTCCATAATACCATTGGCCTTGTTCATGTTGGCCTGATTTTCATTTTGGAGTTGTTCCACCCGCTCTTCTTGAGCTTCTCCATAGGCCATCATTTCAGCAGCATCCTCTTCCAACTCGGCGATGATCTCATCGTAAGTTGGTAAGTCTATTACATCTGCATCTTCTATTAGGTTTGCCTCTCCGGCATCATGTAGTTCCAAGTTCTGATTTGGCTCCTCTGCTTCAGATTCACTACTAGAATACTCGCTCGGATCACTTTCGTAGTCCAAGGCTTGAGCATTGTCTTCGTGTATGTCAGCCATTTCTACAAAACAAAATTGACTTTAATTAGTATAGTTCTTTCAGATAATGTCTTTTAATTAATTAAGATTTAAAGTTTATTATCATCTTTTAATTATCTATTAGACTCTTCACAAGTCTATTTAACTTAAACGATCAGATTATATCCTAAAGTACTTGCTACTTTAGAGCTATAATCTACGGCTCTGATACCAACCTGTGACGCCCCCAAATCACTATACTTACTATAGATGACTTGGTGCTAACTATAAATGCTAAATCAATAGGTTTATAGATGATTTCCTTTATTCTCAAACAAAGTTCTCATCCTAATTCCCAAAGATCTTTCATTATTTTATATCAAGTCCTTATAATTGATACAAGAGACTTAATACTCAAACATAACCTTTTTATCCTTAATATTTAGATATTCTATAACTTTACATGTTTCAACATCCACGGTATTAAATCATTAGGACGGCTCTTGGGAACAGAGAATCTCGCGGTGAATGTTTGCATCTTCACCCGTGATAAATGTTTGCATCTTTATCCGTGACAAATGGTTGTATCTTTGTCCGGTGCAAAATTCTCTTTCCATACAGAACATTACCCAAATAGTTAAAACCCTCATTCAAAACATATTTGTTTATAGTGATATCTCTTCATATTAATAATCCTACTTATTCGACATTCAGAATAGTAATAACGAGTTATACCTGGGTCCGAGGAACCTTAACGATGGATTTGACTAGTCAACATCGCTTAGTTCTGTCTCGGATGTACAGCACTCACAAGTTATTTACCGATCCTCATCCAGATAAATAGATCATTATTAATACTATGTTAAGTTTTAACAATTCTAAGTTTAATCAAAGTAAAGACGTAACAAGAGAATGTGATAAAACTTGATAATATTTATATAATATTCGGTTACATGTGTTGAACTTGTTCTTATTACAAAATGTCATTATGACTACAGTTAAGAACAGTTAAGGAAAGCAGTAAACTAGTCTACGCATTTCTTCTTTCCTTTCTTCTTCGAGCCGGAGCTCTTGGGTTTGTCTGCACATTAGGTTTATATGCAAGGGTGAGCTAAAATGCTCAGCAAGTCTTAAACACATAACATATAAGTGAACTCACACTGATAAGGATTGTAAGGACTCATGGAATAACAATTGATATTTACAAATGTTTTAACATAGCAAGACTGAGTGGTGGTTAGACCTTGAACTGTTCTTTGTCTTTCGACTTAGAACCTTTTACAGTGGATATAGAAAGGGGATCAACCTAACGACATCCCACGTTATGCATAACATACAATACACTGGACAGATCAAGAACAGTAATACATATTTGTTCATCTCAGTTTACTTCACATGTCAGGATCGCCCCAAGACGACTTGGTTTGATATAATAAAGCATGATTCGAATTTATCACGAATAATCATTTCATTTTGCAAGTTATGCCGAAACAAGAAGCAATAACTCTCGTATCAAAGATTTATAACATGTTGCATACACAAAATGTATAAATCACATAGAAAGCAAGTAAATAAAGTTTAAGGATAGAAAACTTGCCTTTAGCACAATTTAGGGTTTCCCGGTAATCGTTTAAAGCGCCTATACAAAGGGTTTCGTGTACCGAATGTTAGTTTATCGAATTTTTTCGTTCTATACGTGTTTTTATCACTAAACTAGACTATTTGCATTGGTAGAATTTTTAGAAAACTTGGCTAACTCAAAAACTCAAAATTTAGGGCTTCCACCCGCAAGCCCCTTAAAATTTTTAGCTTTGACATCCTTTCCGGTAATTGCCATAACTTTGTCATCCGGAAACATTTTAAAGTGATTTTTGAGTCTAAATTGCTTAGAATTTCATGATCTACAACTTTAATTTAGGTTACTAAGGCAGATTCTGACTTTAAAATTTCGTAATTTTAGCAAAAAGGTCAGTATGCTTACATTGAACATTATTTTTAGGGTTAACCATTT
Source organism: Hedera helix (assembly GCA_947179155.2). Taxonomy (NCBI): domain Eukaryota; kingdom Viridiplantae; phylum Streptophyta; class Magnoliopsida; order Apiales; family Araliaceae; genus Hedera; species Hedera helix. Next base: position 17,675,668 of record OX359269.1, on the reverse strand, counting down.
GAAACATGGTACCGCTTGCTTTAACTCTTTATGAAATCATGTTGTAAGACTCAATATCACTTTATAACATAAAAATAACAAATCACAAACCTTCTCATAGAAAGATTCATGACTTTTGCTCAAGAACATACGAAGAACACGAAGAACGGTTAAACCGTACATGGTAACGACTATGTTCTTGAGCTTTTGGTTTTCGTACATGAAATAATTTGAGCATTATAACTGCTTACATAAGTGATTATAACACTTTATAGTTGACAAAAATTGGTCATTATAACGGCTTACATAATTGATTAAAACAATTTATAAAAATGCTCAAGAACATACGCAAACGCGGAGAACGGATGAACCGTACATGACCACTACGTATGTTCATTAAGCTTTAAACTATGAATTGAATTTCGACATTATAACTACTACAAAATGTAGAAAGGCTCAAGAACACGTGAAGAACACGGAGAACGACAATCGTACATGGCTACGACTCGCGTTCTTGAGCTTTTGAAAATTTAAGACGAGAAAAAAAACGAACATAAAAACTATAAGAGATTGTACCTTTGGTGTTTGCAAGCTTTAACTATTTCTTTGCAATATCCAAGATAGTAACTCACTAGAACTCTCTCTCAATATATGTATAGCTTTGATACTTGATTTTTGAGCTTTGAAAATGAATGGTGAATCAAGTGAACTAAGCTTGCTATTTATAGGAAAAGTCAAGTTTCTTTAATTACACTTTTAGTCCTTGAAGTTATTATTAGTTTACATAGGGACTTGGACACATATTTAAGAACTTAGGACACCTCATTAAAAGCACAAAATGGCTGGACATTTTGATCCAATGGCCTAGATTCCATCTTGCTTTACTTTGTGCTCATTGGTCAAAAACTAATCACATGGATAGCTAGCTTGGATTTTGATTGGTTAACTTAATTTTACATGGATTTAGTTGATAATTAGTTAGTGTAACTAGTGTTTCTTTATCTAGTTTAGTTAATCTAACTTGTTTTTCTTTGCTTAACCATGATTGGTCAATGTTAGTTTAGTCCTTAATTAAGCTAACATGTGATTGGTTGATTAGTGAATCATTTTAACTAATCAAACTTACTTAGTTTAGCCTTAATCTTGATTAGTATACTAATTAGTATAGTTGACTTTTACTATTCACATTTGACTTTTTCGTATTTATACCGTATAATTTTCGTATTATTATCGTATTATTTTCGTATAATTTTCGTATTTATGAATAGTGCTCTCTAGGGTTTCTAACCCTTAGGGTTCAACCCTTAGGGTTAGGTTTTCTCAAACCCTAAAATTAGGTTTTCTTTACAAAAACTTTTATTGCATATTAAGCATCGGTGGTCTAATACAAACACAATATTCTTCAACGGAACGTTCAAAAATAGAAAGCGTTTTCGTTTGAAGAGCGTTTTACGTTTTATTTTGGGAAAAATATCAGTGGCTCCCTGGTATCTATTCCCCGTATAAATGCTATATCGTGAAATGGAAAAAGTCCAAACGTTGAAAAGAACGTTCAAAAAGACGACAAACGTTTTCTCGTAAATCGTGTCTTTTTCGTCTTTTTCCCAAGAAAATTTTATTGATTCCCTGACATCTAAACCTCATATTATCACTATGTTGTGAAATGTAAGAAGTCCTACAGATGAAAGAAACAGTCAAACGAATGAAAAACGTCACCTCGTGAATAGTGCTTTTACACGTTTTTCGAGAAAAACTATTATTGACTGTTAAGTGTTTTCAAATTGTGGGAAGGTTGAATCTTGAAACAGAATGTCATTCTGACGTACACGTTTCGCTCGGGAGCTTAGGTTAGAATTCCTAGGGTTTAGACCCTAGGGTTTAGGGTTTAGGTTTTATCTTCTTTTCAGATTTTTGAAGAAAAAAACTTTTATGTTCATTTTTCGTGCTAAGGCTGTATACTTGAATCGAAACACATAAATAAGCAATAACGAAGATTCCATAACACATATAAGATGTAATTCAAGCTTTATTTATTCACATAAAGTCGGATTACAACTTTCTCGGAAGTTCGGAATATTACAGTGTCAGTAGGTGATAACTTGAATATATGAATATGTATGAATATGTGAATTGAGTTTTAAGATATAATATTAATAACTAGCTTAATGAGTAGGCCTTGAGAAGCTAGGTTACCAGGATGACAAGGTGAGATAAGTTGGAATGTGCTAGAAGAATGAACCGTTTGACCTAATCGAGATATTAGGCATTAACGGAATATTGAGGATTTGATAATTGAATATTTAAAGTTTAGTAAGGAATTGATATTAATTAATTTGAATGAGGTAAGTATTTATACAACGTATAAATACAGAAGGTGATATTCTCAAATGTGGGTAGAAGGAATTTGGATTATATATAGGCTGGAAATTGTTATATGAGTATTAAGTGAACAAGCGAAAGGACATAAAAGTCATGATAAATGTATTATGAGCTTAAAAAGATAAATGACGATGAATTTTGGTAATCCGGTCGAGGTGTGCTTTTTGAGGGAGCGGTTTAAAGAAGAAAGTGAGATTATGAGCAATTGAGATGTTCGGAGTAGGAATTTATGAAATATGGAACCAAGAAGGTTCGTAGAAAACGAGAAATATAATTTACGATTAAAGGAAGTTATGTAGTCAATTTACGATTAAATGACTAATTAAGTCATAAAATAAGATTACGTGAACGTAACACAATGAATAATGAATGACCTAGTCGATCGATTGAAAGAAAAACCAATTCAAAGAAACATGAAATGAATTATTAATAGGAATGTATAAAGGATTGCATTAAGAAGGAAAATGGCATGGAAAATTAAAATTCTAACAAAAGTGGATAATGACCATAATGCCACTTAACAAATTAGTTAATGACCATTGTGTCCTAAAGGGTAAAATGACCAAAATACCCTTGACAAATTGAGTAATGACCTATGTGTCCCAAGTAATGAAATAACAAAAATGCCCTTGACTTAATATGTGAAATGACTAAAATGCCCTTGGATGGGTTAACCATGGTTAATATACTTAACCAAGCCTAGTTAGGTCTCATAATTAGTCAAATTGGGAGCTCTTCTTATTCATTCTTCCATTTTGCTGAAAATAGCCCTAAGAGAGAGAAAAGGAGAGAAACCCATGGAAGCCTAGAAAGGAAAACTTGAGTTTTAATGGTAGGATTGTTGGATGATCATGGAGCAAGAAGAAAAGTTGATGGTCTCGTCATGAGGAAGCTCTCTATGTAAAGAGATTAATCATCCATGAAGGTATAAAAGTTTTTCAAGCTTAAAACTTTGATTCCTATATCTTTAAGCTTGTATATATGGTTAATGTTAAGAGTTATGAAGGAATATGTGTCTAGAATTGGAAGTTCATGATAAAACCTTAATATATAAGGTTGAACATAAGTATATGAGGTATATGTGCAAGGAAAATAGCATGATAATGTTTAAAAGTATAGAAATCATGATTTATGGAGAATCATGTGTTTATTCAAGCTAAAAGCCATGATTTTTTCATTGATCATATGTAATATTTTGGAAATTTTGATGAAAACCTAGCTAGGATGGTTGAAAATGTTTGAAGCATGAGAAATTTTATACTAGATAGCTTCTAAGAATCATAAAGGGTTGAGAAGCATAATTTATTTGAGAATAAATACAATATTAGGCTATGAATTGTATGTAGCCCAAGTCGTAATCTGTAAAGTATATTAGAAGGTGCATGTAGAACTTGTGAGGATCCGAATTTCCAGGATTTCCTTAATAATATTAAATGAGAATTTAATTGATAAATTATCAAGGTTGTTTAAATTAATTATTATTTTATGTGATTTAAGATATGTGATAAGATTTAATTAGTAAATTAAATCTGTACAGAGATCATGACGAATTGTGTTAATTTAAAATAATTGGAAAGTAAATAAATTGTTTAAAAACAATTTATGAAGAATAAGAGAATTTCTTGTAAAGGCAATAAAATTATTATGGAAATACGAAAATTATATTTGAATGATATTATGTGGTAATGTGAAATATATGATTTAGATGTATATATATATATATATGTGTGTGTGTGTGTGTGTGTGTGTGTGTGTGTGTGTGTGTGTGTGTGTGTGTGTGTGTGTGTGTGCATGTTTAATTTATAATTATAAATTTAATTAATTATAAAAATTAAGGGATTAATAATTAAATTAATCCGAAAATTTATGAAAAGTTAATGAGGAAATTAGTAAAATTATAATTATTGATTTTAGATTTAATCAAGAATTTTGGAAGAAATTTAGAAATTAATTGAGAAGGAAAGGTAATTATATAAATTATATAATAATAAATTATATAAGGAAATTAAAATAAGGAATGAAGAAAATAATAATTATATAAATTATATAAGAATAATTATGTAATTTATATAAGGTGAGTAAATGGAATAAGGTTGGAAGAATTTAAGAAATTATTTAAGAAAGGAGAATGTAAATATATAAATTATATAATATTAAATTATATAATTTATATATAAAGAAATTATTATAAATATTAAAGAAACTGAATAAGAAATAAGAAAAATGAATTTTTTAAGTTATTAAAAATCATATTTACGTATAATAGAATTATTATGACTTTTATGAAAAATAATATTTCAGAAATGTGAACATGTTAATGTAACATATTGTCCAAGTAACAGAGTGAAAAATTATGAAAAATAATTTTTATATATTATATGAATTATTTTATGAATTTTGGAAGTATAAATTACCTCAAATAGTTACATGCATGACGTTATGCGTGTACAAAATTTGTCAAGTAAAGTGCCCAAAAAGGGTGTTAATATTATTCATAAATCATATTATGAATTTTGGTAAAATAAAATAAATATTTTATATTTATTATATAAAATATTTATTACACGAAATAAATACGTAATGTATTAAATTAATTAATTATGCATGTTTAGCTTACCCGAATTTTTGAGAAAAGATTAAGTTGGTTGTGGCATGGCAAGGTCGGTGGATTTGAGCTAAGATTTCAAATTAATTGAATGGCATACTTGATATATATATATATATATATATATATATATATATATCTGTGTGTGTGTGTGTGTGTGTGTGTGTGTGTGTGTGGAAGGTAATAATAATAATAATAAGGAAACAAAAAAAAACAAAAACAAAACAAACACGATACTCCTTCCACCACCACTCTCACCGCCACCCGAAGTCACCACCACCAACCAGAGAATTTCATAGCCACCAAGATAGGAAGGATTAGATGCCATCAATGGAAGAATATTAAGCTTGGAAGGTATAAAAATCTTTTATTTAAGTTATTTTGTAAAATTATGGAGATAAAATAATTATGTGGAAAATTAGTAGATAATTAGTGTGACGCCCCCAAATTCGGGTTCCTATCACGATCCAATACAAACATTCACCTCTAAACAACATACAATAACTAAATGCGGAATAATAAACATATGTTGTTCATTCAAAAGGTGTTACTAGTCCCAAGATACGATAACCTTACACAAAAGTACACAAATACCCTTAATAAAGTACTTAGGGTTTATATTACATAACATTTAATTTAATTAACTACAGGGCTGCATCTCGACGTCTATTACTTCATCTTTCCTTTACCCTTGTTCTTTCCCGAAGTCTCGGGTTGCACTGCAATAAGGCTTCATGATATAGCAAGAGTGAGCAACTAGTTTGCTCAACAAGTTTAAATAACAACAAGGAATAATATATCATGAATGAAAGGGAATAGCTGAACAATTCAATAATGTGAATAACATAAGCAGGAATAATAATTTGCTTTTAAAATTAGAATAGTCAAATATACTATGAACTATAAATATCCACTGGAGTCAATAGCAGGTTGACCCAATGGTTACTACCAGAAATATGTACCCGAGGGGATCAGCCTCAGTACAATATGTGTATGCATAACATTTAATTTCCGTATTTTTGTACCTGGTATTAGATACAGGGTACTCCCCTAAAATAAAGGGGTGTTCATAATAGTCTAAGAATCCGCATCTTCAATGATTTGGATAGCTTTTAAAATCTTTAACATAAATGTTTAGCCGAACAATGACTTAGACCTACTTTGAACAGTTCTTTAAATAGTAGAATAGTAATTAAGTACAAGTCAATGACTGTACAATCTCAAGTGCAACAAGTGCGAATAACAATAATATCGATGTGGAATAATTGTAAAGTAATTAAACCACTCAAAGCATGCTTGGAAATAACAGTTCAAGCTTAGATAAATAATTTGCTCAATGAAATGAGTTTAGAGATAAGGAACTTGCCTGTCTGCTCAGCTACAATAAATGTCTAGCTTTAACTAACTGGCTTTGAAAAGACCTAACATTAATAAAGTTGGTCTAATAATTAGTACGGCGTATTTGCACAACTATACGCTCGCTAAGGTATTTATTTATCATATAAGTACTAACACATAATTTACATTAGTCGAAATAATATTATTAACCTTATAGACCCTCAATCAAATTAGGTTAATAATTTAATAAGTTAGAAAATATTTTTTCTTAAGCGTTAGACACTTATTAAACCCTTAAACAACTTAGTACAATTGTTTAATTAAAGTATAATTAAATTAAATTTATTTTATTAATTCAATTTCTATTTAATTACTATTTAATCTTGGTTAAATAGAAATTAATTAATTAACTCTAGTTATTATTTAAAATAAATAATAACTAATTGTACTTACTTATTATTTAATCATAATTAAAAAATAAATAATTATTAATTTAATTTTAACCTTCTTTAATTTAATATTAATCAACTAATAATTAATTAATTAATTAACCTCACTTTAATTTAAGGAAATTAAATAATAGTTTACTAATTTTAATCATCTTTAATTATTATTTAATGCCAATTAAATAATAATTAATTATTTAATTATTTTTTTAATTATTATTTAAGGTTAAATAATAATCAATTCATCTTTATTTATTATTTAAATTAAATAATAAATTGTTAATCTAATAACTTACTTTCCATTAATCGTGATTTAATGTTAATTAAATAATAATTGATTACTTAATTATCCTTATTTATTATTTAATAATATTTAAATAATAAATAATTAATTTATAAATTTTTATCTCTCTTTAATTATTACTTAATAGGAATTAAATAATAATTTGCTAATTTATCACCTTTATTTATTATTAACATTCTAAATAATAAATAACTAATAAATTTATTTAACTTAACCATGATTTAGCTAACTAGATTAATATTTAAAATATTTAAATATTAAACTTAATTAAAAATATCCTCTCCAATATCATTTTTGTATTATTATTATTTTTGTTATAATTTTAAATTAGTTTTTAAATATTTAAATTAATTAAATTAAACCCGAATGACATTTCTGTAAATAAGTTGAAAACTGATCCGAGGGCAAAATAGTAATTTCGCAGAGAAAAAACACGGAGGGGCAGTTTGGTAATTTCGCGGAAACTGGGTTCGTGCATTGCGCGCGTTAAGCTGAAGCAGGACCAAAATGGTGCCGTTTTGGGGACACTGCTGATGGCTTCCGCGCGTACGCGCGGATTGATTTTTTCTTTATACGAAACGACGCCATTTTGTCTCCGTGTTTTCGGTGAACAGTGCTATGCGCATTGCGCGGAAACCCTTTAAATTTTGTTCCTTTGCAGAATGTGAACAGTGTTCCGGCAATACCCATTTTAAATAAAAATATACCATCAAGTAAACTTTAAATCCTCAATAAAAATCCAAAAAAATTATCAATCACTTAATATCAATTTATAATATGAAAAATTAATTTTTCATGATTTAATATCATTCTTTTTTTATAAAACTTTTTACATCACATAAACTACCATAAATCATAACTTTTTGTATATAACTCCTTTTTGAGTGATTCAAACTTTGTTTTTTTCATGATTTAATGTTCTATAATATTAGAACATCAAACCTAGGTTTTATAAAAATATTTTTGGTCATACATTCCAAAACTTGTTTATACACTACTAAACACATATTTTAGCATACAAAATATACCAAAATACAAACCAAGCATATTAAACTCAAGCATGGCATAAATATTACCACCACACATTATTAACTATATTAATATATTTATACACACATGTTAGTTTATTTAATTTAAAACAAAAATTAGACTTAGAATAACCATTACCTTGATTTAATGTCTATCATCATTTTTCTTCCAAAATAGGTGGTGAAAGAAGATGACATGAACCAAAAACTCCTCCTCTTGGTATTTTTGCTCTCAAAATATTTTTCTACACTCTCAAATGCTCTCTAACTTGCAAAGTGGAAGAAGAAGAAATGACCAACATACACTCCTAAATTGTAAGTATACTTACAATTGGATAGATATAAAACCTATATCTATTAAAATTGTCATAATGAGGGTAACAAGGATACTTACACAAGCTAGCACAAGGAATGGACTAAATGACACATTAGGTAAAAAGAGGAATGGTCCATTTACTTGAAAAATAAAAACAAGCAATCCTTTTATTAAATAAATGAAAAATAAAAATAAAATATCAACTTTCTCTCTCCTTCCCAAGCATGGTCGGCTGATTTCTTTTGTTCTTGTCCCAATTTCATAGTCACTATTTACTTTCAAATAATTAATAGTTATATAATTATTTTTCCAAGTGGGCCAATTATTGGGCTTTATTTAAAATACCAATTGAGCTTCTATTAAATTGTTTGGGCTACTAATTTGTCAAATTTTATTATTCTCCACTTGGGCTACTAATTGACCCATGTTGGGCTAATTTAATAATTTACACATTAATTATTCAATCCATGGTTAAATAAATAATTAGATTGAATAAATAATTAAGTATTCTAACCCATAAGTATTAAATTACTAAATGGACTAATAAATATTATTATTAATATTTCACATTATTTACATTAATTAATAATCATATTAATTAATTTATTATATTTAATTAACTCATTATATTCAATTTAATTAAATATTTAATTAATAGGAAATGTGACGACCCCAAATCCGGGTTCCATAACCTCGAGTTTGGTTCTCACTATTCAACACATTACTAACAATTAAATACATACATTGCATTTAAATATCGCGGAATAATACATATTGGTTCCCTTCAAAAGGTTACAATACCAGGGTCTATCAACCTTAACATAATAACAGTTCCTATCACAAGGAATTACAAAAGGTTTAACAACCGTAAATACATAATTAAAGATATAATTAGCATGCATAAGCTAATTTAAGCTCTGGCTTTTCCTTTTCCCTTATCTTTCTTTGAGCAATCAGGATTATCTGAAAAATGGTTCATGATATAGCAAGAATGAGCAACTAGTTTGCTCAGCAAGTTTAGAACAATCATAAAGATTTAATATATCATGAATGAATGGGAAATATCATCAATGATTCAACAATAGATATAACGATTGTGAATGAAACAGGATTCAAATTTTAATAAACAGAATATTTGAATCTTAAAATGCTGAGTGGTCACTAAGGACCCTGAACTAACTAGGGTATAATAGAGTTTCCTCTGACCCTTTGAGTTGTTTGGTTTTCAAGGGGATCAGCCTATTCAACCCGCTGTATATGCATTACATTTAGTCACTGGCGCCCAAAGTCGGTTTCCCGACACAAAATCCCCTAATTTAGGGTTGTTCAATTCTCAGACTTAATATAAGAAATCCGCACCCAGCAATGGTTTGGATAAGCTTTTAAAAGTATTCAAGTTATTGAATTTAGAAACGCAATGTCTAGCTGAACTATTAGCTTCAGACATTTTTAATACAGTTCATGAATCAAGAACTAACAAGCTTCAAATGCACTAAGTGCGATTGTATAAACAATATGGATGTGGAATAATTTTAAATAATTAAACCACTTCAAGCTTTAACAATAAATACAAGTATGGAAACTTGTTCAACGATAATAATTGAGTAGGGTTAGAGAACTTGCCTGTTTGCTCAGCTACAATAATTGTCTAGCTTTAACTAACTTGCTTTGAAAGACCTAACATTAATAAAGTCGGTCTAATAATTAGTACGGCGTATTTGCATAACTATACGCTTAATAACGAACTTATTTACCACACATAAGTACTAACACATAATTTACATTAGTCAAAGCAATATTATTAACCTTATAGACACTTAATCATTATAGGTTAATAATTTAATAAGTTAAAAAATATTTTTCTTAAGTGTTGGACACTTATTAAACCCTTAAACAACTTATTATAATTTTTTAATTAAATTCAATTTATTTTATTAACTCAAATCTCTTTTTAATTACTATTTAATATTGATTAAATAGAAATTAATTAATTAACTCTAGTTATTATAAATAATAACTAATTGTACCTACTTATTATTAAATAATAAATAATTATTAACTTAATTTTAACCTTCTTTAATTTAATGTTAATCAACCAATAATTAACTAAGTAATTAACCTTACTTATTATTTAATTAAGGAAATTAAATAATAGTTTACTAATCTTAATCCTCTTTAATTATTATTTAATGTCAATTAAATAATAATTAATTATTTAATTAATTTTAATTATTATTTAAGGTTAAATAATAATCAAATCATTCTTATTTATTATTTAAATTAAATAATAAATTATTACTCTAATAACTTAATTTCCATTAATCGTTATTTAATGTTAATTAAATAATAATTAATTACTTAATTATCTTTATTTATTATTTAATATTATTTAAATAATAAATAATTAATTTATAAATTTTATCTCTCTTTAAATATTATTTAATAGGCATTAAATAATAATTGCTAATTTATCATCTTTATTTATTATTAACATTTAAAATAATAAATAAATAATAAATTTATTTAACCTAACCATGGTTTAGCTAACTAGATTAATATTTAAAATATTTAAATATTAAACTTTATGAAAAATATCCTCCCCAATATTATTTTTGTATTATTATTATTTTTGTTATAATTTTAAATTAATTTTTAAATATTTAAATTAATTAAAATTAACCCGAATGGCATTTTCGTAATTAAGTTGAAAAACCGGACCGATGGCAGTTTCGTAAATAATCAGAAAACTGATCCGAGGGCAAAAACGTAATTTTACCAAGAAAAACACGGAGGGGCATAAACGTAATTTCCCCGAAAAAATTATTACCGCGCATTGCGCGCGTTTTAGTTTTTACGGGTCAAAACGCTGTCGTTTTGTAACCCCGAACGCTGGCTTCCGCGCGTTACGCGCGGAGTAAAATTTCCTTCTGCCAAAACGACGCCGTTTTGGCTCCGCGTTTTCTCGGTGAACAGTGGTCCGCGCATTGCGCGGAAACCCTTAAAATTTTTCTTCCGACAGAACGTGAACAGTGTTTCCGGCTACCCATTTTAAATAAAAATATACCTTCAATAAATCTTTAACTCTTCAATAAAAATCCAAAAAAATTACCAATCATCTTATATTAATTTATAACATGAAAAATTAATTTTTCATGATTTAATATCAATATTTTTTTATAAAAATTTTTACATCACATAAACTACCATAAATCATAACTTTTTGTGTATAACTCCATTTTAAGTGATTCAAACTTTGTTTTTCTCATGATTTAATGTTCTATAATATTAGAACATCAAACCTAAGTTTTACAAAAATATTTTTGGTAATATATTTCAAAACTTGTTTACACACTACTAAATACATATTTTAGCATATAAAATATACCAAAATACAAACCAAACATATTAAACTCAAGCATGACATAAATTTTACCACTACACATTAATAATCATATTAACATGTTTATACTAACATGATGATTTATTTAATTTAAAAACAACACTTTATTTAAAATAACTATTACCTTGATTTAATGGCTATTCTTCTTTTTCTCCCAAAGTATGTTGTGAATCTTGAAGACATAAACTAGCTTAGCACTCCTTCTCCTTCTCTTGCTCTCTCTCAAAATATTTTGCTCTCAAACTCTCTCTAGCTTGGAAAATGGGAGAAGAAAAATGACTAACACAATGCTCCTAAATTGCAAGTATACTTGCAATTTTGATAGATACATAATATATCTAATAATTTTAGCCCATCATGCACCTATTGGATACTTACACAAGTTAACCACATTAGGTGAAAAGAAGCATGGTGCATGTACTACAAAAAGAAAATAAGCAACCCTTTTATTAATTAAATGAAAAATCAAATAATAATAATAATAATAATAATAATAAAACCACACATTCTCTCTCCTCCTTCTTGCACATGGTCGGCTGATAGCTCCTTTTCCTTGTCCCAAAATTATTGACACATTTTCATTTTTAATAATTAATAAGTTAATTTAAGTATTTTTCAAGTGGGCCAATCATTGGGCTTAAATTTAAAATACCAATTGGGCTTCTATTAAATTGTTTGGGCTACTAAATTGTGAAATTTTATTATTCTACACTTGGGCTACTAATTGACCCATGTTGGGCTAATTTAATAATTTATACATTAATTATTCAATCCATGATTAAATAAATAATTAGATTGAATAAATAATTAAATATTCTAACCCATTAGTATTAAATTACTAAATGGACTAATAAATATTATTATTAATATTTCACATTATTTACATTAATTAATAATCATATTAATTAATTTATTATATTTAATTCACTCATTATATTCAATTTAATTGAATATTTAATTAATAGGAAACTTATCAATTATTTTGATGTTAAAACTTTAGGATTTGTTCACTAATTTAATAACATATTAGTGACCTCCTTTAATTAATTTTAACAATTAATTACATAATTATTTAATCACATAATTAATTAATCACATAAAAAGATTTAAATAATCTCGTAAAAATAACTCGTTGGAAATTCAATTAATAATTTAATTAATAAAGATGTGGAAATTCTAGGACATTACATTCTCCCCTCCTTATAAAAAATTCCGTCCTCGGAATTGTAAAAATAAGGTTACTCAAATAAAAACGGGTAATTTGCCCTCATTTCCTCCTCTAATTCCCACGTAGCTTCTTCAATGGCGTGATTCCTCCAAAGTACTTTGACAGAATGAATTATCTTATTTCTCAGTTTCTGTTCCTTCCTATCGAGTATCTGAACAGGAACTTCTTCATATGATAAGTCCTTACCAACTTGAATTGGTTCATAGGAGATAACGTGCTTGTAGTCTGGTTTGTATGGCCGCAATACCGACACGTGAAACACATTGTGAATATGTTCCAATTCAGGAGGTAAAGTTACCTCGTATGCTACTTCACCCACTCTTCTCAATATTTCGAACGGTCCTATGAACCTTGGACTCAATTTCCCCTTCTTTCCAAACCTGATCTTCCCTTTCCAGGGAGATACCTTAATGAACACAAAACTCCCCACCTCGAAGTCTCGTTTCTGTCGATGTAAATCGGCGTATTTCTTTTGACGGTCTTGAGCTGCTACTAGCCGAGTTGTTATTACCTTGATAATTTCTACCGTCTGTTGAACCAATTCTGGCCCCAACAGTCGGCGTTCTCCTACCTCATCCCAACATAGAGGTGTTCTGCATTTTCTGCCATATAAAGCTTCGTAAGGCGGCATACCTATGCTCGCATGATAACTGTTGTTATATGCAAACTCAACTAGTGGTAGATGGATTTCCCAACTGCCCTTGAAATCCATCACGCAGGCCCTGAGCATATCTTCCAATGTCTGAATTGTTCTCTCACTTTGCCCATCAGTCTGCGGATGATACGCTGTACTCATTCTCAACTGTGTCCCCAATCTCTCCTGAAGACTTCTCCAAAATTTTGACATGAAGCGCGGATCCCTGTCTGACACAATCGATACCGGCACCCCATGTCTTGAAACTATCTCTTTGATGTACAATTTGGACAACTGATCCAAACTGAACCTAGTCTTGATCGGCAAAAAGTGCGCTGACTTTGTTAGCCGATCCACAATCACCCAAATTGCGTCATATCCCTTCTGTGTTGTTGGAAGTCCTACCACAAAATCCATTGTGATATGCTCCCATTTCCACTCAGGAATTTCTAACGGCTGTAACAATCCACTTGGTCTCTGATGTTCGGCCTTTACCCTTTGACAAGTTAGGCATCGGCTGACACATTCTGCAACCTCCCTCTTTAAATTCGGCCACCAAAAATGCTGACGTAGATCTTGATACATCTTCGTACTCCCCGGATGTATCGAGTATCTCGTACTGTGGGCCTCTTGCAAAATTTCCTCTCGTAATTCAGGCACTAGCGGTACCCAAACACGATTTTCAAATCTCAGCAATCCCATGCTATCAATTTTAAACTTGACCTCTTCTCCATCGGTCATCCTCTTCCGGATTCTGTCACATTCCTCATCTTTGTCTTGAGCCTCTTTCACCCTATCTAACAAGGTTGGGCTCACCTCGACTTCTAATGACTCGTTTGGACTTCTCACTTCCAACTCCATTCGAGCCATCTCTTGAACCAATTGTTCTTGATCTGTCAATATGAACAATTTCTCCCTGCTCTTTCTACTCAGAGCATCCGCTACTACGTTGGCCTTGCCGGGATGATATAGAATCTCACAATCATAATCTTTGATCAATTCCAACCATCTCCGTTGCCTCATATTCAACTCCTTCTGTGTGAAGATATACTTTAGACTCTTATGGTCTGTGAATATCTCACATTTTTCTCCGTACAGATAATGTCTCCAAATTTTAAGGGCAAACACTACCGCTGTCAGCTCCAAGTCGTGGGTAGGATATCCCTTCTCATAATCTTTTAATTGTCTGGACGCATACGCAACGACTTTGCCGTTTTGCATAAGCACACAGCCAAGCCCCTTGTGCGATGCATCACTGTAGACCGTAAAACCTCCTGTATCGTCTGGTAAGGTCAATACAGGTGCTTCACTAAGTCTTTTCTTTAACTCCTGAAAACTTTCCTCACACTTCTCTGTCCACACGTATTTCACCGTCTTTCTTGTTAAGTTGGTCAACGGTGTTGCTATCTTTGAGAAGTCTTGAATGAACCTCCGATAGTAACCCGCTAACCCTAAGAAACTTCTTACTTCTGTCGGCGTCCTTGGTTGCTCCCAATTCATTACCGATTCAACCTTCGCCGGATCAACCGAAACTCCCTCCTTGTCAATAACATGACCTAAAAATTGAACTCTTTCCAACCAGAATTCACACTTTGAAAACTTAGCGTACAACCGCTCCTTCCGTAAAATCTCCAACACCAATCTTAGGTGTTCAGCATGCTCCTCCTCCGTTTTGGAATACACCAGAATATCGTCAATGAACACGACTACAAATTTATCCAAGTATTGCTTGAATATTCTGTTCATCATGTCCATAAATGCGGCTGGCGCATTCGTTAGTCCAAACGACATCACCAGAAACTCATAATGCCCATATCGAGTTCTGAATGCCGTCTTGGGTATATCCTCCTTCCTGACTTTCAACTGATGATAACCAGTCCTTAAGTCAATCTTTGAAAAGTACTTCGCCCCTTTCAATTGATCGAAAAGATCGTCAATTCGTGGTAACGGGTACTTGTTCTTAATTGTCACCTTATTCAGCTCTCTATAATCCATACACAATCTCATCGATCCATCCTTCTTCTTTACAAACAGCACCGGTGCTCCCCATGGAGAAACACTTGGCTGAATGTACTTATTGTCTAACAACTCCTGCAATTGCACCATCAATTCCTTTAGTTCTACCGGAGCCATCCTATATGGTGCTTTCGATATCGGTGCTGTTCCCGGTACTAAATCAATCACAAATTCTATCTCCCTGTCCGGCGGTAAACCCGGCAGTACATCTGGAAAAACATCCATAAACTCCCTAACTACTGGTATTTGCTCCATCTCGGTACTCACCACTTGTGTATCAACCACATGAGCCAAATACCCTACACAACCTTTCTTCAATAGTTTCTTGGCTTGCATCATCGTCAGACAAGAAGACTGTCTTGACGATTTGCTGCCATAAAATACGACCTTAGACTTATTTGGTGTCTTAAGGTGTATGCACTTCTTCTGACAATCAATTATCGCCCCGTGGTTAAACAACCAATCCATCCCAAGTATTACATCAAATTCCCCCAGACGTATTGGAATTAGATTCACATTTAATTTCTGACCCCTGATTTCAGCACAACAATTTCTATGTATGTACTCTACCGGAATCACTTCTTTATTAGCAACTTCTATGTTCATTGAGTTTTCTAGTTTATCCCTAGGCAACTCTAATCGTCTAGCGAAATCATCAGACACAAATGAACAGGTAGCACCCGAATCAAACAATACATATGCATTTATATTATTGATCGGAATAATACCTGACACCACGTCTTTTGACCCCACGGCATCTTGCACCGTCATATTGAATGTCCGGGCTGTCGGCTTGTTCTGTGGTACCGGTCCCCCGATAGCCAGTTTACTGTTATTGCCCTTGTAGCCGCTACCCCCGTCATTCTTCTTCCTAGGGCAATCCTTTATCAGGTGGTCAGATGCTCCGCAAGAAAAGCATCTCACTTTCTTTGGGAGGGGACAATTTGGAGAAATATGTCCCACCTGACCACAATTGTAGCACGTGTTCTTGCCTTTCCTGCACTCCCCGAAATGATTCTTTCCACAAATATTGCATGCTGGCTTTTTCTGAACACTTCCTTGTTGATTCCCCGAGCTCTTGTCATTACTGTTGTCCCATTTGCGCTTATTGTTGTTATTGTTATTATTGCCTCCACTGTTGCTGTTCTTGCTTCCCCCTTCATTTTTCTTCTTGTTTCTCTCCTGGTTGTACTTGGTTAATGCGTCGCTTCCTCCTTCAGCAATGATTGACTTCTCTAGCAAAGTTGCGAACGAGTCAATCTGCAGTACTGCTACCTTGTTGAATATCCAAGGTCTCAATCCATTCTCGAACCTCCTGGCCTTGCGTTCCTCCGTGTCTACCTGATGTGGAGCGAACCTGGCCAACTCATTAAATTTTGCCGCGTACTCCGGTACCGACATGTTCTCCTGTTTCAGTTCTAGAAACCTTACCTCCATCCTACTCTTCATACTTTTCGGGAAATAATTCTCGTCGAATATTTCCTTAAATTTCGTCCAGGGCACCACACCATCCCCAGCCCTATTCTGATTGGCTTCCCACCAGAAATTGGCTTCGCCCTTCATCATGTAGGTAGCAAAAACTGTCTTTTGCTCCTCAGCTACTCTTGCGATAACAAACGCCTTCTCTATCTCCTTTATCCAAGACTAGGCCTCTATCGGGTCCGACGTTCCCCTAAACTCTGGCGGTCCCACCGCCTTAAAATCTTTAAAATTCGCCAACTGATTTGGTGGTGGTGGCGGATTTGCTACTACAGGGTGGCGGTTTTGCATTGCCTCAGCTAGCATGTCGACGAAGTTTTGCATAGGGTCTACGTTGTGTCCCCCCGCGTCGTTGTTAACTGACTCTTCTACCCCCTGGTTCCTTGGTGGTTGTCTACGTGGCGGCATTTTCTGTTATAAACAAAAATTTACATTATTATACTGGTTTCATCTTTTTCATTTCATTATTTTGTATCTTAGACAATGTTTAGCTAAAATACAAGTAATTATTTCAACACGCATATAAACATAAATTCAACTGCATTTATACTCATATGCTAAAACAGGAGTGCGTAGCACTTTACATCAAAAGCATACTGCTATAAATGCTTCTATCCCAGAGAAGCTACAAAAGATGGGATCTGACATATCCTACAACTTCCTAGAGTTGGGATTTAGTGACATATTAACCCTCTAATAAAACAAAAGTTGGGTTCTACTGCATCTATTTACATACGAAATTAGAAAATAACTACTACTACTACTGACTGCGCATCCCCCTACGGATCGCGTCGTCATACTCCTCATCCCCGATGGCCATCACCACACTCCTGCTGATGGTGTGCATAGACTGGCCCTCCTCAGCTGGGTAGTAGTGCACCCTGCTCTGAAGCCTACCATATGAAGATCGGTAGACGTAGCTAAGTCTATCCGTCCTCACCCGCTTCTCGCGGACCTCCTCCTCTAGCTCAATCATCTGACCATAAGCGGCATCCCGCTGTCTCTCCATCTCTATACGGTCCTCTATCGCCTCCTGCCAGTGTGCACGGATGGCGGCCTTCTCTGCCTGAACCTGCTGAACCTTCAGCTCAGCCTCTGCCAACCTAGTCTCAACCACTGCTAATTTAGCCTGCAGCTCTACATCCTGCTCTACCAGCTGATGAGTTAGCACCGCAAAGTGCTCCACTGAATCCTCGTACTCCTGTACCTGATCCTCCAGTCCTACAATCCTCTCCTTCAGCTCTGCGTTCTCGCCAGAGAACTGATAAGCCGCATCCCTATACTGATCCTCCATGTGCTGGTGGGTCAGATTCTGCTCCTCTAGATGCTGGACCCTTGCCTCCAGCCCCTCGTTCCTATCGGTCAGTCCCTCTATGATGTCAGCGGCAGTGGTGCCCATGCCATCAGCTGACTCCTCCTCCTCAGACTCCTCTGACTCTGCCTCATCCTCACTGTAAGGCCTCATGACTCCGCCCCAGACGGGCTCCACACGATCCCCCTCCTCAGGATCTGACTCTGGCTCCTCTACGGGTGCAGCCACCAACGGCTGTGCAGTATCCATATGGATATCAATATAGTCCTCCTCAGCAGTGCGACTCGACTATCCGATCTCTGCCATCCTATATCATAAAACAATAACACACGTTAGTACAGCAATAAAATATATTCATTGATGAAATGAAATGATATTTTATCATGTACATCTCGGCTTGATGGATTTTCTAAATCCATCTCCAAAAATACACAACATGATGAATCTCCCCGATTCATCCCCTAACGCACTCGATATGAGTTTAATACTAAGGTTATAACTTAGGTTTCACAAATCCTAACGTTTCTAACCTACGGCTCTGATACCAACCTGTGACGACCCCAAATCCGGGTTCCATAACCTCGAGTTTGGTTCTCACTATTCAACACATTACTAACAATTAAATACATACATTGCATTTACATATCGTGGAATAATACATATTGGTTCCCTTCAAAAGGTTACAATACCAGGGTCTATCAACCTTAACATAATAACAGTTCCTATCACAAGGAATTACAAAAGGTTTAACAACCGTAAATACATAATTAAAGATCTAATTAGCATGCATAAGCTAATTTAAGCTCTGGCTTTTCCTTTTCCCTTATCTTTCTTTGAGCAATCAGGATTATCTGAAAAATGGTTCATGATATAGCAAGAATGAGCAACTAGTTTGCTCAGCAAGTTTAGAACAATCATAAAGATTTAATATATCATGAATGAATGAGAAATATCATCAATGATTCAACAATAGATATAACGATTGTGAATGAAACATGATTCAAATTTTAATAAACAGAATATTTGAATCTTAAAATGCTGAGTGGTCACTAAGGACCCTGAACTAACTAGGGTATAATAGAGTTTCCTCTGACCCTTTGAGTTGTTTGGTTTTCAAGGGGATCAGCCTATTCAACCCGCTGTATATGCATTACATTTAGTCACTGGCGCCCAAAGTCGGTTTCCCGACACAAAATCCCCTAATTTAGGGTTGTTCAATTCTCAGACTTAATATAAGAAATCCGCACCCAGCAATGGTTTGGATAAGCTTTTAAAAGTATTCAAGTTATTGAATTTAGAAACGCAATGTCTAGCTGAACTATTAGCTTCAGACATTTTTAATACAGTTCATGAATCAAGAACTAACAAGCTTCAAATGCACTAAGTGCGATTGTATAAACAATATGGATGTGGAATAATTTTAAATAATTAAACCACTTCAAGCTTTAACAATAAATACAAGTATGGAAACTTGTTCAACGATAATAATTGAGTAGGGTTAGAGAACTTGCCTGTTTGCTCAGCTACAATAATTGTCTAGCTTTAACTAACTTGCTTTGAAAGACCTAACATTAATAAAGTCGGTCTAATAATTAGTACGGCGTATTTGCATAACTATACGCTTAATAACGAACTTATTTACCACACATAAGTACTAACACATAATTTACATTAGTCAAAGCAATATTATTAACCTTATAGACACTTAATCATTATAGGTTAATAATTTAATAAGTTAGAAAATATTTTTCTTAAGTGTTGGACACTTATTAAACCCTTAAACAACTTATTATAATTGTTTAATTAAATTCAATTTATTTTATTAACTCAAATCTCTTTTTAATTACTATTTAACATTGATTAAATAGAAATTAATTAATTAACTCTAGTTATTATAAATAATAACTAATTGTACCTACTTATTATTAAATAATAAATAATTATTAACTTAATTTTAACCTTCTTTAATTTAATGTTAATCAACCAATAATTAACTAAGTAATTAACCTTACTTATTATTTAATTAAGGAAATTAAATAATAGTTTACTAATCTTAATCCTCTTTAATTATTATTTAATGTCAATTAAATAATAATTAATTATTTAATTAATTATAATTATTATTTAAGGTTAAATAATAATCAATTCATTCTTATTTATTATTTAAATTAAATAATAAATTATTACTCTAATAACTTAATTTCCATTAATCGTTATTTAATGTTAATTAAATAATAATTAATTACTTAATTATCTTTATTTATTATTTAATAATATTTAAATAATAAATAATTAATTTATAAATTTTATCTCTCTTTAAATATTATTTAATAGGCATTAAATAATAATTGCTAATTTATCATCTTTATTTATTATTAACATTTAAAATAATAAATAAATAATAAATTTATTTAACCTAACCATGGTTTAGTTAACTAGATTAATATTTAAAATTTTTAAATATTAAACTTTATGAAAAATATCCTCCCCAATATTATTTTTGTATTATTATTATTTTTGTTATAATTTTAAATTAATTTTTAAATATTTAAATTAATTAAAATTAACCCGAATGGCATTTTCGTAATTAAGTTGAAAAACCGGACCGATGGCAGTTTCGTAAATAATCAGAAAACTGATCCGAGGGCAAAAACGTAATTTTACCAAGAAAAACACGGAGGGGCATAAACGTAATTTCCCCGGAAAAATTATTACCGCGCATTGCGCGCGTTTTAGTTTTTACGGGTCAAAACGCTGTCGTTTTGTAACCCCGAACGCTGGCTTCCGCGCGTTACGCGCGGAGTAAAATTTCCTTCTGCCAAAACGACGCCGTTTTGGCTCCGCGTTTTCTCGGTGAACAGTGGTCCGCGCATTACGCGGAAACCCTTAAAATTTTTCTTCCGACAGAACGTGAACAGTGTTTCCGGCTACCCATTTTAAATAAAAATATACCTTCAATAAATCTTTAACTCTTCAATAAAAATCCAAAAAAATTACCAATCATCTTATATTAATTTATAACATGAAAAATTAATTTTTCATGATTTAATATCAATATTTTTTTATAAAAATTTTTACATCACATAAACTACCATAAATCATAACGTTTTGTGTATAACTCCATTTTAAGTGATTCAAACTTTGTTTTTCTCATGATTTAATGTTATATAATATTAGAACATCAAACCTAAGTTTTACAAAAATATTTTTGGTAATATATTTCAAAACTTGTTTACATACTACTAAATACATATTTTAGCATATAAAATATACCAAAATACAAACCAAACATATGAAAAATCAAATAATAATAATAATAATAATAATAAAACCACACATTCTCTCTCCTCCTTCTTGCATATGGTCGGCTGATAGCTCCTTTTCCTTGTCCCAAAATTATTGACACATTTTCATTTTTAATAATTAATAAGTTAATTTAAGTATTTTTCAAGTGGGCCAATCATTGGGCTTAAATTTAAAATACCAATTGGGCTTCTATTAAATTGTTTGGGCTACTAAATTGTGAAATTTTATTATTCTACACTTGGGCTACTAATTGACCCATGTTGGGCTAATTTAATAATTTATACATTAATTATTCAATCCATGATTAAATAAATAATTAGATTGAATAAATAATTAAATATTCTAACCCATTAGTATTAAATTACTAAATGGACTAATAAATATTATTATTAATATTTCACATTATTTACATTAATTAATAATCATATTAATTAATTTATTATATTTAATTCACTCATTATATTCAATTTAATTGAATATTTAATTAATAGGAAACTTATCAATTATTTTGATGTTAAAACTTTAGGATTTGTTCACTAATTTAATAACATATTAGTGACCTCCTTTAATTAATTTTAACAATTAATTACATAATTATTTAATCACATAATTAATTAATCACATAAAAAGATTTAAATAATCTCGTAAAAATAACTCGTTGAAAATTCAATTAATAATTTAATTAATAAAGATGTGGAAATTCTAGGACATTACAGGAAACTTATCAATTATTTTGATATTAAAACTTTAGGGTTTGTTTACTAATTTAATAACATATTAGTAACCCCCTTTAATTAATTCTAGTAATTAATTACATAATCATTTAATTACGTAATTAATTAATCACATAAAAAGATTTAAATAATCTCGTAAAACTAACTCGTTAGAAATTAAATTAATAATTTAATTAATAATGATGTGGAAATTCTAGGACATTACAATTAGTATAATTATTCTAAATAATTTTTATATGTATACCTATGAATTTCATGATTTTTGGAGTACTTTTGTGGGAAAATTTTGATCAAAAATGGATTATTTTGGCTAAGTTGGCGTACTGTTGTTGTCTGCCGAGAGAGAAGAAAGGGAACAGTGCGCCGCGCATTGCGCGCGGCGAATTCTTCAGAACGCGGCAATAAAACGACGCCGTTTTGGGGCAGTAAAGGGGGGCCACGCCATGCGCGTGCGGAAGTTTCCGGAACCAAGGGCAAACGGCGTCATTTTGAACGATCGGGATCGGTCCGCGCGATGCGCGGCCGACGAAATACGATTAAATTACGATTGTGCCCCCGGGCTTTTCCTGAAATGCCGAGCGTGTCCCTGACCCTCGATAAAGTACGATTTTGCCCCTGAACTTTTCGAAAAATGACCAGCGTATCCTTAGACACGCGAAAATTACAGAAATGCCCCTGAACTTTCCGGTTATGTCCCAAATCCGCGGAAATTACCATATTGCCCCCAAAAATTGATTTTAATTGAAATAAATGTTTAAAAATTGTTTTAAAATTATTAAAAATTATAGAAAAATACTAGAAATATAGAAATGATATTTGGGCATTAAATTTAATATTTTTGCATAAATATTAAATATTGGGGATTAATATTTAAATGTTTAAATATTAATCTAATAAGGTTATAATTTAGAAAATGTTTAAATAAAATTTTCGGACAACCAAATATGTTTAATTTTATCCGATGTGTCGGGTTGTCCGTAGTGAAAGCATTAAATAGTAAGTTATGTTAATATTTTAAAGGACGAGGTTAATATAATTAACCATATAAATTAATAATTGGTCCAGAGATGATATTAATTAAGTAAATTAATATCATAAAGAGATAAATAATTACTATTTGATTATTTTATGATCATAGGTTGATCGAGTTAAGGGTTTGAGCTAACAATTTAAATAACTGGACGCCAGGCAAGTTCCTCAGTCCCTTCTATGTTAAATGTTGGACTGTTATAATATGTAATTCTTGTTCTAAATGCATACAAATTATGTGCTATGTGATACGTGATTAATATGACCACAATGTGTGCTTTGTGCAACGATATGAATATATATATGAGATATATGCCTCAAGTAGAAGCACAACACGTAATGTATGACACACACAGAGCATGTTAAACTATGTGCTACGTGAAGCATAAACTGTTGAACTTGCTGAGCCGTTGTGCTCATTACTTGCTTAATAAACATTTTTGCAGGAAAGAAATGAATTTCAAGAATAACGGATTATATAGAGACGGATAACCTAAGAAGTGGTGAACGTATTTGTTATATTTTTAATATTATGATTCAAGGTGACTACATTTGCTAGTTTTATGTTGATATTTCATGTATTAGATCTGGATAGGATGAGCAGAATTAAATGGTGAACTGTGAATGTTCAAGATAATTATTACGATAGAATGTATTATATGTTTAATTATAAATGATGCAAGAAGGAATATTTGTATGAAAATAAATCATATTAGATTTTGAATGTGAGTTTTATGATACATGTAAAAGAAAGAAAAAGTTAAGATTGCGATACATGGACTATGATCCATATGTAAATATTTTAAACATCCAAATATTTCAATACAACGATTGAATCAAGAAAAAGAAAAATTTATATGAGAATTTTGGTAATTGATAATTTTAAAATCAATTAATGGATCAATTAAGGTGATTAAAAATTTATTAACGAACCGAAATTTGGACGTAAGGAATATAATGTTAAACAAATATGAAAGTTAAGGTAATAAATTGGGTTAAATTTCGGGGTCGTTACAGAACTTATTTGATTACTCAAAGTGGTTAAATGTGTATGTGATAGCCTATGTGGTGTGTTGAGTTTAAGATGTCAAGTTAAGTTTAGTTTTAAAATTTGAAAAGTTTGCAAAGTTATTGAAAATGACACTAAATGGTGATTTTTGGCAATTTTGAAGAACTAAAGGTTAAATGAAGTCAAATGACCTAGTTTTATGTAAATACCCGTGTTTAGGTTGATTTGGAAATCAACGGATTGAAATTTGAATAAAAAGACGATTCGAACGACCGGAATCGATCGTTTCGACCCTAAATGGATTTTTACGAACAAATCTCGCCTCGTGCAAAGTTTTATTGTTTTAAAGGCCTTGACATGTCTTATATGACATATATGAACTATGTCAAGTGTTGGAATAAAGTTTGGAAGTAAATGGCCAAAAATCACAAAGTTGGTGAAATTGAGTTTTAAAGTTGAAATTTTTTCTAAGTGTTGAAATGTTTTGAAACGCTCTCCTACAGGCTATTTCTTCAATAATTTTAAGAAGTCAAATGAGCCAAGTAGTATTTTTGTGAAATACTAAGTACTGAGGTCTAGATGTGGTCTAAATTTGAGCTTAATTGGATGTAAGATGAAGGAGTTAAAAATCAGCAAAGGTAGTGCAAAAATCAAAAATCATGTTTCTGAACATTGTGCCTAGGCGCAATACTTTGTACTAAACATTGCGTCGGGGCCAAATGTACTGTTCATAGCTGAGAAGATTTCGCAGCCAGCAAAGTCTGATGGCGCCGGGGCTAGATTACTATGCATTTGAAAAAAATTTAAGATACCAAAAAGCTATATTTTGATATGGAATTATAGAAATAAGTTATATAAACCCTATAATTGATAATAATGGTCAATGTAAATGGTGTTAAGGTATAATGTATCAATGATTGACATGATATAACATGCCTAAAGTTAAATCAAAGAATGTTAAGGTTTATGAAAAAGATTGAAAGCGAGCTAGGATGTAATATTAACCTTTATAATGTATAATACATCAAATGTGAGATGATTTGAGACGAATGGTTGAATATTTATGAGATAAGTTTAAAAAAGGTTATAAAAGATGTTATGATCCTGTAATGACATGTAGGTTCAATGTTGATAGATGAAGTTCAGACTATCAACCCGATGCGAGGAAGGATAGAAAGAACGAACGAGAAGCGTAAAGGCGTATCTGGCAAGTTTTTCAGACTTAAATATAATGATTGTTCTATGTGAACTATATGATAGTAAAATATGTGAAATGTACCCTACGTGCAACTATGTGATGTAACTGCTAAACAAAATATGTGACATTTATGCATAGCATGGTAAAGTAAGGAATGCATAATGCATAAATATAAATTGTAAGCATGAAATGTGTTATCTGAATGACTTGCTGAGCCTATGTGCTCACTCTTGCTATGAACTAACATTTTTAGGTAAAGTACGAGAAGGCCGGAGGTTCCAGTGCAGTTAAAAGTAAAGAGTGATGAATGCTTAGATAAGCGTGAGAAAATTTGTTATATGTATTTGTGTGTAATGTAGATAAATGTAAACTTATAATGGTATATGTAATTAACGTCTAGGTTTTAATTATAAACTTGGTCGTTAACAAGGGAATGAATATTTTGTAAATTCGTAAAGATTGAATGGTATATATGTATTATCCAAAGAGATGATGTAAAGAGATATTTTATTATACTGTTGTTAATCGAGTTGTATATGTAAAAAACTCATATGTATTGATTAGTTATAAGCAGACAGGGTTATTTATGGTACAACAATATGTGAACAGGATCAGGTATGGAACATGTACGATATAAACAGGGCCATGTATGAATAATTAATAGCGAAATTTATCCATATGTTATGTCATGTAAATGATAAATATATATGATTATGAAAATGTAATAGACTAGGTCACGATTTATAAATGTTTGACCTAAGTTCTAATGAATAGAATGTGAAGGTTGTTGTAACGACCCCGAAATTCGACCCACTTTATTCTCTTAAATCTTGTATTTATTAAACATCAATTGCCTTATGTCCAAATTCCGGTTCGTTAATAAATCTTTAATCACCTTCTTTAATCCTTTAAATTGATTTTAAATTATCAATTACCAAATTTTCGGTATAAATTTTTCTTTTTTTCTCAATTCCATCATTGTATTAAAATATTTGGATATATTTCAAATCCTTACATTCTGGATCCTAGTCCCTGGATCGTAACCTTAACTTTTTCTTTATGTTACACATATCATAAAACTCATCATTTAAAATTTATTGTTATTTATTTTCATATAAATATTCCTTATTGCGTCATTCGTAATTAAACATATAATAATTTCTATCGTAACAATTATCCTGATCAATCACAGTTCATAATTGAACTTCTATCATATCCAGATTCAACTTATATATATACATACAATCTATCACAGTAAATTAACAAATCTCTCACATTGAATTATAATATTAACAATATAACAATCACGTTTTCTACCTTCTAGGCAATTCATCTCTAACATAATCCAATATTCTTGAATTTCATTTATTTCCTGCAAAAATGTTTATTAAACAAGTAATGAGCACAACGGCTCAGCAAGTTCAACAGTTCATGCTTCACGTAGCACATACCTTAACATGTTTGGTGTGTGTCATATATCATGTGCTTGTGCTTCAATTATAGCAATGTATCTCATATCGTTGCACAAAGAACGCATTGTGGTCATATTAAACACGTATCACATAACACATAATTTGTATGCATTTAAAACAAGAATTGCATATCATAATAGTTCAACATTTAACATAAAAGGGACTAAAGAACTTGCCTGGCGTCCAGTTATTTAAATTGTTAGCTCAAACCCTTAACTCGATCAACCTATGATCATAAAATAATTAAATAATAATTATTTATCTCCTTATGATATTAATTTACTTAATTAATATCATCTCTGGGCCAATTATTAATTTATATGGTTAATTATATTAACCTCGTTCCTTAATAAATTAATTTAACTTGATATTAAATACATTCCCTACGGACAACCTGGCTCACCGGATAAAATTTAGCATTTTCGGTTGTCCAAAAATTTTATTTAATCATTTTCTAACTTGTAATCTTATTAGATTAATATTTAAACAATTAAATATTAATCTCTAATATTTAATATTTAATCAAAAATATTAAATTTAATGCCTAAATATCATTTCCATATTTTTAGTATTTTTCTATAATTTTTTATGATTTTTAAACAATTTTTAAACATTTATTTCTAGGGGCATTTTGGTAATTTCCGCGCCCTTAGGGACATGTTCGGTATTTTTCGGAAAGCCCAGGGGCATTCCTGTAATTTTGGCACCTTCAGGGACAAAATTGAAATTTCCTGGAAAATCCAGGGCCATTTCTGTAATTTCGAAGGCCAAGGGGACGCGTTCGGTATTTTCACAAAAGACCAGGGGCAAAATCGTAAATTCCCAAAACTCGGCCGTGCATGGCGCGTGCCGACCTTCGCCGCACAGCCTACGCCAAACGACGTCGTTTGGTGTGGCCAAAATTTGCTGCTGCGCATTGCGCGGCCTGCCCCTTCAGCGCCCCATCAAAACGACGCCGTTTTGACCTGGCGTTAGAAAAAAAATGGCTGCCGCGCATTGCGCGGGCGGCCTTTTCTCTTTCACCAATTCAGCCGAAACAGTAGCTATTAACATGCAAAATTATACACTTTTTCTCCAATTTTTCCCAACCAAATTGCTCCAAACATTATATAATTCATAAATATATATCTAAAAATTATTTAGAATAAATATATTAATTATTTTCTAATTTTCCAACACATTAAATTACCACCAAAATATTAAAATAAATTACAAAATAATTTATTTATACCTTATAAAGCTCATGACCTTTTATCCTTGAAGCTTGTTTCTTACTTGGTGGTGCTTTATTCCGGTGGTTATGGTGGCATGGTGGCGGCGTCGGGTGGAGAGAGGAGCAAAAGAGAGAGAGTTTGCTTGTTTTTTGCTTGGTTTTGTTTTTATTTCTTTATTTTTTTTTCTTTTCTCCCACACACATATATATAACATAAGTGTAATGAAATATTTTTAACAATTCCATCAAGTCCACCGCCTCACGCCAACTTTTTTTTACTCTCTCGAACATTCCAAGTTGCCAAATCCGGATAGTTCTCATGCATTAGTAAAAATTTTATACATTACGTAATTATTCTATGTAATAAATATTTTATATAATATATATAAAATATTTATTTTAATTCACTAAAAATCATAATATGATTTATAAATAATATTCAAACCTCTTTTGGATACATTTCTTGACAAATTTTGTACACGCATAATAACATGCATGTAATTATATGAGGTAATTTATACCTCCAAAAATCCCAAAATAATTCATATAACATATAAAAATTATTTTTCATAATTTTTCACTTCGTTACTTGGACAACATGTTACATTAACATGTTCACGTTTCCGAAATATTATTCTTCATAAAAGTCATAATAATTCCATTATACATAAATATAATTTTTAATAACTTAAAACATTCCTTTTTTTTATTATTTATTATTCAATTTCTTTAATATTTACAATAATTTCTTTATATATAAATTGTCGACACCGGGATTTTCGTCGTTTCGCTTTTTAATAATTAAAATCCCCTTTCCAATTTTAGCCTTTAGATTAAGATGTGACTTTTGAAAAGGGTCGGCTTAGTGTCGACGGGGTTTTGAAATGTTGAATTTTTATGAGCCGATTGACGAGAGTCGCCAGTTGGTATTGTTGAAATGGATGTACCAACTCATCCGAATTTTGTTTTCGTAATCATAATGGCTCATATGTGACTCTGACTCAATTAGTCCGCAAACCGAGATTCATAGAGTTCGGGGGCTTGCTTAAGCGAGGGGAAGGTGTTAGGCACCCCCCGACTTCCGTGAAATACGGTTACCGCAATCTCGATGTTTTCCTATCCTTTTAAATCTTAAAATGTGTGTGTGCGCGCGTTTGTGTATCTGTGCCTAAATGGAGGTTTGTGGTGTCCTTTTGCATAAAGTTGCTTTGATTTTATATGTCAAAATGTGTTTTGTCGGGAAAGCGTTTTAGACGTCTTTTGACCCAAATGACGAGGCTTCGCTTGTTATAAGAAAGATTGATTTTAATTTCGAAAACGATGAGGTTTTTATTAGATGTCATTTTAGAAAATAATAGTTTTTAAACTTTTGTCAAATAGGAATCGAGACTATACATTGCCTTCTAACAGTAAATATAAATAAAATGAAGGCAACTTCTAGAACTCTTTAACCCTATGCACAAAGTTTAATGAAAACGTTTATTTATTTATTCCGAAAACATCTTTTATGATATTTCAAAACCACATATAGCCTTTTCGGCAAACAAGGATCAAAGTTTCGCCCAAAACTCTTTACTTTTTAAACCTCGTGTATCTAATATCCTAATTTGATCACTTTTATAAAATCTTCATCGTTTGCCTTATTTTGGAAATCGTTTTTCTGTGCCGTAAATTAAGACAAACATCCCAAAACGTGTCGGGGCTATCCATGGGCATGTGAGCCATCCAGACAACCCCCAACACCCACACTCACATATTTTATTATTATTACGGGGCCTTAACCCGAACACGACTTGGTATCGTTTTAAGGCCCGATATTACAAAATACACATCCATGGACTCTATACAAGGATTACATATGCCAAAACGTCCGTTATCGGGATTCGATCACGAGGATCTCCTCCTTAGGCTCACAGTCATCCAGATCGCTACACAACCAATACTAAGCCAAATCTAACAATATTAAACATTTCTATCATACTACATAGCTCAAATATCACAACTCAATCACTACAAACTACTCATTACCACAACGAACGATATATCACCGTACGAATGTCATCGGGGCGTTAGGAGGAGTTACGTTCCGATGGAACCCTCGCTAACAACCCCTAATCCACGGATCCTTTATCAATATATAACAATAAACTACATCAAATAAACCAACCACAACATTATGTTAACAATACAACAAATAAAAAACTCAAGAACACACTCCTTTCACCTTGCAAACTGCCGATTTAAAGCTTCTATATTCCACAAATCGGACAACACCACAAGAATACTAGACTACTTAGCACAATACAATGGATCTAAGCTTGAAAATGGCCAAGATCCGAGCTCTCTCTCTCCTCCCGCGCGCTCTCTCTCTCTCTATTTTCTTTCTTTTTCTTCCTTTTTTCTTCTTCTCGGGTGGAAAAATGGCGATGTATACTGGTTCAGCAGGCAGCCGCAGATGCATCTGCGGCTGGGCCTGCTGTGGCCGTCCGAGCCGTCGCCTTGGCTGTCGTGTGCCGCCCTCGAGCCGCGAGCCTGCCCCCTTTGTCAGTGGCCGCGATTGCATCCGCGACTGTCCGGCTTATTTTTCTCGATTTTCGTGCCACGCGGGCTTAATTCGCCAAATTTCGCGGTATTATTTTGGAAGGCTGTATTTTTGCAATCCGGAAATCCCTGGGAAACATGCCATATTGTTCTGGGAGGCTAGTTCGGAGGGCTGCGACTTGAAATAGAATTTGATAATTGTGCCTGGCTTCTAGGGGGCGCTGCCCCCTTTCCACCCCCGCCAGCTCACCGGCGAGCTGGGCAGCCGCTCGCTCACCGATGAGCGAGACCCCCGAACATCGTAAGCGTAGTGGCCATTAGTCGTCTTTTGTGGTTAGCTCAGGTTTTCTGGATCAACTGCTCGCCTTGCCTCAAGTGACCGGATGCTCGTTGTCCGTTGTGGCGGCTTTGACCGTAAATCGCTGGGGTGGCTTCGTGTTGGGGTCCACCTTCCTTTTCGCATGTCGGGTCAAATGACGATTTTGTCCTCCTGCCAGGGTTAGTAGAGAAGTGCAAAATTTGGGTGTCTACATAAATTATATAATTTAATATTATATAATTTATATATTTACATTCTCCTTTCTTAAATAATTTCTTAAATTCCTCCATAATTATCAATTAATCAATAATTTCACATATTTATTAACTTCCTCATTATTTAATTCTCTTATATAAATTATATAATTATCCTTATATAATTTATATAAATTATATAATTTATATAATTACATTTCTTCTCAATCAATTTCTAAATTTTTCGCCATAATTCTTAATTAAATCTAAAATCAATAATTATAATTTTATTAATTTCCCTCATTCGCTTTTCATTTAATATTTGGATTAATTTAATTATTAATCCCTTAATTTTCATAATTAATAGAATTTATAATTATCAATTAAACCTGCACATTCATATTCCTCACATTTCCATATAATCTCATATAATTATAATTTCTGCACTTTCACAATAATTTAATTGTACAATTTATTGTACATTTACATGAAATAAATTATTTTTAAACACTTTATTTGCTTTTCAATTACTTTAATTCCATACCATTTATCATAATCTCTGTATAGATTTAATTTACTAATTAAATCTCATCATATACCTTAATCACATAAAATAATAATTAATTTGAACAATCTTGATAATTTAATCAATTAAATTCTCATTTGATATTATTAAAGAAATTCTGAAAAGTCGGATCCTCACAGTTGTGATTCTGAGGCACTAAATGATTGTAAGTTAAATAAACAAAATTTATCGACCGTATTATGGTCAAATGAATGATTTTAAAGGTTAAAGGTTATATATTATCGCACGAAATCGCCGTTATAATGCTTTATGTATATATAATATGATTTTAAGATTAATAATTATGTTATCCAGATGTAATTTGAAATGAATAAGGAATGTTGGGATTTCGGTAGCGTTACAGGTAATGGAACCCGAATTTGGGAGTGTCATGTGACACTCCCAAATTCAAGTACCAATATCTCAGACTTCGTGCTCATGCAAAAATATATCCAATCATCACTAAACAACATTTAATAATAATGCGAAAATAAATAAACATATGTTGTTCATTAATACATAGTTTCACTAATTCCAAGGTCTTAAACTTTAAATAAATATATATCATGAACGTCCTATTAATACAAAAGCGATCATGATTTACCAAAACAGAATAGCACTAACAACTAATCCTCAAGCTTGCCCTTGCCCTTGCCCTTCTTGGAATGCTCAGGTTTAACTGCAGTTAGTTCATGATATAGCAAATGTGAGCAACTACTTTGCTCAGCAAGTCAAAATAAATACTGAAGGTATATCATGAATGAATAAAAATGACAATCGAATAAATCAACGATTTAAAATAACTGAACAATATAATCAAAGTTCAAATGAAAAATGAATATTGATTATTTACAGCTAAGTGGTCAAATAGACAATGAACATTTCCAAAGAATTAATTATTTGATTGTCCTTTTTATATTTTAACCTGTTAGTTTGTACTCAAGGGGATCAGCCTCTTGTACACCATGTGTATGCATAACATTAAACTCTGACGTATCGGATAATCGATACTTATATTCCCCTTATCAAAGGTTGCTCTCTCAGTCCAAGAATCCGTAACAACTACTGGTTTAGATAGCTTTTTAAAAATAATAACATATGTATGTCTAGCCGAACAAATGGCGTAGACCAATTCTTTAGACAGTTCATAAATGAAGAACTTTAAATATTTTACAGTTCAATAATAGAACAGGAATTCAAGTGCACCAAGTGCGGATATCAATAACTATCATTGATGTGAAGTAATTGACAAACATTAAACCATTAACATGATTGAAAAATACTAACTCGAGTTTGAGTTATGAAATTGGCTCATTATAAATTTGAGTAAGGTTAGGGAACTTGCTTTGTTCGCGGCGTACCTGTGACGCCCCAAATCTGGGTCTCTTGAACCACAGATTCAGTGCTCACGATATTATTCTACCTTGTCATCACAACCATTCATTTTGAATAATAAAACATAATCTACATCAATATATAACTATTCCTAGGTTCTACTTACCTTTATACATACATCACATTGACATTCAACATATTACAAAAGTATAATAATTACAAAGGATTTCTAGCTATTTGTCTATTGCTTCCTAGCCTTGCCTTTTCCTTTATCTATTCCCGATCCCTCGGCCTGTTCTGGTTTAGCTGAAATATTACGTTAAAAGCAAGAGTGAGCATAAAATAGCTCAGCAAGTACATAAACATATAATGACATGATATTTCTGAATAAGGAAATGAAATATGATATAATAAAGCTGAAACATTACAGTTCTAAAAATGAATTGGGCAAAAATAACATAAGTTGTGCATGATTAACTTGGAGCATGAATTCTGCTTGTTGTATGGTCACAAGACCAAGAACTTGTTAAGAACAATATCAATTATAAAATTGATACTGCTCAGTCAATCATTAAACTGTATTTTTAACTTTAGATGTGCACTCTAGGTGATTAGCTTATCGTACTTTTATATTGTGCACAACATAAACATTCAACAACGCAACCACGTCACTTTAACTTTACTTTGTTCCCCTTTGTATTAGGGTTGTTCTATTACAGTGTTTCATGGATTCCTCACCTTTAACAACATGGATCCGAGGACATATCAACAAATATCTGAGCACAACATGAATTGTAACATATGTCTAGCCGGAATCAAGATTGGCATCGACTTTTTCAAAGTAGTTCAATAACAAATGAACTTTACATGATCATATAAAAGCATTGCATGAATAACAATTCAAAGAACTACAATAAGAGTTCGGATAGAACACTTGCCTTTATTTTCTTTTCCTCAACTGGTAAAATACTATCCCGTTTATAACCTACATGACCATAATATTGGTTCATGCATTAGTTACATACACATGCATGCCATAACTTGCTATATAAGTTACCCTATAGGTTTACATAACTCTAACACGTAATACATTGTTCATTTATGCCTTAACATCTCCCATATTAGTCATTTTTATCAAATTATGGCTTACATACATATTTCTATCATTTAATATTAAAACATTTCATTTTGGACTTAAATAAATTTTTTTTTTCTTGGTTAGAACAGTACATCTCGCTGGCCACGAGATCTTCTCGAACAAACCGCGCCCCAGCGCCCCCTGAATTCGCCCCTGCGAGCTGCCTCACAGAGCATTGCGCCTCGGCGCAGTTTCTAGTTCAAATAACTGCGTCCAACGCAGTACTAGTTTTTCAGAAAAAAAATTTCTATTAAAAATCCTTGCTATTTTTGCCCTGTCGAC